>JAPDVU010000011.1:44329386-44916886 GCA_026230045.1 Corynorhinus townsendii | reverse complement strand
AGTTATGAAGTAGCAACGAAAATAATTTTATGCTTGGGGGTCACCACAACATGAGGAACTATTAAAGGGTCACGGCGTTAGGAAGGTTGAGAGCCACTGGGCTGGACCCTGTGGATAACGCTGAGGTTGGACCCCAGCAAGAAGTAATTGAGTTCGATCCCCCAGGATGCTGGGGCAGGACTCCGGATACACCATGCTGGGAAGGATGAGGTTGGTCCTACATGGAAAGCTCCAGAGGCTGGAGACAACCCTGATGTCCAGCCGCAGCCTGTGGTGGTGGGACCTGCCCCTTCTCTGGCATCAGGAGGACTCTGAGGCCTCCATCCCCGACCAGTGGGGGGGCCGGGGTGGCCAGGCCTCCGTCCCCGACCAGTGGGGGGCCGGGTGACATGAAGGTCTGCCCTCCCCGACCAGAGGCCAGGAATCGGTCAGGGGGGCTGGGGAGTAACTCCGAGCAGGATCAGGCTGGTGGGAGGGTGGGCTCCTTCCTCCCGGGCAGAGGTGGTGGGATCCTGCTCCCTGAGGAGAGGTCCTTCTGGCCATCAGCCTCCCACCGTGGAAGCCCACCCCTCGGGGTGACACCCACCATGACAGCAAAGGCCCACCTGCCAGCTGTCCGCAGGGTCTTTACGAGGTAGCCTGCCATTTCTTGGTGACCCTGACTCTCATCCCCCAGAACACAGACCCAAGGGTGGGGATTGGCAGGGAGCATGTGTCTCCCTCCGGCTGCCCACCTGCGCTGTCACCTCTGTGCCGGGCGGGAGGGGACCCTGGGGGACTCCGGGAGAGATTCGTGGTGGGGTGGGACTGCCAAGGCGCACACCCTAGAGAGAGGCGTGTGAGGGTGTGTCCGCTCCAGGGCTCAGGAGTTGGTCTGGGCCACCTGGTCCTCCGCAGCTCACCTCCTGGCCTCTTGCCAGGTCCGTGGTCCGGGACGGCGTGTAGTAGCAGTTAGGGGGGTAGAGCCTGAAGCCACACTTCACTCTGTGCCTCCATTTCCCCATCTGTACACCGGCTAACAGCGTCCACCTCGCAGGGTTGGTGAGGGGGTTAGCTGCATCAGCATTTGTCAAGCGCTTATAAAAATGTTTGCAGCACCGCCTGCACGTGGCGAGGGCCGTGTGAGTGGCAGCTGCTGCTATTATTATTAACGGGCGCCTTTGTGGTTGTTTCTGCTGGCAGCGTGTGAGTTTGGATCTGAGTGCCTAAACATTCTTGTCTTCCCCCCAGTTCCGGGAGCCGGTAACTATTTGTAGCTATTTTTTTTTTTTGCGTCTTTGGTCCTTATATGGATCAGAGACTATGTGTGTTGGGGATGGGGGCGGAGGATGCCTCTGAATGACCCTTCCTGGTCTCCCCAAAACAGGACGAGTGCCCTCCGCCGCTGTCCCCGCCTGTGGTGCTGAACCCGGTGGGCGGGTAGGCGGCTTGGGCTGCCTCCTCCCGCCCCTCCCCTCGCCAGGCCCCTCCCCAAGCCGCCCCCGCCTGGCCGCCTCCCCTCTCCCCGCCTCTTCCTCCTCCCCTCTCCAGCGCTCCTCCTCCCTCTCCAGCCTCCCCTCCCCCGCGTCCCTCCCCCCTCCTTCTCTCCTCCCTCGATCCCCTCTCCCTCCCCTCTCCCTGGCTCTCCCTCTCAGTCTCCAGCTCCTCTCTCTCTCTCTCTCTCTCTCTCTCTCTCTCTTTCTCCCTCTCCCTCTTCTCTCTCTCTCTCCCTGTCGGGCAGACTCGCCCACCACTGCCAACCCAGGGCTGGGGGGACCCTTCCCAGGCTGTGGCTGCAGGTAAGAGATCCCCAGTTGGATGGGGGCGTGGGGGGAGGACGGAGTTCCCCAGCCTGGGGGAGGGGGCGTCTGTGGAGCCAGGAGCCGCTTTTCCCTGAACTCGTCGATGGTGGCTGGGGGGCTGCACGTTCCAGGTGGGGATACCCAGGCCTTTCCAAGGGGCGGGGGCGCCGCCAGCAGCCAACATCCTCAGCCCCCCTGCCTTCCGGGGAGTATGGCGGGCTGGGGAGGGGGTGCCTCCTGGGCACCGAGGGGCGAGAGCACACCCCCCACACCCGCGTTCTCTCCCCGCCCGCGACTTCCTGTGTCTGGGTCTCCTCTCCTGCCTGCACCTGGGGGTCTCTGTCCGGCGAGCCCGCTGCCTCTGAGTCCGTCCCTGCATCCCTGTCTCGGTCTCAGGCTCCTCGAGATCCCTCTGTGCCCGGTGCGCGCTGCCTCTATATAAGTCCAGGCTCCTCTCGCGTCCTCCCTCGCCATCTGTGCGCTTCCCGTCTCGGCTTCCCCTGTCTGTCTCCGTCTCCGCTGTCAGGGCGCCTTCCCCTTCTTGCCTGCCCCTTCCCCTCTCTCCTCTCCATCTGTCTAGGCGTCTGTCTGCCCATCTCTCTCCCTCCTCTCCCCGGTGGCCCGCTCGCTCGCTCTCCTACACACCTTTGTCCCCGCCCCTGGCAGGGGGAGACCTGGAGGAAGAAGATAGCCCTGCAGAGTGGGCTCCCCCAGAAGGCGAGGAGTCCCCCAAACTCCTCTCGCTTCTTCAGCCGGGGTCCCTCCCATCCTCCCAGCCGCACCTCCCCACCTTCCCGTCCCTCCCCTGAAGATAGAGCTCCTTCCTCCGCCGCGGTGTTTCCGGCTCTGAGGCCAGTCCCTGCCGTCTAGCCTGCGCCCTAGCCTGCGCCCTGTGTCGTGCAGACGGAACCAGCCCTTCTGCCCAACCTCCCCATTCCTCTTCTCATGGGTGGACAGTCCTGCCTACAGTCTAACTTCCACACCTCTTGCTGTTTGTCCATTCACAGTTCAACCTTTTCACATTCTGGGCACCTTTCCTACTCCAGGCATAGCACTAGGTCCTGGGTCTGGCCACGCCAGTCCCTCCTGCGGCCTCACCTCCATCCGCTCATGGTGTGCCGGCCTCAGACTGTCTCCCCACGGTCCGTGGGGACGGAGCTCAGACGCTCCTCTACTGGCCCTGGTGGGTCCGGGAGGGTCCTTCTGAGGCCCCGGCCAGGGCACCTTCTTTCCTGGAGGGAGGGAGCCCCAGAGAAAGTGGGCTAGAGTGAGGGACAAGGGCGGGGTGAGCCTGAGTCCGCAGCCCAGTGACACGGTGAGGCTCCAGGTGCCACGTGGCTCCGGCTGGGTTAAAAGAGCACCCGGTCAGGAGTCCGGCGAGATGAGATGAGTTTCCATCTCTGCTCTGCCCGACTTGAAGCTGTGACTTGGCCAAGCCCTCTCCCTCCTGGGCTCCACTTCACCCACAAACAGTGTGCGTGTGTGATCCCCAGGCTGACATCGCACGCTCACCCTGTGTGTGTGTGTGCATGCACATGTGTGTGTGATCCCCAGGCTAGAACATCGCACACTCACCCTGTGTGTGTGCACACGTGTGTGTGATCCCCAGGCTGAGACATCGCATGCTCGCCGTGTGTGTGTGTGTGTGTGTGTGTGTGTGTGTGCGCACACACACACACGTATGTGTGATCCCTAGGCTAGAACATCGCATGCTCACCCTGTGTGTGTGCGCACACCTGTGTGTGATCCCCAGGCTGACACATTGCATGGCTCACCGTGCGTGTGTGTGTGTGTGTGTGTGTGCGCACATGTGTGTGATCCCCAGGCTGAGACATCGCATGGCTCAACCTGCAGCAGTAAATGTGCACGTTTCGAAGCCTGGGTCCCCACCTTGCTCATTGGTGTGAAGGGTGGTGGGCACCCCCTGCCCCCCACAAGCACAGTTAGGAACTGCCACTGCCCTCACCAGTGTTCGGGGCCTGAGGGAAGAGGCCCCGCCCTCCCCTCACGCCAGACTGGACCCCTCAAGCTGGCAGTCCCATTCTGCGGAGGAGGTCTCTGAGGTCCCAAGAGGCCTGTGAGGCAAAAACGGGGTGCCCACCACTGACCCAGCTGGCTGCTGGCCCACGAGAGAGGAGAGAGATGGCTCCGAGATGGGGCCGGCCATCTGCCCTCTCGGCTCCCTTCCTGGCCTCAACCTGATCCTGTCGCCCCTGGATGCTCAGCCCAGATTAGATTTCAGTTCTGCTGATAGACAGAGAGGCAGAGGCAGGAAGCGGCGGAGGGGCGCTCAGCTGTCCCCAGCCACAGGGCGCAGACCTCCGGGCTGTTCATTTCACAAATATTTATCTTGTGCTGTCGCTGCTCGCCCGAGGCCTCCGTGAGAGGAAACCAGGTTTTTGAGGGAAAGGCATTGAACCAGCCTGCTCTGTGGGCAAGGAGAGCAGGCGCGGCAGCCCTGGGCTGGCCCTGGCCTCCCAGGTGACTAGGGGGTGGGACAGGTGATTGGACTTGAGGGAGGCTCGCAGCCCATGGCCCTGCCACGAGAGAGCGAGTGAGATGCTTTCAGAGGAAGGCTTGACTCCCAGGTGGCCCTTGTTCCTCCTGAAAGCCGAGGAGGTGGGGGAGGGAGAAGAGTGTGTCTTTGCTTTGGATCCTGATGGGTTTGTAATTATGCCTAAGTCGTTGCTAATTAGGGGGCTGCTAATTAGACATATCATTAGGGGACTTGCCGATGGGGGCTAATTGTGCGGTGGCCCTTTAAGAATCACCCCTCTCTCCCGCCTACACACACACACACACACACACACACACACACACACACACACTCACTCCTTCTCAGGGAGGTTCTGCCAACATTCTGCCTCCCTCTCCAGGAGGAGCCAGCTCCCAGCCAGGGAGTGCGTGCGTGAGGAGGTGGGTGTGTTGGGAGCAGGCTGTGGGCTAGGTTCTGAGAACTTGCTTCAGACAAAAATGGAAGGTGCTGGGAGAAGAGAAGCTGGTGGCCAGAGAGGGGTCAGGGTTGGTGGAGGCTAGGAGGCGCACCCCCCCTTCCTCTCTCAGTTTCTTTTTTTACAGGTTGCTGTGTTACCATGGCAACGCAGGGGTGGGGCAGAGGAGCTGGAAGTCAGGGCCAGCCTTGGGAAGAGAAACTAAGAGCCACAGAGTTGTTGCTGGGGGACCATAGGCAAGTCACTGAACCTCTCTGAGCCTTGGTCCTCTCATCCGGGAAGTGGGTGGGGAGTCCCCCCAAGAGGGCTGGTGCATGGTGAATAAAATGTTCAGGGAAGAGGACATCTGGGTGAACCCTTTGAGGAGAGAGGGGGGATGTGGAGCAGAACCTGAGGGAAAAGGAATAGCAGGTGCAAGGCCCCTGAGGCAGGCACTTGTCCCCGGAGGCCTCAGGACCAGCAAGAAGGTGATGTGGCTGGGCCGAGTGAGCAGGGGAAGAAGGAGGGGATGAGGCCAGAGGGGATGGGGCAGAGGGTGCGAGAGCGTATAAGCCGGGCAGAGCAGGGGACTTCGCTGCTCTGAGTGAGGAGGGAGCCACAGAGGGCTCTGAGCAGCGGGGAGATGTGCACTGATTTGCATTTTTAAAAGAAATCTAGACAGACAGACACAGCCACTCTAACCCAGGACCAGACGCAGGAAGAGAGGCATTGAAATAGTAGAGACCCCACACCCACAAACAGGACAAAACCTCCAAAACGGTTCCTATGTCACAGCTGCTAAGGAATTACGCGCCTCACAGAGACTGGGGGTACTGGAGAGAGACACCTGCCACCAGGTGTGGGGGGGCCCTCCAGCGGCCCCTTCTCAGCCCCACCTGAGACAGACACCCCAGCACCTCCTGCAGCCCGACTCCGAGCATGAGCGCTCTGAGGGCCAAGTTGGGAACCATTAGAATCACCTAATGAATCGCCTCCAGCCCTTCCCCTCACCCACTAAATTATTCAGTCTTCATTCATGCATTGTGTATCTGTGAGACCCGTCTGTGTTGTTGGGTGTATCGGTAGCCCGCTCCCTTTTCAGTGCTGTATAATATTCCTCGGAGGGGCCTCGTGATGCTTCTCCATTTTACTGCTGACAGGCATCTGGGCAAAGTGGCAGCTATTTGAAGTAAAGTTGCTATGAACACTCTTGTAGTCCACCCGGAGCGGCTCAGTGGTTGAGCGCTGACCTGTGAACCAGGAGGTCTCGGTGTGATTCCTGGTTGGGGCATGTACCTGGGTTGCAGGCTCAATCCCCAGTGTAGGGCGTGCAGGAGGCAGCTGATCAATGATTCTCTCTCATCATTGATGTTTCTATCTCTCTCTCCCTCTGCCTTCCTCTCTCTGAAATAAATTTACATGTATATACATATATACATACATACATATACATATATACATACATATACATATCCTAATAAAAGGATAATATGCTAATTAGACCAGATAAAGCCATGGTGGCAGGGGCCAAGGCAGAGGTGGTTAGGGGTGATCAGGCTGGCAGGGAAGAGCAGTTTGGGGTGATCAGGCCAGCAGGGGAGGGCAGTTGGGGGCCATTGGGCTGGCAGGGGAGGGCAGTTGGGGGTGATCAGGCTGGCAAGGAGCAGTTAGGCATCTATCAGGCTGGCAGGGGAGTGGTTAGGGGGTGATCAGGCTGGCAGGCAGAATCAGTTAGGGGCAATCAGGCAGGCAGGTAGGCGAGTGGTTAGGAGCCAGCAGACCTGGATTTTGAGAGGAATGTCTGACTGCCGGTTTAGGCCCGATCCCATAGGGACATCCAGCAGTTGGACATCCCCTGAGGGGTCCCAGATTGGAGAGGGTGCAGGCTGGGCTGAGGGACACCCCCCCTCCCAGTGCACGAATTTTGTCCACTGGGCCTCTAGTATACATATAAAACATATACATATATACATATACATATATATACATATACATATATATTTTTTTAAATACTCTTGTATGTGCCTAGTCTATTGGTAGACACATGACCTGTTTCTCCTGGGTAATGCCTGGGAGCAGAATTGCTGAGTTGTAGTGTGCACATGGTTCAGCTATGGTTTCCTGGAGTGATTAGACCAATTTATAGTCCCATCTGCTGTGCGTCTGTCTTTACCTTTCTGTGTCTTTCTCCCTTCGTCTCTGTCTATCTCCCTCGGTCTCCATCCTCCCTGTATTAGTCCTCAGCTTCTCCCTCCTTCTCCATCCCCAACAAGCCTCGACTCCTGTGTGTCAGGGAGGGGTGCGCTCCTCTCACCCAAACTTCCTCCTCCTCCCCCACAGGACCCCGCCACCCTCCATGGCTCCCCTGGCCTTGGTGGGATTTGCGCTCCTCCTGGGGGCTCCCCCATGCTCGGGGGCAGCTACCCCGACCCCCTCTCTGCCACCTTCCCCCACCAATGACAGCGATACCAGCACGGAGGTCTGTGAGGGCTCCAACCGCTGCCAGCCGGGGGTCCTGCTGCCCGTCTGGGAGCCCGACGACCCGTCACTGGGCGACAAGGCGGCACGGGCAGTGGTCTACTTTGTGGCCATGGTCTACATGTTCCTGGGCGTGTCCATCATCGCCGACCGCTTCATGGCCTCCATCGAGGTCATCACGTCGAAGGAGAAGGAGATCACCATCACCAAGGCCAACGGCGAGACTAGCGTGGGCACCGTCCGCATCTGGAACGAGACCGTGTCCAACCTCACGCTCATGGCCCTGGGCTCCTCAGCGCCCGAGATCCTGCTGTCTGTCATCGAGGTCTGCGGCCACAACTTCCAGGCGGGCGAGCTGGGCCCGGGCACCATCGTGGGCAGCGCCGCCTTCAACATGTTTGTGGTCATTGCCGTGTGCGTCTACGTCATCCCGGCCGGCGAGAGCCGCAAGATCAAGCACCTGAGAGTCTTCTTTGTCACGGCCTCTTGGAGCATCTTCGCCTACGTCTGGCTGTACCTCATCCTTGCCGTCTTTTCCCCGGGTGTGGTCCAGGTGAGCACGGACCGGGCACTCCGCCTTGGTGCGTGCCTGTCCAGAGGGGTGGCGCCCGGGGCTTGGAGGGCTGGTTCATGCATCTGCAGAAATGCATGCTCAGACCTCAGAGGGCGCCGGGTCACGCCCTGAGCAAGAGCTTCGGGCTGGAGAAGGGAGGGCAAGTGGGGCTGGAGTCCCGAGGGTGCTCCCAAGCCATGTCTAGATGGTGCTCCAGGCCCTGGAAAGGGCTCCTCTGCCCGGGTGGGGGTGGGGGGTGGGGAAGGTTGCCATTGGCAATATTCCCACCCAGAAGGGGCGCCGTTCAGCTCTCACAAGGGAGCCACGTGTGCTACGGAGTCCTTGTGGTCTGTACAATGCATCCTGCCGTTCCGGTAGCCAGCTACTTGCTAGGTGTGGTCACGTTTCCCTGCCCTCCCTGTCTTCTGCATTATTTATTTCTACTTTTTCCATAAGACATGCCCCATCTGCACAGTTCATGCTGCAGTCGCATAAGCCAGCCTTGTGTTTTCTGACAGTGCTAATTGATTTGGGTAACGGGCGCAATTTGCATAATTATCCATGGACATACACAGATACATGCCCACATATGCCTCCTCTAACTCTGTATTTCCCAGACATGCAGTCGTGGTTTGCACCCTCCATTCACCATTCACGAGTGATTTCTGATGTTAGGGTAATTTATGTCGCCTGACTGTAATTTTTACTCACATCAGCACAGGTATAAGTCCGGTCTGCAGCAAAGACCACTTTGCATAATTTATTCCAATAGTGAGACAAAATTGAGACCCAGCTGCATAATTTATACCCACACTCACATACCCATCTGCCTCTCGTTGTCCAGTGTCTTAACCGGCATCCTGTCTAGCCTTCGTTTAAAACATCTGCCTAATTTATTTCCCACAATCCCAAGACTGCAACCTATATTTGCATAATTTATTTATGGGCCTGCCTCATTCATTTGCACACATGCATAATTTATTTGAGGCTACCCAGGATTCCTTCACACGTGTGTATAATCTATTCATGCATATCTGTCCGGTTTTACCCGTTACAGTTCCTTTCCGGGAAGGATCTGGAGGTAGAGGCATAAAAATTCTTTGCAGATGATACAAAGGCAGAACTGAGGGTTGAGAAGGTGGAGAGGAGATGGGGAGAGGATGGCAGCAGCAGCGGACAGGGAGGAGGGAGGGGGAGACAGCGACTGCGACTGACCCCTGACTGTGGCCCTGAGCTTCCGGCTGCCATGGCCAATAATACAGAGCCGTGTGTCACAGTTTGCTTTTGTCTTTAGTTTTAATTTTTATTTATCTATTTTAGAGGAGGGGGGAGGGGGAGAGAGAGAGGCATCAGTCTGTTGTTTCCCTTATTTATGCATTTATTGGTTGATTCTTTTTTTAAATATATTTTTATTGATTTCAGAGAGGGAGAGAGAAACATCCATGATGAGAGAGAATCATCGATCAGCTGCCTCCTGCACGCCCCCCACCAGGGATCGAGCCCGCAACCGGGGTACGTGCCCTTGACCAAAATTGAACCTGGGACCCTTCAGTCCACATGCCGACCCTCTATCTACCGAGCTAGACCAGCTATGGCTGATTCTTTTTTTAAAATATATTTTTCTTGATTTCAGAGAGGAAAGGAGAGGGAAAGAGAGAGAGAAACATCAGTGGTGAGAGAGGAGAGAGAATCATTGATCGGCTGCCTCCTGCATGTCCCACACTGGGAATCGAGCCTGCAACCGGGGCATGTGCCGTGACTGAGAATAGAACCGTGTCCCCGATCCTAAGTTGAGTGTCATAGGTACTCAACCACTAAGCCATGCCGGCCAGGCTGTTGGTTGCTTCTTGTATGTGCCCTGATCGGAGATCGAACCCGCAAACTTGGCATATCGGGATGGCACTCTGACCAATGAGCTACCCGGCCAGGACACTATCACAGTTTTCAGGCTGTTAAAAAGGTTTCCAAAATGGTCTTTGATGCGGATTTACACCAAAACTGTGAAAAGCATTTTAGACACCATGGATGAGAGATGGATAGGGAGGGGGGTGGAGGGGAGGTTTCCCCTGAGAAGGAGCTGGCTCGGATGTAGGGAACAGAGGGTATAAGACGCCACGGCTCTGGGTCGAGAAGCAGCCAGAGGGTCCTGTTGGGAGGAACGCAGAGACCAGGATTATGGGACATTTTGTGCAGCAGCTGAAGGAGCTGGCATGAGATAAAGATGGCCCCAGTTCCTCCTGGAAGCGCTGAACTGGGCAGGGAGTAGATGAGCCTGGCTCTGGCTTTCCCCCAGAAGTGCTGTGTGACCTCAGGTGAAGCCTGTACCCTCTCTGAGTCTTGGTTTTCACATTTGAACCATGGAAGGGGTTGAACTAGACCACGGGTTCTTTTTAAAAATGTTTTTTAAAATGTGTTTTTATTGATTTCAGAGAGAGGAAGGGAGACGGAGAGATAGGAACACCCATGAGAGAGAATCATTGACCAGCTGCCTCCTGCAGGCCCCCTCCTGAGGATCAAGCCTGAAACCCGGGCATGTGCCCTGACTGGGAATCGAATCGTGGCCTCCTGGTTCATGGATCGACACTCAACCACGGGCTTTGTTGTCATTAATCCTCACCTGAGGATATTCTTTCCATTGATCTTTAGAGAAGACTGGAAGGGAGGGAGGGAGAGGGAGGCAGGGAGAGAGAGAAACATCAATGTGAGAGAGACACATCAATTGGTGCCTTCTGCATGTGCCCCAATTGGGGCTGGGGATCGAATCAGCAACCCAAGTACGTGCCCTTGACCTGGAATGGAGCCCAAGACCTTTTGGTGCATAGGCCGACGCTCTAACCACTAGGCAACACTGGCCAGGGCTCGACCAATCGTTTTTGGCCCTTCGTGCCTAATGCTCCTTGTTTATAACCAATAATTTGTTATATGCCTTTTATTCTGCTGATGGGAAATTCTTAGGTAAGAAGAGAGAGGTCTTCTAGCCTCGGAGTTTAGTTGGTGGACCCTGGAGCCAGAGGCCTGGGTTCAAATCCCACCTCTGCTGCTTCTTAGCTGTGGAACCTCGGGCAAGTCCCTTACCTGCTCTGTGCCTCGGTTTCCCCGCCTGTAATCTGAGGGCCACCATAGTGCTAGTTTACAGGGCTGCGTGAGGATCCGCTGAATGGCTACATGTGGAAGGGCTTAGAACCGCCAGCCAGGGACAGAGTGAGTGTGAGCTGTTCTTCTCACGAATGAACTTGAACTTGCCTCTGCTGCTGGCTTCCCCGCGTCAGTGTCATGCCTGAACTATGACATAAAGGAAAGTAATCTCTCATAGAACAGTGTGCATTTCCACATGTAAGTGCTTCCGCATGACTCCTGAACAGTCATGACGAGGGAGCCACACGCCGACACCTTCTTATAAAGGACGGGCCCTAACCGGTTTGTCTCAGTGGCTAGAGTGCCGGCCTGTGGACTGAAGGGTCCCCAGGGCACATGCTTGGGCTGTGGGCTCGATCCCCAGTAGGGGGTGTGCAGGAGGCAGCCGATCAATGAATCTCTCTCATCGTTGATGTTTCTATCTCTCTCTCCCTCTCCCTTCCTCTCTGAAATCGATAAAAATATCTTTAAAAAAAAAAACAAGATCAGAGACCATTCCATGCAAGGATTCAAACAGAGGAGCAGGCCGCCAGGGGTCACCGGGAGGTTAAACACAAGCATCTTCAGTGGCCATGACACCGCCCAGGAGCATGCCTCACACGTACCAACGCCAGAGTGGAGTTCCTGCTCGTTAATAGAGGCAGGGCTTTCTGACATGAACATCCAGCGGGAGGTTCTGAAACAAAGTTGGCAGGACGTGTGTTGTGGGGGGCTGTCCCAGGACTCTCTGGATGTCAGCCGGCTGGAACTCCCCAATTATGTGCACCCATAAGCACCCCTAGAGTTCTGATCCCCCGCTGGGGGGCGTGCCTGTCCACCGAGACCTGAGGTGTCTCCCTCCCCTCCCTTCGCTGGGGGTGCCCTACAAGGCAGATGGGGCCTGCTAGGGTCTCCTTCAGTTTCCCTCCAGGGAGCACAGCCAGTCGGAGGGGCTTGAGGTTCCTCTGATGAAGAGAGAATCCGCCACAACAGACACAGTGGCCAGTTCGGTGCCCAGGAGGCGGGGGCCCACTTTACAGCGTTTTCTCACAAACCCATCTGGTGGCTTTTCTCTCCGAGTCCTGCCTTTTCCCTGCGCCATCAGCAAACACAGCGACAAGGGCATGTGGAGACGGGATCTTGAAAGGTCTTTTCCCGGCCAGACTCGTTTTTAAGATACCTCTGGGGCCATCAAATGGTAAATCCTTTTTATTCTTTTCTTTTTTATCTTTTTTTGTCTTTTTTTTTTTCATCCTCCTCCAAGTATATTTTTTCCATTGATTTTTAGAGAGATTGGAAGGGAGGGGGAGAGACAGACAGAGAAACATCGATGTGAGAGAGACATATCAATAGGTTGCCTTCTGCAAACACCGTGAGCCAGCAATCGAAGCACATTGACCAGAACTGAACCCACAACCCTTCAGTCCCCGGGCTGATGCTCTAACCACTGAGCAAGGCAGCTTTTCTTATCTTTAACGAGGAAGGTAACATTTGAGTCTTTTAAAAAAAATGTATTTTGTTGAATTTTTACAGAGAGGAAGGGAGAGGGAGAGAGAGTTAGAAACATCGATGAGAGAGAAACATCAATCAGCTGCTCCTGCACATTCCCCCCCCCCCACTACTGGGGATGTGCCCGCAACCAAGGTACACGCCCTTGACTGGAATCGAACCTGGAACCTTTGATTCCGCAGGCCGACACTCTGTCTACTGAGCCAAACCAGTTAGGGCTGAGTCTTTTTAAAAAATATATTTTATTGATTTCAGAGAGGAAGGGAGAGAGAGATAGAAACCTCAGTGATGAGAGAATGATTGATCGGCTGCCTCCTGCACGCCCCTCACTGGGGACCGAGCCCGCAACCCAGGCATGTGCCCTGACCGGGCATTGAACCGTGACCTCCTGGTTCATAGGTCAGTGCTCAATCACTGAGCCACACTGGCCGGCTGGGCTCCAGTTGGGACTTTACACGCTATTTTCAGGGTGAACGGTCATGTGTCAGTGGGTGCTTTTGCCATGAGCCCAGGAGAATAACACAAGTAAGGGTAACGATAACAGTTACAGTAATTTCGCATTTTGAGTATTTTCCACGTCAGGAGCCGACAATGCCGCGTGCCCCGGTGAGTAACTCACTCCGTCTTGGGGATGTGCCCACCTCGTGGACCAGAGGCCGGGCCAGACGTCCCAGGATCTGAGCGGGGCATGGCTGGGCCCTCCCGGGAGGCGGCATGTAAACGTGGGAGCTCAGTTCATGAGGCTGTGAGGGAGCCAGGCTGTGCCTCTTTTAGAATCAGCCCTGTCCCTGAGGGCCCAGTTCTGAGGAAGGCCGGCCAGGCTGTGTTCTGGGGAGGTGGGGGACGGAGGGAGGCTGGGGGGAGGTGGGCAGAGCGCAGGGAGCCGGGAGGCAGGAAGTCACAGCTCTGCCTCGGGGCTGCGGGGAGGGGTCGCCTTGGTGGTGGGGGGAATATCTGATTCCTGGCACTTGGGCAGCTGGGCATGATCCTCAGCGTGAGAAAAGGGGGTGAATGAGGAGACCAGGAGAGAGACAGGGAGAGAGAGAGACACAGAGACTTCGAAGCATCTCACAAGGGAAGGAGATAGAAATCCACAAAATATACAAAAGGACGTGGAGACCCTGGCGGGCGGCCCAGTTGGTTGGAGCGCCGGCCCGTACACCAGAATGCTGCGGGTTCCATTCCAGGTCGGCATGGACCTAGGTTGTGGGTTCGATTCCTGGTCAGAGTGTGTATGGGAGGCAACCAGTCCCTCTCTCCCTCTCTCCCTCTTCCTCTCTAAAATCAATAAACATCTCCTCGGTGGGAATATTTTTTTGTAAAAAGGAAGAGAGAGGAGGCGGAGGAAAGGTAGACAACAAAAAAACCAACAGTCACAAGACTGAGACAGAGCAGCACAGAGAGATGAGGAGACTGAGAGACAGAGAGGAACGGAGACAGGGGAGGGCAGAGACGGAGGTCAGAGATGGGGAGATGGGGAGAGACGGAGGTCGGAGATGGGGAGATGGGGAGAGACGGAGGTCAGAGATGGAGAGATGGGGAGAGACGGAGGTCAGAGATGGGGAGAGATGGAGAGAGACGGAGGTCAGAGATGGAGAGAGATGGGGAGAGACAGAGGTCAGAGATGGGGAGAGATGGAGAGAGACGGAGGTCAGAGATGGAGAGATGGAGAGAGACGGAGGTCAGAGATGGGGAGATGGGGAGAGACGGAGGTCAGAGATGGGGAGATGGGGAGAGACGGAGGTCAGAGATGGAGAGATGGGGAGATGGGGAGAGATGGGGAGAGACAGAGGTCGGAGATGGGGAGAGACGGAGGTCAGAGATGGGGAGATGGGGAGAGACGGAGGTCAGAGATGGGGAGATGGGGAGAGACGGAGGTCAGAGATGGGGAGAGACGGAGGTCAGAGATGGGGAGATGGGGAGAGACGGAGGTCAGAGATGGGGAGATGGGGAGAGACGGAGGTCAGAGATGGGGAGAGACGGAGGTCAGAGATGGGGAGATGGGGAGAGACGGAGGTCAGAGATGGGGAGAGACGGAGGTCAGAGATGGAGAGATGGGAGAGACGGAGGTCAGAGATGGGGAGATGGGGAGAGACGGAGGTCAGAGATGGGGAGATGGGGAGAGACGGAGGTCGGAGATGGGGAGATGGGGAGAGACGGAGGTCAGAGATGGGGAGATGGGGAGAGACAGAGGTCTGAGATGGGGAGATGGGGAGAGATGGGGAGTGACGGGGGTCGGAGATGGGGAGATGGGAGAGATGGGGAGATGCGGGAGAGGGACCACCTGCAGAGTGCTGGGACTCAGCCGCGGGGGCGCACGCGGGGGGCGGAGGGCGCCTCCTGGAGGCGATGCTGACCCGCGGCCGCCCGCCCGCCCGCCTGCAGGTGTGGGAGGCGCTGCTGACCCTCGTCTTCTTCCCGGTGTGCGTGGTGTTCGCCTGGATGGCGGACAAGCGGCTGCTCTTCTACAAGTACGTGTACAAGCGCTACCGCACCGACCCGCGCAGCGGCATCATCATCGGCGCCGAGGGCGACCCCCCCAAGAGCATCGAGATGGACGGCACGTTCGTGGGCGCCGAGGTGCCGGGCGAGGCGGGCGGCCTGGGCCCGGGCCCCGCCGAGGCCCGCGAGCTGGACGCCAGCCGCCGCGAGGTCATCCAGATCCTCAAGGACCTCAAGCAGAAGCACCCGGACAAGGACCTGGAGCAGCTGGTGGGCATCGCCAACTACTACGCGCTGCTGCACCAGCAGAAGAGCCGCGCCTTCTACCGCATCCAGGCCACGCGCATGATGACGGGCGCGGGCAACGTGCTGCGGCGCCACGCGGCGGACGCCTCGCGCCGGGCCGGCCCCGCCGAGGGCCCCGCGGAGGACGAGGACGACGGCGCCAGCCGCATCTTCTTCGAGCCCAGCCTCTACCACTGCCTGGAGAACTGCGGCTCCGTGCTGCTGTCCGTCACCTGCCAGGGCGGCGAGGGCAACAGCACCTTCTACGTGGACTACCGCACGGAGGACGGCTCGGCCAAGGCGGGCTCCGACTACGAGTACAGGTGAGTCCGGGCGGGCGGGCGGGCGGGCGGCTGTGCGCGGGGCCGCCGGCCTCCTGGCTCTCCCGGCTGCTTCCGTGCCCATCCTCGCTCTGCGATGGGCAGACCTGCAGGATTCATTCATTCACTCGTTTTTGAAAATTTAAATACAGCCCTAGCCAGTTCGGCTCAGTGGATAGAGCGTCGGCCTGTGGACTGAAGGGTCCTGGGTTCGATTCCGGTCAAGGGCACGTGCTCAGGATGTGGGCTCAATCCCCAGTAAGGGGGGGGGGAGGGGGTGCAGGAGGCAGCGGATCAACGATTCTCTCTCATCATTGATGTTTCTATCTCTCCCTCCCTTCCTATCTGAAATCAATAATACCTTTAATTTTTTTTTATTGATTTCAGAGAGGAAGGGAGAGGGAGAGAGAGTTAGAAATATCAGTGATGAGAGAAAATCGTTGACTGGCTGCCTCCTGCACCCCCTGGGAAGTGAGCCCACAACCTGGGCCTGTGCCCTGACCTGGAATGGAACCCTGACCTCCTGGTTCATAAGTTGGCGCTCAGTCACTGAGCCACGCCAGTCAGGCCGCTCATTCGCTCTTGAGACCCTCCTCTGCACCACACCGCGCCAGGCGTTCGGCACACACAAGAGAACAAGTGCCCACTGTCCCCGCTGCCCCTCCCGTGTTCATCACATACCTGTGGGCTCCTGTGCTTGGCACCACGCTGTCACTATCGCAGCTCCGCTACGTGGAGGCTTACCTGGTAGAACAAGCACCACCACGGACACCATGACTGCAAGTGTTTATTGAGCACCTACTGTATGCTATGGGTTTATGATGGTAAACACGACCTCTAAGGTCCCTACCGTTCAGCTACAGTGAGGCTGTAAACTATTAAACTATGTAAAAACGTCAGGTGATGTTAGCACTGCGTGGGAATGTTAAGTAGGATAAGAGGGGAGCGACGGTGCCCCAATTGTCCCAGGTCTTTGGCTCCACCATAAAGCAACCCACCCCTTGCACCCTACTGAGTCTCGCTGCCCTCTCCTCACACCCTTTTGAACAGACCTGTGATCTTCCCTCATTCAAGCAGTTCCTCCTGAGCACCTACTGTGTGCCAGGCGCTTTCTTTAGTGGCTCACCATACAAATGCCAACAAGATAACTTCCCTGCCCCCCTGTGGCCCACAAAATTCTTTATCTCTTTGTAGTTCTGTCCATACCACACTCTTTCAAGAATTGTAGCTTTACAGTATAGCTACCGTATAGCTTTACAGTATAGCTACCGTAGTTAACTGGCGGGCAAGTCTCCCACGGTTTCCTAAAATAATCGCACTTATGGCGTGTCTGCTGTGTCAGAAATGGGCCTGGGCAGCGGAGACAGCAGCAAATGAAACCCATAAAATTCCTGCCCAAACAGTCAACATTCTCACAAGCCATTAGGGAGAGACAGGCCATTAGGAAGTACACGCTTGAATACACGGAAATGCCAGGAAGTGGCAAGAGCGGTGAAGAAAACTGAGGCAGAGGACGGGAGAGAGTGTTGGTAGCTGAGCTTTGCACCGGTCCCATCTGCTCACCATCTGCCACCTCTCCCTCCCACCTCTCCCTGAACTAGTCAAAGATCGCTGGTCCCGCCGTCACGCAGCAGCCAGTCCCCCACGCAGGTTCGCGAATCGCTCAGCTTTGTCGTGCATTCCTCTCTGGCTTAAATGTTTTATATTAATAACCGTGGCGCTCCGTGTGAGTTGCAGGCAGCATGGCCTGCACCCATAAACACTTGAGCGTGCCTCTCTAAGAAGAACGACATTCTCCGACATAATCGCCAACGATTGCCACACTCGGGACATTTGATGCCGGATCAATATGATTACACAGTGTGCACTCCCTGTTTGCATCTCCCCAGCTACCCCTGCAACATCCTTATGGCTGCGTTTCCCCCTCCCTCGCTTCCCATCCATCCCAGAACCACGCATTGTGTCTGATCGTTACGTCTCTTAGTCCACTTCACGCTGGATCAGTCTCTGAGCCTTTCTGTGACTTTTGTGACCCCGACACTGTCTTTAAAAAATATTTTTTATTGATTTTTTTACAGAGAGGAAGGGAGAGGGATAGAGAGTAACATCGATGAGAGAGAAACATCGATCAGCTGCCTCCTGCGCCCCCCCTACTGGGGATGTGCCCGCAACCCAGGTACATGCCCTTGACCGGAATCGAGCCTGGGACCCTTCAGTCCGCAGGCCGATGCTCTATCCACTGAGCCAAACCGGCCAGGGCTACCCCGACACTTTGGAAGATGACAGGCCAGTTACTGGGACAGTCCTCAGTTTGGGTTTGTCTGTCCTCGTGGTCAGATTCAAGGGGTGCACTTCGGGCAGGACCCATGGAAGTGACACGTGTCCTCCTTATTGCCTAGGAGGCATGACCCCCACTTGTCCCCTTACTGGTGATGTCCACTTTAACCCTTTGGTAAAGAGGGTGCTAAAGACTTTCAGCAATAAAGTCACATTTTAAAAAAATACACCTTAAAAAATGATGGTGCTAAAATCACCACATTCTACTATCCCTTAAGTTTACATTCCCTTTAAAAATATATTTCTTTATTGATTTCAGAGAGGAAGGAGAAGAAGGAGAGGGAAAGAGAGAGAGAAACATCAATGATGAGAAAGAATCACCAACTGGCTGCTTCCTGCACGCCCCCTACTGGCGATCAAGCCTGCAACCTGGGCCTGTGCCCTTCTGGGAATCAAACTGATCTCCTGGTTCATAGGTCAAGGCTCAACCACTGAGCCACGCCGGCTGGGCTAACTCAATTCTTATAACAGCACCATGAGGTAGACACTCTTGTTAGCTGCATTTTACAGATGGGGAAACTGAGGCTCAGAGGGCTGCAGCATCCTAACTGCCCAAGCTCTTACAGCGGGCATGGGGCCCAGCCCTGCCTGGAGCAGGGCGGCCCACCTGGCTGGGCGTCGCGGCCACCATGGACAGCGTCCTCGCGGACAGCGACAGCGGCCTTTGGCAACAGGGAGCCCAGGTTCCTCCACTCAGGGTCTTGTCATCCGGTTCTAGCCTCGGCCCCGCCCACAGGGCTGGGCTTCTCTTGGAGAACTGGAGCCCAGGACCCCTTTCTTATGAAAGTGACCATTGATGATAGTGAACTCTTCTCGATCATCTAGTGCATTTCAGAACCGGAGCCGAGTCCCTGAGGTGCATGGTGGGAGGGGTTGGAGGGAAAATGAAAGAGTTTCTAGATGAATCGACACCCCAGAGTCACTCTGCTGTCTACAGCTCTACCAGGAAGAGCCCACTCATTCCCTGTCCCCTCACCGTTTCCCCTGATAATCGAATGTCACGGCCACACTCCCCCACCCCCACCCCATTGTAGAGCAGCTTGGTGCCTTCCGTGACATGTTCAAACTTAAGCCAGCTCATGTCCCTCTGCTGCTCAGAGGCCTCCCAGGGCTTCCATCTCACTTGGACGAATGGCCACAGCCCTCATGGTGGCCCACCAAGGCCTATGACATCTGCTCCTGTTCCCCCCGTGACGTCATCTCCTCCCCTTCCCCCCTGCTCCCTCCACTGCAGCCACACTGGCCTCACCACAGCAGGCCCGCTCCTGCCTCAGGACGTTTGCATGGGCTGTTCCCTTCAACATGAATACTCTTCTCCAGATCTCCTCCACCTGGCTCCCTCCTCAGGGCTCTGCTCAAATGTGACCTCCTCAGCAAGGCTTTTCCCGACCGCCCTAACACGGCCCCCTCTCCTCACGCTCCACCCTCTCCCTCCGCTTTCGCCACGGCACCATCGCCACCTGACTTCATGCTTGCTATTCATCTCCCACACTAGAACTCTTTGCTGATCTGGTTTTACTGCTGTTTCCCCAGCACTTAGAACAGTGCCTGGCATACAGCAGGTGCCCAATAAATAAATGTTGAATGAACCAACTGCAATTAAATTGTTAAATGTGTAGTTGTCACCGTGGCGTGGCTCCGCCATGAGGCGGTGAGCTCCGTGCAGACAGAGTCTGTTCACTGCTGTGCTCCCAGCAGTGCCCAGCACAGGGCACAGAGCAGGTGCTCAGGGAGTGTTGGTTCGATGAATGGAGGAATGATGCCAAGTTAAGGAATGTGGTCTTTCTCTTGGGGGTACCTGGGAACACAGAAGGGTTTGTCGGAAGCGAAGCAAGGTCAGTCCTGGGCCCTACATCACTTCTACTCCAAGTGTGGTCCATTTACGGGGGGCTGCCTGCATCCCTCGGGAACTAATTAGAAATGCAGAGTTTTGAAACCTGCAGCTATGGAACCAGAACCTGCATTTTAACAGGACCCCCACGTGATTTGTGTGCACATTAAGGTTTGAGACTCATGACTTTGGAACCCTCCAGATTCTCTCTCCACCTTGGGTCTTTGCATGGGCTGTTCCCTCTGCCTGGCAAACTCCTGCCCACAAAAACCTCCTCCAGGAAGCCTGCCCTGACCTCACTGTCATCATTATCTGTAGAATGCTGGACCAACTCTGTCCTGTTCCCCTCCTGCATCCCCTCCCCGCCGGAAGCCCACCTGATTCCCCCTCAGTATTATTTGTTTAATGCCTGCCCCCTCCTCCGGGAAGCCTGCCCTGACTCCCTTTGCCCCCAGTTGTTGACCGCCTGCCCTTCACCCCTTTCTTTCCCGCCCCTCCGCTGCAGCGAGGGCACGCTGGTGTTTAAGCCCGGCGAGACGCTGAAGGAGCTGCGCATCGGCATCATCGACGACGACATCTTTGAGGAGGACGAGCACTTCTTCGTGCGGCTGCTGAACCTGCGCGTGGGCGACGCGCAGGGCATGTTCGAGCCCGACGGCGGCGGGCGGCCCAAAGGGCGGCTGGTGGCGCCGCTGCTGGCCACGGTCACCATCCTAGACGACGACCACGCGGGCATCTTCTCCTTCCAGGACCGCCTGCTGCATGTGAGCGAGTGCATGGGCACCGTGGACGTGCGCGTCGTGCGCAGCTCGGGCGCGCGCGGCACCGTGCGCCTCCCCTACCGCACGGTGGACGGCACGGCGCGCGGCGGCGGCGTGCACTACGAGGACGCGTGCGGCGAGCTCGAGTTCGGCGATGACGAGACCATGTGAGAGCGCAGGGCCCGCGGCCCGGGGATGGGGCGGGGCCTGTTGAAGGGGGCGGGGCCCTGCCCGGGAAGGGGAAATGAGTAGGTGGGTCTGGTGGTGGGCGGGGCTTGGATGTGGGAATGGGCGTGGTCTAGCTGTGGGTGGGGCCTGGGTAGGTCCGTGCTGGTGAAATGGAAAGGTCAGGGTAGATGGACAGGGAACAGAGAGGGGCCGCGTCAGGAGAGAGGAGGGAGGAGACGGGGTGTGGCCAAGATGATAGGAAGGGAGGTGGGTGGGGCCTGGGAGAAACTAGTTGGTTTGGGGAGAAGTTGGGGAAGGATCAGAGAAGAGTAGGATAAGGGCCTGGGCAGAGGAGTGTGGAGACTTAATTGGTAGTTGGTGGAGATGGAGGGTGGCCTGCGGAGACAAGCGGAGGGTCCTGTGGAGGTGGGAAGAGGACGAAATGGAGGGCGAGTCTGCGGCATGGAGAAAGGGCCTAAGGCATGGGTGGAGTCTGGGTAGGGACACAAGGAAATAGACCTGGACAGCGGGAGAGGGCGGGGCATAAGGAGATGGGGCGGGGCTTGTGGGGAGTAGGTGGAACCTGGGGAAATGAGAGACCTAAGTGAATGTGGGCAACGCTTTGGGAAAAGACTGAGTAGCAATATGGGGCAGCAGGGCCTGGGAAACTGGAGGGCTGGGATTTGGGAAGATGGCGTGGAGTCTGGGGAGTTGGGCTGGGTGCACAGGCATACATCTGTAGACACAACCAACACACACATACACACACGCACACTAGCAACCTACAGACAAAATGTCACAGACAGGCACGTTGAAACAGGGCTGCTATGACGCCCAGACACACGGCCACAGCCTGACACAGATGCCGAGCCTCCCCCGTGGGTGCCTGCAGCCTCACCTCCCCCACCTGGGATGCTGCGCGCGCCTGTCCCCCTTTGCCCGCTCCCTTCCGCCGCCCCCGCACAGCCGTCTGTCTCCCTCCTCCTGCCGCCCACGCTCCTCCCACCGAGCAGATCCCCCACCGCGCTCCTTCCCCCTCCTCCTCCCACCTCTGTGCCTTGGCCTCTCCCAGCTTCTCACCTTCCTTCATCTCTCCCCTTGGCGTCTCTGCCGTTTCTCACTCCCGCAGTCTCCCCCTGGGTCTCTGTTAATCTCTAGATCTCTGTCCACAGTATCCAGCTGTCTGGCCGGGTTATATTTCAGTAATGAATTCTCCATACCTTTCCATCGTTCTCTCCGGCTTGGGTTGAGAACTTGGGTTGGGGGCTCAGAGCACCATCCGTGGAGGGGAGAGAATGCAAGAAGAGACAGACAGACACTCAGAGATAGAGGAGACCTGGAGAAAGAGATAGAGATAGGGAGAGGCAGAGCCAGAGTATCAGAGCCCGAGAGAGGGAAGCAGACAGAAAAGAGACACAGAGAGCATGAGAGAGACAGAAACGTAGAGACAATGAGAGAAGGAAACTGAGAGACAGAGACACAGCAAGGGAGGCAGAGGGAGCCCTGGCCAGCGTGGCTCAGTTGGTTGAGCGTTGTCCCGTTGTACCGAAAGGTCACCAGTTCAATTCCCAGGAGTTCGATTCCTGATTCCTGGTGCGAAGGCTGTCAGATCAACATCTCTCTCCCTCCCTCTCTCTCCCTCCCTCTCTCTCCCTCCCTTTCTCTCTCCCTCCCTCTCTCTCCCTCCCTCTCTCTCCCTCCCTCTCACTTCCTCTCTCTCTACAATCAATAAAAACATTTGCTTTAAAAAAGAGAGGGAGAGGGAGAGATTGAAAGACTGAGATGAAGGGAGACTGAAGGGAGAGAGACTAAGGAGAGATGAGAGAGCATCTGAATGAGAGCCTCAGAGGGACTCGGGGAAGGAGAGGTCCAGGGGAAACAGAGAGAAAAAGAGGCCGGGTAGCAAGAGACAACAGGAAACAGCGTGAGAAAGGGAATGGGTCTGAGATCAGAGGCCACAGTGGGCGGGAGAGTGGCGTTTCCAGGAAACAAGAGGGCAGGCATGAGGGTGAAGGAAAGTCGGGCTGGGAGGAAGGCTTCTTCCTTGATCTCAGGAAGCCCTGCCCTTGTCTCACTCTAGTCCCTCTTGCTGTCCCCACCAGTTGGGTTTCTCCTCCTGGGTCCCTCGAGGCCATGCCTGTCAAGGGGCCAGTTGGTGTACGTGTCACTGCGTGTCAGTCACTGCATGTCGGTGGATCATGGCATGTCTGTGAGAGAGTGAGCATGTGTGTGTGTGTGTGTGTGTGTGTGTGTGTGTGTGTGTGTGTGTGTGTGTGACCCTGTCAGAGTGGCACCGTGTCACCCTGTCAGCAGCTGTCTGCGTGGGTCAGGGTGTGTGAGGAGCGTGTCTCAGCAGATCCTGCTCCTTGCCAAGGTGCTTCAGCACCACGGACAGCTCCCGGCCCACTCCTGAGTTGGGGGCCGGCCATTCTTTCCACCCACAGAAAAGGGAAAATATCCCGAGAGCAGGAGTGGGTGGAGGTGGGCACATATCCCCACACGACCGCTTTGTGTGTGTCTGTCTTTGCATGGGTGTCACTGCGACTTGTGCATTTGTGTGTTGATGGGTCTGCTGTGTGTTGAGATGGGCCTGCTGAGACCCTTTTGCTTGAGTTGTGTTGACTTCGCTGTTCCACGCTGTGAACACTGAGAAACCCAGACAGAGAGAGAACAGATGAAGAAAGGCAGAGAGCTGGGGAGAGACTGAGCCAGAGAGGGTCACAGAGAGGTCACAGAGACAGGGACAGAGAGACGGAGAGGTAGAGACATCGGGAGGCTGAGAGATGGGCAGAGAGACAGGGAGGTTGAAAGAGATGCTGAGATGCAGAGAGAGAAAGACATTAAAGGAAAACAGAACCAAAAGGCATAACGAGCGAGATCTACGGAAGCAGAGGCTGCATGGTAACACCAGGGGTCTGTAGGTTGGCCGTGTCGCCAGGGCTGTGGCGTGGGCGTCATGGTAACGGGCATCTGGTCCCCGCGACTTTGCCACTTGCACAGGGAATGGCTGCAGGGTGCGATGGTGTGCGGGTGTGGGCGGTGTGATTGGCGGCGCTTCCTCTTCTGGGTGACTGTGTGGGCCGGTGTTTGTGTTTCTAGGTTCTGGGGCTGGGCCTTGTGGTTCCTGCCGCTGAGAGTGCTGCCAGTGGCAGTGTGTGGGCTTTCTGGGGTTGTGGGTCTTTGTGATGGAGGGGGTGGTTTGTGTGCCTGAAGGGGAGGGATAACTTCTGTCTCTTCCTCCCCTGCCACACCCTGGTTACCATAGCAGCGGGGATGCCGAGGAAATCAATGAGCACTCGGTTAACCTTCCCGACGTGTACAGGACAGGGGGCAGGAAGCTGGTGGTCTCTTGGGCTGCAGGATCCGAGTTAACAGAGGTCTGTGGAAGGTGCCCCGTCCTAGGCGTTGGGGAGTCTGCAGAGAATGTAAATGAACACGGATCTCCTGCATTTTAGTGCCAGGAGACAAATGGCAAAGAATAAACGAAATAAACGCACACACTGCATGGTGTGTTAGAACAAAGACGACAGCACAGAAGGGGTTAGGGATGGTGGGGGTGGGCAGGGGTGGATTTCAGTGGGATTAAAGGAGGGCCTCATTGGAAAAGAAGGCGAAGCTTGGCCTGCATGGCTGAGTGGCTGAGCGCTGACCTATGAACACAGGAAGTCATGGTTTGATTCTAGGTTAGGGCACATGCCTGCTTGCGGGCTCAATCCCCATGGTGGGGTGTGCAGGCGGCTGCCAATCAATGGTTCTCTCTCATCATTGAGGTTTCTCTCCCTCTCTCTGTCTCTCTCTGTCTCTCTCTCTCTCTCTCTCTCTCTCTGACTCTTTCTCTCTCCTTCCCCTCTGAAATCAATAAAAGAATATTTTTAAGAAAAGGAAGGTGGAGTTGGAGAACTAGAGGAGGGAGGGAGTGAGCCTGGAGGAACAGTGTTCTTGGTGGGAGGAGCAGCCGGGTGAAGGCCTTGGAGCATGCACAGGCCTGGTTGTTCACGGAACAGTGAGGAGGCCGGTGTAGCTGGAGTGAGCGAGCTGGGCGAGGGGGGAGGGAGGCCAGAAAGGGAGCAAGGGCCACATGGCATGGGGCCTTGCGGGCCCTTTGGACTCTGGCCGTGGTCCTGGCTGAGAGGGGAACCTCCTGAATGCCCTGAGCAGAGGAAGGACCGATGTAACTTAGGTTGTGTCGGACTCCCTCGGGACGCTCCTTAATAAACCTCAGCTTCCTCGGCTGTGTCTGGGCTTGGGTCTGCCAATGGGGATGATAAGAGAAAGAGAGAGCCTTCCTCTGAGGATGGTTGTAGGACTAAATGAGATGACAGGACCTGGGGCGGAGCGGGGCTCAAGGAACTGGGAAGTTGAGAGAGAAGTGGTCGGTGGTTCAGGGACGGGGCCTCAAGCCCGGTGTCCTGCTTCGCCCGCCCAGGAAAACTCTTCAGGTGAAGATAGTGGATGACGAGGAATATGAGAAGAAGGATAATTTCTTCATCGAGCTGGGCCAGCCGCAGTGGCTTAAGCGAGGGATTTCAGGTGAGGGGTGAGGGGTGGGTTGTGGGAGAGATAAAAGGTCCAGGGTGCGGGGACCCTTGGGGGGGTCAATTGTGGGTGCTCCTTCAAACTCATGGATCTGAGCTTCCCAGGGAAGCGATCTCACTTTCTCTCTGTCTGTCTCTCCCCAGCTCTGCTGCTCAATCAAGGTGAGTGGAGTTACCTCCTGGCTTTCCTAGAAAGGGGGGCCCTGAAGGGGGCATCGGGGAGGGTCAGGGCCTCAAACTGCTTTTCCAGGTTGGGTGTGAGGCAGGCTGAAGGTGAGATAAAAGTAGACTTTGGGTGAGGGTTGGAGCTGGTCTTCGAGTTGGTAGGGCCAGTTGAGTTTGGGGTTATAGCTGGGGGTTTGGAGGCCGAGATTGTTTTGTTTGTAGTTAAAGTCAGAGGGGGGAGTAAGTCATAGAATCCAAACTGGGTCTGTGGTGAGGACAGAGGGAGTCAAGCTCGGGGTTCATTAGGACCGGGGTGGACTGAGGATTTAAGACCAGGATTAGGACTTGGTCAAGGTTCGAGTTACGATGGAAGCTGGTTTTTAGGTTTGTGAGTAAAATTAGGGTCAGGGTCTGAGAGTTGAGGCGAGGGTCAGTGATTTGGAGATAGTGAGAGAATAGAATTGGTGTTTGGGGTTATGGTTAAGGCTGGACTACAGATTGTAATGGTCAAGGTAAGTAATACAAGCTGCTGTAACAAATAGGCCCAAAATCCCAGGAAGTGAACACAAAAGTCATTTCTTGCTCGGGCAAAGTTTTCTGAGAGTGTGGCTGCCTACGTGGGTGGCTTTCTGCAGAGAGTTAGGGGTGGCGCTGGGCTTGGAGCAAAGGACCAACATGCTGTAGGGAGATGAATGAGTTCAGGGCCAGCTGTAGGGGTCTAGGTCCAAGATGTGTACTGAAGTGGGTCACCCCTCTTTCTGCACTCCCTCAGTCATACTCTAGGATGTTTTCAGAGCTTCGGTATAGAGACCAGGCCTCCTCCCTCAAGAGTGGTGATGATGTCAGTGTTAATAATAAAGAAAGGAGCTTTTCTGACTATCATGTGCCAAGCACTGTTCTAAACACTTCACATGAAATAATTCTTTTAACTCTTACAAGTACCCTATGAGGTAGGTACTATCGTTGTGTCCATTATGTAGATATGAACACTGAGGCACAGAGAGGCCAAAGCATGGCCCAAGGCCACACAGTGCCCACCATAGGAACCTCAGAGCCCACCAACTGAACCTTGTGGGTCAGCCATGGGAGCTGGGGCGGGAGCTGGGGGAGACGAGGGTCAGAGAGAAGGCTGGGGCAGGCTGGAGGGGCGTCACCAGGTGGCTTCCCAGAGGACACAGGCAGTGAAGGCATCACAGGCCCAATTAGGTAGGCCTCCCTGGAGTCTAACTCCCATCCCTCATGCTGCAGGGGATGGGGACAGGAAGCTGACTGCGGAGGAGGAGGAGGCTCGGAGGATAGCAGAGATGGGCAAGCCGGTTCTCGGGGAAAACTGCCGGCTGGAGGTCATCATTGAAGAGTCGTATGATTTTAAGGTGATTTTCTGGGGCCTCACTTTCCTGGAGTTTTGCCTGAGTTGTTTCCTTGGAGAGAGTCTAAGAGAGGATCGACTATGAGGGTCACGAGAGAGGGGCAAGCAAGGGTCCAAAGCCCCCCTCCAGGTCCCTCCACTAGCACCATGGACAGCACACGCCTCCCTTTTCCCTTTTGCTAGTAGCACTGGGGCATGGAAGGTTGGGGACCCTTGAGCACGGGGTGCGGGCCCCCAATCCCAGTCCCCCCTCATGGGGCATTCTTGGGTGATGGCACACAACAATCTCTTTCCCACCCTTTCATCCCAGAACACAGTGGATAAACTCATCAAGAAAACGAACTTGGCTTTGGTGATTGGAACCCATTCATGGAGGGAGCAGTTTTTAGAGGCAATTACGGTGAGCGCAGGTAAGTGGGGAGGGAGGGGAGAGAGAGAGGGGAGGGAGGGGTGGGGCGGGCAGAGAGAGGCGCAGAAAGAAATGAGTAGAAAGACAGAGGGAAAGCGAGACAAGGAGAGAAAGACAGAGAGATAGTGGAAGAAAAGGACAGGAAGGACTGAGAGGGACAGAAAAAGAACAGAAACAGATACAGGAAGACAAAAGAAAAGATAGAGATCAGAGACAAACGAGAGACAGGCGCACAAAGAGACTCGCGGGAGAAAGAGAGAGGCGGAGAAATGGGAGCGACATAGAGAATGAAGTCAGTGAACTGCAGGGGCCAGGGAGGGGTAGAGAGACCCAGAGGGAAAGGCGGACAGAGACGGAGGGGCCGGGGCCGGGCCGAGGTGCAGGGCTGCGGGCGGGAGAGGTCCCGCCCAGGCTTTCGTCTGGAGATTGGAGGGTGGAAACAGGTTAAAAGGCCTGCCGGCCCAGATAGAGCCTGGGTTCCTCTGTTGCCATGGAGACAGTCACCACAGCACCCAGCTACACCCCCCTGTAAGGTTTCCACCCACCTTAGGCCTCAGGCGGTTTCCTACTGCCCCCCTGTGGCCAGAGACACTATGACACTTGGATCACAGCCTGTGGTACACATTGGGGAAACTGAGACCCAGAGACAGAGGAGGGACGGGCCTGAAGTCCCACAGGGAATCCAGAAAGAGCTGAGGTGGAACTCAGGGCTTCTGTCCCCTGCTCAGCATCAGTTTTCCATCAGGGAGGCCCATCCAGTGGGAACCGAAACACAAGAATTGTGGTTGGAAAGAAACCCGTCAGAGGCGGGATCCAAAGACACCAGGCTTCGGGGATAGAAAAGCAGCAGGCAGCAGGCCGAGAGACATCAGACCAGAGGCCTAAGAGAAGTGAAGTGGTGTCTCCCACCGAGGCCACGTTCTTTGACATCTACTTCTGAGGGGTCCCCGGACCCGACCCTGTATGGGACATTGCTGGGGACCGAGATGACCATGACAGCTCAGGCCCTGCCCCTGTGGAGCTCACAGTCCAGGGTGGGAGACAGCCCTATCACAAGAGTGACAACCCAGAGTGGGCAGGGCCGGGCTGGGGCCCTCCGGGAGCTGCAGGGGGGAGCCCGGTCCAGCTTGAAGGTCGGGAGAGCTTCCTGAAGGAGGAGGCAATGGCTGCGTCTTCAGATGCAAACAGGGGTGTGTCCTCTATGCTCTGGCCTGAGCCATGACTCCCTGTGGTCAGTTAGGGGTGCGTCCAGTGGCAAATAACAGAAAACTCAACCACAGCGGCTTAAGCACACAAATCTGCAGGAGGCAAGGTAGCAGCAGCTTCATAATGTCATTAACCACCAGGCCGCGTCTTTATTTCTCAGTTTTTGCTTCCTGGTTACAAAATGGCTGCTGCCCCTCCAGGCGTCGAGTCTGTATTCCAGGCAGGAAGAGGGGAGCAGGGGGTCAGGGGCAGCATGCATGTTGCATTTGAGTTTCCAGTTCCATTTAACTTGGGATCGCAGCAAAAACCTCCCTCTTTGAGATGTAACGTGCAGAACCAAAAACCCCACACACAACCACTTAATGAAGCATTTACAAATGCAAGCGTTTATTTCCTTAACAAGCCAAGGGACTAAAAGTGGGGAAGGAATAATGGACCTGAATCCCCGAGCCCGTCCAGCTCTCATGGCCTCCACTGCGGAGCCACGGGGCTGCACCACGGGAAGTGGCTTCATAATGTGGTGGCCACCTGCCTTTCATTCCCCGACTTGTTCAAGTGACCGGTCAGGGGTCACGGGGTCTCTTAGCAGCAGCCTTCCAGATGTTGTGCTTGGCACGCTCGTGTGCTCGTTGCTCTTCATCGATTGCTTTATGCTCGTCAGTTTAGGAGGAGGGGGGCGGACAATTTGGCATTTGTGCCTTCCCATCACACAAGTCACTGCAGGTCTAAAGCAGGTCAGTTTTGGTCGCAATAGCGGACACCAATGACTCTAAGAATGAGGTGTCTTTCTCAAGGCTCAGAAGACACATCCACAACACACCGCCCCTATCAGGAAAGCTAGAGCTTTCTAGAAACCCTCCGTGTAGGCCTCATTGACAGACTGGGTCACATGGCCACTGCTGCAAGGGATTCTGAGAAAGCAAGTATTTAGCTTAGGACTACTGGCTGCAAGGAATTTGGGGAAAGTGAATATTTTCATCTGAGGACATGGCCATTGCTAGCTTTCCTAGACTCGATTCCAATAATTACAGGCTGCTGTTGTTCCTTGTGATTAAGCCCGTTTAAGGGATTCTGGGAGAGGGACTGTTAGCTGGATACATGGCTCTCTCTACCTGCAAGGGATTTTGGGGTATCATACATGTAGCTACCGTTAGCTGCAATGAATCAAAGGAACTGAATACTTCTTCCTGCAGAATATCTACTTGTGAATATTTCCACATGGCTGTCAGTAGCTGTAAAGGGATGTGGCCACCCCTAGCAGCAAAGGATCCTGGGAAGCTGGATATTTTCAACCGGGCATATGGCCTCCTGAAACTTAAAGGGATTCTGGGAAAGTAAATCTTTTTACCTGGGCCTAACATTCTCCTAGCTGCAAGGGATCCTGGGAAAGGATTGTTTTTAGCTGCTGACATGGACACACCTAGCTCCAAGGGATCCTGGGAAAGCGATTCATTTTATGGGACTGGCTGCCCGGCAGTTGAACAAAGTGGGGCTGCAGGTGAGGAAGGAGGCATGGGTGTGTGCCCCAGCTGGGTCGTGTGCCCACAGGGGACGAGGAGGAGGAGGAGGACGGGTCCCGGGAGGAGCGGCTGCCTTCGTGCTTTGACTACGTCATGCACTTCCTGACGGTGTTCTGGAAGGTGCTGTTCGCCTGCGTGCCCCCCACTGAGTACTGCCACGGCTGGGCCTGCTTCGGTGTCTGCATCCTGGTCATCGGCCTGCTCACCGCCCTCATCGGGGACCTCGCCTCCCACTTTGGCTGCACCGTTGGCCTCAAGGACTCCGTCAACGCTGTGGTCTTCGTGGCCCTGGGCACCTCCATCCCCGGTAACCCCCTGGGGGCCACTAGCGGGCCAGTGTCTCAGAGAAGCCAGGCAGTGAGGCCTCGGAGAAAGGTCCTGCAGAAATAAGCTGATAGAATCGCCCAGCACGCATGTGGAGGGCCCCTGAGGAATACCTTGGTGGATAACAGAAACAGGTGGGGGCCCCAGATTCGCTGCGTGGAGTGCCCCGTAGAGCGCACGAGGTGGGAAATGCTGGAAGCCTGATGATGGGCTCCATAGAAACAGGATGTTAGTTTCTCTTTCTCCCCCCCCTCCTCCCCCCCCCCCCGCCCCCGCCAAGAAACCAGCTAGAACCGTGTTGCTGGGCGTCATAGGAACCAGGCCAGAAGATGAGGGAGCGAGAAGAAACCAGAGGTTGGGGGAACCATACAAATAAGATAGTGGGGTTTCAGAGACCATCACTTAGATCCCGTTAAAACGCAGTGGCCATGATCCCCTCTTCCCAAATAAACCCGAGTGAGAATCCCTTAAAAACCGGGTGTCAGACTGAAGTTCCTGCAGGAGTAGGGAGGCCTGGTGGGTGGGAGGCCGAACCTTCGTTTCCACACTGCTGTGGTCAGCAGCCAGGTGGTGGCGCTGTCCGCCCGGATAGGAGGAGGCGGGTCCACGGAAAGCAGCCCTTGGGAAATGGCCTTGCAAGCTTGCCCTCCAGACTAGAAGCCCGAGTTATGAGCAAGATGTTCAGGAATGGGTGGGGCCACAGACGCCAGGCCCTTGCTGGACAGAAACCACGTGGGGAATTGACAGGAAAGGGTTTGCATGGGGTGGAGCCTGGCACTTACCTTATCCGGCAGCAGGCTCCCTAGGAGGCAGAGTGGAGCCCACAACAATCAGGCAGTGAGTCCCTCAAAGCAGGCCGAGTTTCACAGGAAGCAGGCATCGGGCCCCACAGAAAGAGACAACGAGTCACATGGAAAGCAGGCAGTGGCCCGGCAGGCGTGGCTCCGTGGTTGGGCATCAACCTTTGAACCAGGAGCTCATGGTTCCATTCCCCGTCAGGGCACATGCCGGGGTTGTGGGCTTGATCCCCAGTGGGGGGCGTGCAGGAGGCAGCCGATCAATGATTCTCATCATTGATGCCTCTCTCTCTCTCTCCCTCTCCCTTCCTCTCTGAAATCAATAAAATATATATTTTTAGAAAGAAAGAAAGCAGGCAGTGGATCCCAGTGAACGTAGGCAAGTCCCATAGAAAGCAAGGAGAGAGTCCCATAGAAAGCAGGCAGCGAGTTGTACAGAAAGCAGGCGGTTGGTCCTGTAAAGCAGGCGTAGGGATGGCCACGGACTTCCCTCTTGGGTGGGATCAGGGCCTCCAGCCCTTGTCCACCACAGGGTGCCCAGGGCTGCAGGTGGGAGGCGGGGCCTGCGCCACGGGGGTCTGGATCCCGGGGCGTGGGGAGGATGTGGGTCTGATGGGAAGCGGGCGAGGGGACAGGTGGACGCCAGGACTGGGGGTGACCCGCGCGTGTCTCTGCCCGCAGACACCTTCGCCAGCAAGGTGGCGGCGCTGCAGGACCAGTGCGCGGACGCGTCCATCGGCAACGTGACCGGCTCCAACGCGGTGAACGTGTTCCTGGGCCTGGGCGTGGCCTGGTCGGTGGCCGCCGTGTACTGGGCGGTGCAGGGCCGCCCCTTTGAGGTGCGCACCGGCACGCTGGCCTTCTCCGTCACGCTCTTCACCGTCTTCGCCTTCGTGGGCATCGCCGTGCTGCTGTACCGGCGCCGGCCGCACATCGGCGGCGAGCTGGGCGGCCCGCGCGGCCCCAAGATCGCCACCACCGCGCTCTTCCTGGGCCTCTGGTTCCTCTACATCCTCTTCGCCAGCCTCGAGGCTTACTGCCACATCCGGGGCTTCTAGCGCCCCCAGACTCGGCTCCCCCGAGACGGCCACACCGCGCTCCCCCTCCCCGGCCTCCGGAGAGGCGGCCTCCTGCCGGGGACTCAGCCTCCCTGCCTCCTGGGAATCCACCTCCCCAGCCCAGGGCCCCCACCGACAGCCCCTGCCTTCCCCTCTCGAGCCTCCCAGGTCCTCCTCCCATTCGTTACCCCTCCAGCCCCGCCACACCTTTGGGGGAAGTGCTGCCTCGAGGCCCCGCCCTCGGGGACCCTCCCCAGACATCCAGCCCTGACTTCCCCTGATGACCCCCTAGGGGAAGGGCCTCGGAACTTCGTCCTCCCAGGGGCCCTGGAAGGAGCTGATCCACCCCAGGTTATCCAGGATCTCAGCCATTTCCCTAACCTTCAGGGAGCGCCACTCAGCCCCCAGGACAGGGGGAGGGCCGGAGGGGCGTGCATCAGGGGGCACACCTCCCTGGTTTCTCCGCTCAGGCCCTTGGGAGAAGTGGGGGGGAGCAGGCGGGTTTCAGAGCTGAGGGGGCATATGTGGGACCTGCAATTTCTCACATTCCAGCACCCCGCTCTCCTCCACGACCTCTGAGGGCCCAGCCACGGCCTGGAGGGGGCCTGTGTGTACATAGTGTGCTTGGGGAAGGGGTCGCGGGAGGGTGCATGTCTTGGGGAGAGGGGGTGACCGACTTTCCTTTTGAGAGGGCAGAGACTCCCCCAGCCATGAGAACCGACTTTGGGGAGGAGGCCGGGAATCAAAGGGAGTCCAGCCATTTCCCCCGACAATCCAGAGGCTCACCGCGCCCTCAGTGCCAGCCAATCCGGGCAGGACCCTCGCAGAGGAGACCGAGGGTTCCAGAGGACCTACAAGCCAGCAAATGCTGCCACATCTCTGCCTGATGGGGAGCAGGGGCGGGTGGGAGGGTGGGCCTGGGACCAGGGCTCTGGGTGGGCATTTTTAACTTTGGAGGCCACCCACCTGTTGGTAGGCCACCTGCGTTTTCTTACTGTTGATGTTTCCCCGCGCAAAGGACGTACTTGGGGAGTGGGGAGTGCTGCCCACTTCTTGGGACCCCGAGGATGACCCCGCAGCCCCCGTAACACCCCGCTTCCCACGGGTTTTTAGCGTCCTGTCGTCCTGTTGTGCACCGGCCCAGCATCCCAGACTGTTACCCACTCCCCTTCTCCTCTCCCAGCTCATCAGCACCAGCCACTGTCTCTTTTCTCTGTGATTTCTGTAAAAGTTGCCATAAAACTTTGAAATTCTGCCTGGGAAACAGCCTTCCCGTGACAAGTTGGGAGTCAGGAGGGAGCTAATGAGGACTTGACTGGGATTTCCGCAGCTGTGAAGCAGACCAGGTAATCTGGGTTTTTCCAGGCCCCCATCTTCTGCAAGACACACCCACATGCAACCAGCCACCCAGAAGGTCCGCCCAGCTCCCCGCCCCCTCTCCCCAGCCACGCCCCCTGGCCCGGAGCTTCCCTAGCCACGCCCCTAACCATCAGCAACAAAATATTCCTCTACACAGGGCATCCTGAGAACTCATATTTGCCTGAGCAGGAGCTGGGGTTGATGGGGGTTTCCCGAATAAAGCAAGTAACTTTCTCAGAATACTGGAATGGGGGGAAGACTTGTGAATCACTAGCTTTTTCGTGCCAGTGGTTAGCATGAATGGAGTATGAGGGCGTGGGGAGTGGAGAGAGCTCAAAAGGACCAATTATAAGAGATCCTATCGGCCACGCTGAGGAGCTTGGAGTTTATCCTAAGAGCACAGGGGAGCTTCGGAAGGGATTTCAATGGGGGTTGAAATGGGGCAGGCCATTGATCTCCGATTTACGTTTTCAAACGTTCCTTCTGGCTGCCTGTGAGAATGGAGGCTGGGGGGTCAGGGAGGAGGCAGCACAGGAGGGGGTCCTGGAGTGGTGTGGTGGGGAGGAAGATGGTGAGAAGGGGGTGGTTTCGAGAGAGAATGGATCGGGGCTCTGGCGGGAAAGAGATGGGGCACTTAGACTAGCCAGGGAGAGTTTATGAAAGGGATAGCAAGGGTGGGCAGGGTCGACAAAGGCGGGACGGAGCAGTACCCGGGGGCTACCAGCAGAGGGAGCAGTGGCCACCCTGAGCTAGAGAGTGTGAGCTGAGTGCCCTGAACCGCTGAGGCTGTCGCTGTAGCTGGAGAGCACAGACCCACGCCCAGGAGAGAAGGGGGACAGAGAGTGAACGCCCCAACTTACTCCTCCCACCCACCAGTCTCCTGCTTGAGCCCCCCATTGGCTCAACTCCAGCAGAAGCCGGAGGTCAGAGAGGTAATAGCCTCAGCTTCTGGGGCACAGAGAGGAGGGGCGATGGGGAGTTTTCAGAGTGAGGTCTTTTCTGGGCCGGGCACGCAGGCGGGGAGTAGGAAGGACAGGCGAGGAGGAGGCGCTGGGTTGAGGGGGGTGCGTGCTGAGGGCGGGATGCCTGTGGGGCGTCCAGAGACGTCAGGGAGGGGACACCTGGAGCTCAGGAGGCGGCTACCTGGAGGGAGATTTGCAATGTGTTGACCATGAGGTGTCACCAAGCCTCGGGAGAGGGAGGGCTGCCCCGGGAGAGGGTGCAGTGTGAGAAGGGGCGCTGGCAGTGCCTTGAGGGGCTCCGACATCGAAGGGGCACATGGAAGGTGGGAAACCTGTCCACGGAGAGGGACCCGACAGAGAGGCAGGTGGTGGGTGACCTGGGCACATGAAACCCAGAGAAGAGTTTCCAGAATGAGGGTGTGGTCCGCAGGGTCAAAGGCTGCGGAAGGGGGAGGAAGGAGAAGGGACCCCGGGATTTAGGATTTGAGGAGAGCTGTTGGGTGGAGTGTGGGGGCCGAAGTCAGGCTGGTCCGGAGTGAGAAGGGAGTTGGGGAAACTGAGGGCATGGAGGCCACACACTGGCGAATCTTGAAGGAGAGTGGGAGCTGCTGGAGGGAGACGGGGCTCCAGAGGGCTGTCGCCAAGGGAGGGGGAGACAGGTGTGATGCAGCCGGGTGCTGGGCGCGAGGGCGGCCGAGAGCACTTGGGAGACGAGTTCGTGAGAACGGTGCCCGCAGCAGCTGGCAGTTATGGGGCCCACGATGCCAGGCTCCATGCTGGGCTCTCCCCGTCACAGCCTCCTTCAAACCGCCCTTGTCCTAGCGGTCACTCCCATTGCCCAGGGCAGGAAGCTGAGGCGCAGGGAGGCGGAGCAAGAGGAAGGGCCCAGGTGGGAGACAGCGAGGTCAGGGGCCTGGGACACCCTTGGGCGGGGAGGTGAGTAAGGGCTCAGCTCAGTGCTGGGTGTCCCCAGAGCTCGGGATGTGGACGAGATGATGCAAAGCCTTACAGATGTCCCTTCATCCCCAAACCTGAGGCTCCCCACCTGGATGAAGGCATCCTAGGGACTCAGTGTGGGGGTGACTGAAATGATTTGCCCCGGGAGGCTGCATCACGGGGAAGATTTATTTTCCTTGTGCCTCAGTGTTCTGCTCTGGAAAATGGGGACAATAGCAATAATGGGACTAACGGGACCTATTTCACAGGGCTGTTGTATTTTATCATAATTTAATATATAATTTATTAGAATTATGGACACTATCGTATATTAAATTCTATGCATTTTTATCATAATTATATTAACCTAGAGGCCTGGTGCACCATAATCGTGCACTGGGGGGGAGGGTCCCTCAGCCCGGCCTGCACCCTCTCACAGTCCAGGACGCTTCAGGGTATGTCCGCCTGCCGGCTTAGGCAGACATCGCCCAAGGGATCCTTAGCACTGCCGCCAAGGTGGGAGAGGCTCCCACCACCACTGCTGCCTCACTTCTGGCTGAGCCGAACTCCCCCTGTGGGAGCGCACTGACCACCAGGGAGCAGCTCCTGCACTGAGCGTCTGCCCCCTGGTGGTCGGTGCGTGTCATAGCAACCAGTCGTTCTGCTATTTGGTCCATTTGAATATTAGGGTTTTATTATATAGGATTTTATCATATATATTAGAATAATACCTGGCACATTGTAAGAGCTCAGTAGATGGGAAACAGTTATGCTTTCCAGCTATTCCCAACTTGCTTGTTCACATTCCTATTCCATGTTCTCACTCTCTCTCTCTCCCACACACGTACACACGCATTCAGCCCTCCATCGCCATCCTGGAGCGACAGACTCAGGACAGAAATGCAGGGTCCCAGGAGCCTGCTGTACCTCCTGGGTCCCAGCTGCTAGGCCACCAAACCCTGGGAGGGCTGGGCGGTGGGCACCAGCCTTTCTCTCCCTCCAGCCCCTGGATTCTTTTATTTTTCTTAAAGATTTTTTTTTTTAATTTTTAAGGTGGTTTTTTTTTTTACATTGGTTTGTTTGACTCAGAATCCAAACATATTAATTGAGTTGTCATGTCTTTTATTTTATGTTTGTTTGTTTGTTAAGTATATTTTTATTAATTTCAGAGAGGAAGGGAGAGGGAGAGAGTAGAAACATCAATGATGAGAGAGAATCATTGATCAGCTGCCTCCTGCACGCCCCCTCCTGAGCATCCATCCTGTAACCCAGGCATGTGCCCTTGACCGGAATCGAACCCCAGGACCCTTCAGTTCGTAGGCCGATGCTCTATTCACTGAGCCAAACCGGCTAGGGCTTTCTTAAAGATTTTTTTAAAATGATTTTTAAAGAGAGACGCATCGGTCAGTTGTCTCCTGCATGCCCCCTCCTGGGGATGGAGCCTGCAACAGGCATGTGCCCTGACCGGGAATCCAACTGGCAACCTTTCAGTTGGATGATGCCCAACCCACTGAGCCACACCGGCAGGGCCCTGGCCTTTAATTCACTTCATTCATTGTGCGCCTGCTCTGTGCCTGGCGCTCTGCTGGGGACCCTGCAGGGACCCACCTGGCCCTGCACTCACCAGGGTCACAGCACGGTGGGGGGCACATGCTGAACAGGGTGCCGGCGATGGCGGCCAGGTTGGGACTTTCGAGGGCAAGGACTCTGTAGTGAGACCCGGGAGGAGGCAGATGGCACGGAATTGGGTGAGGGAGGCGAGTGTAAGAAGGGACTGGGAGCCGAGGGGTGCAGGGTGTGGGGAAATGGACAAGGGGTGGCGCAGCACCCGGGGGCTGGCAGGGGGAGCCTAACACCCCCAGACTGAGGGACGAGCGGATGGAGTGACTTCCAGAACCTGGAGAGGGGTCTGTCTGCAAGCCCTCGTAAGGGCTTCCTGTTAATATCTGTATTCATCGACATGAATAGCAGGGATCCAACTAATTGTGGTTTAAATAAGGCGACTCTCTTGTGTAACCGTCTGCAACTCTCTTTCACGAGGACAATAGAAACCCAGGTTTCTCCGTCCTGTTGCTCTGACAGCCATTCTGGCCCTGGTCTACGTAATCCCGGACGGCTCACCTCCAGGCATCCTTCCAAAGAGGATGGAGACGAGAGGAGAGGTCCGGGAGCCACTGTCCTCTGGGAGTTTCCACCCGGAGTTCCACGGATCACGTCCTTCTGCAGCTCAATTATCGGACCCGAATGGCTGCCAGAGGAGCTGGGGGAAAGTTGCATTCTAAGTCATCATGCTAAAATTCATCCAAGATTTCAAAGGAAATGTGGAAGGTTGGATTTTGGAGGACAGTGAACAGCCTCCTGCAGAAGGTTTGAAGGCACACAGGGGCGGTGCTCAGAAATGCTAACCAATCAGATTAGAGGTACTGGCTGAATTCCCCGCTGAAGTTCATGCCAAGGAGCCCCAGAGCCTTTGCATCACCAGCTCCTACACGAAGGGCCCCCACTGGAGCCAGTCCTGATCCTCTGACCTTCCCCAAACTCTGAAATCCAGATTTCCTCAGCCTCCTCTTTGTTCCCCAAGTCCTTGGCCTGTTTCCTCCAAATAGCCAGCAGCCTGAGACGCCCTCCTTACCCTCAGCTTCCTACCCCTCACCCACCTTTCCAGACCCTCCGAGCTTCCTGGTTTTGGCATCTGTTTCTACATAACAAAAAAATCACCCTAAAACTTAACGGCTTAAAATGACAAGTTCTTCTTCTCTGTCATTGAGGACTCAGGGGTTGCAGTCAGATGTCCCAGGCTAAGTTACCTGAGCTCTGAGACACCCCCTCACCAGGCTGCGCTGGTGCAGGCCGTCAGCCCAAAGCTGCGGCTGCGCACAGGAGCTGTGTCTGTCTTTGCATTTTGTCTGCACAGCGACTCTCCCTCCATCTCTGTGTCCAAGGTCTCTGTCTGTTTTTGACGCGGTCTCCCTAATTCCACACATTGCTCTCTCTGTCTCTGCTTTGCTTTCTCATCTGTACCTTCGCTCTGTCTGTTTCCAAATGTCATTCGCCCCACTACTGTGTGTGTGTGTCTGTGTCTGTGTGTGTGTCTGTGTGTGTGTGTCTGTGTCTGTGTGTGTCTCTGTGTGTGTGTGTGTGTCTGTGTCTGTGTGTGTGTCTGTGTGTGTGTGTGTGTGTGTGTCTCTGTGTGTGTGTGTGTGTGTCTGTGTGTGTGTGTCTGTGTGTGTGTATGTCTGTGTGTGTGTGTCTGTGTGTGTGTCTCTGTGTGTGTGTGTGTCTGTGTGTGTGTCTGTGTGTGTGTGTGTGTCTGTGTGTCTGTGTCTGTGTGTGTGTATGTCTGTGTGTGTGTGTCTGTGTGTGTGTGTCTCTCTGTGTGTGTGTGTCTGTGTGTGTGTGTCTGTGTGTGTGTCTCTCTGTGTGTGTATGTCTGTGTGTGTATGTTTGTGTGTGTGTGTCTCTGTGTGTATGTCTTTATCTCTGTATCAGTTATCTGTTGCCGAGTACCCAATCACCCTGGAACTTGGTGGCTTAAAAAACAGTGTATCATTTCTCAAGATTCCGTGGACCTGGCTCACGTGGGGTTGGCTGCGTCCACTTTGGAGCTTGGCTGGGGCTAGAAATGGGCACGCTGGTATCGCTTGCGGCCAGCAGGGGGCGCTGTCTACAGTCGGTTTTAAGAGCCCGGGTGGAAGCTGTCAGGCCACAGGTCACGTCCACCACATTCTGTTGGTCCAGCAAGCCACAGCTACCTTGCAGTGGGGACATTGTCCTGGATCATCTGAGTCGGTGCTCGGTGCAATCGCGTGGGTCCTTACAAGAGAGAGACAGAGTGACGCTACAGGGCGCACAGAGGAAGAGGCCATGGGGAGATGGGCCAGAGGTTTGAAGATGCTGGCCTTGAGGATTGGAGGATGCAGCCACAAGCCACGCCCCAGAAGCTGGAAGAGGCAGGGCACAGATCCTGCCCTGGAGCCTGGGGAGGGGGTGCAGCCCGCGGGCACCTTGCTTGCGGCTCCTGGGCACTGATTTTGTGCTTGTAGCTTCCAGAACTGTGAGAATAGATCTTTCTTGATAAAAGCCACTGAGCTTGTGTTAATTTGCTACAGCAGCTGGGGGAAACTTACACACCATCTTTTTTTCTTCTTCTTCTTCTTTTTGTTGTTAATCCTCACCCAAAGGTATTTTTTCCCGTTGATTTTTAGAGTGGAAAGGAGGGGGAGATTCAGAGAGAGAAAAACATCAATGTGAGAGAGAGACATCGATTGGTTGCCTCCTGCACCAGCCTGACCAGGGCAGGGGGATTGAGCCTGCAGCCGAGGTACCTGCCCTTGACCAGGAATCGAACCCAGGACCCTTCAGTCCACAAGCCATAGCTCTGTCCACTGAGCCAAACCATTTTTAGAGCAAATTCACCTCTGCCCCGGTCTCTTAGTTTCTTTGTATCTCTACATCTTGAACCATTTTGTGTGTGTGTGTGTGTGTGTGTGTGTGTGGTCAAATACACTTACCACAAAATTTACCATTGTAACTATTTTCAAGAGCACATTTCAGTGGCATTTAGTCCATTTACGATGTGCAACCGCCACCTTTTTGTTCAACCCCCCAAAGGCAGCCCTGTACCCAATGGTAGTCCCTCCCCCGCCTCTCCCCCAGCCTCTGTAGCTACTACTCTACTTCCTGTCTCGATGGACTTGCCTTTCTGGACAGCTCATAGACTAGAACCCCGCCGTTGGTGACCTCTTGTGTCTGGCCTCTTCCACTGAGCTTAATGTTTTTTGTGTGTTTTTGTAAATATTTGTATTGCTTTCAGAGAGGAGGGAGAGGGAGAGGGAGAGAGAGAGAGAAGCATCAACGGTAAGAGAGAACCACCGACTGGCTGCCTCCCACGAGCTCCCCACTGGGGATCTAGCCCGCACCCTGGGCATGTGCCCCTGACCAGCACCGAACCCGGGACCCTTCCGTCCTCAGGCCGACACTCCATTAACCGGCAGGGCAAGAGCTTAATGTTTTTGAGGCTCATCCCTGAGGTAGCGTGGACCAGTGCTTCTTCATTCCTTCCTGCTTCTTGGCCAGGTCTCACAGGCTCACCGTGCTTTAGGTTTGGGAGGTATATTAATGAGGGCTCTCCAGAGAAACAGAACCAATAGGAGGTGTATCAGATAGAACAGGGACTTATTCTTTTACTAGAAAAAGGGCTCATGCAATTGTGGGGCTGGGGCCTGGCAAGTTCAAACGCTGCAGGGCGGGCCAGCAGCTGACACTGATGCTGCAGCTCAAGTCCACATGCAGTCTGGAAGCCGAATTCTCCCTCAGGAGGCCTCAGTCTTTTCCCTTAAGGCCTTCAGCTGATGGGGTGAGGCCCACCCATGTCCCGGAGGGTCGTCTGCTTTACCCATTGAAATGCTCATCTCCTCTGAAGAACACTTTGCAGCAACACCTGAATGAATGTCTGAGGAGACATCCGGGCACCAAGTGGGCACGTACCATTCGCCATCACAGGGGGGATCTTGTCTCCCCTTGCGCCTCTCTCGGCCCATCCCATCCGCCACATGCCTGCCTGGCCCCTGTGTCGGGTTGGGCTCCACAGGAGCCAGCCTGAGGCCAGGATGGGGGACTAGTGGTTTGTTTGGGAGGTGACTCCAGGAGACACTGGCGGGGGGCGGGAGGAAACCACTGCAGGCTGTGCTGATGAGCAGGTCACCCCTGCGGGCAATGGGTCTGCTGGGGACTGCAGAACGCCCTCCCTCCGGTGCCCAACCTGAGGGTGAGGAATTGGGGTGCTTTCATTAGCCCCTGAATGCTGATGGGGAGTCTGCTTCCAGGGGTTGACTCCCAGCACGCCCCCTCCCCTCGGCTAGAGAGCACACTGGGGTAGGGCGGTGGGAGGGGGAGGGGGCAGGGGGTTGCAGGTGCCTGTATGGGAGCTGCTGTTGGGTCCTAGGGGTCTGAAAGAGCCATCCACAGCCCACAGGCCTCATTGCTCTCTGTTCCAATGGTGAAAGTTCATGGGCACCATGGAGGGCAGGCACGATGCCAGGTCTCCCCCTCTCCTGGCCACACGCCCCCCCCCCGCCCCCCAGCACACAGCTTCTGGTCCCTCCGGGAACAGGCAGGGCGGGCTCCTGGCACCTCCTCTGCAGCTGAGGATTGGGTCAGACTCTGGGAAGGACTTCCAGGCCCGCAGGCTGTGGGAGAGAAGGGGTGGGCTCAGTCCTCGGTGCCTCCCAAGCGATTAGCTCTCTCTCCTCCCCCCTCTCCCCCACCCCCCTGCCCTCTCCCTGCAATTTTCTCCCTGGAGGTCGGAGGGAAGGAACCAGCACGGATGGATGACGGATTGAAAGGGGGCAGCTGGGGTCAGGGGAGGAGGGCCCACAGGGCGGGAGGGGAAGAGGAGCAGGGGGGAGGGGGAGGGGCCACAGGCGAAAACAAACAGACATGGAGACAGAAGTAGAAGAGAGACCTGGAAATGAAAGGTGGGGAGGGAGAGCGGAATCGGGGCAGGGATGACGCCGAGGTTTAAAGGAGTCCTCCAGCGCCGCCAGCGCACACAGCCCAGAGACGTGCAGAGAAAACCCGAGATTCAAAGGCGTTGGGCCCACGGGGGACCCGAGCAGGGTGAGGTGGGAGAGAGGGAGGGAGGGGGAGAGACACACACACACAGGGGCCCAGGGCTGGAGCCCAGAGAGGCAGAGGTGGAGAGGGAGGGAGAGACAGAGGTCTCCAGAGACAGAGAGATAGAGAGCGAGTGATAATGAGAGACAAATGGAGATGTGGACAGAGAGAGCTCCAAAGAGAGACACAGAGATAGGAAAAGGCGGAAGGAGAGACACAGGAAACAGACAGATGGACAGACACACATAAGAGACAGAGAGAGAGAGAGGAAGGGGGTGGAGAGAAGGAGCAGGAAGAGAAGTGGAGAGACACAGAGGCACAGAGAAGCTGGCAAAGGAGGACAGATGCCGAGGAAGGATGGGGGACAGGAAGGGAGGGTCTGTGGTGGGGGAGGGGGATCGTGGCCCGTGCCCCTCCCCTGCCGGGTCAGGCGGTCCTCCCGGTGGCCTCTGCCCAGCCATGGCTAATGGTATGATTGCTTGGCCAGGCGGCAGGCAGCGGGTGACAAATGAGCTGCCCGAGTCGCCGGGCTCAGGTGATGGATGGCCCGGGAGGCGGGCGGGGGGTGGGGTGGGGACCAAGATAAACATTTCCTTCTCCTGGAGCTGGGCCAGGCAGGGGGAGGGACTGGGGATTGGGGCAATGCATTTATGAAAGGTCTGGCAGCGGGTGGGGGAGTGAGGGACAGAGACAGGAAGGCTGAAACCCAGGGACACGGAGGGGGGACACAAAGGCTGAGAGACGGAGGCCCCCAGATGTAGAGTGGGGGGAGGGGGAGGGGGAGAGACTGAGAGCGAGAGTAAGACATGAGCTGGAGACAGACCCGCACAGAGACAGACAGAAGGAGACACAGAGGTGGAGAGAAAGAGGTGCAGGGAGAGATGAGACAGAAATCGAGCAGACAGACACCCAAGACAGCAACAGAGACCTGGAGGGCGGGGATCCAGATCCTGGGAGAGCCCTAAGTGAGGGAGGCGGGACAAGGGAGGGAGATGTGAACACGGAGCAAATGAGAAAGGGGGAAACTGAGGCAAGAGTTAGCGTACCAAGAGAGAAGACGGGAGGGGGCCAGAGCAGGTCCTTGCTCACCCCCTCAGCTCCTGTAGCCTCTGACAGCAGACCTTGGGGGGGTCCCGGGATCTCTGGGGGTCCCTGGGGCCACTGGGGATGGGGGACTGGGGTCAGCAAGAGGGCCCTCCCCAGGCCACTGAGAGGTCCACAGCCAAGCTGGGGGGACCTGTGTTGGGGAGACCTGGGAGGTCCCCCAGACTATTCATGGAGGTCTCAATAGGGTGGGAAGGGGCCTTCCTCTCTATAAAGTAGGGCGGGGGCTGGAGGTGAGACCCCTCCCAGGCCAGTGCTCATCTGGGAGCCCCTGAAGGCATGCAGCACTCCCTCCCCCCAGATGCAGCCACAGGGGCCAGCAAGCACCAGCCCAGGCCTGGACCCCATCGGCTCCCTCCCTGGACACGAGGGTCTGAGGACCATTTAAGGGGCAGCTCGGCAGAGGGGGCCTGAGGTCAGAGAGACGGGACCCTGAGAGACCACACAGACTGGGGACCGGGTGTCAGCCGCCCCTCCCCGCCTCCCCCAGTCCCTGGCTTCCCCGCCCATTCTTCTCCCAGACACTCCCATTTCTCCCCTGCCAACGCCTCGCTCCTCTCTTTAATTAAAAAGGGTTATTTATGCCCAAGAGTCCCAGCCCCCCTCCGTGTGTGGGGCTGAGGGTCCTTCTGCGCGCAGAGCCGTGGAGGAAACTACCCTTTCCTCCCAGTGACACCCCCACATTGGCCCCCCTGGGCCTCACCCGGTTAGGACAGTCGCCTTGGCCCTCGACCCTCGCCCCTCTCGTGGGCCACACTTCTTGTTTTCAGAACCAACTTGGGCAAGGGGACCTCAGTGTACCCCCCAACACAAAGTGAGGGGGGGGGCAGGCCTCTGGCTCCCCATCCTGAACCTCAGCTGGGGGCCGTGGAGGGGACACACGGAAGAGCTTTGCATCTTTAATTAAAAAGTGATTTAAATTAATTTTCTGCTCCAAAACCCCTATCAGGGGGGCGGGGTGTGTGTGGCAGTGATTAAAACACCCCTTTCCCTCTGCCTTCCTTAAAGGGCCAGAGTCACCTGTGGGACAGTAGCATACAAGAGCTTCTGGGGAGCGCCAGGCCCGTGCCCCTCCCCCCCCCCCGTCCTGGCCCCCTCCAGTTTAGCTGGTTCCCCATCATTCCCCCAGGCTCACCCCGAAGATGGGGAGACTGAGGCTCAGGGAGGGAAGACCCGTCTGACCTAGCCCCCAGTCCCCCAGGTGCCCTCTCCCCCTGGGCAGTGCTTCTGTCCTCAGCCCCATCCGCGGCCTCGCCCCTGCCCCAGCCTGAGCGGGCTCAATTTCCACGAGAGGAGAGGTGACGCAGAAGCAGGTGCTGCAGAGGCAGAGCTGTTTATGAGGCTGTAAACATTTCCTTAGCGAGCCCAGCAGGGCTGCGCACTGCTCCCGGCTCAGCCTCCCCCTCTCGCTGGACCCTGTGCTCCTCTCTCTGGGCCCCCTCCCCCTCTCTCTGGGCCCCCTCCCCCTCTCTCTGGGCCCCCATCCCCCTCTTTCTGGCCCCCTGTCCCCTCTCTCTGGGTCTCTGTTCCCTTCTCTCGGGACCACTGTCTCACTGCTCTTTGGCGCTATCCCCCTGGAGTGATGGTTTGTAACTTCGGGGGGTGGGCATCCGGTTTCCCTTTGTGAAAATCTGATGAACACTATGGGCCATCTTCCTGGCGGGGGGCGGGGCGGGGCACACATAAGCACCAAGCCCACAGGTGGCCTGCCGCACATTTGCCCCCACCCCCCAAATCCAAGGGCACCTGAGGATAAAGACACTTAATGTAGAATGAATCCCAGTCTCTCTCCTCCTCGCCCTCCCCCCCCCCCCCCCCCCCGCCTTCCATGGCCACCCAGAACACCCAGGCGCGTCCCTGCCCAGGGCCTTTGCACCTGCTCTACCCCTGCCTGGAATGACCTTCCCCCAGAGATCTGCATGGCTCCTTCGCCCTCTCCAGGACCCTCCTCAGATGTCACCCCCACTGAGGACTTTCCCTGCCCAGCTCACATACCTCCCCCGTCCTCACGCACTGGGCTTTCCTGAGAGCACTTGGCCCCCCGCACAGGTTTATGCACTTGACTCGTCTCTCTCCCCACCGGTGCCAGTAGAACGTGAGGGAACCACGAGGTCAGGAAGTTTGTCTTTTCTCCCCTGCTAATTCCCCAGGGCACCCTGCACACAGCAGGTGCTCCCTGAGTGTTGGTTGCACAAATCTTGACCTCATTAAAACACCAGTTTCAATGGCTGTCTGGGTCCCAGCCTCCGCGGCCCGGGAACCAGGTCAGAGCTGGGGCCTCTCTCTCCAGCATCTCTGTAGCCCGTCACGTCACTCGCCCTCGGTTCTGGAGATTCCACAACCTCCCGGGGCGGCTGCGGACACTTCAGGCTAAGGACCTGCGAACAGGTGGGAGTCCAGGCTGGGCGGAGGGGCAGAAGGACACCTCCGGCGCATGCGCACAGCCACGCACCTGTGCTAACACTCAGCCGTCCGAGACCCAGTTATTGTGTGCACAACCCCGGGCACCCCCAACACTCACCCCCATCCAGACAGAAATACCGCATGCAAATACCCCCCAGGCCTGGGTCCGACAGCCAGGCGCACGGGCACAGCCGGACACACGCACACGCACACGCACAGGCACACGCACGCGCGCGCAGGGCGTCCTGGTCTTCCAGGGGAGGGGAGTTAGGGGGCAGAGCAAGAAGAGAACTAAAATATGGGGTTTGGTTACTTGCAGCCTCTGGTTCTCTCCTCTCCTGTTTCACAGTCAGCGAGAGAAGGAGAGAGGGTGAGGGGAGGCGGCTGGAGAGGGGACCCGCGGGAGGTGGGGGAAGGGAGGGACGGCGAGAGGCAGAGATGTGGGGGCAGAGATGGGAGAGAGACAGAGACAAAGACAGAAAGAAATGAGGAGAGAGAGAGAGAGAGAGGAAGAGGTAGAAAAAATAGAGAACCAGGGAGATAGGCAGAGAAGGGCGCAGAGCGCGGAGGACAGGGGGACAGGGGGACAGGGGGACAGACCTGTGGCAGCCGAGGGAGAGGGGGAGGCAGAGTCCCTGAGGCGGAAGTGGGGGGCAAGAGAGAGGAGGGCGGGAGGGGTGGGGAGATCAGACACAGGGAGACTCGGCTACAAAGCGCCCTTCCCCGGAGTGGGGGAGCGGGGGAGGGGAGGCGCTCCCGCCCCGCCCGCGCCGCCAGCGGACAGCGGGTTAAGCGTCTCCGCGGTGGAACTTCCGGATGTGACCACAGAGAGAGGGAGAGACCGGGAGGCGGAGAGGGGCCGCCAGGGCCGCGGCACCCCGGGCCGCCCACGCCGGGACCCGCACCCGCGCCCGTGCCCGCGCCCGCGCGGGGAGCCCCACCGCCCCCTCGCCCCGGCCGGGCCCCTCCTCCCCCACCCCCACCCCTCGGCTCTCGATCTGTTGGTCTGGAGCTGGTTCCGTGCTCCCGGGGCCTGGGAAGGGACTGGGGGCCCCAGGGAGGGGCCTGGGGCGACCCTCCCCGCCCTCTCGCCCCTTCCCTCGAGGGCATGAGCCCCGGGCTGTGACCCCCGCGGGAGGGGGCTGGGGGTCCATGCTCGCAGCCTCCGCTCCGCCGGGCGCGGGCCACTGACGGCGGCGGGGGCGGGGGGCCGGGCACCCAGCCTCCTGCCCCACCCCCTGGCGTCCGCGCCGCGGGCCATCGGGGACCCCTGGCTGCGCCCTCCCCGCGGGCCAGGCCCTGGAGGGACCCGGGAGCTGTCGCCGGCATCAGCCCATGGCCCGGAGGGTAGGTCTGAGGGCGAGCACCCTGTGCCCCAGCCCGTCTTCCTTCGCCCCCATCCCTCCCTTACCTCCATCCCCGGTGGGCGCCCGGGTCCCGTCCTGCCCATCCGCCCTCTCCACCATCCCTGTCTCTGCCTCCCTCTCCCCAACCCTCGCCGCCCCCCCCCCACTGTCCCTGTCCCTCCGTCTCCCCCTCCACCGCAGGCCCTTTATCCTACCCCCTCACTTCCTCTGCTGCCCCCATCCTTCTCCCTGCTGGACTTTTGTTCCAAGTCCTCGGGGGTTCAGGGTGGGGACGGTGCTGGCAGAGGTGGTCCCACAGGCGGGGTCCCTCCCCTCCCCTCCCCTTTATGTCCTGGGGACGGACAGAGCGGAGGCGGCGGCGAGGAGGTGAGCAGGCGCCGTGGGGCTGGAGGCCCAGGAGTAGCGGGTGGTGCGGGGAACCGCCAGCAGCGGCTGGAGCAACTTCAGGCTCAGAAGTTAGGAGAGGGAGTGGAGGAGGGGGCAGACGCAGGGCCGTCCGCGCCCCGGCGGGTGAGGCGCCGGTGCGGGAACTCCTGCCGCCCCTCCGGGTCCCTTCGCCTCTTTAAGCCTCAGTTTCTGCATCTCCGAGGGCAGGGTGTGGCCTGGGCGCTCCGAGTCCCGGGCTCCCAGTGCGTGTGCTCCGGGGATGCCGGGACAGAGATCTCGCCCGTGCCCCTGGGGCCTCTGCGGGGCTGTTGGAAACGTGAGCTTGTGCGGGTGTGGGTTTTGGTGGTCTCCCCCTCCCGCCACCACCCCCTTCAACAGGAGTTGATTGAATGTGTGCCAGGCACTGTGCGAGATGCCTCATTCATTCATTCACTCACTCACTCATTCACTCCTGCGCTGGCAGTTGGCTCTGGGTGGGTGTGTGTGTGTGTGTGTTGGACCCGCCTGGTGAGTGGGCTGTGACAAGGTGCGCGTGTTTGAAAACTGAAGTGAAATTGACGTGGGCAGCCTGTGCATCCATCGGGCACAAACAATGCAGTTTCCGTGGGAAGTGTCTGTAAGTGACCATCCGTCTCTCTTCTGTCTCTGCCTCTTTCTCCTGCATCTGCTCTGTGTCTCACGCCCTCCACTCTCCCCTCTGCCTCTCTGCGCCTCTGTCCCCGTCTCTCTCTTTGCCTTTCTTTTTCTATCGCTCTCATCTCTCTCTCTCCCTCTTTCCCCCTTCCCTCCGTCTTCCTCTAAATCTGTCTCCAGGCCTTTCTCCGCTCCTTCCTGTCTTCCTCATTCTGTAAGGAGCTGGCAGTTACAGCCAGCTGACCCCTGACCCCCCCCCCACACACACACACACACACCCTGACCCTCAGATCCGAGACCTGGGTCTGTCTCTCCTCTGGACCTTCCTGCCCACACTTCAGGTATCTCTGATGGGACTTATGTCTCAGTCCAGGGTACAAGAGCAGGCCGTTGGACAGGGCCCTCAGTCCCACACAGCTCCATGGGGCATGGAGGGTCTTGGGGGGGGGATGAGGGGCTTGGCTGGGACATTTGGGGGACAGTGCAGGTTCCTGCGGAGGGAGAGGGAGAGGAAAGGGAGTCTCAGGTCCAGGGCAAGGAAGGTTCTTGCTGGTCTGATGCCTCCCTGGGTTCTCCCCTCTCGCCTCCCCCAGTACGATGAGCTGCCCCACTACCCAGGCATCGTGGACGGCGCTGCAACCCTGGCTGGCTTCTCAGAGGCAGTGCCTCCCGCACCTGGAGCCCCTGGGCCCTTCGGCCCCCACCGGCCTCCCCCCGGCCTGGACAGTGACGGCCTGAAGCAAGAGAAGGATGAGATCTACGGGTGAGTGGGGGCAGGGCTGGGGGCCCGGGGGCGTCTCAGAATTCAGGCCTTCCTCTCTGTTTCTTGGTCTCTCTAGCCTGTCTCTCTCTCTCTCTGACTCTCTCTCACTCTGGTTCTCTCTCTCCAACTCTTCCCTCTGGGTCTCCCATCTCCTCCCGGTTGCTCCACATTTCAAAGAGCCCTGCCCTCCCCTCATGAGGTTTCTCCTCTCCTGCTCCCTCCAGACATCCGCTCTTCCCGCTGCTGGCCCTGGTCTTTGAGAAATGTGAATTGGCCACCTGCTCACCCCGTGATGGGGCAGGGACTGGGCTAGGTACACCCCTGGGTGGTGACGTCTGCTCCTCCGATTCCTTCAATGAGGACATTGCAGCCTTTGCCAAGCAGGTGGGCACCCACCTGCCTGCAGCCAAGCCCAGGACAGCTGGGAGGGCAGGCGGGAGACAGGTGTGCCCTCCCTGGCCTCTCTCTTCCCCCCCAGGTCCGCTCCGAGAGGCCCCTCTTCTCCTCCAACCCAGAGCTGGACAATCTGGTGAGGCCTGGGCCCCCCACAATGCCCGCTCCTGCACAGGGGTCTCCTGTCCTGCCCTCCACAGCCTTGGGGTTGGTTAGGGGACCCACATTTTCACACAGTGATAACTGTTGCCCCTTGGCGGTGCAGTCTGGCCTAGACTTGAGAACGCAGACCAATGGCTCGAGTTCGAATCCAAATCCTAAGTGGTTCCATCTCCCTGCGCCTCAGTTTCCTCAGCTGCAAAGTGGATCTAGTAGTAATTTCTACCCCGTAGGGCTCTGGTGAGGATTTCATGAGTTAACGAGAGTCAAGTGCAGAGCGCAGTGCCTGGTACAGACTCAGTGCGCATTAGCTGTCCTGCGGGACAACAGAGTCCACTCCAAAATGAGTGCAGGGACGTAGCTGCCAAGGAGAGAGGAGAGGGAGAGAGCAAAGAAAGAGAAGAGAGGAAAGGGAGGGAGAGGGAGGAATGCCCTGGCTTCTTTCATTTCCCAGCTCCCGCCAGCGCTGCCTATTGGCTGAACCCTTTGGCAAAGGCCTCTGGGAAATGTAGTTTGCAGGTGAAGGGTGGGCCCTAGAGCAGAGGGCAAGCAGGCCAAGGAGAGGGTGTTGTTATTGCAGCTTCCCTGTGTTCACTCCTCTTGTGATGGATCCTTCTCTGTCTCTTGCTTCACTTTGTCTCTGACGCAATCTAACACTATTCCCGGAATCCTGGGTCTCCATCTCCGATCTCTGTTTCTCTCTGCGCCTGTCTCTGTCTCTGCGTCTCTCTTTGCTCTGTCTCTCTGTCCTTGTCATTCTATCTCCCTCTGCCTCTCCCTCTGTCTCTTCTCTTCCCTCTTTCGCCCCCCCTCTTCCTTCTTCTCTCTTTTCCTCTGTCTCCCTCCCTCCGCCCCTCTGCCCTCTCCCTGCCTCTGTTTTCAGATGATACAGGCCATCCAGGTGCTCCGGTTCCACCTGCTGGAGCTGGAGAAGGTGAGTGCTTCTCACTTCCCCTCACACCCTCTCTCGCCCCCTCCCTCCCCCTGAAGCCCCTCCACTCCCCTCAGGCTCTCTCCCCACCCCCGTTCCCATACACCCCAGCCCTGGCCCCCGGGTGGCCCCCCCAGTACCCCGTGCCCCCTCAGGTCCACGACCTGTGCGACAACTTCTGTCACCGCTACATCACCTGCCTCAAGGGAAAGATGCCCATCGACCTGGTCATCGAGGATCGGGACGGCGGCTGCAGGGAGGATCTCGAGGACTACCCGGCCTCCTGCCCCAGCCTCCCGGACCAGGTGGGCCGGGAGGGCACCGGGCATCGCCCTGCAACCAGAGCCAGCCAGGCAGCGGGGTTACCGCATGAGAACACACACATGCACACGCGCACACACACGTGCGCGCACGCGCCTTAACAGCTGAAGACACCACCATAGACTCAGCTACACCCACACAGGTTCACACACGGCTGCACAGGCTCAATTCCAGCCATTCTCACTCATGGCTGGTGACAGCCGGCACCATATACCCAGCTGCATCGTAGACCACACAGCCTGGTTGAGACACCGTCATTCTGTGTGTGTGTGTGTGGGGGGGGTACACATGCAACAACCACACAGACGGAGATTGAGCCACATGGCCCTAGATGCTGCCACACAAATCAGATACAGCGACACCCAGACTGACCACAGGGCCTGCACGCTCACACGCACACGTTACCTGACCACCTAGCAGTCTCCCTACAGCGGGCGTGCACACGCACCAGGCCACCCCCGTCTCTGAAACAGTTGGACTACAGTTTCATCAACAACCACACAACAGCCCAGCCATGTGGATCCCAACCAGGACCACACCCTCAAGACGGTCACCCTCTCAACACACCCAGCAATTGTACAATACGACCCCTGCACCCAGATGCAGGCGTGCTGCCATACCCCAACTGGACTTGGGTGTGCCTCACGCTAGTCACAGATGGGCCCCAAGGACCCTCTGCCCACAGCCCATAATATCCACCCACTCGGTGAGAGCCATGTGCATGTGACAATTGTTACAGCTCACTCGGAGACACAGCCATATTCCTTATCTTTAAAAAAAAATATATATATATATTGATTGATAGATTGATTTCAGAGAAATAGAAACATCAATGATGAGAGAGAATCATTGACTGGCTGCCTCCTGCACACCCCCCACTGGGGATCGACCCCACAACCTGGGCACGTGCCCCAACCTGCAATCGAACCGTGACCTCTGGTTCATTGGTCGATGCTCAGCCACACAGTCCAGGCCATGTTCCCCATCTTCACACAGCCCCCGATTCACTCCCTCAGCAGTTACCACCGACATAGTCACTGAGCTGCCCGCCCGCCGGAGCAGGAATCAGGACAACCACACACTGTCTCACACATAGGACAACCTACAGCCACACCCTTGATGGTAGTCAGACACAGCCCCCTGGCCATCTCCGAGAGCGACAGCCGTGCTCAGAACCCACTGCATGTCTCACCTCCACCCCTGTCCCAACCACGCCTCAGCCATCTCCCGTCCAGCCACAACCATGCCATCTGGGCACAGATGTAGGCACTCACACAGTCACAGTCCCAGGCCAGCGTCCCGCACCCCAGCGTGGAGGCTCGCCCACAGCCGTGGATCGAATCCAGCGCTGCAACAGCTGCAGGGGACAGTCACATCCACCCTGAAGCCTGCAGACCCGATGCCCCTGCAGTTCACACACAGGCCCCCGCAATGCACCCAAGCACGCAATGGCACGCACAGGCCCAGCCTGCAGAAGCCTCCCCTGAGCTGGCCTCCTGGGCTGTGCGCCCCACGACTCAGATGACAGTGGGGAGGGGCTGTTTACCAGGCAGCGGGCAGGTCAGGGGCCATCACTGGGGCAGGCCGGGCACCCCAGCGTTCCTGTGGCTGTTTGCGTCCCCCCTACACCCAGTCTGCCTCCCAGCACTGCACTGAACGTTAAGCCGAATGACAAGTCAAGGTGCTGTCTCCAGGCGGGTGGCTTGGGCTCCGGGATGCAGAGCCGGGCCAGAGCCTGAGCCCAACACCTGGTCAAGTTCCTCCAGGAGCTGGGATGAAGAAGCACAGCCCTGGGCTCCTGGTCTGCGGTTCTGAGACCCCCAAGTCTCCAAACACTGAAAGCTGTTGCCCCCGCCCGTGCCCATAAGTCTAGTGCAAACTCATTTGGCAGCAAAATCTGACCTGAACGAATGAGAGGCTATTTATAGCCTTTATTTATTCCACCTAGTTAAACATCCATCCGTTTCGCTGCAGAAATGTTAATGAGCTTGATGACGAGGTTATGCCCAGACCCCGCTGGGGGTGGTGTGAAGTACAGGGCGCGTGCGCTGTGCGCTGACTTACTGTCTAAAAATGTGACACGTTCTGAATTCAGAACCGCCTCCAGCGCCACGGACTTCCGATAAGGTGCCATAGGTCTGTGTCAACTCATCTTTGCTGAGTGACCGCCGTGCCTTCCTGTAAATGAACTCACTGAGTTTCCACACTCGGTGAGGTGGGGACCAGTATAGTCTTCCATTATCCAGTTGGGGAAACTGAGGCATAGGGAGGCGAGGTGACCTGCCCAAGGTCACGCAGCCAGGGAAGAGGCAGGGACAGGCTTGCCACCCAGAAGCCCTTGCCCCAGAGCCCGTGGTCTTCGCTACTGTGCTGTGACTTCCAACTCTTGTTTCCCAGAATCATACCTGGCTTAGGGACCACGAAGACAGTGGGTCTGTGCATCTGGGGACCCCGGGACCGTCCAGCGGGGGCCTGGCCTCCCAGAGTGGGGACAACTCCAGTGACCCAGGTGAGAAGCTCGGTGGGGGCCGGGGTAGAAGGGAAATGTGGGAACCAACCTGAGGACTGAAGTTAGACAGCAAGTGGGACTGCCAAGGGGGCTGTGGGTGGGGGGTAGTGTCTTGGGTGAGGGTTCTGGGCCTCTGGTTTCCCACCCTCATGCCCACAAGCACAGCTTGCCCCTCCCCCTCAGGAGATGGACTGGACACCAGTGTGGCCTCCCCCAGCTCTGGGGGGGAGGACGAGGAGCTGGACCCCGAGCGGCGGCGGAACAAGAAAAGGGGCATCTTCCCCAAGGTGGCCACCAACATCATGAGAGCCTGGTTGTTCCAGCACCTCTCGGTGAGAGCCCCCTCCCCCCCCATGAGAGCCCTCCCCCAGTGGGGCGGGCACAGAGACCTGGGCCCCCGAGAGACCCAGAGATGGGAGACTGAGGCAGGGAGCATTGAGGGAGGGTTCCCAGGAGGTGGGGACTGGCCAGAAAAAAGCATCCTGTGTGCCGGGTGCTGGTCAGGGCTCTTAACTCCTTCAGCCCTCCCCAACCCACCCACCCGTGCATCTGACCATCTGCCCTTCTGGTCACCCACCCATCAGCCAGCCACCAGCCAGCCAGCACACTCTGTGGGGGCAGGGCTGTGTCAGCTCCATTCTGCAGAGGAGAGAGTGAGCCCGATGGACAAGGAGAGACCGAGTCACAGGGAAGGGGGAGGAGAGGGAGGAGAACCTGGGACAGAGAGAGCCATGCACAGGGCCCTGCAGACTCGGAGGCCGGGGCTGGGTTTTGCCTCCTTTCCCAGCCATGGAGCCCTGTCCCCTGCTCCATCCTCCCGAATGAAAGCTGGCCAATTAGCCTCTAATTGCTGGAGGAGGCGGAGCGCCCACGGGTGTAATTGCCCGAAGCTTGGCTCTGCTTTCCTGGCTGGGCCTCGGGGAGCAAGGGGAAGCTCAGACGCCAAGGGGAAGCTCAGACGCGCAGGCTCTTCCGGCCCCTGCCCCAGCCTCAGCTTGCCAGCCGGCCTCCGGGACCGGACGGGCCAGGCCTCGGGGACCCGATGGTGGCCCAGCAGGCAGGTGACTCTTGCTGATGGCCACAGCACCCGTACCCCTCGGAGGAACAGAAGAAACAGCTGGCACAGGACACGGGACTCACCATCCTGCAAGTCAACAACTGGTGAGGGGCCCTGGAGGTTGGGGCGGCGCGCGGGGAGCCTGGGTCGGGAGGCCGGGCGCTGTCCGCGGTGCTGAAGGAGACCGCGGAGCCCCTGGGAGACCTGCGCCTTCTCCTCCCATTCCAGCCCTCTCTTCCCAGCTCTCTCTCTGTCTCTATGCTCACCTCTGCATCTTCCCTACACCCTCTTTACACTCTCCTCCATGTCCATGACCCCTCCCCCTCCAGGTTCATTAACGCCCGGAGACGCATCGTGCAACCAATGATAGATCAATCCAACCGCACAGGTACCAGGAGGAGGTGGGGAGAGAGGGCCTAGTGCTCCCCGAGGAGTGTCAAAGCCCGGACCCAGGCACCCCGGGGCTCAGGCTGCACCCCTAAACCCCTCTCGCAGGGCAGAGTGCAGCCTTCAGCCCAGACGGCCAGCCCATGGGCGGCTACACAGAAACACAGCCACACATGACTGGCAGGCCACCAGGTAAGGCTCCGCCCCTTAACTAAGCCACACCTCCAGTACCATGCCCCCCTCATGAAGATGCCGCACCTTCGGTTTTATGCTCATGAATAATGAAGACAGGGCCTCATTTGCATAACAGGGGAGCCGATTTCCGGGTGCCCACCTACGGGAAGGTTCTACTTTTCCTTAAATGACCAGCATGGTCTTAAACAATGGCTCCTCAGTCTGTCCTGATGGAGGAATCCCCTGAGACAGAAAGGGGCGAGAGGGACTTTGGTGCATAGGGGGTGCCTGGTGAAGACCCACTAACCCTCTTTTGTCTTCCAGGATCTATGGGGATGAGTGTGAACGTGGAAGGGGAGTGGCATTATCTATAGAGGCAGGATTCGGGAGAAGTGTGAGTGTCCGGTGCTGGGCTGGGGGCTGGGCAGCTTTGTGAGCCTCTGGACTCCAATAATGGACCACCCAGAGCAGGGCAGTGTTGGTCCCTGAGCCGAGGGTTCTCCAAGGCTTGGGGGGAAGATGGTTCATCCATCCATCTATCCATCCATGCATCTATACATACATGCATACACACAGGTCCTGAAATGCCACCGGTAGGGTCTGCTCTTTTTTTTTTTTTTTTATAATATATCTTTATTGATTTCAGAGAGGAAGGGAGAGGGAGAGATTGAAACATCAATGATGAGAGAGAACCATTGATCAGCTGCCTCCTGCACATCCCCTATTGGGGATCCAGCCCGCAACTCCGGCATGTGCCCTTAACCGGAATCAAACCCGGGACCCTTCAGTCCGCTGGCTGACGCTCTATCCACTGAGCCAAACCAGTCAGGCCGGGTCAGCTCTTGAGAAGATTCTGTGCTTGTGAGGAAGGGGACATCAGAAGCCAGTGCCACAGTTGAAGCAATAAAACGCAGGCTGACCAGGGCGGGGAGGGAGTCCGCTGTCTCTGAGATATCAGGGAAGATTTCATGGAGGATGTGGTTTCTGGGTGGGGTATTGGAGCATGAATAAGAATCCCTGGGTAGAAGTTAGGGGCCAAGTAATAGGACACATTCTTTTATCCTTCCAGGTCTTAAGGTTTTAGAGTTTCTTTTGGGAGAAACTATTATTATTTCCATTTTGCAGATGAGAAAACAGGCTCAGAGAGAAGAGCTCAGCTGTGCAGGTTCACTCAGCTCAAAAAAACAAAGGGAACAGTATCTGCAAAGGCTGAGGGTTGAGAGGCTACCCGAACTTTCTAAAGCATAGATCAGATCTTGACCCTCTCGGCATTAAACCTGTGGCCCCCTAGTGCCCTCTGATGAAGTCGAAACTCTTAGTTTAGCATTCATTCATTCATTCATTCATTCATTCAGTACACATTCCCTGAGCACCTCTGTGCCTGGCCCTTTGTGGGGCCGTCACCTTGACAGCCCCAGCCCTGCCCTTGTGGGGTCACAATCTGTGGGCACGGTGGGATGAGGGAACTCAGGAGTTGGAGGAGCCCAGAGAAGACATCAGACCCAGGCTGGTGAGTTCAGGGAGTGCTTCCTGGAGGAGGGGACTTTGGACCTGAGACAGGAAAATAGGAGGAGCGAGGCAGGGGAAGAGGGAACAGCATATGCAAAGGCCCAGCGCACCTAGAAACTTCAAGACTATGAAACAGCCCCTCTCCACCCCACACACGTGAGGAGGAGAGAGGTCTGAGCTGGTGAGTCAGTAACAAATTCAGGGCCCGCAGAAAGGCTGGGAGATGGGAGTGGAGACTTGGGAGGGCTTAGGCTTGAGGGGCACTGGAGGCCTGAGCCTGGGCAGGAGAGACGGACAGGTTTGTTCAGAGCCTGGCTGGTCAGTGGGGGCCTCAGCTCTGCTCTGACCAGCGTGGACAGGGGTGGCCTGGCCTGAGTGTCCGAGGACCTCTGGGAGCAGGAGTGATGGAGAGGCTTCTCATCCTACTTCCTGGGGGGTGGGGGCTGTCTTTTCTCTCTGCCTTTGCTGCCCCTCCCCTACTCTTGTCTTTGTCTCTTTGTCTCCCTCTCTCCTTGTCTTTCTTTCTTTGTCTTAACTGTCTCCTTATCTCTCTTTCCAGCGCTGTCTCTCTCCCTCCATTTTGTTCTGATCCTCTCCCTCTCTCTCCCCCTCTCTCTCTCTCTCTCTCTCTCCTTCTCTGTCTATCTCTCTGCATCCCTCTCATTGTGGGGCTGATGGGGACTACTCAGAAGGGCTGATGTAGGGGGGCCCTCCCCACGTCCTGATGTGGCCTCTCCTCCCCTCTCCACAGACTCCAGCTTCTGAACTGTGACCACCAGGCTAACACCTGGTTCCGGTCCCCACCTCTGGCTTCAGGACCCCATCTCCTACGGCCCTCCCACTCAACGCCTACCTCCCTGGGGCCCCGCCAGGACACGGGGGGCCTGAGCACCTGCCGGGGGAGGGTCTCTCAAGGACAAAGACGAGGCCTCTAGGCTCTGTGCCCCACTTCTGCCCTCCCTGCTGCCAGGAACCCGAGCTGAGATCTGGGTCCTCAGAAGATGGTGGCTGGGGGCCCCCACCTCCAGGACAGAGATGGAATTGGGGGTGGGCTGAGGCCGTCAGGGGAGGAGGGTCACCTGGATCCGATATTTGGGGAGGTTCCCTTCATCCTCCCACCCACCCCTCTCCTGTCTCCTCCTACCTCCCTTCTCTAATGTCTTCTACTTTTTTTTAATGATAAACTCTTAAAAACAAAAAGCCACCAATGTGAGTTCTGATTTGTTTGTTTTTTTAAGGTGTTTTTTTTTAATCGATTTTTAGAGAAAGAGGAAGGAAGAGGGAGAGAAACATCGATGTGAGTGAAACACTGATTGGCTGCCTCCTGCATGCCCCCTACCAGGGATCCAGTCTGCAACCTGGTCATATGCCCTGACCAGGAATTTAACCAGCAACCTTTTGATGCACAGGACGGCACCCAGCCCATTGAGCCATACTGACCCGAGCCAATTTGAGTCTTTGTGTCTCTTCTAAGATTCAAATTCTCATCCATTTGAAGCTCATAAAGCACTCATTACAATGACAATTAATACTCTTTATCCTGCTCTGCCCTTGGGCACTCCATACGTATCAGTCAGCTATTGCTGTGTAACAAACAATCCCTAAACTTTGTGGCTCAAAACGCCCACTGCTTTCTAGCTCATCATTTTATGGGTTGGCATCATAGGCTCAGTGAGGCAGGTCTTGTGGTTTCGACAGGGCTTTCTTGTGTGTCTGTGGCAGGGACAGGTCAGCGAGGGGGCTCTGCTCCTGGGGGGTCAGCTTGCTGGCAGCAGGGGCAACAGGACCATGTGGTAACATCAGCCAGCAGGTTGTCGAGTTTGTTCCCATAGAGGCTTGATTGGACTCCAAGAGAGAGCAGAGGGGCCCAAGCCCTTTAGAGGCCCCTGCTCAGATCTGGCTCACAGTTATCATTCTCCTAGCCATGGGACATCTCAAGGCCAGCCCAAGGGAGGGGAAACAGACTCTACCCTTCTTGGGAGGAGCTGCAAACTCACATGGCAAGAGAGGTGGATACTGGGAGGGATGAGGAATCGGGACCACTCCTGCATCAGTCTCCCCCACGGTGCCCCCAGGTTACTTTCTCCACCGGTCCCATGGGAGAGGGGCAGGCTGGGCACGATCAGCCTCACCCGCTGAGAGTGGTGCCCACAGACCTGGGCTCAAATCCTACCCCTGGAACAAAATAGCTGTGGTACCTTGGACGAGGGACTTCACTTCTCTGGGTCTCAGTTTCCACATCCGGAAAGTGGGGGTAGTAGCAACACCCACCTCACCGGTCTGTCGTGCCGACTAGCGGAGGCGGGGCGGCGGTGTGCTGAGAACGGTGCCTGGCACGCAGGAAGCTCTCAGAGTCAGGAGTCATTCTCTGTAACCAGAGAAACTGCCGCCCAGAGCTGAGGGGTGCCTGGAAACAGGAGACAGTGGAGGGAGCAGTTCTGAGACTCAGCGGCCTTCACCTGTCGTCCGTCCATTCATTTGGGCCCAGGTATTTCCCAGGCACCCTCTCTGCTCATTACTTCAGCGAGCAAACCAAACCCCTGCCCTAGGGGAGCTGAGGTCCGGGGGTCGGGCGGGGGGGACTCGCGTGGGTCGAGTAAATGAGTGCGTCCTCGAGTCTGCCAGACGCTGATGGCGGCGCATCACGTGCCAGGCTCGTCTAGGCACTTTCTCCTACCAACCCGGTAAACCCCCGTTACGTCCCAGGAGGTGGGAGGATCACCGTCCCGTTCCCCGAGGAGAAAGCCAAGGCCCAGAGAGGTGAATGAAGTCAGGTGCCCAGGGCCACACAGCTGCAGAGTGTGATCCTCTATCAGAACTGGGACTGCCTGGCAGCTTCGGAGCCCGTGTGCTAACCACTCTGCTCGATGGCCTCTCATTTAAAAAAACAGAGTCTAGCCCTAGCCGGTTTGGCTCAGTGGTTAGAGCGTCGGCCTGGGGACTGAAGGGTCCCGGGTTCGATTCCAGCCAAGGGCACATGCCCGGGTTGCAGGCTCGATCCCCAGTGTGGGGCGGGCAGGAAGCAGCCGATCAATGATTCTCATCGTGGATGTTTCTATCTCTCTCTCCCTCTCCCTTCCTCTCTGACATCAATGAAGAAATATATTTAAATATATGTATATATTTTTAAAAATATAGAATCAACCCCCCCCCCCCCAGGTGGCTCAGTTGCTTGGAGTGTTGTCCTGTGCACCAAAGCTGAAGGCTAGATCTGTCAGGGGCGTGCAGGAGGCAACCGATCTCTCTCTCTCTCTACCCCTCCCTCCCTTCCTCGCTCTCTAAAATCAATAAAAAACATATACATCCTTGAGTGAGGATTTTTAAAAAATAGGATTTAAGACTCTGGGATTTTTATTTTTTTAAATATATTTTTATTGATTTCAGAGAGAGGAGAGGAGAGGGGGAGAAAGACAAACACCAATGATGAGAGAGAACCATTGATCGGTTGCCTTCTGCAGACCCCACACTGGGGATTGAGCCTGAAACCCAGGCATGTGCCCCCGACCAGAATCGAACCCAGGACCCTTCAGGCCGCAGGCTGACGCTCTATCCACTGAGCCAAACCAGCCAGGGCGACTGATTTTTAAAGGGCCCAACGCGAACTAGTTTCTGGGTTAGATTTGTTTTGGTGACTGGTTAGTGTTTACTTCTCAAACTCCCCAGGACTGAAGGGGGCTGGATGAGGAACAGACAGCAGGAAGGACTTCCACCCATGCCCCCCCCCGCTTGAAGGCCTGTGGGACTGCTTATGGGGAGGGGGCCGCGCTGGACCCAGGCCTGAGGTCCACGCCCTGGGAACAGGGGCGCTGCTAAGGGGGAGGGGCAGCTCCCCTCCCCTCCTCCCCCACCTTCTCCCACGCCTCTCACTCAATTCTGTCTAATTAAACCAATTGGATGTGCCTGGGGAGGAGGGAAATTGGGCGGGAGGTTAATTGTAACTAAAAATACCTCGAGCACTTCCTGGGGTGAGGAGCGGTGAGTTCCGGGGTAGCCGGTGAAGTGAGCGGGCTGAGTGGGATGGCCCCGGGGGTAAGTGGGGACCCCAGCGGCGTCTGCGGTCTGCGGGGTGGCCTGTGTGTGCTGGTGGGCAGGGCCCGGCTGTCTTGGGGTCGATGCCTGTGTGACATTGTGCGGTGGCTGTGGCTGTGACTTAGGATGCTGGGGTCCGTGGCTGCTGTGGGGAGGGTTGTGGGGCTAGTGGGCGCCGCCAGGAGTGTGGCCACAGCTGCGCCTGCTGCTGAATGGGGTGTGGGTGTCCCCGAGGAATGTCTGGGTCCCTGGCTGGCTGGCTGCCACGCTGTGCTTTGGGGGAGGGTGTGTGTGTGTGTATGTGACTTGTTGACTCTGGGCGTCGCTGTGTGTGTCTGGGTGGGATTGTGTGACCACACGGGTCTTTCTAGCTGGCGCCTCCTTCGGTGTCCATGGCAGTGTCTCTCTCTGTGTGGCTTGTAGCCGCTTGTGAATTGCGTGTCCAGGACACTGTGTCGGGACCCTCCCAAGGGCGCTGGGGATCCTGGAAGGTGCCTGCATTGCAGCAGCTTGACTGAGCTGTAGTTCACAGATGGTGAAATACACCCACTTAAAGTGTGAGCTTGCACGGCTTCAGATCTGTCGCAGAGTTGATCAGCCAGAAAGAAACCTTCTACCCTCTGCAGACACCCCCTTCAACCCCCAAACCTAGGCAACCACCAGTCCACATCCTGCCTCTATGGATTCGCCTGTTCTGGCATTCCCATGGAATCTTACAACACAGGTTCTTTTGTGGCTTCTCTCACTCTGCATGTTTTCCGGTTCATCCATGGGGCATGTCAGTGCTTCATTCCTTTTCATGGCCGAGTAATACTCCATAGTCTCGGAAGGATTTTGAGCAGATAAAGGATACAGTTGGGTGTGTGCTCTGCCCCGTGGGCTGCCACATGGAGGGTGGGTTAGAGGGGGTGTATTGGTTGAAATGTGTCCCCAAAGAGATATACTGAAGTCCTGATTCCAGGGCCTGTGACTGATGGGGGAAAAGAGACATTTTTGGGGGGCTAGCAATCTGAATCTAGTCACTGCCCTTTTAATTGTCTGGTCCTGCAAGACCTGTTTACTCCCATTCCAGAGAGGCCATAAACCATCCCCAGACGAAGTTATCAGTGCTGGCGCCAGGCTAAGCCTCTGGTTGAGGTTTCAAAGCCCCAGCACCTGGGGCTCTTTAAGAACTTGCATTGGGGGCCGGAAAACCCCATATTTGGGAGACAAAGGACCAGGAAAGATATTAAAAGGGACAGCTTCCTCCACGTTGTTGCTCAGAATTTGGGAGAGATATTCTGCTCTGAGCACGCTGGCGTCATAATCCGTGTAACTCCACTTCTCTAAGTGTTGCTTGGTTTTTCTCTGGTCTTCTGTAACATGACTGTGCCCTAATTTGGAAATTGGGTCTTTGCCGATGACGAAGCTAAGACGAGCTCCTAAGATGGGCCCTGATCTAGTATGACTGTGTCCTTACAAATCAGGGGAACTGGGGCACCAACAGGCACACAGAGAGAAGGCCAGTGAAGGCGGGGGGGGGGGGGGACTCTGCAGGTTTCAGGGGGGTATGGCCCTGCCCACGGATCTTGATTTTGGATTTCTAACCTCAAGAACTTCCAGAGAAATTTCTGATGCTCTGAGTCGCCCACACATGGTGCTGTGTCTGGCAGCCTTGGGAAGCTGACATGGGAGTGAGTGGGGCTGGGAAGGAGCCAGGCCAGGGCAGGGATGTGGGAGGGGAGGAGGGAGCAGACTCAGAATCACTCGGGAAGTTGGGGGAAGTTGGGCGGAGAAAGAATATCAGGAAACAGGGCCACTTTTCAGAGAGGAGGGCGCCATCAAAGTAATGCGCCACCTGAAGTTCCCAACAGCTCATGGCAGGCGGGGAAAAGGCAAAACACAGCTGAGATGAGGACGACTATGCTGAGGACCAGAGAGTCCCCGCTGCAGGTCACCACTGACCTTGAAGGAGCAGTTTCCAGGCAGGGGGAGGGGTAGGCAGAGGCCTGACAGGGAGGCGGTGGGAGACTGGGAGGTGAGGACGGAGTGCTCTGTGTGAGCCCACAGGGTTCATTTCGGGCAAAGCCTGGAGACAATCCCAAGTGTATTTCATGATGATCAGCAAACTGAATTGTGGTCCATCCCAGATGAGCCCAATGAGGGAATGGCGACCCACAAACAAATGAGAAAGCCCTTGTTAAAAAAAAAAAAAAAAAAAAAAGAAACAAAACTTGGGGATGGATTGGCTGCAGTCAGGAAGAGGGGAAGAAAAACCTACATCATCTACGTCTGTGCTTGGATTTCTCCCTTGAGAAATGGTCCCATTCCTCTCTGATGTCACAGCTGAGTGACCGACAAGCACATCTTGGTTGCCTTCCGGGTGCATCAGCGGTGATTGCAGCCGCTGGGTGCTGAGCATGTGTGTGCTGAGCCCCGTTCTAAGCACATGTGTTCGACATTCAGCTCTGTGAGGTGGGACTCTTATCCTCATTTCACAGATGAAGAGACAGATGCAGTGGGGAGGACAGTGCCTTCCCTGCCCACTCCCAGCCCTGGGGGTCTCAGATGCAGCAGCGACCGGAGCCAGAGGCCAGCGAGCCTGCAGGCTTGCACTGTGGCTGTGCCAGATGCACACAATGAGCAGCACAACACACCGCTGAGAGAGAGTCAAGACCTTATGTATGTGTTTTGTTTTTCTTTGTTGGTTCATGCTCACCTAAGGATTTTCCCCATTAATTTTTAGAGAGACTGGGAGGGAGGAAGCGGGGGAGAGGAGAGAAACATGTGAGAGAGAGACATCCATTGGCTGCTTCCCACATACGTCCTGAGCCTACAACCCAGGTATATGCCTCTGACTGGGATTGAACCCGAGACACTTCGGTGCAAGGGCTGATGCTCTAACCACTGAGAACACTGGCCCGGGCATTAAATACGTTTTTTAAAAGGAGAGATATGCCATATTCATAGATTCAAAACTTGGAAGATTTGAAATATCCACTTGTTGGTTCTCCCTAAATACCTGTAGAGTCGAGACAACCCCAGTTGAAATCCCAGCGGGCTTTGGGAGAAATGGACGAGCTGATTGTAAAATTTACATGGAAATGCGTAAGACCTGGAACTATTTGGGCAAAGAACAAAGTCAGAGGCTTTGCACTCCCTGACTTCAAGTTTCCTGTAATCTATGGTAATCAGATGGTCCAGGGACAGCCCAACACACAGATCAACAGATCACGCCCAGGAATGGACCCCACGTGGATCAATTTATCTTCAGTAAAGGTGTCAAATTAATTCAAAGGGGAATGAATAGTCTTTTCAGCAAATGGTGCTGGAACAACTGGACATGAACATGAAGAAAAATGAACCTCGACTCTTCATTCACATTATACACAAAAACTAACTGGAAATGGATCATGGACGTAAAGGTAAAATCTAAAACTATAAAAGTTCTAGAAGAAAAAAAAAACAAAACAGGAGAAAAATGTCATGACCTTAGGGGTAGGCAAAGATTTTTTCAGCGTACAAAAAATAAGATAAAATAGGTACAATCTAAAAATAAAATAAACAATAGGATTAAAAATATAATTTTAAAGTACCAAGTAAAAGTGATAAGTTGAATTTCATCAAAATTAAAAACTTCTCTACAAAAGACACTGTTAAGAAAGTGAAGGCTGGTTTGGCTCAGTCGTTGGAACATTGGTCCGAGCACTAAAGAGTCACAGGTTTGATTTGGGGGGGGGGGGGTGGGGGAGAGGGCGGGAAACGTGTACCTGGATTGCAGGTTTGATCTCTGGCCCCGGTCAGGGTGCGTGTGGGATGCAACCAATCGATGTCTCTCTCATCGATGTTTCTCGCTAGCTAGTTGGTTAGAATGTCATCCCCCCAGATACACCAAGGTTGTGGGTTCAATGCCCAGTCAGGGCACATACAAGAATCAACCAATGGATGCATAAATAAGTGGAACAACAAAAATCAATGTAACTCTCTTCTCTCTCTCTAAAATCAGTCTATATATATATAAAAGCCTAAGTAACCATTAGGACCAGTCGTCATGACACACACTGACCAGCAGGGGGCAGATGCTCGATGTAGGAACTGCCTCCTGGTGGTCAGTGCGCCCCCACAGCCAACCTCCCCGCCGTCCCTCCCCCGGAGTGGGTGAGATGGTCCCTATCGGCCCCAATCGCCAGCCAGGCTGAGGGACCCCACCTGTGGAGGAATTTGTGCACTGGGCCTCTAGTAAATAAACAAATAAGAAAATGAAAAGACAACTATAGCCTTGGAGAAGATATTCATAATATATATATTTGATAAATATATTTATATTTAAATAAATATATAAATTATACTGCCCAACTGGCATGGCTCAGTGGTTGAGCGTCAGCCTATGAACCAGGATGTCACGGTTTGATTCCCTCCAGATCAGGATGCATGCTCTGGGTTCCAGCTCAACCCCCAATAGGAGGCGTGCAGGAGGCAGCCGATCAATGATTCTCTCTCATCATTGATATTTCTATCTCTCTCTCCCTCTCCCTTCCTCTCTGAAATCAATATATATATATATATATATATATTTTAAAGAAATATAAAAACTATATCTTTATTATATAAATAACTTCCAAATCAATAAGACAAACAGCCCCTTTATGAGACAAAATATTTAATATAAACTACAAAAAGCATATAAATGGTTAATAAGCTCATGAAAAACTGCTTGACACCATTAGTCATAAAAAATGCCATTAAACCCAAAATAAATATCATTAGAATGGCTTAAACAACAACCACTGACAATCCCGTCAGTGTGTGCATCTCAGACACTGCTGGTGGGAGCACGGATCGGTAAACCGACTCTGGAAACCAGTTTCACAGAATCTGCTAAAACGGAACACGCAGAGTCCCACGGCCCAGCAGCTCCGCCCCTGGACACAGGCGCCACCAAAACGCACATGTCCGTGCAGGTGCTGTGTCCGAGCAGCATTTCTGTAACGGGAACCACACCAACTCCATCGACAAAAGAATAGACAAACGGGGATTCATTCTCACAACAGAATGTAAACCGCAGCTCCATGCAACAGATGCTGAGCAAAGGAAGAGCGTTTTTCTTTGTGGGTTTTTTTTTTAAGTTCTAGAATGATCCACACCAGGCACTGCTGTTAGGAGCCAGGCTGTTGGTCACTCTGGGGGGCTGTTCTGGATGCTGGTGGCTTGGGCATGTTTCATTTTCTGGAAGAATTCACCAAGCTGTTCACGTATGATTCGAGCACTTTCCTGTATGCTATGCTTCAAGAGAAAGTCCGAAAAGACTGGAAGGCACGCGCACCGCGTTTGGAAAGATCCTGCCAAGTCGCCTGGCGGAGAAGCGGAAGGAAGGTGGAAGGAAGTGCCGTCTCCCGCAGACTCGCCAGCAGTGGGCACCACCAGTCTTCATCTGAGCCAATCGATGGGCAGAAAATGGTGTCTCGGGTTTACTTCATGCAGTTGTGAGAAGGCGAAGCCACAGCCCCGCCTGGTTCCTGAGCGTGTCGGACAGACATCTCTCCAGGAAACGGATGGGTAAGAACTCAGTGCTGTTAAGGGCCAAGAGTTCGCCCTGGAGGGGCTGTGCGCCCTGCACTTCCTCAATTCTGACAGCTGCCCTGACAGCCCTCTTCCAACAGGCTCCTCCAGACTCACTCGCCACGAGGCATGGATGGGTCAGAGACCAGGAGATGCTTAAGGCTTCTGGGTGGACACTGGATGGCCTTCCTCTGCAGCGCCCTCCCCTGTCCCTTAATATAAACACATAGAACTCTGGGGCCAGCCAGTAACTCAGTAGGTTAGAGCGTCATCCCCATACTCCAAGGTTTCTGGTTCGATCCTGGGTCAGGTCACATACAGGAATCAACCAATGAGTGCGTAAGTAAGCGGAACACGTCGGTGTTTCTCTCTCTCTCTCTCTCTCTCTCTCTCTCTCTCTCTCTCTCCCCCCCTGCCCATAGACCTCTTTTTATTTTATGTTTTAACATGGAGAAAGAGGAAAAGCAAGACCAGTCCTGACAAGCCACAATGCTCTTGGATTTGGCTGGGCGGGGTGGGGACAGCTCTGAGGTTAGTTTCTCCCTTCATTCAGTCATTTCTGTTCTTAATACTTTGGGTTGAGAACACAGAAGAGAGTTAGAGATTTGACAACCGGAAAATGGAAAAGTCTTAAGAGAGTCAAGTCACCTTAAAGCCAAAAGATGCGCAGCAGACGGAAAGTGTTTGTAACGTCTAGGGTGAAGCTCGAGACCCAGAATGTGTGAAGAGCGATCACAGACCATGAGGACGTGACAGGACACCTGGGGGACAACACAGCGAAGTCAGAGCCAGCGCAGAGCATACAGCAGCCCGGGATAACATGCAGGATGCGGCTCACTGGCCATCGGGGGCAGGACAAGCTAGACCGTACAGCCTGTACGGAAGGACATTTGGGAGGATCTATCCAATGACCCGTGAATATGACCAGTGGTTCCACTTCCAGGATCTGGCCTCCCGATATGCATGTATCTGTAAACGACACAAGTGCAAGGTGAGTCATCCCGGCCGCTTGTGGGAGCAAAGGGGGACCGTCTCCCCACAGTTAAACGTGCAGCCGCACAGGCGCTGCGCCGACTCAGAAAGCTCCCAACGTACGGAATACAAGCCGCAGACCATGGCGTGACCCCACGTTTTGAAAAATGACAGCGTTCTATTCCCACACGCACGGGTCATTGAAGTTACACCAGGTGCAATGGGATGACGCACAGCCGATGTGCCCTGCGGTCACCTGGGAGACCAGTGAGGTGGGGCTGATCCAGTTGCTGCGCGGGGAGGCAGGGGCCCTGGGGTTAGATTTTGGACCTATTTTAAAGGGGGAACTGATGGGCTTGGCTAAGAGGGTGCGTGTAGGTGGGAGGGGCCAAGATGGTGTGAGGACCTGGGCCTGACTGGGCGCGTGGCACCGCACTGTCTGAGCTGGGCCAGAGGCCTCTGGTCTGGGGGAACACAAAGACCCCCACGTAAAGCTCAAGCATCTGGGTTGGTGGAGGGGGGCTAGTGGAGAGAGGGGAGAGCAAGCGACAGAGAAGTATGAGACAAATGGCTGAGTGACTGGAGCACCAGCTGTAAACTGACTTAGTGGGAGGGGCACCCCAGGGACTCCTGAACCGGCGTGGGCTGGGTTACAACTGAGATGCTGTTAGGCTGCAAGTGTCCATGCCGAAGCGGCAGCAGCTGGGAGCCGGGGTCCGGGACGTGGTCAGGCCCAGAGACTGGATGAGCTCACTGAGAGGTGAGTGTGGACAGAGATGGGCCAGGGCAGGGTAGGGCCGGCCACATCCAGGTAGGGAGGCGAGGAGAGGAGAGCAGCAGCTACCAGGCGGGGCTGCAGGGATGGGGCGACATCGATGGCAGGGAGGCCCTCCGCCAAGGCAGGAGGCACCTCAGGGACCGGGAGGCATGGCTGGGAATCCAGAGGCGACGGCTGAGAACTGCCCATGGGCCCTGCAGCAGGACGGCCCAGGGACCCTGTCAGGGCAGCCTGCAGTCCCATGTAAGCACGGACACCCCCTCCCGGCCAGCTCTCAAAGTGCACAGCACCTCAAAGTGGATGGGCCCTGCAGCGTCTCCCAGTTCAAGGGGGAGCAGACTCAGGCGACAGCAGGGCCAGGGACACCGAGATCCTGTCCCGGGACCTGGAGTCCCTGCTCGGCCATATCTACCCCAGGACTCCAGGGCCAGCATGAGAGCCAGACTACGGGAAGACCCGCAGGGGGCGCTGCACCTGCTGGGTGACAGGAGTAGGCTTAAAGGTCGAGCTCAGAATGTCAGACTTTATTCATACCCCTCCCCACTGTGTGTGTGTTGGGGGGGAGGGGGGGAGGAGCATCCAGACTGCAGTTCTGAGCACAGGATGGGGGTCTGCGTGGAGTCCGCAGCTCTGCCCTGGGCTCCCCGCCCAGCCGGGCTCACACATGCTGCCTGCGGTGCCGTAGCACCTCCGTGGGCGTGAACATAAAGTCTTTCTGACAGGCCTCGCAGTGGTAAGGCCTCTGCAGAGCAGACGTCTTCTGCTGGGGCTCGGGGGCGGCTTCCTCATCCCCTGAGAGAGAGGAGAAGGGAGGGTGAGGGGGTTCTCCACTGCAAGCTCTCACCCACCCAAACCCCGGGCACCCGAGGGGAATCTAGTTCTGCCTCCTCCAGGAAGCCTTCCTTGATTAATACATGTGCACAGACTGAGAGAGCCCTGGGGTGGCCCGTGCACTGCAGCACTGTGTTGGGTCTGCCCGCTGCAGCATCCCTGGCTAACAACAGTGGATGCAGCTGTGGTAGCGACAGCTGTGGGACAGAAAAGAACAAGAGAGACAGCCACAGAGAGACAGGCAGGCAGAAAGAAATGAGTAAGTGGCAGCCCTCCAGGCCCTCCCCAACCCGGGCTCCGGGGTCTCTGACAAAAACCAGAGGGTTGAGGATGTCCTGAGTGCAGAGAAGGCTCAGATGCACAGGAAACCACCCTGGGATGGACAGATGCCCCGCCCCCCATGGCCACGGCCTTACCTGGGGGGCCAGCCGGCGGGGCCTCGGGGCAGCTGTTCTCGTGGGCGATGCGCTCCAGGGGCGTGAGAGGCATGTGCAAGCCGCAGTGGGGGCAGGTCCAGAAGGTGCGGAGACAGTCGCTGTACAGATCTGTGTCACTCTGCAGGGGGTATGCTGTGTCAGGGCTTTGCCCCTGCCCCTGCCCCCCAACAGCCAGTCTAGTTCCCTTCTGAGAACCCCCCAGGGGGCAGGCCCCATTCTGAAACTACCCCTGGACTAGATGGAAATGTGGTTGAGGGCTCTCTAAAATCCCATGTTCAGGGGCAGGAGAGTGAGGGGCCAAGGGCGGCCCATGCTCACCGTGAGGCAGTTGTAGGTGAGGAAGTCAGTGACTGTGTAGCCCCCTTTGGTGGGGTGGGGGGACAGGGTAGAGCTGCCAAAGAGGCCGGGGAGACTGGGGGCAGTGGTGATGGTCTGGGGTCCCACGTAGAGGTTCTGGGCTTCAAGCCCCGTGAGCCTCCGGAGAGTGTAGGGAACCTGCGGGAAGAGAGAGGAGAGAGTGGGCCTCGCGCTGTGTCACCGGCACCTCCTCGCCTTGCTTCCCGCAGCCGAAGCCTGGGGGCCAGAGCGGGAAGCCGGACCATGTTCCATGCAAGCTGCCAGACCTCCACTTCCCCGGCCCTGCCGGCTTCACTGCAAAGACGAAAGAGTTCAGGAGCTTTATTGTTTGGCTGGAAGACCAGCAAGTCAGACACGACAAGACTGAAGGAATTAAGACACGCACAGCGTGACTGGCCCAAGTTCTTTGAAAAGTATCTCCCAGAGGTTAGCTTCCTGTCAAGATTAAGACAAGAAGCAACTGACTGGCTTCCCGGTTTAGCTGTTAGACTTGAGTGTGGAGATAATGCTGAAAAGCACAAGACTCGGTGTCTGATAACACAGAAAGTGCTGACAATGCAGCTACAAATGCAGAGGCATCAGTCATTTTGGATGAAATAACCCTGACGTTAAGGCTGGTGTAATGGCTGTGGCTCACCTCCTTCAGTGCCATGTCCTGACGGTTACCTGGCCACGTTTAAGGCAATTCACATTTGGTCCAGGAGCGCCTGACACAGGACGCGGCTGCTACAGCAAATCAAGTGAGAGAGGGACTGCTGGGGGCTCTAGACAAGCACGGGCGATGCCGCTCCTGAGGCTGCTCCCGTCTGCGCCTGCTGCACATGGACGTGCCCGGAGAGCCCCAGACACACAGGAGTGAGCACAGCCGCTGCTCGAGCAGTTCCTGCCGATCCAGAGCCGCCACAGGCTGGGCAGGCTGGAAGATGAACGTTTTAGGGTGCCAGCCTCTCGCCCACCTAGTATAGCTGGGAACCATTCATGTCCTGGTCTGCACTTAGAAATCAAACATCACATTTTCAAGGGAAGAATCCCAGAAAACTGACTATGTTTTAGAGATTTACCATCATTTTTCTTTAATAAAGTTTTGGGAAAGTTGAAAAAAGGAAAGAAAAAACTGATAGGTTCTGGGAGACCTTATCAGAGCACCAGGATCCAGCTGGGCCTGAAGTCCACCCCTGGGCTTTTCAGTCATGGGGGCCAATTGCTAAGCCAATCACAATAGGTTCCAGACACTCATGACCAGAGCCTTGTCTACAGCAGGCCTGAGGTCCCAGGCCCCTCCCCTCTCCCTCCACTCTGGGACCACACCCAGACCACAAAGCTGGCCTTTAAGTCTGGCGGCCCTGCCCCTCCTTCCCCCAGCACGTCAGCCTGCTCCTCTTTCCCTGGTTCACTGGGTCCCTCCACTCCTCCAGGAAGGCATCCTGGATTATACCCTTCTCCCCTACCCCCGCCACATGTAGTAAAATCAGAATCAATTCTCGACTCCCACTTAAGGGGGGGGCTGGTGTCGAATCTGCTCTCCAAATCTGTCTGCTCTCCATGAGTAGGTACCTCACAGCCCCCCTCACACCCCACAAGTCCTACCTGTAACCGGGGCAGCTGCACTGCGCACACAGGAGCTGCTCCATAAGCATGCGCCAAATCAGCTACGGCTAAGAGTACAGTCTCTGGAGCCAGGCACAGGGTCAGATCCTGGCTCCAACCCTCACCAGGTGTGACCTTGGGCTTGTCATCACCTCCCTGGGCGCACATCAGGTGAACTGGAAGCTGTGGTAGACGCACACCCCCCACCCCCTCCCAGCCAAGGGTCACGGTGGTACCTTGGCTGCTGTGAACTGCAGCAGCTCTCTGCTCAGGGCCACCACCTCCTGGCGGTTGACCGGAGCCGCCGCCTCCTCCTCCTCCTCCTCCTCCTCCTCTTTTGCCTGCTGCCCCCGACGGGCCTGATGGGCCAGCTGCCGGTCCAAGGCACTTTCCCAGCGGGCACGGAGCCGCAGGGAGGCCGCCAGGAGCCGGACTGCACTTTCACTGTCAGCAAGCTGGAGCTCCAGCCAGCCATCAGCCACCAGGCGGGAGCAGTCACCATTGGTGTCCAGGGACCGACTGAACAGCAGGAGGGACTGGAAGAGACGAGGCAGAAAACAGGCAGTGGGTGAGGGGCCTCTGACACTGGGTTCTGGCCCAGCCATTCATTCATCCATCCACCTGTTCATCAATGTATCTTCCATCCATCTACCTGTCCACCTATCCACCTGTCCATCCACCTACCTGTCCACCTGTCCATCCATCCACCTGTCCATCCATCTACCTGTCCTTCAGTCCACTTGTCCATCCATCTACCTGTCCTTCTATCCACCTGTCCATCCATCTACCTGTCCTTCAATCCACTTGTCCATCCATCTACCTGTCCCTTCTATTCATCTGTCCATCCATCTACCTGTCCTTCTATCCACCTGTCCATCTATCTACCTGTCCTTCTAATCACCTGTCCATCCATCTACCTATCCTATCCACCTGTCTAGCCAATGTATCCATTTATTCCCCCACCCACCTACCTGTCCAACCACCTACCTATCCACCCACCTACCTATCCATCCATCTACCTGTCCATCCAATGTACCCATCAGTTCCCCCACCCATCCACCTGTCCAGCCATTTACCTATCCATCCATCCATCAACAAACATTTACCACATGCCTACTCTGTGCCAGGCACGCTTCCAGGTGCTAGAGATACGACTGTGAACAAGAAGAGCGAGTCCCTGCCCCATGGAGCTGACATGCCACTTGGAAAGACAGGTGAATAAAGAGCAGAGACAGAGTGTGTTCTAAGAAGAAGGGTAGTCATTACCCGAGGTGGGGCAGACAGCTGAGGGAACGTCCACATCTTCACAGGTGGGGTTACATGCATGTCAGCCCTCCTCAAATGATGTCCCTAACACTCTATACACGTTTTCCCCTCAAATATACAAACAAATAGTAGATGCTAATTAATGGGATGCACGCTGAAGTGTTGAGGGGCACTGATGCTGATGAAGGGCACTGATGCTGGCAACTTACTGTGAAATGCAGCAAGAAATTGAACACTCACCTACTGAAATGGGTGAGGACCGGTGTGTCATCAAGCAAAAGACCAATGTCCTTTGGCCCTGGCCAGCTTGGCTCAGGGATAGAGCTCGGCCTGCAGACCAAAGGGTCCCAGGTTCGATTCCGGTCAAGGGCACGAACTTTAGTTACAGGCTCCTCCCTGGCCCAGGCCCTGGTCGGGGCTTGGTCGGGGCTCGTGCAGGAGGCAACCAATCGATGTGTCTCTCTCACATCGATGTTTCTCTCTGTCCTTCCCTCTCTCTTCCACTCTCCCTAAAAATCAATGGGAAAATATCCTCAGGTGAGGATTACAAAAAAAAAGACCAACGTCCTTTGAAGGATCTTGGAAATGAGGGTATGAGTGCTCCCCATACTCTTCTTTCAGCTCTTCGGTGTGAGAATCACAGTGTTGGAGAAATTTCTAGGATGGGTGGGGGGAGTGGATGTTTTGGGGCTGGGAGATGGCCAGGAGGGTTCAACATGCATTCTGTCTGCCTTTGTTGTGTGTCTGAAACCCGCCACCGTGAACCACCTGTGCAGGGGACAGAGGGGAGGCTGAGCTCCAGGCAGCGTCTCCACCGGCAAATCCCGTGTTCCCCCCGAGGTCCGCTGACCCCACTCTGCCCTGGCCCCACTCCGTCCTCCCCAGCACTGACATGAGCATCTGGCTCATCCTTGACCTTTATTTGTTTCTATTCACCGTCTGCCTCCCCCACTTGCGTGTGAACCCCACAAACACAGGGAGCTGTGTCGCTTTGGATCACAAACACCCCCCTCCCCCCCAGCACCTAGACAAGGAATTAATGCCTGGTGCAAGGTAGGTGCTCAATAAGTGAATGAATGAGTACAACTGAGCAGCTTAGAGCGCAATGCGAGCCACAGTAATGCTCTGGCCCGTGTCTCTCAGTGGTTAGGCATTGGCCAACACACTGAAGGGTCACGGGTTCAATTCTCCATCAAGAGCAAGTACCTGGGTTGTGGGTTCACTCCCCGCCCCTGGTCTGGGTGCGCGTAGTAGGCAACCAGTTGATGTGTCTCTCTCACATTGATGTTTCTCTCTCTCTCCCCCTCGCTTTCTCCCTTTCACTCTCTCTGAAAAAGCAATGAAAAAAATACCCTCAGGTGAGGATTAACAACACAACAAAATAAATCATAGTAGCAGCAAAATCTACTGAGTTCGGGGAACCTGAAGGGTTTCTTTCTTCCCTGGACATTCCCTGGGGGCAAAGTGACACCTGCGACGTGTGGCCCTGGCTCACTGTATGGCTTAGGCCAGTGGTCGGCAAACTGTGGCTCTCGGGCCACATGCAGCTCGCAAGCCGTGGTTTGCCGCTCTGTTGACTAATGAGTTTGCCAACCACTGGGATAGGGGCTTAATCACACGGAAAAACAACAGCCTGTAATTATCGGAATCGAAAGTCTAGGTCAGTGGTCGGCAAACTCATTAGTCAACAGAGCGGCGAGCCGCAGTTTACCGACCACTGGCTTAGGCAAATGGCAGCCCCTCCACACCCCCAGAGCCCCCTCTTCACCTCTACAGTGGGAACACACCAGTCCTAGAACCGCAAGCTGGCATGCAGTGAGCCACAGGTGTGGCAGCTACACGGACTCTCTGGCTACAGGCACAAAATCAAGTACATCTGCAACCTGAGCACGTCTTTGGCTTCCACCCATAGCCAGCCACCGTCCCCTCCTTCTGCCTCCTTGCTGGGCTCCCTGCTTCTGCTTCCAACATGTCAGACTCTGGCCCAGCTCTGCTCCGAACCTTTGCAGGGAGGGAGGCGGGGCTTCAGTCTCACCCATCTCCCTGACCTTCTCTTTCTCTGACCTTGTCTCTCTGACCTCATCTCTGGCAATTCTTCTCCTCACTAACTGCTCCAGCTGTTCCCTGTGCATGTGCCTCAAGGCCTTTGCACTTGCTGCTTAGACACTTCTCCCAGGACTCCCTATGGCTTCTTCCCTCTCTCCCGCCCTCCCTTCAGGTCTTTGCTCCATCGTGCTTCTCCATGAGGCCTGTCCAGATTGCCTTATTTCCTACTGGAACCTGTCCCGTACCCTCACCCTCAAACCGCACCGTACCCCTGCAACCTCCTGGCCTTATTCCTTTTAATTTCCTAGAACACTCATTTAGTGCTGTCCTTTGTTCATTGCTATTTTCCACCCTCCCCTGCTGGATGTCAGCTCCCGGAGAGCAGGGACCAGGTCTTGCTAAGTTCACTGCTGTTCCCAGCACCTTCTATAGCTCCTGATACACAGCAGGCGCTGCTACAAGAACGCACCAATGAAAGACAGCAGCTGACCAACAGCCTGTGGCCGATGCCTGCAGCCAGCCGGGGGAAGGCGACTCCTCAGGTCCAAACCCTGTGACGCAGTCGCCACACCAGGAACCCACCTGGAGAGCAGGGATGCGGACACAGTTCACCAGGTACGGTTTGTTGGTCTCCAGCAGGGAGACGAAGGTGAGGAGCTGGTGTTTGCTGCTCATCTTGTCCTTGTCATCTGCAAGGATCAGGACAGCTCAGGCCCACCCTGCCCACTGCTGTCCCACTCATACCCTGACACGCGCCCATCCCCCGGGGCTGCCAGTCCCCCAGCCATCTAACCATCCATAAGAAGATGCTCACGTGTGTGTAACGAGAAAATATCTGTGACTTAGTTTTAAATACTTTGTCATAATGATGTGGGTTTGGCTATTCGGTGACACCGAGAAATATTGTCAATTTTGTTAAGAGTGACAACAGCATTGGGACAATGCTAAAAACAGTCGTCATTATACTAAGTGATCTGATGACTGAAATATTTCAAATGCTCCAGCAAAAAGGAAGAAAAACTAAACGGTCAGAAGTAAGGGTGGAAACGCTGACAGCTAGTGAGGGTTTGTCTACTTGGGTGACATAGTACAGAAATTTTCAAAATTAAAATAAAGGGAAAGTTGGCTGGGTGGCTCAGTGGGTTACATACAGTGTTGTCCCGATACCCGAGGCTGTGGGTCCGATCTCTGACCGGGCACCTACGAGAGGCAGCAATGACTGCACAAATAAGTGGAACAAATCAATGTCTCTCTCTCCTTTCTCTAAAATCAATAAAAAAAATTAATAAATGAAAATGAAAAATGTAATAGGAAAAGGGTACACTGACTAGGAATTTACAGCAGTTAAAAATTAGAAAAGTTTCCAGTTCTATCTGTTTAAAACTACAAACCTTACCTTTTTGAGGTGATATTTACCATTTTAGGACAAACAAGGAGAAAATGAGCTGCGCCCCAGCGCTCAAAGCGCACAACGAGCGGCAGGTTGCAGGCGGGAAGCCTCACGGGAGGGCTGGGTGGCACCCTCCCAAGCGACACCCCAGGCTGGGACCCGCCTGGCCACTCAGGGAGGCGGCTTTTCAGGCTTGGATTCGACTAGAAGGCAGGCTGGATCCATGCCTGAACTCTGCCCTCCATGTCCACGGGGGCCGGAAGAGCCCTAGGGCAGCACCAAGCCAGGAGTGCACAGCCTGAAGGACAGATCTCGGGACAGGCTGGACACGCAGCCCCCGGCACCACCCTGCTGAGGTCCGCCCCGGCCAAGCAGGTAAACTCGCCACAGCCCCCCAGCCAGGTCTGGCTCTTGGGACCTCCCGGCCTGCATGTCCCACCTCAGCAGCCCCAGCGGAGGCCAAGTGTGGGGAGGTGTAGAGGGGTTCGCTCCCCACTCGGCTCACACTACCTCGGCTCCCTTCACCGCCCTTGGCCTCCGGCTCCTGTGTGTGCAGCACCTCAGGGCTGCTGGCGAAGACACATGTGGGGTGCAGCACGGTGCCCTGCTTGGCCTGGGTGTGGAAAATCTGGAAGCCAAAGCGAGGTACCAGGTGACAGAGGCCCTCCCTCTTCCCACTGCCCTGCCTGCAACGCTTTTCCTCCACCCTCTTGGCCAGGTTCCCCCCTCCCATCTCAGCTCAGAAGCCCCCTTTAGGAAGGCCTGCCTGGCCCCTCCCAGGCTGGTCTGGGCCCCTGTGCTCCTCCAGCCCCGGGCTCCCCACCCCAGCGCCACCACTCTGGGTCAGCTGTGAAAGAACAATGTGCCGCCCCCACTGGACTGTGAGACCCTCACAGGCAGGGCCAGGGCTGTTTCAGTCAAGGCCACGTGCCAGCACAGAGCAGGCGCTGGGAAGGGGTGCCGAGTGAGGTCCAGCAGGCGCTGGGAAGGGGTGCTGAGTGAGGCCCAGCAGGCGCTGGGAAGGGGTGCTGAGTGAGGCCCAGCAGGCGCTGGGAAGGGGTGCCGAGTGAGGCCCACCTGGTCCGAGTCCTTGCGGCCGCTGTTGAATGGGTCCGGGATGGCGAGCTGCGGGTAGAGGCCCCGGGCCAGCACCAACTTGAGCAGGGCCATCTGGTCCCGGGTCAGGGCCTGGGCCGAGCTGGCGGCTGCCTGCAGCTGCTCCAGGTTATGCCGCAGCTTAAACTTCACATCCTGTGGGAACATCGGGAGGGGGTTCCATGGGGCTTGTACTGGGACACGTGGACCCCAGAGGTTCTGCAGACTGCTGGGGCCACACCCTGTCCCTCAAGCCCCCAGGACAGCCCCATGGTGCCTCACCTGGATATCCACGTTGTCACTGGCCGCCTGAGAGGCTTTGCCCCGGTCCTCGTCGCTGGAGCAGCCATCCTCCTCCTCCTGCAGCCGCAGGACCTTGCGCCTGCGCCCCCCACCCTCCTCGTGCTGGCGCTTCAGCTGGTACAGCTCCCGGCGCTCGCGGCGCTGCTGCAGCCGGCTGTAGCTGTCCCTGGGCTTCGGCGCCTGGGCCCCGGCCAGCAGCCCGTGGTCCTCCAACAGCTCCTGGGGACAGATGGGCCCAGTGAGGGACACAGGGCAGGCCGAGTGGGCAGGCTCTGGACCCAGACACATTCAAGAGTGGGGCCTGCCACTTGCCGGTGAGCAATGTCAGCCTTCTGAGCCACAATTTCCCTCAAATGGAAAACGGGGATGCTCCCCATACCTCCCGCTAGGGCTGCTGGGGCTGAAATGTGCCGGGTAAGAACCACCTTTGCACAGCGCGGGCGTAGATGACCACTCCAAGAAAGAGCACTGTCGTACTGTTGGCTGTTACTTCCCCAGCTTCAGATGCACGGCTGAGGCCCAGAGAGGCCCGGGAACTTGCCCAGGGTCACACTGCTAGCAAATGGCAGAGCTGGGATTTGCAGTTGGGATGTCTGGCTCCAGATCTGGTGCCTCTGCACTTGTTCCCAGCACTCAGCCTGAGCAAGTGCACAGCCAGCTCCGCACCCCTGGCCCATGAGGATGCAGCACATGACCGCGAACCCTGTGCGCCACTCCCAGGAGCCCTCCTGGATTTCCACCCCCATCATCAGCTGGCTGGGGAGGAGAGTGCAGGGTGGGACCCTGACCTCTGTGTTAGAGAAGGAAAGAGGCTGCATTCCAGAGTGCGCTCAGGTGCCCTCACTGCCTCGCCCCCACCCTGGCCTCCTGGTCTGCCTCAGCGGGGCTAGCCCCCACCCCGGTCCTGGGCCTCACCTTGAACTGGCGCCGCAGGTTGGCCATCTCATACAGACGATGCTCCTCTATGCCCCGGCGGCGGCACCACTTACGGGAGTTTCTGCTCCGTTCAGATTTCACCTGGGTGGGGGTAGATGCCAGGTGTTGGGAATTGACCAGCTGAGGGTGGGGCAGGGAGCTGACCTCCTACCCAGACCACCCCAGTATGGGCCTGAACACCAGCCACTGGGAGATGCAAGGCAGGTGGAGACCTGTCAGCCCTCCATGACACCTGCTTTCTCCCTTCCTCCAGGTCTCAGCCCCACTGCCCTTTCCTCCAGGAAGCCCTCCCAGACCACACTGGGTCAGACACCCGCTCCAGGCTCTGTCAGCCCCTTGCGCTCCCCATTGCAGCCTAGTGTGGGTGGTCACTGTCTAGGGACAGGTCTGACCTCCTGCACTGGACTGTGAGCCCCAGGAGGGCAGGCCCAGGCCCAGGGGGGGCGGGCTCAGGGAGCGTGTTTTGGGATAAACAGGTGCTACCCTAGGAGTCTGGTTTTAATGGACACTGGAGAAGCCCAGGTTCTCCTTGGGCCTGAGCTCTGCACGTGCTGGTGCAAAAATGGTGGAGTCCATAGGCTGTGGGTGGGGCATGAGGAGGAGCCACAGCCGCAGGGAGGCCCTGACTCTGTGCCTGACAGCCAGACAGGGGTGTCCCCACCGGCCTCACCTGCACCCAGGTGTTGAAGACATTGAAGAGCGTGAAGGGGTCGCCCAGGTCACTCTCCAGGGGCCGCCGCGCTGCCGCACCTTCCGGGTTGTTCTGGGCGCTACGGGTGAAGGGCGACTGGACGCTGAGGGCGGCCGCGATGGTGAGCACGGGCTCCGCCAGGTGGAACATGGAGCCCAGTATCAGCATCTTCCCTGGGGGCAGGCAGAGAACTGAGCCCCCCCCCCCATCCTCCCTCCCTCCCTCCGGCTCACAAGGGCCTCGGGAGCCAGATGGACACACTGTGCTTTCAGTCACATGACCTTGGGGGAGGCCTCGGTTTTCCCATCTGTAGTTGGAGACAAGCATGGTCCCCGCCTCCTCGGACATGTGGTGGACACTGGCTACACACCGGCTACTGCTTCATTCTTTCCTCCCGGCCCCCCAGCACTCCTCCCCATGGGCCTGGCTTCCATTTCTTCCTGGCACTCACTCTGACCTGCCACGCCACTGTACTCCCCAGAACGTGACCGCACGCCAGCTGTCCCCTGGTCTGCCTGGCACCCAGCAGGCGCTGCTGACTTTTGCACCATCGCGGTGTGAATCTCTCCTGCCATCTTTTTTTTTTTTTTCTAATATATTTTTATTTCAGAGAGGAAGGGAGAGAGAGAAACATCAATGATGAAAGAGAATAATTGATTGGCTGCCTCCTGCACACCCCACACTGGGATTGAGCCCACAACCTGGGCATGTGCCCTGACCAGGAATCAAACCGTGACCTCCTGGTTTGTAGGTTGACACTCAACCTTGGAGCCACACTGGCCAGGTGTCTTCTGCCATCTTTATTTCATTCAACGCAGAGGCGGGAAAGATGGAGAGGAGGATAAAGGGAGAGATGGGGAGGAAGCAAGAGCCGGGGGAGGGGGTGGGGGATAAAGGGGGGGATAGGGAAGGACAGAGAGAAGGAAGAAAGCAGCCGGAACAGTATCCCCATGGCGTTTCCGATGCCCAGGCTGCTCCCGCCTGCCCTACAGTCAGTGCCTGTATGTCATGCATCTGACTCGGCCCCAAGGTCCCCTGACTGCCTTTCCAGAAAGTTCCTGTTACACACCTAGCCTCCTCAGATAAAGGCGGGCAGGAAAACAAGTCTGTCCTAGAGCCCCTAGCTCCGTCCATCACCTGGGCAAGTCCCTCCCTCCCTCTTGCCTCCGTTTCCCCATCTGTGAAAGGGGCTGACCGCCATCTACCTGCTGTTTCACCTGTAAGGGCTCACAGTGCCCGGCCCGTGACTGAGCCGTCACAGCCCAGCACCGTGTCATCTGTGTCTCTTGCCCGGCAGGGCCTGGGAACCCATGTGCCAGCCTGGCCGTGGAGTGCCCCTAGCTCTGCCCACTGCAGGACCTGGAGAGCCAGTGACAGTCTCTCCGAGCCTCATTTCCTCATGGGAAGCGAGTGTCACTCACTCCTGTCCCATGGGAGATGAGTGCCGATCAAACCCAGGCTGTCACTGGCCTGACCCCTTCCCTTGGGCACAGGTCTGTGACCCACCCCCACCAGGCCTCAGTTTCCTCATCTGCACAACAGGGTGCCGGGGGGGCGCTACCCTCTCTATGTGAGGTCCACAAAGCCCATCACTGGCACACAGGAAGTGCTCACGGGATGTGGAATGTTCCTTTTCTTCTCAGGCCTGCCCTCCTGCTCTAGCCGTTTCCCTCTAGGGCAGGCGTGGGAAGGTCTGCCCCGAGGGCCGTATGAGGCCCGTGAAATCATGTGGTCTGGCCCTGCCAAGGCATTAGGGTTGAGTCAATTAAAGGTTTGACCACATACAGCAGGCTGATTTTAAGCTGATAATTTTGTATGGCCTGCAAATGATGTTATAAATATCCAAATGGTCCCTGACAGAAAAAAGGGTCCCCACCCCTGCTCTAGAGCAAACAGAACCAGTCGCAGCCTCGGCAGCTGAGCGCCGGGGCCCTGCAGGGATGGGGCTTTGAGGATTAACACGGCAGAAGGCTCTGTTGAGCGTCGTGCTTGGGAAATGGTGCCACGGTGGTGGCGCTCTGCTGGGACTATTCTGTGGGCTGTGGACCGTCGGTGGAGACAGAATGTCTTGAGTCAGGAGAATCAGGCAGAATGAACTCACTGGCATCAGCGAGCTCCTCGGGAGGGGCAGGGATGGCGCAAGAATGAGTAAGAGGAAGAGGTTTTGAAACCCTTACCACTCACCGCAAAGGGCAGCCCAAGGCAGAGCTGTGCAGAGAGCCCTGTTTGTTTACTGCGGTAACCCTGGTGCCTAGCAGAGTGCCCACACAGGGGACTCGTGAACGAATGAACAGGGCCTGGATAAGGAGCAGGCTTGCGAGCAGTGGCCCAATCCACCCAGTGCCCTGTGTGGTCACCCCAAGGAGGGTCCTCACCAATCACGACGTCCACAGGCAGCTGGGCCAGCAGGGACCCGATAGGGGTGAGGGCCTCTGAGCTGTCCAGAGCCCCCTGGTCCCGGAGGTAGAGGATGGCCGTTTCCAGGCTGGCTGGTGGTGGGGGCTCGATGAAGGGGAAGGTTCGGGGATCTCCCACACTCATGCTCTTCATCTAGAATGAGAACCAAAGCCCCAGGAGTGGGGGACACATGAGCCACTGTGGAGCACTCAGAGGGCTCAGGGGTCACAAACTTGTGGTACTTTAATGCCCCCAATGTCAAAGCCCACTGTACAGAGGCAGCAGAGGAGGCCATTGTCTGTCTGTGTGGCCAGCGAATAACTCAGGTTTCTCAGCCCCTGGTCATAGCAATTGACTAAGGAATGAGCACATGACCCGAGCTGGGCCAATCAGAATCCTTCCTGGGACTTTGTAAACTGGAACTGGTAGAAAAAATCCCAGTGTCCTCTGGCTGTGAGGGGCCAGGATAGAAGCTCAGAGACACTGCGGTTATTCTTCCACTGTCTAGAAATTACCCGATCCACCACAGATGGGAGAAACCCTTAACTGCTCCTAACTAGACCTCCCCCCACAATGGATACACATATCCATAAACCCCCCTTTCCTGCTTACAAGAGTTTGAGTTGAGTTTCTCTCACTTTCGACCAAAGAATCCCCATTAACTCAGAGGCCAGAGTGGCAGTGGTGGGGAGGATGAAGTGGAACACACACCCCACCAGGCCTGGCATGGCGAGGCGTGTTACTATGAGAGAGCCAGAGGAGAGCTCAGAGAGCCTGGGGGCCCAGTCCGTTTTCCAGGGAGGTGACCTGCTCACCTGGCCCTGATCTGGAGGCCACCTGATATCTGGCCATCCACCCTGGAACCAGCTGTTCCACCTTCCTCTCTGTTCACCAAACCCTGATGTGTCTGGGAGATCACCCGGTACCCATTAAAAGATCTTTAAGTTAAAAGCTCTGGGTAGGGGGCAGGGTATGGATTTTTTTTCAAGCTCTCCAGGTGATTCCAGTGTGTAGCTGGGGCTAAGAATCAGTGCTCCGATCCAGTCTGGCAATGCCACATCCCTGGACAATTACAGGTCATAGAGTGGACACACGTGACCCAGTTCTGCCAACAAGACAGACTGGGAAGTTGGCCAGAAGGCTTCTGGGAAAGGTTCCTATGGCCTAAAAAATTAGACCCACAGCCCCGTCGGTATGGACAAGTGGTTAGAGCATCAGCCTGTGCACTGGAGGGTCACAAGTTGGATTCCTAGTCAAGGGCACGTACCTGGTTTGCAGGTGATCCCTGCCCCTGGTCAGGGCACATGTGGGAGGGAACTGATAGATGTCTTTGTCACATCGATGTTTCTCTCTCTCCCCCTTTCCACCTCCCTTACACTCTCTCTAAAAATCAATGGGAAAAATATCCTCTCTCTTTGGGTGAGGATTTAAAAAAAAATTAGACCCACAAACAGGGATAGTTGGCTGCTTCTGTCTCTAGATGGTAAAGGAGGAGGAGGTGATGCCATGACTGCCAGAGCCAGGTGACATTCAAGAGGCAGGCTTGGAGCCTGACAGCCTCAAATGGAACCCGGGCTCTGCCACTTGTCAGCTGTGTGACCTGGGTCAAGTTACTTAACCTCTCTGTGCATCCATACATCAGAACAGGATTACTGACCCATAGAGTTTTTGTGAGGTTACATACATAAAGCACTTAGGATAGGGCCTAGCCCACTGTAAGTACTAGGTAGGTGTTTTTGTCATCGTCATTATCATTATTACTAGAAGAGCTGCTGATAAACTGATGTTGCTAAGACAGAAAAAGCCCGGTCCTTTATGACATCCATTTAAACAACCAAGCCTGGAACCTCCCTGTCTCGGGCTTTGTGGCATATGAAACGGTATTTTTTCCTTGTTGATTAAGCCAGTGTTTTGCAACAACAGGCTATATAGGTCCGGAACTCCATGCAGTGGGTCACAACCAGCATTTAAAAAATACTAAATCAAACAGATAGAAACTATCAGCATGCGTCACCTGTAGGAAGGGGCTGGCTCATGCCACTCATACATACACATAAGGGCCTGGAGCAGATGCATCTGCTGCTCCCACTTTCCTCTCCCTCTTCTTCCTGAGCACAGAGACTACATTTCCCAGCTTCCCCTGCAGTGAGGTGTGGCTGGGACCCAGCTCTGGCCAGGGGCAGTGGAAGGGAAGTGCTCCACTTGCAGAACTGACCCTTAAAGCCCCCAAACCCATCCCATACTCCTTCCCCACTGGATGGCTGACAGATGAGGAGCCCCAGGGAGATGACGGAGCCATGAGAGGGAAGGGGCCTGGGTCCCTGAATACAGGAAACTGCCGCCAACTGGAGAACCAAAGTTCTGTTGTGTTGGCCATTATGGGAGTGGGTCTATTTGTCTAATCTAAACGAAACGAACGACTGAGATATGAGCCATGACATCACATGTATCGAGAAACCCTGGTTTTAAAAGCCATTTTTAAGAATATATATATATATATATATATATTAAGAAATATATATATATACACATATATATATCCTATCTAATAAAAGAGTAATATGCAAATTGACCATCACTCCAAGACACAACATGGCCACAAGATGGCCTGCAGGGGAGGGCAGTTGTGGGCAGTTATGGGTGACCAGGCCAGCAGAGGAGGGCAGTTGGGGTGACCAGGCTGGCAGAGGAGGGCAGTTGGGGGAGACCAGGCCAGCAAGGGAGGGCAGTTGGGGGAACTCAGGCCTGCAGGGGAGGGCAGTTTGGGGCGATTAGGCCAACAGGGAGGGCAGTTAGGGGTGACCAGGCCAGCAGGGGAGAGCAGTTAGAGGCAATCAGACTGGCTGGGGAGCAGTTAGGCATTGATCAGGCTGGCAGGGGAGTGGTTAGGGGGTGCTCAGGCTGGCAAGCAGAAGCAGTTAGGGGCAATCAGGCAGAAGCAGGCGAGCGGTTGGGAGCCAGCAGTCCTGGATTGTGAGAGGGATGTCCAACAGGCAGTCAGACATCCCTCAAGGGGTCCCAGATTGGAGAGGGTGCAGCCTGGGCTGAGGGACACCCCCCCACAACCTGTGCACAGATTTCGTGTACCAGGCCTCTAATATATATATATTGCCATTTTAGAGAGAGGGAGAGGGATAGAGAAATACAAACATCTATGAGAAAGAAACGTCGATCCGTCACCTTCTGCACACCCCTCACTGGGGATTGAGCTCGCAATCTGGGCACGTGCCCTGACCAGGAGTTGAACTGTGACCTCCTGGTTCATGGGCCAATGCTCAACCACTGAGCCACACTGGCCCAGGTAAAAGCCACTTCGTTTTAGTTGTTGATAATCCTCATCCAAGGAAACCATTGATTTTTAGAGAGTGGAAGGAAGGAGGAGGAGGGGGAGAGAGAGAGAAACATTGATGTGAGAGAGACCCATTGATTGGTTGCCTCCAGCACATGCTCTGACCAGGGCTGGGGATCAAGCCTGCAACCCAGGTGCTTGCCCTTGACTGAAATCGAACCCGGGACTCTTCAGTCTGTGGGCCGATGCTTTATCCACTGACCTGAACTGGCTAGGGCTAAAAGCCAGTTCTTGATGGGTTTTCTGTTGCAGCTGAAGTGAGTCACAAGACCCCGTGACCCCGTGGCTTTGGGGAACAACTCCCTCCTCAACACGGGATCTGACATTTGAAAGGAACCAGTGCCCCTCAGTGGCCTGGCCAGCCCAGCTCTCCTTGGCCCTGAGTACTGGGATTGGTCCCGGTTCCTCCCCGGCACAATACTCAGGATCCCGTCCCCTCTCTGCCCTGCCTCACCTGCAATGCCCCTCCCTGCCCTGCCTCACCTGCAGTACCAGCGCGTCCAGGGCGACCCTTCGAATCTCTGGCACAGCGTAGGGGGCGAAGGCATCGTAGTCGGATTCAGCGTAGAGGCGGAAGCAGACGCCGGGGCCTGTGCGGCCCGCCCGGCCCTTCCGCTGCTCGGCACTGGCCTGGCTGATCCAGAACTCCTGCAGCCGCTGCAGTTTGGCCTGGGGGTCGTAGCTCATCTCCTTCACCTTCCCTTGGGGGAGAGGGGACGCAGGGAGGGATGGGCATCTTTGTGCAGCAGCCACATGGGGCCTGCATACACCGGGTCCTCTCCCCAGCCCTTCATCCATAACGCCCTCACTTACTCCTCTGTTCCATGAACACGGACCCACAGATCATTCTGGGCTCTAGCCTGACATTTGGTTAATGTAATCTTTCATTTCCTCATTCACACATCTTTTCATTTATTTTTTCAAGCCTTTGTTTATTCAGAGGCTCGGACATCTGACAAATACTGTGAAGAACCTGCCATGTGTTGGGGACTGTACTTGGCAGTAGGGATACAGCTGTGAACAAAACGAAGTCCCTCTCACAGCGCTGAACAGACACCATATTTCATCAATTCTAAGGCCAACCTTTGTTCATATTGCACTGTCTCTGATGCATTTTAAAACCAATGGCATGTGTACGTTTAATGGACAGCATTTAACAATCTTAATGGTACATAAACTTACGGAATGTTTTATCACTGGCATCCCAGATTCAACACTATAAGGCAACTGCTAACATTTGCTGAGTGTTCCCTCTGTGCCAGGTGCCAAGTGTGTTCACTCATTTAATCCTTACCACTTGAGGGAGGCACTGTCATTACAGCCATTTCACAAAGAACACACAGTGTCAGTGACACGACCCTGGTCACACAGCCAGCAGGGTCCCCTGCCACTATGCGCTGCTGACTTTCCAGAGAAGTCCAACTGGGAAGGCAGACAAGAAGCTGATCAACAGATGTCAAATGTGATGCCCACACCAGGGAGAAAAATAAAGCCCCACAAGGAAAGCAAGGAGGAGGGAGAGGGGGGAGATCACCCAGATAAAGTGGACAAGCCAGGCCTCTAAGGGAAGACAGTGACGCAGGCCCTGGCATGGGATGGAGTGAGCCCTGTGGGTATTTAAAAAAGACAGTTCTCCGCAGAGACCATAATAAGTGCAAGGCCCTGTGGCGGGAGCAAGCTTGGAATGTCCAAGAAAGATTCAGATGTTGCCACTGCTCCACAGCCCTCCACGCTTTGGTCTGGTGGTCTCTGGCTACACCTGCACATCTCCCAGTCCCACACTCACTCTCCTCTCCGCCCCTGGGTCACTGGGGGCAGCCCTTACCAGAATCGACTACAAAGCGGATCCCATCAATGGTGACTGAGGTCTCGGCGATGTTGGTGGAGAGGATGCATTTCCGGACTCCAGGGGGGGCCACATCAAATACCTGGGGACGGTAATTAGGTGACAGCAGGGGATAACTCGGCCCTCGCTGACCCATGTGTCCAGGGGCTTCCTGGACACCCCCGGGGTGTCTCACACCCAAATGTCTAACCTGGCCGCAGTGCCTTCCACCAAACCCTCTCCTTCTCCACCTCCGAGATGGCTCATCATTCTGGACCAGGAGCCTGTGCTGTCCTGGGTCCTCACTTCCCTCCCCGTTCCACACACACCTGGACATTTTTAACATTTCCATTCCCCAGCACCCACGGCCCCTGCCCTGGGCCAGGCCCCTCCTTTCCCACCCAGATGTTGCTCCAGCTTCCTCTTGGGTCTCCAACCTCCAGACTTATTCCCTCCAGTCCATCCTTCACACGCAGCAGAGGGATCTGCTGAAGCACAAACTGGCACTGGCCCCACCTTGCTTAGAACCTTCCCATGGTTCCCCAGTGCTCTTGGGACAAAACCCAGGTACCACACTGGGTCCTCAAGGACCCTTGTGGTCAAACCCTGCCTAGCTCTCCAGTCCCATCTACCTGGACTTTCCCTTCAGTCTGGACCCCAGCCCTGTAGCTTCCCAGCTGCCCTGTCTTTTTCTCACCCCAGGCCCTTTGCACAAGCCCTTCTCTAGGATCCCAGAGATAGTCAAGCATATTGGCTTACAGTGGGGGTCAGCAACTATGGCCCGGAGACCAAATCCGGCCTGCCACCTGTGTCTGTGAATCAAGTTTAATGGCATAGCCCCACCTGGCCCATCTACAGCTGCTCTTCCCACTGTAACAGATTCGCTGTGACTGAAAACCCAAAAATATGGACTCCCTGGCCCTCTACAACAGGTCTGCCAACCGCTTAAGAGCATGGGCTCTGGTGCCAAATTACCAAGATGCACAGCCTGGCTCTGCCTCTTGTGTGACTTTGCACAGGTACCTATACCTCGGTTTCTGCATTGCTAAGTGGGAATAACAACAGGACTGGCAGACAGGGCTGCAGTGAGGATTAAACGAGACAAGTGTACAGAGACCAGAACTCCTGCCACTCGCAGCAGATGCTCCGCACACGTCAGCTGGCCCCCTGCTTAGGCTGTGGCTTTCTCAGGTCTGTTCTGAAAGCCCCTTCCTCCAGGAAGCCTTTCCTGAATCCACCAAGACTCTGCTCTCAGAGTTCAGGAGCGTTGCTCTACCATCTGGAAAATTGTCGATTACTTTTCCATCTCCCCCAGCAGACCAACAGCCACGTAAGGGGAAGGGCCATATGTTGGCTCCCGCTGTGTCTCAAAGAGCGCCCCCAGCACCAGTGGAGGCATCTTCGAGATCTCAGGGATTGTGTCTTCAATCAATAAGCAATGACCGGGCCAATGAGATTACGTAGTCAGCCTCCAGGGTGGCCCCAGGAGTCTCACCTCCTGGGACTCCCACCCTCATCCAGCACCTCCCCAGTGAACACACACAACTTAACAGGACACTGCAGAGCGATGGCCTGGACTGCCAAGGCTAGGTCACAGGAGACGTTGTGGCTTCTGTTTAGGTCTCTTGGGGAGAACCAGCCACCATGTTGCAGGGACACTGAAGCAGCCCCCTAGAGAGGCCCTCAGCCAACAGCCAGCCAGGTGAGTGAGCACCCTCTGGCCCCAGTCAAGCCTTCAAGTGAGTGTAGCCCCAGCCGACTACAACCTCATGAGAGACCCTGAGCCAGAAACCCCCAGCTAAGCCACTTCCCAACCCCTGATCTACAGAAACTATGTGAGATAATGTTTATCACTCTAAGCTGCTAAGTTTGGGGGAAATTTGTAACTAATACAGTGACCCGAAGTGCTCTCCCGGCACCCTTCCTTTCCAGCCTGGTGGTCTCTTCACCTTTCCTCATACCCACCTCACAGATTCCCGCATCCATACATTTGCTCAAGCTGGTGCCGCTGCCTGGACTGCCCGCCTCCTTCGTCTTCTACTCCAAACCCTCCTTGCCCCCCACAGCTAAGCTCCAATGCCTCCTACTTCATCAGGAGGCTCACCCTGGCACACCCTCCTCCCCCCCAAATAATGGGAGCAGCCTTCTGCAGCCCGCAGCCCTGCATTGGTGCAGTCACACACACACCCCTCCTCCCCTGGCACACACAGCCAGGGCCCCACCCTGCCTGGCTGATTTGTTACCTTGTCCTGGTCGGCCACAGAGAGGGCGCTGTGCAATGGCAGCACCACCCAGCGCTGGGTGTGGCTGGCATAGGTCTGGGCGGCCTCAAGCACAGCGCTGATCTCTGCCATGCCGCTGAGGAAGACCAGGAGGTCGCCCCGCTCCTCGGGTGGGTACTTGTGGTCAATGGCCTCCAGTACCCTCAGGTAGGGCCGCGGGTCCAGCTTCTCTGACTTGGACACTGACGGCTCTGCCTCAATCGGCTGGTACACAACCTGCAAGGAGACAGCCCCAGGCATCAGCACATGCTGTCACTCCAGCTCAGAGCGGAAGGTGGGGGAGACCACACTTACACTGGGCAACCTGAGGAGGATGCAGTAAAGCACAAAGTAGGAAGGTCACTGGAAGGCTTCTGTTTTGATGTTTCTTAATCTGGGTGCTGGCTGTGTACAGGTGTTTAGTTCGTGAAAATTAATTGAACTATACACATGATATGTACATTCCTTTGCGTTTGGAGTATAACTTCAACAACAATTTTTAAGGGGCGCAGCCAGGATGAAAACCCTAGAAATCCCTTCTCAGAAGGCACCCTCACTCTTTTCTTATGGCTGCCTAGAACAAGCATGTCAAACTCAAGGCCCACAATGAAAATTTTTGCAGCCCAGGCAATATAATGGTATGTAAGAAACGTTTTAATAAAAATTTCGTAACTTAATTTTTGCAATATCCTGTTATACATAATTATTAATAACGAACTACAACGTTCGCTAATGACTGATTACTATAATCGTGTTGCATTCATGTCCCTCACGCACCTTACGCTCAGGCGCACCATTTTTCTCCACTAATACCAGCAGCAAATATTTTAGCAGCTGATGGCCACATCATTACTCTTGGACTGACTTGTTTGGTGTGCGCAACAGGAAATATTTTCGCTTTCGGAGAACAAGAAAAATAGGTTTGTTTGCGTGATGCTTATTAATTTGTGCAGTTATTCAGTGTCTGGTAAGTTAATGTTCAAGAAAAATATTAATTTTTATTAAAATGATCATTATTTTATGTTAACGATTACTCATTTATTTCAGTTCTTTGTATTCCGCATGTCTCTATAGAAATAAACCTATGTTTCTATGAAAATTAAAGCTTTTGTTTATTTGCGGCCCACATACACTTACACCTAACACAGGCCACCGTGTTAGCCTTTGAGTTTGACATGCTTGGCCTAGAAGACAGACTGATGGACATTTAGAACCAGAAACCACAGGGGCAGGGCAGTTTCCTGGTGCCAAGAACTTCAGAGCTGTTACCAATTCTCAGCCCAAAGGTACAGAGAAAGGAGTGGCTGGTCAAAACCATGAAGGAGAGCCTTGGCTGGTGTTGCTAAGTGATTAGAGCATCCGCCCATGCCTCTAAGTCTCAGGTTCAATTTCTGGGCAAGGGTAAGTCCCTGGGTTGCAGGTTCAATCCCCCGCCCCAGTCTGGGTGTCTGCAGGAGGCAACCAATCCATGTGCTTCTCTCACATGGGTATTTCTCTCTCCCTCTCCCTCCTCCACTTCTTCCCTTCCTCCCTCCCTCTCTCCTTTCCACTCTCTCTAAAAATCAATGGGGAAAATATCCTCGGGTGAGGATCAACAACAACAAAAAACACAGGAAGGACAGAGCTGTGTCGAGGGAGCCATCTTGAAAGGAGCTGTGACTTAGGGGAGGAAACAGCCTACCAGAGACCTTGAGGGAGGGAGCCGACTCTGCTTTTCCCACTAGCCAGGAGGAAGCTAGAGCAAGAGGGGCCATTAGTGCTACGCATACAGGTCTGCTCCCAGGGAAGACAGGAAGGTGGGAGAGGGGAAAGGAGATCTGGAAGAGCAAACAGAAGCTTTCTGGCACAGGCCTGTCTGTCCATGAGCAGGATTCAAGTCCTGGCTCTGCCACTCTGAGTCGTCCCGGGAACCAGGGACTTCACACCTCTGAGCTTCACTTTTACCTGCACGGCAGTAATCCCTGGCACAGAACTAGCGAGGTTGCGGCAAGGGACTCACATGAGTTCTTGTGTGTTAACTGTGGAGCATGTAGTATACTGTATACTCAATAAATGTTAGCTGTAATTACCATCATTAATATTATGGACAAAACTGTATGCAAGCCATAGCAAATAGGTTGAGAAACAGGGAAAGTTCAAGATAGAAGTTGCTGACTGAGAGCTCAGGACTAAAGAGCTGGGATGGTAAAAAGAATCTCTGGCCCTAGCTAGTTTGGCTCAGTGGATAGAGCATTGGCCTGCGACTGAACGGTCCCAGGTTCAATTCCAGTCAAGGGCACATGCCTGGGTTGCAGGCTCGGTCCCCAGTAGGGGGCATGCAGGAGGCAACGATCAATGATTCTCTCTTATCATTGATGTTTCTATCTCTCTCTCCCTCTTCCTTCTTCTCTGAAATAAAAACATATTGATAAAAATATATTTAAAAAATAAAAGAATCTCTGGCTAGCTTGAGTACAGCAATTTTAAGAGGACCTGAAAAAAAAGGTTTGCCTCTTGCTTTCAGCTTCTTCACCAATGGTTACATCTCAGGTGGATGGTGAATGAATCATGGTGGAGCCAGGCCTACCCCCAGGATTGCTGTGAGAATGGGATGAGATTGATGTAGGAGACCCCTGGTGGTTCCCAGAAAGTCTGCTCTTGTCTTCCCTGGCACACAAGAGAGAAAGAGAGAGAGATGACATTTTCCAGCCTCCCTTGCAGCTAGGTGTAGTTCAGAGATTAGGGTGGAAGTAACTACCAGGTCATGTCCAACTTTCAGACACACTGGATTTTCCCTGGACTTTCGCTCCTTTCCTCTTCCCACAAACTCTGACCAGACAGGCGGGGATACTCCCTAGGACAGTGGTCAGCAAGCTGCGGCTCGTGAACCACATGCGGCTCTTTGGCCCCTTGAGTGTGGCTCTTCCACAAAATACCACAGCCTGGGCGAGTCTATTTTGAAGAAGTGGTGATAGAAGAAGTTTAAGTTTAAAAGATTTGGCTCTCAAAAGAAATTTCAATCGTTGTACTGTTGCTATTTGGCTCTGTTGACCAATGAGTTTGCTGACCACTGCCCTAGGACTCTTACCAGGTGTGGTGCTCAACAGGTGTGGTACTCAACCCCCAGGGGATAGTTGGTAACATCTGGAAACATATTTGGTTATCACACTTGGGAGAGGAGGATGCCATTGGCTTCTATTGGGTAGAAGCCAAGAACACTGCTAATGATGCCACAACACATAGGGTAGCCCCACAACTAATAATTATCCAGCATGCCGATACTGGGTCTGAGAAACCCGCCCCATGAGATGGCAGACAATAAGAAAGTAAGAGCCTGGGTCCCTGAATGACCACATGGAACTGAGCTGCCCATCAGCCTGGACCAGTCAGACTGTTACATAAGAAAAATCAACTTCTATATTATTTGAGCCTTTATATTTTTGGGTCTCCTCTAATAAGCACTCAGCACTCTTCCCAGCACATGAAAATGCTCAGCTATGGCAGCTTTAAAAGAGAAAGAGATAGAGAAAGAAAGAAAGAAAGAGAGAGAGAGAGAATATGCTTAATTGAAGGGAAAGGAAGCAGAGCAGCAGAGAAGAAACATGTCCAGGTTTGGCCAGAGACCGGGTGGGAGGAGGAGGATGTCGGGGGGAGGAAGAGCACTGACCGTGATGGGAAAGAGCCTTCCGGGCACCTGCACCACAGGGGCACTGCCGAAGTAGCTGGAGAAGAGCGAGATGTTGATGGTGGCTGACATAAGGATGACCTTGAGGTCAGGCCGCTTGGGCAGCAGGCACCGAAGGACGCCCAGGAGGAAGTCGTTGTGGAGGTGCCGCTCATGGACTTCATCCACGATCAGGACCTGGTACTGGGGCAGGCTGGGCTCCCGCTGGATCTGCCTCAGGAGCAGCCCCACTGTCAGGAACACAATCTTGGTAGCTGCCGAACGCGAGCTCTCAAAGCGGATCTGGTAGCCAACCTGGGGGCGGGGGGGGGGGGGGGGAAGGAGGGTGGTCGGGAGAGGACCCTGGGCCTGGGCACCAGCCCCTCACCTGCCCTAAGTGAAATCTGAGCAAGTGCCCCCACATCGGACTCTGGAGTCCAATAGGCTTGGGTTTGAATCCCACCTCTGCCACTTTGGGTGGTTGACTTTGGATAAGCTGTTCTATCCCTCAGAGACTTAATGTTTTCTCCTGTGAGAATTTTTTAAAAATTAATTGTATTGGGGTGACACTGGTCAACATGAACATGCAGGTTTCAGGTGTGGGTTTCTATGTTACAAGATCTGTGTATTACACCATGTGCCCGCCTCCAAAGTCATATCTTCTCCTGTCACCATATATTAGGACCCCTTTCTCCTCCCACTCCCTCCAATGGAAGGATATGTGCTAATGCCCTGAAACATCTGGTACAGAGCCTGGGGTATGACACTAATTAGTATAATACCAGTAATTAGCCTTTCTATGTGCCACCATCTAATATAAATGCTTTATGTCTATCGACTCATTTCATTCTCATGACCACCGCAGGGTGTAAGAATTCTTCTTATCCTCACTTCACAGATGGGGAAACTGAGATCACTCATCTAAGGAAACACAGCTAAAAGGTACCTCACATTACACACATATGTACACACACGCATGGTTTCAGGTGAATTGTATTTTTAAAGGTAAAAGTTATTAGAAAAAAAATAGAATATTTCCATGTCCTTAAAGTAGGCAAAATATCTCTTAAACAGAGCCCGTAGAGTGCCAGCCGCAAAAAGAAAATGACAGACTGGATTATATTTAAATGAAAAGACACCATCATCAAAGGACACCATTCAGAAAATAAAAGGCAACTCACAAAGTAGGAGACAAGATTTGCAACACATAAATCCTACCAAGGACTCTTATCCAGAACCGATAAAGACCTATAAACAAGAACAAAAAAACAGGCAACACGGAAGACAAATGGGAGAAAGGCTTGGACAGACACTTCACAAAACAGACTCTCCAAATGGCCAATAAATACATGAAAAGGTGCTCAATGTCCTTGGTCATCAGGGAAATGCAAATTAAAACCCACTATGCAAATTAAAATGTGATACCAGCCTTGCCAGTTTGGCTCAGTGGATAGAGCGTCGGCCTGTGGACTGAATGAAGGGTCCCGGTTCGATTCTGGTCAAGGGCACATGCCTGGGTTGTGGGCTCGATCCCCAGTGTGGGGTATGCAGAAGGCAGCTGATCAATGATTCTATCTCATTATTGATGTTCTTATCTCCCTCTCCCTTCCCTCTGAAATCAATAAAAATGCTTAAAAATGTTTTTTAATAAAAATAAAATGCGCTACCACTTACACAGCCACCAGGAAAGCTAAAATGAAAAGTCTTACTGTAGCAAGTGCTGGTGATGACGTGGAATGTACTGCTGGTAGGAGCGTAAATTGGTACGACAGCGCTACAAAATGGTTTGGCGGTATCCTGCGAAAGCTGAAAATACCCCACTCCTAGATATATACCCCCAAAATAGTCACCAAGAGTGACCAAAAGACATGTTATAAAATGCTTAAAGCAGCACCACTCACAAGACCCTAAAACTGGAGACGGTCCAAATTCCCTTCGATAGCTGAAGGAACAAACACACACGAAGCCTGCACAACGGGAGACGGGCCAGCACTGACTGCGCAGCATGCACCTACGTGCAAAACCACAGCTGAATCTCACAGAACTAACACAGAGCAACAGAGGCCAGGACCCAAAGAGAACACACATTTTTATTCCCTAAAAAAGGTAGAGGCAGATATCTGTGACTGTCTATCACTAACTCAGGTGTGATAACCTCGCACTAAGATGATCATTTATCACTAAGAAGAGTGGGGACCTGGGGCGCCTCAAGGCAGTAACAAGAAGGAGAAACAAGATGGTTTCTGGGGTGCTGGTTTGATTTTTAAAAATCTGGGTGCCAGTTACACAAATATATTCAACTTGTGAAAATTCACAGAGCTATATACTTATGACACACGCATTCTACTGGATTGAGTATATTCTAACAACAGCCATTTTTAAGTGTTAGAACCCTAGAAATCACTAGTAAGGAAGTGTCCTCATTCTTTTTTTATGACTACATTACTGTTAAAGTGCTATAGAGGCGTACCTCAGAGATAGTGCCGGCTCAGTTCCGGGCCACCACAATAAAGTGAAAATTGCAGTAAAGCAAACCGTAATCTTTTTGCTGGTGGAGGGACTTGCCTTCAATTTGTCAAAAAGGTAACATCTACCCTGGCCTGTGTTGCTCAGTGGTTAGAGTATTGGCCCATGCAACGAAGGGTCTCGGCTTCGATTCCCAGTCAAGGGCACGTAGCTCGGTTCCAGGTTCACTCCCCACCTCCTGGACGGGCAAGTACAGGAGGCAACTAGTCCATCTGTCTTTCTCTCATCAGTGTTTCTTTCCCACCCCTCCCCCTTCCACTCTCTTTGAAAATCAATGGAAAAAATATCATGTGAGGATTAAACAACTAAAAGCAACACCTGTGAAGCACAATAAACCAAGGTCTGCCTGTACTGGGTCATGTCAGCACCTTTATCATCTGGACTATATCCAGGCCGATCTGTAGATAGATTTCTAGAAGAATCACTGCTAGGTAAAAGGGTAAGTGCTTTTGTAACTTTAACTGACACTGCCAATATTCCCCAATGTCACACGGGAGAAAGTGGAATCCTGTTAGCCCCCACTCACCTGTGAGCCATACTGACTGAGGCTCTCAAAGCCGACGCGCTTGGCCAGCGAGATGCAGGCGATTCTCCGGGGCTGGGTGCATGCCACGTGACTGAAGCCAGCGGCCAGCAGGTACTGGGGCACCTGCGTGGACTTGCCACAGCCTGTGTCACCTGCCACCACCACCACCTGATGCTCCCTCAGTGTCTTCAGGATGCGGCGCCCGTACTGGGCGATGGGAAGCGCTGCCCGCTCACGCTGCAGTTTGGCCAGCCTCCCAAACGCCTGCTTCTGGACAAAATCCAGGTAGTGCAACAGGGCTTGGCGGAACTCGGACACTCTCTCCGGGGGCAGGTGCCTGCCCAGCCTCCGAGAGCCCCGAATGTCAGGGCCAAGGACCGAAAGGTTGATGCGGTAACGTGGGTCGTAAGCACCTGGTAGGTCGGCCAGCGCTGGGATGCTGTGCTTGGGATGCCCGGGGTCTTTGTCCTCCTTCCTGGTGGTCTTGAGATGCTGGAACCTCTGTAAGCGTTCAAAGAAGGTCCAGAACTTCTGGCACTCCTCGGAACCCTGGCGGATGTAATCCTCGTCTCGGAAGAAGGCATCCTCGAACAGATGCCGGGTCTCTGGACAATTCCAGTCCCATTTCTCCGGGACCTCCTCCTCACGGGGAGCCCGGTGCCGGTCCTGATGGTCCCTGTCCTCCCTTGTTCTGGGAGGAGGCATGCTGGACCGAGCCACAATGCTGTCACAAAACTGGCCTCAGTCCTGATCACCTGGACCAAACATTCTCATCCATGCCCCATTCCTGCAGAGGCCAGTGCCTGCAATAAGGAACCACTTTCTCTTCAAAGAGCTAAGTTTCCTCCTCATGGATGGTCCAGGCCCACTGCAGGCGATGGCAGAGTAAGTGGCCGAAGGGGGTCAAGCTGGCGACACACAGGGCACCTCATGACTCCTGCAGCAATCTCTGGGATGGACACAAGTTCATCCTGGGGTTTAGGCCCTGAATATTTGGGGGAAGAGAACAGATGTTCGTTTTTAGAAACATTTATTGAAGGCCTGCTGGATGCAAGCACTGGTCTCGCAGAAGGGATAGTAATGAGTAAGACCATCCTGCGCCCCACATGGTCACATGCAAGAGACAGACGTGTCACCAAACTCTGACAATCCAGTGATTTATCACAATCCAGGGGTTGTGATAAAGCCGTGAGAGGTGTGGTACAATGAAGGCTAAGGCAAGGGTCCCTAACCTTTGGTCTACTGAGCTTGACATCCGGGAGGCCTTTGAAATTAAGTGCACAGTTTTGCAACTGTTGCTTTATATATGTACTAGAGGCCTGGTGCAGGAGGCGGGGAGTAGGGGGGTGTCCTCAGCCTGGCCTGCGCCCTCTGGCAATCTGGGACCCCTCGGGGGATGAAGCAGTGTGCCAAGCGGCAGGCAGCCAGGGAGGAGCCCTTCCTTCTTTTTCTGATTAACAGTACACACCTGCCTTTGGAGAGCTGCCCTTCCTGGGTTCCACATGGTTCTGATGGCCTTTAAGTCAGAGAACTCATATTGGTCGGGCAATTGACAAAGGCCTGGCCAATCACGGTACCCTCCACCCCTTTAACTAGTGATAGATTTGAGAGGTTGAGAGGTGGATACATGACCCACGGAGGGCCAATCAGAGCCTTTCTCTGGAATTTATGGTCTGTTACTAGGAAAGAAAAGCTCTTATTTTTTTTTGTTAATCCTCACTGGAGGACAATTTTTCCACTGATTTTTTTTGGAGAGAGGGAGGGAGGGAGGGAAACATTGATGTGAGAAAGACATATCGAACAGTAGCTTCCTGCTCATGCCCCAGCTGGGGCCAGGATCGAAACTGCAACCCAGGTGCGTGCCCTTGACCAGGAATCAGACTCACGGCACTTCCATGTGCGGGCTGACGCTTTAACTATATAGCCACACTGGCCAGGGTGAAAAGCTGGCCATTCTATCCACTGTGGCTAGGCAAGGATGACATAAACGGGGAGGTTTGTAATCGCCCTTGAACATACGTCTTTCCTAGATATTTATCCTAGAAAAGCCTGCATGGGGGCACAATGAGGCACCCACAGGCATGCAATTCAGCTACCACAAGGAGGGAAGTGGAAGGAGCTGGGGAGAAGCCTGGCACCCTCATTTAGTGCTTGAGGCTTAGTTTCCTCCAACCCCTCACTTTGAGAAAGTCTTCAGGGCGGTGGGGGTGGGCTAGAGGAGGTCAGTGGTGGGGGAGGGGGGAGGAAGGGGGGGTATATGTAATACTTTCAAAGGTAAAGGTTTTTTAAAAAGCTTTTTGCTTACAACCGGGTTTCTGACTCAGTACAAAAGGCCTAGCTAGTAAAGAGCATACCCTTGTGTGTGCGATTCACTGGAGGGAAACCCATCACTCATTCTTAAAGAGGTTTATGATCATAAAAGGGTTAGGAGCCTTTGACAATAAAGACTCTGGAGTCAGGCAGATCCGGGTTTGGAGCTCAGCTTCATCACTTACAGGATGTGTGATCCTCGGCAAATTCACTTCTCCAAGGATGTTTTCTTCACCTATAAAACGGGCACAACACCCATCTCAAGCCATGGCAATGTTTTCGCCCCTAGCCCGGGCCAGAGAAGCTAAATCGTAACCAGTGTTCAAGTCCAGTGCTTTTCCCCCAAAATGACTACCATACAGAAAACAGGGAGAAGAACCAGGGGCATTGACCTGGAAAAAATTACACTCAAAAGACCACAACTCTGCCGAAACCGGTTTGGCTCAGCGGATAGAGCGTAGGCCTGCGGACTGCAAGGTCCCAGGTTCGATTCCGGTCAAGGGCATGTACCTAGGTTGCGGGCACATCCCCAGTAGGGGGCGTGCAGGAGGCAGCTGATCGATGTTTCTCTCTCTCCCTTCCTCTCTGTAAAAAATCAATAAAATATATTTTAAAAAAAAGACCACAACTCGCCTTCACAGTGGTATTAGTGATGCTTTCACCTACGCTGCCTTCAGCCGCTCAAGGGCCACCAGGAAACAGAGCACAGAAACTCCACCTCTGCGGCGGCGGGGAGCTCAGGCCAACCTGGGAGTCATTAGAGGCAGATACGGGCTCCCACTGAGGAACGTGTGAGTGGCAGAGCCGTTCCCCACAGAAGCAGCGTCACTTCTCAGTAAACACTAGAGGCCCGGTGCACGGAACTCGTGTGGGAGTAGGCCTTTCCTTCCCTGGCTGCCTGCACCGGCTTCCCTCTGGCACCGGGGACCCGGGCTTCGTCCGGAAGGACAACGGTCTAATTAGCATATTACGATTTAATTGTCACAGATTCGGACTAGGCGATGCCAGAGCGGCTTCGAGGGAGCTCCTGCTCTAGGAAGAAGGAAGAGGAGAGGACCGTAAAGGTACCGCGACACGTGGCCAGCGGCTCTCAGGATGAAATGGACTACTCTCAAGGAGTCTCCCCCTCTAGGCCGCCTTTGGGACTTTCTGGGTCCACGAGCTCCTCCACCGCCGTGTCTCTGACCCTCTCTCGGTTTCCCGCCTAGGCTCGTGGCTTTTGGAGGTTTTCTCGGCTTCCCTGTTGCTCTGCTCCCTGGCACTCCACGCCCAGGTCTCGGGGTCTCGTCCTTTTCAGCGCATCTTGCTCACCAAACGAATCTCTTCCCGTTCTTAGTCTCCAGTCCCTTCTCTCACTTCATCCCTGGGTTCTCGCCCACCGTCCCTGAGCTTCGGTCTAACCGTTCCTTTCTCCACTTGACAGCCTCTCGGTTCCCCTTCAGTATCCCATCCGACTTTCTCATTTCCTTTGCATCTTTTTGGACTAGGCTTGCCTCTCTCCAGTTCTCACTCTCTTCCTCCATCACGACTCTCTCTTCATCGCTCTCCATTTCTCCATCTAAAATTTTGTCTCACAACTGACGATGCAGCTAACATTCACTTAGGGCTTCCTCATGTGCCGGGTACGATTCTAAGTCACTCATATACAGGGAGTCCCCCAAAAATGTACACACTCACTTTGAATAACTATCAAGGCAGTGTTTATTAAAATACATTTCACTTTCAAGATTGAGCCGTCAGCTGTTGAAGTGTGTTTGCATTTTTGGGGACCCCCTAGATATTAATATGCGCATACACACACACACACACACACACACTTTCCTCACCACCTTAAAAAGGTGCTATTGTCCCTATTTTACTGTCTCTTCACCCCTCCTTTCTCCGAACCCAGGATGACTCCATGTGCCTGCCTTTATCTCCCATTTCCCATCCATCTCGCTCCATTCTCATCCCTTGCTTTCTCTCCTTCAATCCCGCTCATGTCAACTTTTGTCAGGTTCTCCCTATTTCACCGTCCCCATCGTTCTATATCTATTGGCCTCTCTCCACGATTGAGTCTCTCGTTCCTCCACTGAAACTGTCCTCCTCTTCGGTCTATTTCTGTTCGCTAGTTTCCACCTTGACCTTTCCCGCCACCTCCCGGGTTCCCGTCGCGATCCCATTTCCCTCCGAGTCTCCGGGAGCCTCTCGGCGGAGCCCATCAGCTCCTGCCCTCCATCTCTCCAGTTTTCAGCTTCCCTCCTCTCTCAACCTCCCCGTCTCTCGGTCTCTCCCAGCTTTTCGTGCCTCCATTTCTTTCCGTCTTGGGCCTCTCAGTCTCCCAGGTTCTCTCGGGGACGCTCAGGCTCCATCTCCATCCGCTTCTCCCGGTCCCTCGGCCTCCTCCATCACATTTCCTCATCTCGGGACCTCCCCGACCCCTCAGTTCGCTCCCAAACTCCCGGCGACCCGGCGCCGCCGCCACCGCCCCGCGAAGCCGCCCCGCCCCCTCACCTCAACAACCGCCGCGAAAACTTGCACTTCCGGTCTCAGCGCCCCTCACGCGTCCAAAACTGGTCCTGCGCCTGCGCACGCCAACCCCCTCTGCGTCTGCGCCCGCGCCTGCGCGCGCCCCCGCCCCGCCTCGCTTCGAGCGGGTGGCGCTGCGCCCTCTAGGGGCTAATGGAAGCACTGCAGTGGAGACTCGCTCTGAGACCCGCCTCTTGGATCGCTGGAAGGCTGGGATTTCAACCCAAGGAGGGAGATAGCCGGAGTCCCGACACAATTAAAACATCCCGAGATTTATTCATTTTAACTAATAATTATTAATGCATAATTCTATTATGTATAACTCACCTTATCAGTTCACTAATAGTCCAACTCAACTCCCCAGCTCCCTGAAGGCAGGGGCCATTTCTGCCTTGGGGCGGTCCTGTGTTTTCCAGCGTCCACCACAGGGATTAGCTAGTTGGTGTTTGTTGAACGAATAACTAAATGAGGTCAGAAAAGTGAGTCCTCTTTAATCCTACACGTGCCGGCCATTGCCAGACAGAGCCTCAGTTTCCCTATTTATAACACGAAGATAATCACCTACTTTTCAAGATTGTTGGGGAAAATACAGAGTGGGACAAAAAGGTTTACAGTTGTTCGTATGGAAAAGACTATCATAATTAATAAATAATAATGCAAGAATAAACTCTGTTTTGCATACTCACAACTCTACTTTTGCCACACCCTGTAAATGGAAGAGTATACATGAGCTACAAAAACTGTTTTTTCACTACTATACATACACTGAGTGGCCAGATTATTATGATCTCTGAACCCATAATAATCTGGCCACTCAGTGTGTGTGTGTGTGTATTAGAGGCCCGGTGCATGAATTTGTGCATGGGTGGGGTCCGGCCAGCCTGGCCAGGGGGAGGGGACATGGGCAGTTGGCCGGCCTGCCTGCTGGTCAAACTCTTGGTCGAGGGGACAATTTGCATATTAGCCTTTTATTATGTAGGATATACACTGAGTGGCCAGATTATTATGCGTTCAGAGATCATAATAATCTGGCCACTCGGTGTATAGGTGCTCACTAAATGTTAGATTTTTTAAAATATATATATTTTATTGATTTTTTATAGAGAGGGATAGAGAGTTAGAAACATCGATGAGAGAGAAACATCCATCAGCTGCCTTCTGCACACTCCCTACTGGGGATGTGCCCACAACCAAGGTGCATGCCCTTGATCGGAATTGAACCTGGGACCCTTCAGTCCGCAGGCCAACGCTCTATCCACCGAGCCAAACCGGTTAGGATAAATGTTAGATTTTTGTTATAGGGCAACTAGAGGCCCGGTGCATGAAATTCGTGCAAGGGGCTTGGCCCTCACAGCCCCGGATGCCTCTCCACCCTGCCCACCGGTAGTTCAGGAAGGTCGTTCCGCCGTGCCGTCTAATGAACATATTAGCTCTTTGTTATATAGGATATTGCCGTTCAGAAGGGACAGTCTTTACTTCTAGAGTCAGATCTAGGCGCTGAGGATGCCGTGGTGAAGGAAACCGGGGGAGACAGACAGAGATCAAGGTAAATAGACTGCCAGGCAGTACCAACTTCTATAGGGAGCAAAACAAAGCAGGAAAGGGGTGAGGAGTGGTGCTATTCTAAGTGTCATGGTCAGAGATATCTAGAAAGTAGCATTTGAGCAGAGAGCTGAAGAAAGTGAGGTGGGCAAACAATGGGGGCCCCTACAGGCGAGCATTCTGGGTAGAGGAAAAAACAAATGCAAAAACTCAATTGGCAACAGATGTGCTGGGTTCAAGGCCCAATAAGCAGGCCTGTGTGGCTAGAGTGAAGGTGAGGGGATAGCAGGGAATGAGCGGGGAGAGGAGGAGGATAGATCATACACCACGGCCAGGACTTCGGCTTCCAACATGTGTGAGGTGAAAGTCCTGGGAGACGTATGAGCAGAGGAGGAACACGAGACGTGCTCTGACTTAGGTTTTATCAGAATCCTCTGGCTCCTGTGTTGGGAACAGACTGTAGGGAACCAAGATGAGAAAAGGGGACCATGTGGAGGCTGCTGGATTAGGTGAGAGATTGTGATGGCTGGACAAGGTGATGGCAGAAAACGTCATGAGAAGCGGTCGGGTTCTGAAGATACTTTAAGGCAGAGCGTGGAGGGATTGGCTGACAGACTGGCCGTGGAAGAGAGAGGCATCAAGGATGACCCCAAAGGTTTTGGCCCGAGCACCTGGAAAAACCGAGTTGCCATCCCCTGAGATGAGGAAGATGCAGGAGCGACCGAGTGCTATTTTCATCATGTCAGGTTTAAGGTACGTTGATGTGTCACATGGGAAGCTGGATGCATTAGAATGAAAAGCAAACAGCCCTGGCTGGGTGGTTCGGTCGGTGGCAGCGTCACCTTGTACACCAAAAGGTTTTGGGTTTGATCCCCAGCCGGGCATGTATGTGAGGCAACCAATCAGTGTTTCTCTCTCCCTCTCCTTCCCTTCCTCTCTCTAGAAATCAGTTTAAGAAGACCTGGCAGGGTCCTAGCCGGTTTGGCTCAGTGCATAGAGTGTCGGCCTGCAGACTGAAGGGTCCTGGGTTCGATTCTGGTCAAGAGCACATGCCCGGGTTGTGGCCTTGATCCCCAGTAGGGGGCGTGCAGGAGGCAGCCAATCAATGATTCTCCCTCATCATTGATGTTTCTATCTCTCTCTCCCTCTCCCTTCCTCTCTGAAATCAATAAAAGTTAAAACAAAAAATTTTAAATAAAAAATTAAAACAAAAATAAAAAGACCTGGCAGGTATGGTTCAGTTGATTAAGGGTCATTCTGTGAACCAAAAGTTTGCCCATTCAATTCCCCGTCAAGGCACATGCCCTCATTGCAGGCTTGATCCCCAGTAGGGGGCGTGCAGAAGGCAGCCTATTGATGATTACCTCTCTCTCTCTCTCTCTCTCTCTCTGTCAATAAAAATGTATTTTTAAAAAAATCAATTAAGCCATAGCTGGTTTGGCTCAATGGATAGAGTGTCAGTCTTCGGACTGAAAGGTCCCAGGTTCCATTCCGGTCAAGGGTACTTGCCCAGGTTGCGGGCCCGATCCCCAGTAAGGGGCATGCAGGAGGCAACCGATCAAAGATTCTCACTCATCATTGATGTTTCTCTCTCTCCCTCTCCCTTCCTCTCTGAAATCAATAAAAATATATTTAAAAAATAAATAAAATAAAAACTCAATTGAAAGAATACACATATCCTTGGGTGAGAATTAAAACAAACAAGCAGGCAAACAGAGACTAAGGTTGAAAATTCCCTGAGCAGAAATAACTAGTTTTGTCATACAAACAAAGCTGAATTGAGCTTATTTTGCAAGACTAACATGACCTGGATCATTGCTTGCTTATGCATCCGGAAATCGTGAGCAAAACTTGAACTATTTCCCAGGGGAAGTATGAGGTAACCACTGACCAATTCCCTATTACTGAAGGCAATTCTAACATTATGACCAATCACTGTGAAAAATAAATAGTCATTGCTTTTCACTACATAAGCTGCTTTATAACCATACGTACTAGTATCTAAGCCCCCTTCCATGTTTTGGCGTGAGTGCTCCCTTGCAAACTGTCTTCTGATGTGTGAACAATAAGCATTTATTAATGACTAGTTCTGTGGGCCATTGGTTTCACTTCTGTTTTTTTCTGAGGGGAATAGTATGAATATAGAGAGGTCCATTTGCACATCATTTCCAAAGAAGGAAAAGAAATTGACTAGCCCTAGCCGGTTTGGCTCAATGGATAGATAGAGCGCCGGCCTGCAAACTGAAAGGTCCCAGGTTTGATTCCGGCCAAGAGCACATGCCCGGGTTGTGGGCTCGATCCCCAGTGGGGGACTTGCAGGAGGCAGCCAATCAATGAGATCAATGATTCTCTCCCATCACGGATGTTTCTCTCTCTCCCTCTTCCATCCTCTCTGAAATCAATAAAAATATATCTTTTAAAAAAGAAAAGAAATTGACTAAACACTCTGCTTAAGATTTGCAAAAGAGAACTACAGAAATTTTTGGAGGAAGTAAATAACAAATGGGAAATCGAGAAGAAAGTCACAAACTACCAAGACTATATGATTGAGTAACAAACTTGAAACTAATTCTTAGAAAAGCCATTAAGACCTGATTCTTGGGAAACTTAAAGAAATCAATACATTCCTGGTAAGAAAACAAAAGAACAAACTTAAGAACAAAAAAGGAGAAGTTACAAAAAAAAAAAACCAACAAAAATAAAGAAAGATGATTTTTGGTGCTTTCCCTCTGAGAAGCAGCGCCTGGCCGCTCCGCCAGGCAGTTCCCTCTGCCTCTCTCTCCTAAGCCCCAGGGCCTGTTTTTTTGCTCCTGTAACTTTTTTCCTGAGCAGCCCAGCTGGCTCACTTCTCCTACCTCTGTAACTTCCTAAATAAACGTCCTCTTACAATTGGCAAAGAAAAAGAAAAGAAAGATTATTTTTAATGATCAAGGGACTGCTATGCAAAGTTGCACCAAAATGTTTGAAAACTTTCATAAAACCGATTCTCCTTAACTACAGAAAGGAAGGCTGATGCAATAAGAAATGAACATAAATTTAAAAAAACACGAAGACCTTCTATAAAATAGGTCAAAGAAGAACTCTCCTAAACGGCACCTGACCCAATGGATAAACAACGGGATCCCCCCCTCCCCACACACACACACGCGCGCGCTTTTCATGAAGTTATGTAAATTATCCCAGGACATAATTCATCCTCCAAGGCAGGCTTAGTCTTAATAAGTTATGTCTGAGACTTCTGAACAAAATACCAAAGAGTGAAACAGGTATTGTTAAGGACCTACTACGTGTCCCTGTATTAGATAAGAAAAAAAAAAAGGAAAAGAAAAGATAGCAAGATAGAGATTCCCACCATCAGGGAGCTCGCAATCTAGTTGGAAGAAACAAATAGAGACGTTTGGCTCTTCTTAAGGCCTGGGATGGGTGGAGGAGAGACAGAAATTAATGCGGCCCATCCAGTCAAAATGGCAGTGTAGGTAAATGTGGTCCCGGCAATTTCCCACCACCATAAAAAAATTACAACTAGCCCAGCCAGTGTTGCTCAGTGGTCAAGCATCAACCTATCAGCCAGGAGGTCACAGTTCAATTCCCAGTCAGGGACAAATGCCCGGATTGTGGGTTCAATCCCCAGTACGGGGCGTGCAAGAGGCAGCCGACCAATGATTCTCTCTCATCATTGATGTTTCTCTCTCTCTCTCCCTCTCCCTTCCTCTCTGAAATGGATACAACTATATTTTTTTTAATTGCAACTAACCTACAGAACAACTATCATTCAGAACCACCTGAAATCCAGCTGAAGGGAAGTCCTACAACTAAGGATATCTAGAAGAACCCACCTCAAGACTCGTGGGAGGGACAGAGATGTGATACAGAAGGGAGATGTGGGCTGGTCCCACATCCACACGTAGCTGATAAAAAGCAGATGGAGCCCTGTGGATCGAGCATCAGCCTGCGGACTGAAGGATCCCGGGTTCAATTCCAGTCAAGGGCACAGACCTAGGTTTCGGGCTCAATTCCCACTAGGGGGTGTGCAAGGCGGCAGCGGATCAATGATTCTCTCTCATCATTCCTGTTTCTATCTCTCTCTCTCCCTCTCCCTTTCTCTCTGAAATCAATAAAAAATATTTTTTTAAAAAGCAGGAGGTCCTGATAGGGGGATTTATACTCTGATAGATGGAGCATCTGAATTAATCTGAAAAATAATCATATTATTTTAAATCTTAGAACACATAGACTTATGTGAATAGGGAGTTGATTTTCTTATATGGGAAGAGGGGGTTCAGTTTTTATTAAGTTTCCTTTTCAAGGCCTGGGCGAAGTGATTGAGGAGGTGACTCGGCTGTGAATCCAGCAAGCAGAACCCATCAGCAGAGCCAGACCAACCCACCAGGAGTCAAAACATCATGGCATCACCATCATCTCATCGCCTGATGACTGAGGACAGTAGCTGACATCTGTGGACCGCGAAGGCTGCACGTAGCTGCATTCCATTCCCAGTCACACCCTAGCCCAGTGGTCGGCAAACCGCGGCTCGAGAGCCACATGCGGCTCTTTGGTCCCTTGAGTGTGGCTCTTCCACAAAATACCACGGCCTGGGCGAGTCTATTTTGAAGAAGTGGCGTTAGAAGAAGTTTACGTTTGAAAAATTTGGCTCTCAAAAGAAATTTCAATCGTTGTACTGTTGATATTTGGCTCTGCTGACGAATGAGTTTGCCAACCACTGGCCTAGCCCCTTCCCCCTTTATAATCCTGTCCCCTGCACCTTGCTGTAAGACAGGAATGAATGCTTGTAAGCACCCTGTCTTCTTGGTTGGCTGACCTTCTCAATAAACACCTTATCTGATTCAACCCTGCCTTCATTATTGAACACGGCAACAGGCAGCCCAAGCCCAACCCGGGGTTTTCCAGTAACAGTCCCCCTAAAGAGCGAAGAGTCCTGCGCCCCACTTCCCACCACATGCCCCCAGGCCAGGGTTCCAGTGCCAGGAAGAGAAATCCCCGTAAGCCTGGCTGTAAAAACCAGCGGGGACTGTGGATGAGTGAGATGGAGGGCTGCCAGAGCCCCAGGCAGTTCCTCTTTAAAGTGCCCACATTCCGACTTACTTGGACTCACTCCCTCTGAGCTCCAACACTGGGGCAGCAGCTCAAAGGGCACCAGGGACTCACAGGGAGGAACTGAATTGCGTGGCATCAGGGCGAGACCTTTCTCCAGACAGAAGTGCTGGCAGAGGTCATGGTTCCTTTGCTGAGCCCTTTCTCTACAGAGCTGACAGGAGGCAGCATATCTGAGTCTCCATCAACCTGGCTAATGCTGTTCCCCCCACCCTGTGGACTACCTGAGACCCTGCCCCCGCCAACATATGGGCTCATCCATGCTGTTTCCAATGGCTTTTCCATAGGAGAAACAGGCAGCATCTGGCCTTGGTGTGCCCCATTCCTCTCCTTAAGTGGCCCCAGGCCTGGCTCTAGCAACAATTGGCCTTGGTTCACAGCCTGGCCTCTCCTGAGCACCGCCAAGCCAAGCATAAGCAGCAGCCATCTGCAGATTGCTTTGTAGCTCATGCTAGGAGGTCCCTGGCAGAACACAGGGGGCAACGGACCTTGGCCTGCACCTCCAGGAGGCCCCAGAGCCATCGCAGCCAGTGGACAGCTTCAGACCACCTTGAGAAACCACCTGAGCACCTCCACAAGTGACACTCATGAGGTGGACTCAGTGAGCACCAGAGCCCTGCTGAAGTAAGTCCTACTCCATGGGATGGGCCCCTGCACAGCTAGCTGATCCTCTACGTTGCTCTGGTTGCAGCTGATTAAGCTGGGGGTAAATCCCTCCATGGGCATGCCAACAGCAATCAAGGCTCAACTACAAGAGGAGGGTGTACACAGTCCACACGGGGGGCGGGGGGGGGGGGGCAGGCACAGTGGCACACCTGGAGTCCCCAGCTCAGGTGAAGAGGAAGGTTATATCATTGGACCTTATAGGACCCCTACTACATTAGACCACTCTACCAAGCCCAGGAGACATAGCAGCTCTACCTAATACATAGAAACAAGGAGCCTGACAAAATAGGGAGACAAAGAAACATGTTCCAAATGAAAAAACAAACCAAAATTCCAGAAAAAGAGCTAAACAAAATGGAGACAAGCAATCGACTAGATGCAGAGTTCAAAACACTGGTGATAAGCATGCTCAATGAACTTAATGGAACCTCAGCAGCATAAAAAAGGACATGGGACCCAGAAAAAAGAACCAGTCAGAAATGAAGGATGCGCTTACTAAAATGAGGAATAATTTATGAAGAATCAATAGTAGAGTTGATGACACCAAGAATCAAATCAGGGATTTGGAATACAAGGAAGCAAAAAACACCCAATCGGGACAGCAAAAAGAAAAAAGAATCAAAACAAAACATGAAAATAGTGTCAGGAGCCTCTGGGACAACTTCAAGTGTGGCAACATTCACATCATAGGGGGCCAGGAGGAGAGAAAGAGAGCCAGCAATTGAAAGCCTATTTGAAAAAATGACAGAAAACTTCCCTAACATGGTCAGGGAAATAGACATACAAGTCCCAGAAGCACAGAGTCCCAAAAGAGGAACCCAAAGAGGCTCACACCAAGCCACATTATAATTAAAATGCAAGCGATTAAAGAGAACAAAAGAATCTTAAAAGCAGCCAGGGAGTTTCCTTAAAATAAGACTGTCAGCTGATTTCTCAAGGAAACTTTGCAGGCCAGAAGGGACTGGCAAAAAAAATATTCAAATTAATGAAAAACAAGGACCTACAGTCAAGATCGCTCTTCCTAACAAAGCTATCATTTAGAATGGAAGGACATATAAAGAACTTTCCAGACAAGAAAAAGCTAAAGGAATTCATCACCACCAAACCAGGATTACATGAAATGTTAAAGGGTCTTCTTTAAGAAGAAGAAGAAAAATAAATTAAACATGTGAACAATAAAATGCCAATAAATACATAGCTATCAAAATTGAATCTAAAAAACAAAATAAACAAACAAGCAGAACAGAAACATTCACAGGTATAGAAAACATTTTGATGGTTACCAGATAGGAGCGGGTTTGGGGAGATGGGTGGAAAAGGCAAAGGGATTAAGAAGTACAAATTGAGGGGAAAAAGAGACATGTAATATTTTAAACAATAAAAAAAAAAATTTTTTTTTAAGTACAAATTGACAGTTACAGAATAGTTACGTGGATGTGAAGTACAGCATAGAGCATACAATCAGTTATATTCTAATGACTAGGTATGGTGTCGTATGGGCACAAAATATATTGGGATGATTACTTAGTAAGTTATATAATGTCTCACTGGGGTGTACACCTGAAACTAAAATAGTAATGTATGTCAACTGCAATTGAAAAATAAAAAATTATTTTTTTAAAAAAGAGATGAAAGTGGCCCAGATGTCACCCTGGGGGAATTTACAGCTTAGCTGGGGACTTGTGTTCCGGAAACTTGGAGAGGAGAAGAGCACCACTTCCTCGCCGGGAAGAGGATGAATCCGGGAGGGCTCGCTGGAGAAAGTGTCATCTGAACAAGGTGTTGAAGGAGAATTTCGCTGATTAATTTCGCATGGGCACTAGAGTCAAGTAAACATGGGATCAGATCTCAGCTCTGTCATTTCCTTGCTGTGTGACCTCGGGCAAATGACCTCCCCGCTCTGGGTCTCAGCTTATAAAATGAAGCATCTCCCTCACAGTCCTTGGTTGTGGTAAGAATTACCTGAAAGGAAAACTGTGGGTGAAGTCCTGTCCTGGAGCGATGACTCTACACACAGATGCCACTACTGTGTGATCTAAAAGATCTGAACAACCCTGGCTCCGTTGGTTGGGGGTCATGCCATGCACCAAGAGAGATTGTTGGTTCGATTCCTGGTCAGGGCACATGCCAGATTGTGGGCTCAATCCCGAGTAGGGGATGTGCAGGAGGCAGCCGGTCGATGATTCACTCTCACATCGATATTTCTTTCTCTCTCTCTCTCTCTTCCTCTAAAAATCAATTTAAAAAATCTCTAAATATTTTTTAATATATTTTTATTGATTTTTTTACAGAGAGGAAGGGAGAGGGATAGAGAGTTAGAAACATCGATGAGAGAGAAACATCAATCAGCTGCCTCCTGCACACTCCCTGCTGGGTATGTGCCCGCAACCAAGGTACATGCCCTTGACCGGAATCGAACCTGGGACCCTTGAGTCCGCAGGCCAATGCTCTATCCACTGAGCCAAACTGGTTAGGGCAATAAAAAATCCTTTAAAAAAAAATAAAAGATCTGAACAGGTGAGATTCTAGAGCAGCCCTGCCTGATAAAACATTCTATGACGAGGGAAATATTTTATACCTGCTCTCCCCACATTGGTCACCACCAGCTACATGTAGCTACTGAGCACTTGAACTGTGGCTAATGCAACCTCGAACTAAATTTTTAATTTTAATTAATTGAATTAATTTGAATTTGACTAGCCACAGACAGCTCGTGGTTACCAGCTTGGGCAGCAGAGACCAAAGGGGCTCTCCAGGCAGTGGCACCAGCTTGAGAAAAGACCCAGAGGTCGGAAAATAATACAACTTAGAGGATCTGTATGAGTTTGCTGTGGCTGCTGTAACAAGTTAGCAGAAGCATAGTGACTTAAAACAACACAGACTTATTCAGTTACAATTTTGGAGGTCAGAAGTCTGAAATGAAGGCATTGGTGAGCCTGTGTTCCTTCTGGGGGCTTTGGAGGGCATCCGTTTCCCTGTCTTTTCAGCTTCTGAGGCTGCCTGCATTCCTTGGCATATGGCTCTCTCCTCACATCCCTCTGACATCTACTTCCATTGTCACATTGAAGCAACCATCTTATATAAACCTGCTGTTTGAAATTTTAACCCTGCTATTCTGGCTTCTGGAAACGCTTGCTTGCTTAAATAATAAGAAAAATAAGACTACTCCCGTGCCAGAGAGGCCGTGGGCTATGCCCAGACAGAGTTGTCAGTGCTGACACCAGGCCAGGCCTTGAGATACGGTCTCATGGCCCCTTCCCAGCACGTAGGCCTTCTTTCCCAGAAGGCCCGGAAGTCTCATTCCAAATTTGGGAGACAAAAGAGTTAGGAAAAGTATAAATAGAAAAGGTTTCCTCCATGTGGGGGGCACCCCAAATTTGAAAGGCACATTTTTCTCTGGGCCTGCCCTTAATAAAATGTAACTCCCTTTCTCTAAGCAGGGCTTGGTTTTTTTCCGGTCTTCTGTAACAATATCTCCTGCTACTCCCTCTTATAAGGACACAAGATGGTGCTGGGCTCACCTGGATGATCCAGGATCGTCTCTCCATCTCAAGCTTCTTAACGCAATTAAATCTGCAAAGTTCCGTTTGTCATGTGAGGCCCCATATTCACACGTTCAGGGGATTAGGATGTGGAGATCTTCGGGGGGCATCATTCTGTTTGCTACAGGGTCTGAGCACCTAGAATATAAGTGTGCTCAGTGGTGGAGAGACGTCTCGAATACCAAGTTATGGAGCTTGGACAAGGCCTTTCCTTCAAAATAGATTCATAACCTGTCACCCTCTCACCACCTGTGCTGCTGTGACCCTGACCGAAGTCACCCTCACCTCTCGAAACATCAGCCTTTGCAGTAGCTCCACACTTCCCTCTCCCTTCCCCCATAGTCCAGGCTCCCCCAGCAGCCGAGGGATCCTATTAAAATCAAAGTCAAATCAAGACACTTCTTTGCTCAGAAGAGCGTTGCCTGATTTAGAAACATTCCAGGCTGCTCAGTTAAATTTGAATTTCTGATCCACAACAGTAATGTTTTCAGTATAAGTATGTCAAATATTGTGTTAGCCAGAGGGATTGCGCCTCAGACCAGGAACCAGAAGGTCACTGGTTTGATTCCCATTCAGGGCCCATGCCTGGGCTGTGGGCTCAATCCCAGGTGGGCGTGCGTGCAGGAGGCAGTTGATTGATGATGTTCATCTCTCATTGATGTTTCTCTCTCTCTAAATACCAACAAAAATGTATTTTTTAGAAATTTTGCATGGGCCATACCGCATGCTAAAAAATTGTGTAGTTGTTGATCTGAAATTCAACTTTAATTGGGTGTTTTGTATTTTACCTGGTTACTGTAGCTCAGAACCCTCCCAGGGATCCCCAAACAGTTGCTATGGCCTAGGAGGCTTTCCAAGTCCGCCCCCCTAGACCCCTGCACCTCTCTCCCTCCGTCTCACCCCACTCTCCCTCTGGCTCACTCTGCTCTCCCACACTGGCCTCTGGGGTGTGCCAAGCACATTCGGCCTCAGGGCCTTTGCACCTGCTGTTCCCTCTGCTTGAAATGCTTTTCTCCAGGTTTAAGCATGCCTCTTCCCTCCCTTCTTCAGTCCTTGGTTCAGATACCACCTTACCCAAAGGACACATTGCATATTTCTTTATTCCTTTGCTTATTGCTGGAATTCCTGCACAAGAAAGTCAGCTCTGTTTGGGCCACTGCTACATCCCAGGGCCTAGTCTAGGGCATTGCACGTAGCGGGGGAAATAAGAAATGTTTGTTGAGCCCTAGCCGGTTTGGCTCAGTAGATAGAGTGTTGGCCTGCAGACTGAAGGGTCCCAGGTTCAATTCCGGTCAAGGGCACATGCCCGGGTTGCAAGCTTGATCCCTAGTAGGGGAAAGTGGAGGCAGCTGACCAATGATTCTCTCTCATTGATGTTTCTCTCTCTCGCTCCCTCTCCCATCCTCTCTGAAATCAATAAAAATATTTTTTAATATATTTTATTGATTTTTTTTACAGAAAGGAAAAAAGAGGGATAGCGAGTTAGAAACATCGATGAGAGAGAAACATTGACCAGCTGCCTCCTGCACACCCCCTACTGGGGATGTGCCTGCAACCAAGGTACAGGCTGGAATCGAACCTGGGACCCTTCAGTCCACAGGCCGACACTCTATCCACTGAGCCAAACCAGTCAGGGCAAGATACACACACACATATAGATATATTTTTTTAAAGAAACTTTTGTTGAGTGAATAAAGGGGTAAATGACGATAGCATTGAACCTCTGAATCTACCTGTGCCTGAAGCCCATTTTGTGAAATGGGATCGGAGGATACACACCAGTTTCCCCTCCAGCCTACACCTCCAACTCCGAGACCAGGTCATGGCTGGTGGATTTCTTGCTGACCGCACTTTCATCCTTGCTCTGGGGCTCCTGCAGGGCCCAGCGACACGTGGCTGGCAGTGACTGGCAGAGTTGAGCCCGCCCGAAATACAAGAAGAGCACAGGATTGAGGCAGCTGTGAGCCAGGGTGAGGCCCACGACCAGGGGCTCCGCCCGCAGGGCCCGGGCCAGCAGCCTGGAGTGCGGGGCAGCCACGGCGAGGACCAGCCCCAGAATGTGGTAGGGGGTCCAGCAGACAAAAAAGCCCACCACTACGGCCGTGCCCAGCGGCCAGCGGCGTGGGGCCGCGCGGCACAGGATGGCACCGTGGCAGCTGGCCACGACCACCAGTGGCCCCAGGAAGCCGAACACAAACCGGGAGGCGACCACTGTGTTCTCAGCCACCGCCGAGCCGCCGTAGTCCACCACGCACTCCAGCCGGGCCGGGTAGTGCTCCTGGTGCAGGCGGCGGTAGATGGCCGAGGGCAGGGTCAGCAGCAAGGCCAGGGTCCAGGCTGCCCCGCAGGCCACCTGCACCCTGCACGCCCGCCGATCCAGCGCCCAGCAGGCCGGCCTGAGGGCCAGGAGGCAGAGGTCCGCGCTGAGAGCAGCCAGGAGCAGCACGCTGGTGAACATGGACAGCAGGATGACCGAGGGCAGGGCCCGACAGCCCACGGCCCCGTAGGGCCACTCGCCTCCCCGCGCAATGGGCACCGACAGGATGGGGAGAGACAAACAGCAGAGCAGGTCGGCCACGGCCAGATGGAGGAACCAGGTGGCCCCGGCCCTCCGCCGGGCCTCTTTCTGGCTCACCCAGGCCACCATGGCGTTGCCCGGCACCCCGACCAGGAAGACCACCGCGTACAGCAGGAGCGGGGCCACGCGGAGGGGCCCCATGGCGACGCAGGTGCCCTCGGCGCAGTCCACGGGCAAATCCGGAACCTCCTCGTCATAGTCACCGTACTCGTCGCTGAGAGAAGCGTTCTCCATCCAGACACCTGGGCAGGAGACAAAAGCCACAAACCTGTCACGGAAACTCTCCTGCCCTTGGAATCCTTGGTGTGGGAACCCGGCCTGGTGTGGCTCAGTGGACAGAGCACTGGCCTGTGGACCGCAGGGTCCCAGGTTCGATTCCGGTCAAGGGCACGTACCTGGGTTGGAGGGTCCTCCCCGGCCCAGGTCCTGGTCAGGGCATATGCAGGAGGCAACCCATCGATGAGTTTCTCTCACATCGATGTTCCTCTCTGTCCTTCCCTCTCTCTTCCACTCTCTCTGAAAGTCAGTGGGAAAATATTCCCTGGATAAGGATTTTAAAAAAAGAAAAGAAAAGAAACTAGGTTATGACAATGTTGGGAAGCTGGTGTGTCTGAGTACTGGGCTTCGAGCAATACTGGTGGACTAGCTCGTTAGCATTTGGAATTCTAGAATATGCCAACCTAGAACCCCAGCCCGTTAGAATCCTGGAATTGTAGAATGCAAGGCCAGAGCACTGGCCGGTGAGCATTCTGGAATATTCTAAAACAAGACAGTGCTAGACTCCCCGCTTAGGAGCATCTGGGAACTCGGGAATATTACAACGCTGGAACATGATCGTGATAAAAAATCGTGAAGTTCTGCCCTGGCCGGTTTAGCTCAGTGGATAGAGCATGGGCCTGGGGACTGAAGGGTCCTGGTTCGATGCTGGTCCAGGGCACAGGTCCAGGGTGCAGGCTCGATCCCCAGTAGGGGGCGTGCAAGAGACAACGGATCAATGATTCCCTCTCATCATTGATGTTTCTATCTCTTTCTCTCCCTGCCTCTCTGAAATCAATAAAGATATATTTAAAAAAAGATCTTGGAATTCTGAAACACGACACTATGGGAACCCTAGCCAGTTATTACTCGGCATTGCGGAGCTCTCAATGTTGGCGGAAATGTCCCGCGTCTGTGCTGTCCAGCGTGGTAGCCGCCAGCACAGGTGGCCACTGAGCATGGGAAATGGGGCCCTGACCAACGTGGCTCAGTTGGTTGAGCATCGTCCTGAGCACCAAAAGGTCGCCAGTTCAATTCCCATTCAGCACACATGCCTGGGTTGTGGGCTCAATCCCAGTAGGGAGCCTGCAGGGGGCAGCCGATGATGTTTCTCTCTCTCGCCCCCCCCCCCCTTAAATCAATAAAAACGTATTTTAAAAAGAAAAGAACTAGGGCCATGGTGACTGAGAAAGTAAAATTCCAATTTTACTTCATTTAAATTCATGTAAATAGCTACACATGGCTAGTGGCTACCTTATTGGACAATTAAGTTCTAGCGCCTTAACATGTTAGAACACTCACCTATCAGCAACATGGGATTCTGGGGTTTTAAATGCTGGAGTCTGAGAGGGAACCAAGTGAGAGGGGAAGGCTAATACGTATTCAGAGCACAAGTATTTGACTTGGCTCCTCTTCATCTGTATTTTCAAATCTTGGTGCAATGGACATGTACCTCTAGGGCAATTTTCCCATCTGTTTGTTTGCTTGGTTGGTTTTGTTCATCTTCACCTGAGGATATTATTTCCATTGATTTTTAGAGAGAGAGAGAGAGAGAGAAACACCAATCAATTGCCTCCCACACGTGCCCCGACCAGGGATCGAACGCAAAACCTAGTATGTGCCCTGACTGGGAATCAAACCTGCAACCTTTCGGGGTACGGGATGATGCTCCAACCAACTGAGCCACCCAGCCAGCGCCCCTCTACCCCCACCCCCCCCACACACACACACTTTTTTTTTTTTTTAACCTAAATGAGATCCTAGTAAAATATGCAGACAGCAAAGGCACACCTCACACCGTGACACTCGCTGGGTTTCCCAACCTGAGCACACCTGGGTAACCGGCAGCCATGTGGAGAAACAGATGTTTCTAGAATCCCACCGGAGCAATTTTAAAAAGTAATGATAGTGTTAGGGAAGCAGGGAAACAATGTTGGATTCTCTACAACTCATTCATTCATTCATTCATTCATTCAATACAACTCCTGAGTGCCTTCTCCATTGCCATCACTGGACACACAGCAAGGGACAGACAAAAAACCCCTTTTCCCTTGGGTCTGCCACTCTAGTGGGAGGAGTCAGACAGGGAAAAAAATAAGCAAAATACTAAGTATTTCCGAAGGTGACAAACGCTGTGACGAGAGAGAGGGGGAAAAAATCACACCCAGGGAATTTTTAATTCCCTATGTTGGAATTTTGAACGAGACATCGGGGAGGGCCTCTCTGAGAAGGTGATGTCTGAGCAAAGCCATAAAGGAGGTGAGAGAGGGCGCGTGGGGGTTTAGGGGAGACTTCGAGGCAGAGGAAACAGCTAGTGCAAAGGCCCTGAGGTAGGAATGTGATGGCCGTGTTCAAGGAACATCCGTGTGGCCCCAGTGGTAGATGAGGAGATTAGGGGGAAGTCAGAACAGAGAGATATCAGAGGCCACGTGGGGCGTTTCGGACCTTATCTTTTATTCCACGTGAGATGGGCGGGTACTGAGCAGAGAGGCAACCTGATCTACCACGGCAATAATAATGATCGTTGTTGGTAGGATTATTAATATTATTCTTAGAAGCCGTTATCTACTGAGCACTTGGTGGTATGCGCTGGGCATTGCTCCGTGCGCCGTTACACGTCGTATCGTTTAATCCTTCTAACAACCCTCTGGTTTTAGGTCCACCGTTAGACCCATTCTGCAGATGGGGAAACCGAGGCATAGAGAAGTTAAGTAACTTACCTAAGATCGCTCAGCTAAGCAAGAAACAGAGTTGAGTTTCAAAGTGTGTTAGCCCCACTCTGGTACTCCGGGCCCTAGAATATTATTATCCAAAAGCCTGAGATTCGAGAGAGCTAGAAGGCAGGACAGCCGGTGGCTGCGAGCAGATCCAGGCTCTGTGACTCGGTTTCAGTTTGTCCGAGAAATGAGAGTCATCCAGGTGAACCTGCCTCACCGGTTTGGGGAGGCCTTGAGGAGTTCCTGTGTGTGAAGCATGTGGCACAGAGCAAGAGCTGGGGGAGCTGCGGGAATCTGTCAGGGGGGCCTGACTCCGAGGCTCTCTGCTGACGCGGGGCTGGCCAGCTGGTGTTGCCCAGCGCTCCTGCCAGGGCTGACAAAACAGGAAAGGCAGAGGGGAAGTTGGGGCGCGCCCCCTGGTTCCCTCCCTCCTGCAAAAGTAAAGGAGAAGCTAAGCAGCCGCTGAGAGGCCAAGCCCTTTGGAGTGCGGGTGTGTCTGAAGCAGGGCACTCTATTCCCATGTTATTTTCAACACTAGAGTGAACCTGTGTGAGCTTTAAACACTCAAATCCTCGGAGCCCTGGCCGGCTTCAGGTGGTTAGAGCGTCATCCCGATACACCAAGGTTGGGGGTTTGATCCCCAGTCAGGGCGCATACCAGAAGCAACCAATGAATGCATAAATAGGTGGAACAGCCCTGGTTGGTTTGGCTCAGTGGATAGAGCGTCGGCCGGTGGATTGAAAGGTCCCGGGTTCGATTCCAGTCAAAGGGCACATGCCCGGGTTGCAGATCCCCAGTGGGGGGTGTGCAGGAGGCAGCCATCAATTCTCTCTCATCATTGATGTTTCTCTCTCTCCCTCTCCCTTCCTCTCTGAAATCAATAAAAAAAAATATTAAAAAAAAAATAAGTGGAACAACAAACCAATGTCTCTCTCTCTCTCTCTCTCTCTCTCTCTTTATTTATGTTCATCGTCACCTGAGGATATTTTTCCCATTGATTTTTGGAGAGAGTGGAAGGGAGGCGGGGTGCGGGGGGAGAGAGAGAGAGAAAGAAACATCGATATGAGAGAGCCATGCCCGGACTGAGGCCAGGGATCAAACCCACAACCCAGATACATGCCCTTGACCTGGCATTGAAACCAAGACCCTTCAATGCAAGGGCTATTTGTTCTAACCACTTAGCAACACTGGCCAGGACCCTTCCTCTCTTTAAAAATCAATCAATCAATTAATTAATTAAAAAGTAAAGCCCTAGCCCATTTGGCTCAGTGGATAGAGCGTCGGCTTGTGGACTGAAGGGTCCCGGGTTCAATTCCGGTCAAGGGCACATGCCCAGATTTCGGACTCAATCCCTAGTAGGGGCCGTGTAGGAGGCAGCCAATCAATGATCCTCTCTTATCATTGATGCTTCCATCCCTCTTCCCTTCTCCCCTCCTCTCTGAAATCAATAAAAATATATATATTTTAAAAAGCTCTTTAAAAAAATTTTTTTAAACTCTCCCTGGCTGGATGGCTTAGTTGGTTGGAGCAGCATCTGGTACCCCAAAAGGTTGTCACCTCGATTCCCAGTCAGGGCACATCCTTAGGTTTGAGGTTCGATCCCTCTTCTGGGCGTATACGGGAGGCAACCAATCAATGTTTCTCTCTCACATGGATGTTTCTCTCTTTCCTCCCCTTCTCTCTCTCTAAAAATCAATAGAAACATATGCTTGGGTGAGGATTTTTTTTTTTTTAATTAAAAAATCAAACTCTCATGAGCTGTGTGGCCTTGGGCACGTCACTTAACCTTTCTGTGCCTCAACTGCCTCATCTAGCGGGTGTTGTGAGAATTCACCAAGTTAATGGGCGTGGAGAGCTGAGCGCAGCACCTGGTCCTCAGTGGCCGTGGACGTGTGCGCGTGGCAGGTACTGCTACCTGCCATCTAGGCCCACCCTCTCCCCCGTCCTGAGACTCCCACCCTCCCCTGCTCTTACCGATTAAAATCCGAGAAGTTCTCTGCGTGTAAGCAACTCAGTCAGTCTGTGTATGTTATTTCCCTTTTAATATATTAAACCGAAATGGGAACATTCAACATCCACTGTGTCATCGCTTAATCTTGTGTCTTTGGTCTGTTTCCCTATCTGCACACACAGACCCTCCTATCTCCATAATGGCTTCAGAGTCAGTCCACTGTCTGGGCGTGTCATGCTTCTTAGCCAGCCTCATACTAAAGGACATTTAATGATAATCCATGAGCAGCATTATTATCCTATACAGTATAATAAAAGCATAGTATGCAAATTGTCCCCCCGACTGGGAGGTCGTCCAGGAGTTCGACCAGGGTGCAGGGCCGGCCAGGGGAAGGGAGGGAGGCTCCCGGTAGCTGGTGGCAGCCAGCAGCCAGCAGCTGCTAGGGACCCTACCAGTGCATGAATTTCGTGCACTGGGCCTCTAGTTTTATATAATATAGCCTATCTGTATGTCCCTATCTACATATAAAACATAATTTTCATAATAATTTTATAATCATTCAAATAATAGATGAGGCATAACCCTATGAAATAAGTTATTACTATCTCCATTTCCCAGAATATCAGGATTATTATCATTATCCCCATTTCCCAGAGTGTCCACTCTTCCCTGCCATGTCTGGCATCCTGAAAGGCATCAGGCACACAGCGTGTGACTTATTAATATTTAACGGATGCCAAAACCGGTTTGGCTCAGTGGATAGAGCATCAGCCTGCGGACTGAAGGGCCCAGGGTTCGATTCCAGTCAAGGGCATGCACCTTGGTTGCGGGCACATCCCCAGTAGGGAGTGTGCAGGAGGCAGCTGATCGATGTTTCTCTCTCATCGATGTTTCTAGCTCTCTATCCCTCTTCCTTCCTCTCTGTAAAAAATCAATAAAATATATATTTTTAAAAATATGTAACAGATACAATAATAAAGGGGGCCCGGCCAGCGTGGCTCAGTGTTTGAGTATCAACCTGTGAACCAGGAGGTCACGGTTCGATTCCCGGTCAGGGATAGACTCCCAGTTCGATGCCCAGGTTGCAGGCTCGACACCCCAGTGTGAGGTGTACAGAAGGCAGCGGATCAATGATTCTCTCTCGTCACTGATATTTCTATCTCCCTCTTCCTCTCCCTTCCTCTTCGAACTCAATAAAAATATTTTTTAAGCCCTAGCTGGTTTGGCTCAGTGGATAGAGCATCATCAGCCTGTGGGCTGAAGGGTCCCAAGTTCGATTCCAGTCCAGGGCATGTGCCCGAGTTGCGTGCTTGATCCCCAATAGGGGGCGTAAAGGAAGCAGCTGATCAATGATTCTCTCTCTCATTGATGTTTCTGCCTTTCCCTCTCCCTTCCTCTCTGAAATAAATAAGAATACATTTTTTAAGAAAAATAATGGTAATAATAATAAAGAGGGAAACTGAGGCACAGAGAAGCTACAGGGTCACCCGTGTGTGTGTGTGTGTGTGTGTGTGTGTGTGTGTGTGTGTGTGTGCGCGCGCGCGCGCGCGCGCGTGTCAGCCAGTCTGGCTGGAACCGCTGCTCGGGGAAACCCTGGGGCACCATGGAGACTGAACTGACGGAACCAAAAGACACGCAGGACATGTTCGCAGCAGCCCGGGAGGGGAAAACGTGCACCTACCCTCCACGCACTAGTCAGGCCGCGGAAGATTCTAGGAGCGGAGCATGAACTGGGTGGGTTCCATGTGAGGAGAGAGCCAGGCACCCAGGAGAAGCTACTGGATGACACCATCACAGACAGTGAAACCCAGCCCCGAGGCTCCTATGGGAGGGGGAGGGGGCGGTGAGGAGTGACAGGGGTGGGGCCACGGGGACGCTGGGACGGAGCCCCGTGGGTGCCAGTTACCTGAGTGCTCAGCTCCCGGAGACACCCCGCACTGCCGGCCACGGAAGTTACACAGGGAAAGGAATCCTAGGGCCTTGCCTAAGAAGTGGGATCGCCGGGTTCCAGGGCTTGTTCCTGGGCCACGTGACCATCTGGTGGATTTCCCGCAAGGTGCAGGTTCAAGAGCTTCCTGGACACCTGAGGGTGGTGATATATTTGCATCTTTGGGGCAGCCTTCCCGTCGGGCTGCCCCGCACAGTCCAAGAGCCTGGGGTTCTGATGTGGATCCCAACGTGACGGTGATTAAGAGCCCATTCCTCACTTTCGGGTTCTGACGCCCAGATTCTGAAAAGAAGGAGACTCCTGGGCCAAGATTATGAACCCTCCTCCCTGCCCCCACCTCATCACCTTCCTCCATCCCTCTCCCCTCCATCCTTACCGTCTCTTGCAAGAGGGCCCCTCAGTTTGGCCAAATGCCACCTGGGAGCACGATCCGGGCCCTCAGCCGGGACCCTAGCGGTCTGGGGTCTCTCCCGAGCGTCTGGCACCTCGTGGGTCCCTGGAAGTTCGTCCTGTTTGCCCAGCTGCTGGGCACTGCCACCTCCCGTGGCCCGCGCACATCACCCTCCCCGGGGGAAGCAGGAGTGGCCTTTTCCTCCTCCCGAGGTGTATTTGTCCTGCGCTCTTCCCATGACTCACATCCCAAATTACTGGGCAGCAGACGAGGTCAGGATGGCGTGGCGGGTGGAGAGCTGGCCGGGTCCCCACCCGCAGTCTCAGTGTCACCAGCTTCCTGGAAGCCAAACCTGCAGCCTGTGGTGTGAGCTTGGAGGCTGGGGGGAGGGGAGGGGTCTTGCTGTCCCCACAGGGCCCTGGGAGGCCTTCCTCCCCGAGCACCCGCAGCCTGCCACCCCCTCCCAGCCTCCAAGGGTGTACCCAGCCCTCCGGTCTGCCAGGCAGAGCCCTGAGGCCAGTATTGCTCCTGCCTCTCATGTCCCGAGGGAGACAGCTCAGGGCTGAGTCCTCCACAAAAAGACCTCAGCGATGACCACAGAGCCTGGGGCCCCAGAGGCAGACAGAACACAGACAAGTCCGACTGAGGCAGGACAGCGAGACGCTGGGAAAATTCCTGGGCACATGGAATGGGGAAACCGAGACAGGACAGCTACACAGGCCACACCATTGGAACGAAGCGCAGCCAGCTGGTGAATCGCGACACTTCGCTCCCCTCACCAAGGACCCTTGAGAGCAACCGTTTATATCTCTCCTCCCCAACCAGAGAACAGAGCTAATCCCCCTGCTCAGGGGGAGAGAACAGAGGCCCAGGTGATGCCGCTGGGGCCCGCCGAACCCGAGGACAGGTGAAGTCAGGGGAGCTCATAAAACCCCCTAGAGCCAGACAGAGCCAAGATAAAACTAAAACAGCAAAGCCGACCAAAGAATAATCCCAGACTCCACTCTCCGCTCATCTGGATGCTTCACATATTAAAAACACCTGGAGCCCGGCCGGCGTGGCCCACTGGTTGAGCGTCGACCTATGAACCTGGAGGTCATGGTTCAATTCCCGGGCGGGGCACAGGCCAGGCTTGCTGGCTCGATCCCCAGTGGGAGGTGTGCAGGAGGCAGCCCATCAGTGATTCTCTCTCATCTCTGATGTTTCTATCTCTCCCTCTCTCTCCCTTCCGCTCTGAAATCAATAAAAATGTATTTTTTTAAAACACAACCAGGAAAACATGGATATCTTGCTGGAACCCTCCCCTAAGATTCTTGCCTGCAGAAGGGAGATAAAACCCTCAAGACGAAGGATGCCAGCAGTGGCTCGCTCTGGAGCACGCCCATGCCCCTTCTCGGGCATGAACTTTTACTTCCTCCTCAAAACCCTAAAGGTCCCCACGAGATTGCAACCAGAGGAGCAATGGGTCGCGGCGGCTCACCCCCTATCCTGTCCCCAGGCCCCCCTTTCTCTGACTTCCCAGTGAGCCGACAGCAGCCCACCTAGAATCTTCTGTAGCTCCTTCTGCCCTAAGCCCTTCCTGTGTCGCTGTCCCTGCTTTAATGAACGTACTCTCACAACCACCTGGACTCGTGTTATGAAATCTTTCCCGCACGAAGTCAAGACCCACACACTACAGGCCGGCTCGAGGCCGACCTGCCCCGGGGCCTGGTCCCCGTCCAGTGACACTATCTCCTCTGTGGGGCCTCAGTCCTCCTGAACCTCATCTCCCTCACCTGTAACGTGAACATTTCGCTCCGAGCATTAAACGAGTGGAAAATGGGCCCTGGCCCGCGTGGCTCGGTTGGTTGGAGCGTTGTCCGGTACGCGGGAAGGTCTCAGGTTTGATTCCCGGTCGGGGCCATGCCCAGGCTGCAGGCAACCGATCGATGTCTCTCTCTCACATTGCTGTTTCTCTCCCTCCCCCTCTCCCTTCCTCTCTGTCTAAAATCAATTTTTAAAAGTGATCAGAAGAGTCATATTGTAAATATAAAAACTGATTTTTAAAAATGGGTGAAGAGATTTAAAACACACAATAGTGCCTGGTTCACAGAATACGCTACATACATGTTGGTTAAAAAAAACCACAGAAAGAATATAAATTCTTAAAATTTATATTTTAAGAAGGCAGGTTTAGCAAGAGGAAAGGGCTTTCACTCCAACTTTGGAACTGTTTGTTCAGCAACTTATTTATTTATGTGAGAGAGAGAGAGAGAGAGAGAGAGGAAGTGGGAAAGAGAGGAAAACATGAATCAGTTGCCTCCCATATGAGCCAACAGCCTAGCCATGTGCCCTGACTGGGAGTTGAACCCGTGACCTCTTGGTGCACAAGATGATGCTCCAACCAACTGAGCCACCCGGCCAGGGCCGTTCAGCGTCTTTTGTGCGTGTGTTTGCGTGTCTCTCCTTGTGTGGTGTGTCGCTGTAAGAAGCATCCAAACCTGGAGAGAATTTGTATGAGTTTGAGCCAAAATGATGACGATGACCTAGAAGCAAAATCTCAACAAACTGAAAGAATGCTCCGGAGCGTGGCAGCTTGGCAGCTTATGTTAGTTTAGACCTTACAATCCACAGAGGAGGAGGCGGAAGGAGGGTGACATGGAACCCACTGGCGGTAGATGAAGTGGGCGGGAGAAAGCTCTGGGATTGGGTAGGAAGTAAAACGGGGAGACTCGTGCTTCTTAGCATTGGTGGGCCCAGGGGAGGTGATCATCGGCGTGTACAGCACATGGAGATGGTATTCAGGGCACAGGTTACCCAGGGGTTCTCGGGCCTCTGCCCTGATGGGTGGGTGCGCCCTGAGGGGTTTGGCAAAGGAGATCACTCTGACATTTCAAAGGTCTGTTATCTTAGCCCCAGTCGGTTTGGCTCAGTGGATAGACTCGCAGGGGTCCTCAAACTTTTTAAAGGGGGGGCCAGTTCCCTGTCCCTCAGACCGTGGGAGGGCCAGACTATAGTTTAAAAAAAAAAAACTTTAAACAAATTCCTATGCGCACTGCGGGCCCGGGACGAGTCGGCTGCTAAGCAGGACAGGCAGTGGCACGGGGGGGGGGGGGGGGGGGCCGGATAAATGTCCTCGGCGGGCCGCAGGTGGCCCGCGGGCCGTAGTTTGAGGACCCCTGGGATAGAGCATCAGCCTGTGGACCAAAGGGTCCCGGGTTCGACTCCAGTCACGGCCACATACCTTGGTTGCAGGCTCCTCCTTGGACCCTGGCCTGGGCATGTGCAGGAGGCAACCAATCGATGATGTTTCTCTCGGTCTTTCCCTCTCTCTTCCACACTCCCTAAAAGCTAATGGGAAAAGATCCTCCGGCGAGGACTCACACACACACACACACACACACACACACACACACACACACACACACGGTATGTTATCTTAGATGCAAAAGGACAATAGACGGGCTCACTTAAGGTAAAGACGGACCTCTGTCAGGAAGCCCACGGGCCCAGGACGTGACCAGCAGCTGGGACTCGCTTTGAGTTAGGAACATTCACGTTCAGACCATCCTATGTGGTTATCTGCAGCCTCCGAGCGCCTAGGCCGCCACGAGGGCCTCCCCCGAGCTGGTTGGGTTTATGTGGCTCCTTTCCCGTCCACATGTGTCAGCCGTGGAGGGCATATGTTTATATATTTATTTCATGGCTGTTTAGAGAACAAGATCCTGTTGTTAGAGGAAGTTGTTTCTGACACAAGAGACTGGAAGTTGCCATGTGACCTCGGGCGTCTCCAGGCCTCTCTTGGGGTTGGGGTGACCCTGTCTTGGCTGCGGCGGACCCCAGACATCCATCCTCCATGAAGACAGACGCTCCCTCTGCCCCCTCCCCCCAGGTTCTGAAGGCCTCTTCTGGGGGAACCCTCTCTGGAGAATCAGAAGTCGATTCTCAAAGGAAGGAGCTGAGGGTGGGGACTGTGGGAACTTGATCCGCTCAGACTTTGTTAGATCTGATAAGTTCACAAGACCGTTTCTCAGATCACAGGATCTTAATGCCCTCCTCAGCCATTGAGTCTCGGGGCATCCATTTCTCAGATGCTGGGATCCCTGAAGCTGGGCCTCACCTGGTGTCTGGGGGGTGCTGTGGGGCAAGGACAGGGTCTCTACACGTGGACACAGGGGGCAACAGGCTGAGAGAACACCTAGGCAGTCATGAAATTGACCCCCAGGAAACTGACACGTCTGACAGTCAAAACAGGCTGAATTCCCACAACAAATCTGTAGCAACAGAAAGCAGACTGATGGTGGCCGGGGACTGAAGACTTGATAGGTATTGGGGGACGGGGGGAGGGGGGTGCCTTCGGGGGTGGGGAATATGATCTGGAACTAGACAGTGGTGACAGCTGCCCGGCATTGTGAAGGCACTACCTGCCACTACTGGCGAGTTTTATGTTGTGCACGTTTTACAAATACTTACTTACTTTTGTTCCTCCTCACCTGAGAACATCTTTTCCCATTGACTTTTAGAGAGAATGGAAGTGAGGGAGGGGGAGAGAGAGAGAGAAGGAAAAAAAGTATCAATGTGAGAGAGACACATGGATTGGCTACTTCCCGGATTTGCCCCAACTGGGGCCAGAGGTCAAACCGGCAACTTTTTGTTGGCCCAACTACCTACGGCACCCAGCCAGGGCTATGGGACAACGTTTCAAAGTAACAAATACATGAAACTGCACCCCTCCCCAAAACAGGATGAAGTTGGGCGATGTAATGGAATTCTGGAAGCCTGAAAGGGTGAATGGCTAAAATGGAGAAAACCGTCTCTTTTGTTTGTTTGGTTGGTTTTTGTTAATCCTCACCCCAGGATATTTTCTATTGATTTTTTCTTTTCTTTTTTAGAGAGAGTGGAAGGGAGAGGAGAGACCGAGAGAGAGAGAAGCATCGATGTGAGAGACGCATCGACTGGTTGCCTCCCACATGAGCCCAGACCAGGGCGTGGAATCGAGCCTGCAACGGAGGTGTGTGCCCTTGACCGGAATCGCACCGGAGACCCTTCAGTCCACGGGCCGACACTCTACCCACTGAGCCACACCGGCCAGGGCGAAACCAGTGTCTTCTGAACATTTATGTTATTAAGTGATGCTCGATGCGTGGGCAGGAATGTGTGGAACCTGTGTGTAAGTTGGAAAGCACGACAATTCAGTAAATATCTGTAAAGTACCATCTGTCTTAGAATCGTCTTAGAACCTCTGACTATGCAGATCAGGGGTCAGCCCATTTTTTCAGGAAAGAGACAGAAGGTAAATATTTTCGTATTTCCTGGTCAGGAGGTCATGCCTGGTCTCCATCACAACTGCTCAATCTTCCCGGTAGAATAAAGCAGCCACAGAGGGAATGGAGCACAGCTCTGTTCTAATAAAACTTTATTTATAAAAGCAAACAGCTTCCCGGCTGGAGTTTGCTAACCCCTCACCTAGGTCAAGGACTCTGTCTCTGAAGCCTAGGGTATTAGAATCGCAGACTCTCAGAACATCGGAATCCTAGGTCATTTGACCCAAAGGATCCTGCAATGTTAGTCAAAGGCTACTGGAATCACTGGATTCTAGAATGTCACACCAGAACCTCAGCATCGTAGGAGAGTGCTCCAGAGGTACTGGGCATTCCGGCTGTGCTAGATCTCAGTGAGAGCCGCTGTGCATGTAAAATACACACCGGATTCCCAAGACTCGGTACAAAAAGAGAGAGAGAACGTGACGCCTCTCAATAAAGTTATTTTATATCGATCCCATATTTAGATGATATTTGAAGTATATTTGAGTCAATAAAATATATCGCCAAAATTAATTTTACCTCGTTTTTTTCCGTTCCTCGTTGCTGGTCTCTTGCCTGGCTGTTGGAAAATGTGAAAGCGTGTGTGTGGCTCACGTGACATTCTGCCACACAGCGCTAATCTGGAGTGACGCCCCCGGAGGTGCTCGGTGTGGCACAGAGGCAGGAAGAAGGCCCTGAGCAGGCCTGGGGAAGGTGGGTGTTAGGGTCGCCGAAGGAAGAATGCACGAGGCCAAAAGGGGTGACGAATTTATGAATTTATGAGGTCATCTGGATACCCAGATGGGCCGAGCCCCCATCTGGCACCGGCACCCAAAGACGGGGAGTCCAAGGTTTTAAAGGACTCTAGGCGGGCTTTTCCTGGGCGGAGAATTCTCTGTGCAGGTCCGCACCCTGGGAAACTCCAGAGGGGAGAGATAATGGTCTCAGCAAGTGGGATGTGGTCTACGCCAGTGGAATGTGCGTTGTGAAGTGGCCTAAAGGCCAGTTCCCAGGGGAAGGGGTATCAATTCGATTATTTGATCAGACCTAACCGCGGGTGGGTGGCCAGGGGCTGGGTGGAGGAAACACAGCTGCTTCGGCCAAAACCCTCATCCACTTCCTTCCCCCACCACTTCTTCTTCCGACTTGTTGAGCCAGCAGTTTCCTAAACCCCTAGTTTGGCAATTGCCTCTGCTTCAACCCACTTCCCTCCTGGGCAGGGCTGGGCAGCACCAGGCAGGGGCTGACGAGAAGCCACCTAAATCTCACCCATTGGTCTCCAAGAGTTTCTAGAAAACTGCTGTGGGGCACAGCTCTCAGGACAGCAACTCCTTCCCACATCAGGATGAGGGAAAGATCTCCCTCCAGCTCACTCCCCCGACCAGGAAAGCTAGAGGATGGCCAGGAACAGAGGTGGGGCATGAGAGTGGGGAGGCAGGGCAAGAAGTCAGGGAGGACTTCCTGGAGGAGGCTGCATCCTGAAGGAAGGTAGAGTAGGGACCAGGATGGTCTTTTATAAACAGTCCGGGCAGCAGGAGGAGAGGCAGGGACACAAGTGGGAGAGGATGGAGGACTTAGACCAGGCAGGGCGTGGGGGTGGGGAAAGGGGGGCGTCCAACATAGGGATGCAAGGGGAGGGGGAGGTTTAGAAGATGTCAAGTCAGTGTGGGCAAGGTAAGTGGGTATGGCATCCACACCCCTGAAAAAAGCTGTGCATGGTGAAATCGAAAAGGTGAGAAGCGTGTTCAAGAGACAACTCCAGAAAGCCAACATGTGAGGACAGAGGGAGAAACGGCAGGGGAAGCAGGGAAGGACCACGCAGAGAGAGAGAGAGAGAGAGAGAGAGAGAGAGAGAGAGAGAGAGAGAGAGAGAGAGAGAGGAGGAGACAGAGAGACAGAGAGAGAGAAGAAGCCGGGCCTGGAGCCAGCCTGGGCGGAGGGCAGAGGAGGGATGTTGGCAGTCGAGGTAGAAGGGACGTCCACAGGATCTTCCTTCAGGGGCCCAGGGGACCCCACCCAGGTGGCTGGGCTCAGGTCTTCCCCTCAACAACCTTGCTGCACAAGCAGCCAACACTTCCTGTTAAAGCCACTCACGGCCTCTCCGGGAAGGCCAGAGGGGCACCTGTCCTCCTAGGGGCTCAGACGGCACCTTTAAATAAAGGCTGTCCCCAAGCAGACACGGCTGCGTGGAACCCGCAAGATTGTGGGCCAGCGCCTCATGAGGAAGGGCGTCCCCTGCACTCCACCTGCCCTTGCAAACAGGGAAGGGGAGTCATCCCTGTGCCATCCAACGGGGTGGCCACCACTCGGGGGCTCCTGGGCACCTGAAACGGGCCAGTCCAAACTGAGATGTGCTGTGAGGGTAACATACACACACAGGACCTTGAAGACTTGGTCCAAAGAGAAACAAAACAAACAAAGCAAAAAAAGTAAAAGATCTCGTTAATAATTCCTCACACTGATTACATGTTGAAATAAAAATATGTTGGCCTGGCTGGTATGGCTCAGTGGTTCAGCATCCACCCATGAACCAGGAGGTCACAGTTCTATTCCCAGTCTAGGCACATGCCCAGGTTTCAGGCTGGATCCTCAGTAGGGGGCCTGCAGGAGGCAGCTGATCAATGATTCTCTCTCATCATTGATGCTTCTATCTCTCCCTCTCTCTGAAATCAATAAAAACATATTTTTAAAAGTATTTTGAATATTTTGAGTTAATCAAAATAATTATTGACTATATTATTATTATTTAATATATTAAATATCATTATATATAGCACTATAATATAATTATATCATTAATATTACTCTGCTATATCAATACATATACATTATATACACGAATACAGTATTAATGTTATAGAGTGTCTATATTATATAATATAGTTTTACATTTTATATTATATAATTATACTAGAGGGACAGTGCACGAAATTCATGCACTGGGAGGCGGGTGTCCCTCAGCCCCTCTTCAATCTGGGACCCCTCAGAGGATGTCTCACTGCCAGCTGGGCCCAATCCCTGTGGGATAGCCCTCTCACAATCAGGACTGCTGGCTCCCAACTGCTCACCTGCCTGCCTGCTTGACTGCCTGTAATCGCTTCTGCCAGCCAACCTGATCACCCCCTAACCACTACCCTGCCAGCCTGATTGAGACCTAACTGCTCCCCTGCCAGCCCTATTGCCCTCAACTGCCCTCCCCTGCTGGCCATCTTGTGGTGGCCATCTTGTGACCACATGGGGGCAGCCATCTTGTGCGAGGGCATGATGGTCTCTTTGCATATTATTTCTTTATTTTATAGGATATAATTATATTTTATTGTATAATTACAAATATAAATATATATATTTAATGATTACATTAATAAATAGTAATATATATAATATTTAATAAATACAACTGTGTACTATAATGCTGCTCATATAATATGCAATCATGTACTACATAATATTTATTCTATATAATAAAAGCCTACTATGCAAATCAACCAAATGGCAGAACGACCGGTTGCTATCATGCACACTAACCACCAGGGGGCAGACACTCCATGCAGGAGCTGCCTCTGGTGGTCAGTGTGCTCCCACAGGGGGAGCACAACTCAGCCAGAAGCCAGGCTCATTGCTCCTTAGTGCTGCCACGGAGGTGGGAGAGGCTCCCGCCACTGCCACTGAACTCGGTGGAGTGGAGGAGGAGGTGGAGGTGCAGGTGCAGGTGCAGGTGCTGGTGGAGGAGGAGGTGCTTGAGGAAGGGAAGGAGGTGGAGGAGAAGGTGGTGGAGGAGGAGGAGGTGGAGGTGAAGGTGGAGGAGGAGTTGGAGAGGAGGAGGAGGTGGAGGTGGAGGAGGAGTTGGAGAGGAGGAGGAGGTGGAGGTGTAGGTGTAGGTGGAACTGGAGGTGGAGGAGGAGGAGGAGTTGGAGGTGGAGGTGAAGGAGGAGGTGGAGGAGGGGGTGGAGGTGGAGGTGGAGTTGGAGGTGGAGGTGAAGGAGGAGGTGGAGTTGGAGGTGGTGGTGGAGGAGCAGGAGGAGGTGGAAGTGGAGGTGGAGGAGGAGGTGGAGGAGGGAGTGGAGGTGGAGGTGGAGGTGAAGGAGGAGGTGGAGGAGGGGGTGGAGGTGGAGGTGGAGTTGGAGGTGGAACTGGAGGTGGAGGAGGAGGTGGAGGTCGAACTGGCGGTGGAGAATGAGGAGGAGGTGGAGGAGGAGTTGGAGGTGGAGAAGGTGGAGGTGGAGGAGGAGGTGGAGGTGGCGGTGGAGGTGGAGGTGGAGGTGGAAGAGGATTTGGAGGAGGAGTAGGAGGTGGAGGTGGAGGTGGAACTGGAGGTGGAGGAGGAGGAGGAGGTGGAGGAGGGGGTGGAGGTGGAGGAGGAGGTGGAGGAGGAAGTGGAGGAGGAGTAGGAGGTGGAGGTGGAGGTGGAACTGGAGGTGGAGGAGGAGGAGGAGGTGGAGGAGGGGGTGGAGGTGGAGGTGGAGGTGGAGGTGGAGGTGGAGGTGGAGGAGGAGGTGGAGGTGGAGGTGGAGGTGGAGGTGGAGGTGGAGGTGGAGGTGGAGGTGGAGGTGGAGGTGGAGGTGGAGGAAAAGGAGGATATGGAGGTGGAGGTGGAGGTGGAGGTGGAGGAGGACGTGTAGGTCGTTGCCAGGGGTTGGGGACAAAGCTGCGGAGGGTGGAGGAAGTGGGGGTGGCAGGAAAAATGGGTCACGAGGGATCCTGGTGATGAAAGTGTCCTCTACCTGCTTGTATCACTGTCAACATCCTGGTTGTGATTTCGCCACTTGGTTTTGCAAGATGTTCCTACTGAAGGAAGTGGTCAAGGGGAACAGACCCCTCAGTCTTCTGACTGGTAACTGCACGGGAGTCTACATGTGTCCAAATAAAAAGTTTATTGCAATTGAAGAGTAGTTTACAAAATGAAAAGACAAATTCCTCCGCGACCACATGGCCTGGAGGTGCCCGTCAGTGACTACCACCCTCTGCCTTCCTCATGTGGGTTTTCTCCATAACCACATACTATCTTTTTACTTAAAACTGTTTTAAAGCCCATGTAAGCAACATTTTAACTTCTTTTTTCTTGAAATCAACTCACTTTCAGAAGCTTAGTAGGTCCATGTAGGTGTTTTTTTATATGTATTTTTATTAATTTCAGGGAAGAAAGGAGAGGGAGAGAGAGAGAGAAACATCAGCGATGAGAGAGAATCATTGATCGGCTGCCTCCTGCTGAGGATTGAGCCCACAACCCAGGCACGTGCCCTTGACTGGAATCGAACCGAGGACCCTTCAGTCCGCAGGCCAATGCTCTATCCACTGAGCCAAACTAGCTAGGGCTTTGATATGTTTTTATTGACCTCAGAGAGAGTAAGGGATAGGGAAAGAGAGATAGGAACATTAATGATGAAAGAGAATCATTGATTGGCTGCCCCCTGCATGCCCCACACTAGGGATCAAACCCACAAGCCGGGCATATGCCCTGACCAGGAATCGAACGAACCATGACCTCCTGGTTCATAGGTTGATGCTCAACCACTGAGCCATGCTGGCCGGGTGTAGGTCCGTGTAATTTGCTTTGTCCTAAACAAGAATAATGTTAGAGACACCGGTTACATATTTTTTCCAACTCCCCATAAAATAAATAGATAAGCATTTTTGAAAGATTGGAATGTTTCCATGCCTCTGTTTTCTATGGTTTCACAGTATATTCTTTCTCTTAGTAAGTACATTTTTAAACTGATTTCAGAGAAAAGAAGGGAGAGAGAGAAACATAGATTGGTTGCCTCCTGTACGTGCCCAGACCAGGGATCAAGCCCACAACCTGGGTATGTGCCCTAACCAGGAATCGAACCCGCTGCCACCTCTTGGCATAGGAGACACCGCTCCCATCCACTGAGCCACATGAGCCACTGGCCAGGGCTTTACTGCATTTTCTTTGCACCCTCTCTCCCGGTGCAAACATGTTGCCATCTGGGAGTACTCCTGGTATCTACACTAATAAAAGAGTAAGATGCAAATTGACCGTACTTTCATGATGCCCACCCGCCAATCAGGAGTGAGTATGCAAATTAACTCAAAAATATGGTGGGTTAATTTGCACACACAGGCGCCGAGCAAACAGGGGCAGGGAAGGACACTTGTGTTCCACACCACCCCCAGCTGCTCCAGGCCTCTGGGCAGCGTGGGAGGGCGGAAAGGCAGCTTCAGACGGAGCAAAAGCGGGTACCAGCAGCTAGGGGAAGGAAGGCCCGTTCTTGCACAAATCTTCATGCATTGGGCCTCTAGTATATATATATATTTTTTTTAATATATTTTTATTGATTTCAGAGAGGGAGGGAAAGGGAGAGAGAGATAGAAACATCAATGATAAGAGAGAATCATTGATTGGCTGCCACCTGCACACCCCCTACAGAAGATCAATCCCGCAACACGGGCAGGTGCCCTGACCGGGAATCGAACCTGGGACCCTTCAGTCCACAGACCCACTCTGTCCACTGAGCCAAGCTGACCAGGGCAACTCCCGGCATATTGGTGTCTGTTTTTCTACGTCCTTAGGTGAAGAGAAAGATTGTGTGGCCCCAGCAAGAAGGCTTTGTTGGTCTTGGAAAGGAGGAAGGATGGAGGAGAGCTCCCTGAAACACCCCGGCTCACCCAGGGCTGAGCTGAAAGAAGCAGAAGAGAATGGAGCAGAAGGAAGGCAGAGGGGCAGGCCAGTGTCCCCTACACTGCCTGGCTCTTCTGGTCCACCGTGGAGAGTGTGAAGGACTTGGACGTGAAGGACTTGGACTCCCTGACCGTGGAGTCCTCGGTCAGCACGTTCCACAGCCTGGCGGGGAGGGACTTGAGGATCCGGGCCTGGAAGCCCTGGGCAGCGACCACGTAGATGATGGGGTTGATGCAGCTGTTGATGTAGGCGATGGAGACGCACAGGGCATCGAACCGGGACACGACTCTGAAGTGGCTGTGGTTCTTGTGCAGGAAGGCCAGCAGCATCCCGGATACCTGGTAGGGCAGCCAGAAGATGAAGAAGCTGGCCACCACTGCCACCACCACCTTGAGCGTCTTGGTGGAGCGCGTGGCGCTGCGGCTCCAGGCCCGGAGCAGGAGGAAGGTATAGCAGATGGTGAGGGTCACCAGTGGGCAAAGGAAGCCCATGACCAGCCGGATAGTGGCCACGGCCCTCTCCTTGTGGGAGCTGTTGCTGCCATAGCTAACGCCACACTCCGTCTTGGTGGGGAAGTACTGTATGTTCACCTTCCGGAACACAAAGGAGGGGATGGTCAACAGCAGGGCCAGACCCCAGGCTATGGCACAGGCCACCCAGGCCAGCATGGCCCCTCGGTAGTTCTGACACCAGATGGGGTTGAACACCAGCAGAAAGCGGTCGGCGCTGATGGCGGCCAGGAGCAAGATGCTGGCGTACAGGTTGAGCAGGAGGAGCGAAGGGAGGATGCGGCAGGCGGCATCCCCAAAATACCAGTGATTGTGATGCAGGATAGTCACGAACAGGATGGGCAGCGCCAGGCAGGAGAGCAGGTCCGCTATGGCCAGGTTGAGGAACCAGATGGCATTGATGGCTCGCCGGGCCTCACACCCTGTCACCCACACCACCATGACATTGCCGGGCACTCCCACCAGGAAAACCACCGCAAAAATCACCAGGGCGAACACGTCCGGGGTGCTCAGCCTCGGGGTGTAGGAAGAGTTATCCACTGAGCTGCTGGGGTCCCAGGTGTAGTTCTCATAATCGGGATAGTCATAGACGTTGTTTTCCAGGGGGTCCTGGGTGGAAGCAGAGAGGCAGGGAGAAGGTGAGTCTGCAGACAGGTGCCAGGGGGTCCATCAGAGCCACGTGGCTTTGAGCCCATCACCCCAGGTTTCTCCAGAAACTGGGGGCCTGATGAGAGTCAGCAGGGGTGTCACATCACTGATTAAAATACTAGAGGCCCAATGCACAAAATTCGTGCAAAAGTAGGCCTTCCTTCCCCAGGTTGCCGGCACTGGCTTCCCTCCGGCCGCTGGCAGACACCCGGGACCTGGGCTTCCTTCCTGAAGGACGCCTGGTCCAATTAGCATATTACACTTTTATTATTATAGACTAGAGGCCCATTGCACAATATTCATGCAAGAATAGGCTTTCCTTCCCCTGGCTTTGCTCCTGGCTGCCCTGGAGCCTGCAAGCCCTCGCTCCCAGCCGGAGCACCACTCTTGTAGCTCCCTCCACCACCCCCCAGTCCCCTTCATAGCAGGCGTCCCGGCCCCCCTGGCTGCTCTGTGCCTGCATATGCAAATTAACCCACCATCTTTGTTGGGTTAATTTGCATACTCACTCTTGATTGGCTGTGGGCGTAGCGGAGGTGCAGTCAATTTACATGTTTGCCTATTATTAGGTAAGATGGAAAATTCTTCCATGCCGATTGGACTCCCGGGCCCCCCGCCCCCCGCCACCTTCCCGTGAAGTCCCTGGACATCCCCATTATTCAGCAAATGATTAACACCAAGGCTTGCTGCGAGCTGTGGTCACCACCCATGACACGCTGCTTGTTAGACATGCTTAATATCACCCACACACTGCGATGCTGTGGCTAGGGTTATCCCTCACCACCACATCACCCCCTTTTGCTGCCTGCCACCCATGGGGGCAGCTCTGTGTTCTGTCTGGGAGTGGCACCCTGGAGCAGGCAGTGGTTCCCCAGGGCCCTGTGTACTCAGGCACAGCCTTTAAGGCAGGGGGGAGAGGCGGGGCAACGAAAGATGGAGTCATCAAGACAAATAATACCATAAAGCAATATTTTAAAGAATCAACAATACTTAGATGCACATACCCCTATGTTCATGTACAATATCCATGATGTGGAAAGAACACAAGTGTTACCCTGGCTGGTTTGGCTCAGTGGATAGAGCATCAGCCTGCAGACTGAAGGGTCCCAGGTTCGATTCCGGTCAAGGGCACATGCCTGGGTTTCGGGTTCAATCCCCAGTAGGGGGCATGCAGGAGGCAGCTGATCGATGTTTCTCTCTCATCAATGTTTCTAACTCTCTATCCCTCTCCCTTCCTCTCTGTAAAAAAATCTATAAAATATTTTTTTTTAAAAGATGAAATATCGCCATTTGCTATACCATGCATGGATCTTGAGAGTCATACTAAGTGAAATAAGTCAGATGGAAAAGTACAAAAACAGTACAATTTCACTCATATGTGGGCTATAAAACAGTACAGCATAGAGAATATAGTCAATTAGGGGCTCAGTGCACAAAATTCGTGTGTGGGGGGGTTTCTCAGCCCGACCTGCACCCTCTCCAATCTGGGAGCCCTCAGGGCATGTCCTACTAACAGCTTAGGCCTGCTCCCCATGGCTCTCTGCTCTCTGAGGACCTGCCTGCTTGACGCCACCACAGGCCCTGGTGTCTGCTCTCTGTGGGGGCCCTGCGGGGGACTGCTTGCCCCTCACTGCCACGGCCAGAGGCAAACAGGGCCCTGCTGTCTGCTCACTCGCTGTGGGGAACATTCCTGCCCCGCCCCTGACCGCGTGCATGCGCGCCAGCTAGGAGCACCTGGGTCCCAGGGATGTTCCCACCCTGCCCCCGGCTGCTTCACGCCTGTGCATGTAGGCCCCAAGTGGCCGGGGGGGGGGGGTCGTTCTGGGACCCCAGCCGCTCCAGGCCTACACGCAGACCTACAGGCTCAGAGTGGCCTGGCTCCTGAGGACGCCTGTCCCCAGGACACAGGCCACTTGGCACTGGCACACGCGCAAGTGACCACCCCAACCCCAGTCACTCTGCGCCTGCGTATGCAAATTAACCTTTTATCTTTGTTGGGTTAATTTGCACACTCACTCCTGATTGGCTAGTGGACATCACGGAGGTATGGTTAATTTGCATATGTCTCTTTTATTAGTAGCTAATATTCTAATAGCCCTAGCTGGTTTGGCTAGGTGAACAGAGCGTTGACCTACAGACTGAAGGGTCCCAGGTTCGATTCCGGTCAAGGGTGTGTACCTTGGTTGCAGGCTCAATCCCTGGGGCTTGTGTGGGAGACAACCAATCGATGTGTCTCATTGATGTTTCTCTCTCTCTGTCTCTCCTCCTCCCTTCTACTTTTTAAAAATAAATAGAAAAATATCCTCGGGTGAGGATTAACAACAACAATAATAATAATATTGTAAAAACTATGTATGATGCCAGGTGGTGCTAGACTTAATAAGAGGGAATCAAACAAAACAAACTCTTAGTTTCAGGCAACAAAATGGTGGTTACCAGAGGGGAAGGAGGGTCAGGGTTGGGGGGACGAAAAGGATAAAGGGGTCGAATAGAAGAGACAAGACTTTGGGTGGGGAGCATGCAATGGAGTATGCAGATGTCACATTATAAAGTTGTGAAATTTACATAAGGTGATTAACCAATGTGACCTCACTAAATTTATTTATTTATTTTAAATCCATGGTGGAAAACATTTTTTAATAAAAAATTTTTGAAGTTGGAGTATCGCTCCGATACACCAAGGTTTGATTCCCGGCCAGGGCACATACAAGAAGCAACCAATGAATGAGTAAATAGTAGAACAACAAATCAACGTTTCTCTGTTTTTATTTCTCTCTCTCTCTCTCTCTCTCTCTCTCTCTCTCTCTCTCTCTCTCTCTCCAAAAATACATTTTAGCCCAATCTAGTTTGGCTCAGTGGATAGAGCATTGGCCTGTAGACCAAAGGGTCCTGGGTTCGATTGCAGTCAAGAGCACATTCCTTGGTGGCAGGCTCCTCCCCCCGCCCAGTCCCGGTCAGGGCACATGCAGAGGCAACCAACTGATGTGTTTCTCTCACATCAGTGTTCCTCTCTGTCTTTCCCTCTTTCTTCCACTCTTCCTAAAAATCAATGGAAAAATATGCTTGGGTGAGGATTAACAAAAAAAAATTTAATTTTAAAAAAGAACAAAGATTATGGTCTCTAATTACCATTTGCCATTCAAATGAGCCAGGACTCCTTGGAGAAGGGTTAATTCCTGTTCTGGGACAGGAAATAGATAAGTTGACCTTAGAACCTCTCATAAAATAAGGAAATTTTTAGTGGGGAAATGTCAAAGGGATACAAGAGACAGTCTGAAAAGGCTCCCACTAGTCAAAGACGGGACAATTTGAGTACCTGGTAATAAGAAGAACTATGAGGAAGCATAACCAATGGATACAAGACACTGAGGGGGGGGGGGCAGGTGAAGGCATGTATTGGGGGGTAGGGGAGGCTGGGGGGGAGATCAATGGGGGAAAGAGAAAAAAAGGAGACATATGTACTACTATTTGTAATACTTCAAACAATAAAAAATAAATAAATAAAAAATATCTGCAATGAGAAGAAAAAAAAAGAACTATGAGGGAATGAAACACATCCTATATAATAAAAGCTTAATATGCTAAGTGTCCAACCATTCAACCAGTTGCTATGACGTGCACTGACCACCAGGGGGCAGATGCTCTGACCGGTAGGTTAGCTTGCTGCTGGGGTCTGGCCAATTGGGACTGGGTGAGACAGCCAGACACGCCCTGGAGCCCTCCCTCCGTCCCTCCCCAGCTCCAATCGTGCACCAGTGGGGTCCCTCAGCCTGGCCTGTGGGGATCAGGATGAAACCGGCTCTCTGACATCCCCTGAGGGATTTTGAGAGAGCGCAGGCCAGGCCAAGGGACCCCACTGGTACATGAATCTGGGCACCGGGTCTCTAGTTAATATATAAAGATCTGAGTTCACAATGATACTGAAAACAAGCAAAGCCATTAGTCACCCTCATGTTCTGGAAAGGGAAGGAATCAAGCATTTATTCTGCCATTTGTGTATAGAGTATATTTTAGGGAAATAAAGAGGGTGGGAAAGTGGTTCTTAATTATTTTAGTTTGTTAATCCTCACCGAAGGATATTTTCTCATTGGTTTTTAGAGAGCGTGGAAGGGAGGAGGAGAGACAGAGAGAGAGAGAGAGAGAGAGAGAGAGAGAGAGAGAGAGAGAGAGAGAGAAACATCGATGTGAGAGAGACACATAGGTTGGTTGCCTCTCGTACATGCTCTGAACAGCACTGGGGATAGAGCCTGCAACGGCGGGGTGTGTCCTTGGCTGGAATCGAACCCGGGATCCTTCAGCCCGCAGGCCGACGATTTATCCACTGAGCCAAACCAGCCAGGGTGGAAAGTGGTTCTTTAGAGAAGAATCCTATATCATAAAGATGTAATATGCAAATGGTCGTTACGCCGTGAAGCGCAATGACCGGATCACAGATCAGGAGGAGGGTGGGGCAGCAAGCTATGGGGCGGGGGCGGGGGGAGCTACAGGAGGGCGGGGCAGCAGATGGAGAGCTACTGGAAGGTGGCAGCGAGCTACTGGCACACGGATTCGTGTGCAGGGCTGCTAGTCTAAGAATGACAGCTGCAGGAGGAATGATAGAATTCAGGAAATAATAGATCTGGATGGTGATCATCGACATCTGACTAAAGCCGTCCGGTGAAAGATTGGCACGAACTCGACGATCAATAGGTAGGGCTGGCACCCCGAGCCCAGCAATCAACCCAGCACCCCAAGAAGAACGAGGCTTCCTGTGCCATCGGGTGTGAGGCAGTCGGAAGGACCCAGCACCACCGATGAAGTCATTTTTGCCCCCCCCCAAAAAAAAATATTAACGTGCATCTAATCAAGGTTCTAAATCTAAAACTATGAGTTTACAGGAAAAGCAGGGGCCCGCGGAACACGATAAATGACACCACAGGGACGAAACCAACCCGGTCAGACAGTGGGAAACTCTACAGGACAAGGGCCGGGTTTCTCCCAGGCGTAAATAGCATTTTTTAAAAAAGGAAGGGAAGCGAGCGTCATGGATGAGAAGAGGTTTAGGAGGCATATCAACCAAAGGCAATACCGAGACCTCATTGGGATCCTGGTTGGAATAATCGACTGGAAAACAAGACAGTTGGAGACAGTCCGGGAAATTTAAGAGTGGACTGGGCAGCCCAGGCGGCGTGGCTCCGAGGCTGAGCGTCGACCTCTGAACCAGGAGGTCACAGTGCGATTCTTCCCGGTCAGGGCACATGCCCGGGGTTGTGGGCTCGATCCTCAGCGTGGGGCGTGCAGGAGGCAGCCTCCCTCATCATAAATGTTTCTATCCCTCTCTCCTTCTCCCTTTCTCTCTGAAATCAATACAAAAAGTTTTTTCAAGTGGACTGGATATTTGACAATAGTAAGGATTCGGTGCTGCTTTTATTGAGGGTGACACATATTGTGTTTGTTTTTACTATGTTTCTCTCTCTCTCTCTCTCTCTCTCTCTCTCTCTCTCAAAATCTATTTTTTTAAACTAAAAATTAGCCCGGCTGGTGTGGCTCAGTGATTGAGCATCGACCCCTTGAACCAAGAGTTCACTGGTTCAATTCCCAGTCAGGGCACATGCCTCATCATTGATGTTTCTGCCTTTCTCCCTCTCCTTTCCTCTCTGAAATCAGCGGAGGAAGGAGGAGGAGGGAGGAGGGAGGAGGGAGGAGGAGGAGGAGAGAGGAGGGAGGAGGGAGGAGGAGGAGGAGGAGGAAGGAGGTAGGAGGAAGAGAGAGGAGGGAGGAGGGAGGAGGAGGACAAAGGAGGTAGGAGGAAGAGAGAGGAGGGAGGAGGGAGGAGGGAGGAGGAGGACAAAGGAGGGAGGAGGAGGAGAGAGGAGGGAGGAGGGAGGAGGAGGAAGGAGGAGGGAGGAGGAGAAGGAGGGAGGAGGAGGAGGGAGGAGAGAGGAGAAGGAGGGAGGAGGGAGGAGGAGGAGGAGGGACAAGGGAGGAGGAGGGAGGAGGGAGGCTCTGGATGACTGAGAATGGCAAAGTGTTGGGAACTGCTGCAGCTGGGTAAAAGGTGTCCTGGTGTGAACAGTATCATTCTCCCTGCTTCTGTGTGAAATTGTCCATAATAAGGTACAGAACAGAGTCCTGAGCACTTCTTCCCGGAAGAGCTGCCGGGCAGTGTCAAGAGAGGAAAGGTGCTGAGGCGGCCGCTGGGCTGGGGATCCTTGCAGCCAACCTGCACCCCAGGGGCACCCGACCCAGCAGGAAGATCCCGTGCAGGGAACGGAATGATCAAACTCATTGCCGAGCACCTGCTATGTGCCGAGCATGGCACCAGCTCTTCCCACCCTGACCTTGACCCTCACGTAGGTTCTGTTCACACGCCCATTTTATTGATGGGGAAGCTGAGGCACCCGAGGGGGAGTAGCCTGTTCGGGTCACGTAGATAGGAATGCAAACCTGCACGGGGTGGGGTTCCAACCCAAGCCGGCTGCCCCTGACCAACGCCAAGGGGGGCTGGGGGGAGGGGCAAGGACACCTCAGGGGTGGGCTCTGTGGCCCTTGAAGCTCGCCCGTCCCTGCGCCACTTTGCCACAAACCCAGGGAAAGGAGACAGAGACAGAAACATTGTTCAGAGCTGGATTTTTAGTGTGCCTGAATCTGTGGGCTGAGGTTCATACCCACCTTGTGGATTAAATAAGATAAAATGTGTTCGGGCATCTAACAGAGTGCCTGGCCTACAGCAGAGGGCCAAGAAATGGCAGCCGATGTGGGTATTCTTCATCAAGATTATGATTACGGAAGAGCTGAGATCTTTCTCTGAATCAAAAATTTTTTTCTAGTCCCTTTACGTCACCCTGAGGTGGGCCCCGCGGACGTTCAGGGGCCCTTGCTGCTAGAGCCATGGCAGTGGTTAGGTTATTCAGAGGAGAGTGCCAATGGGCTGGGGAGTGGGGGAGCAGGGTAGAGCTGTGCCGTGGAATATTACTCAGTCGTGAGAAAGGAGTGGGCTACCGATGCGGGCTGCAACGTGGATGAGGCTTGACAACATGTGCTGAGTGAAAGAAGCCAGACACAGGTCACGTGTCGAATGAGTCCCCGTGTCTGCTACATCCAGAAAGGCAAATCCATAGAGATGGGGCTGGGGGGGGGGGGGGATTAATGGTTGCCAGGGGCTGCAGGAAGGAACGGGGAGTGACCGTCTAATGGGTACAGGGTTAACTTTGGGGGTGCTGAATATTCTGCACCTAGCTAGAGGTGACGCTTGCACGGCACCATGAACGTACTAACTGACACTGAGGTGTACACTTTAAAACGGCAAATTACCGGTCGTGTGAATTTTATCCAATTCCCCAAGAAATGCCAGTGTCACAAAGACAGGAAGGGCTGAGGGACTGTCCAGATGAATGGGAACTGAAGAGCCGGGACCACGTGACACGTTGGACCGGAGCCTGCAGCAGGGAAAACGATTCGCTCTAAAGGGCGTCATTCCAACAATCCAGCGTGTCTGGGTGCGGCCTGCGATGAGGTAATAGCACTGCATCGGGGTCAAAGTTCCCCACGTGGGTGACGGGGCTGTGCTCAGCAACTAGTAGGTGAGTTTCCCTCTTCTTGAGAAGTAGACAGAGAGATTTACTCTCCAGTAGTTCAGGGGGGAAAAAATAGATCGATCGGTAGGGCAAACTTGGAGAATCTGGGTATAGAGTATAGGGGAGGGTTTGGGCGGTATTATTCTTGTAATTTTTCTATAAAGTGTGAAAATATTTCAAAATGGAAAGCTAAAATCGTCGCCATGTTTCCACTGGTGAACAGACCTGCCCCGAGCCCTCACCCCCAGCTCCTCCCACCTGACCATGCACCTGCTTTTCCCGTTTGCTACTCTGGGACCCTCCCCTTCCGGGTCCCCAAGCTCCGGGCAAGAAAGGTGAGTGCCAGGCACAGCAGGAGGCCCCATTCCCTGCCTTTTTTATTGGCGGGTGGGGGGGGAGCGTGTGCAGGTTGTTAAATATTGTGCATGTCCCCGTCAGGCTAACTTTCCTCTGCCGGTTGCACGAGCGAACTGCCATCCTTGGCTGCAGAATGAGTCAGACCCCAAAAAGGGAGCCCCCCCGCCGCCACCACCCCCGCTCCACGCGTCATCCCTCCTCTCATCAGCTGACAAAGGGCTCTGTCCTCTCCTGACGCGGACAAAAGATGCTGATTCAAACACTGCGGTGCAACCCGGGACCGCGCAAACACTGCGGTGCAACCCGGGACCGCGCAAACGGCTCCGATCGCCGATGAGACATAACCGAGGCGCCCAGCCACAGGGGACCCGGCTCATCCGGGCAACAGAATACTATGCAACCACCAAAAAGAATGAGGAAGTGAGGCCTGAAGGGGAAAGAGCTCCAAGATCGAGGTGAAACAGGAAAAAAGCGCGGACCAAGGAGTGTGTAATGCTCCCAACGAAAGAGGAAACGGACTGGCGCCCCCTCTTTCTCCCTGCCCCTCCCCCTCCCGCTCTGTCTCAGTCATTCCCTCCATCCGCGCGCGAATCTGTGTTCAGTCTGGTTCCAGAAGCAGAGAGAGGCCCTCACTGGTTTGGCTCAGTGAACAGAGCGTCAGGCTGCGGACTGAAGGGTCGGTCCAGGGTTCGATTATGGTCAAGAGCACATGCCGGGCTGCGGGCTCCATCCCCAGTAGGGGGCGTGCAGGAGGCAGCCGACCCATGATTCTCTCTCATCTCTGATGTTTCTGTCCCTCTCCCTTCTACTCTGGAATCAATAAAAACATATTTAAAAAGGGGGGGAAAACCCTAGCCGGTTTGGCTCAGTGGATAGAGCGTCGCCCTGCGGACTGAAGGGTCCCAGGTTCGATTCCGGTCAAGGGCATGTACCTAGATTGCGGGCACATCCCCAGTAGGGGGCGTGCAGGAGGCAGCTGATCGATGTTTCTCTCTCATCCATGTTTCTAACTCTCTATCCCTCTCCCTTCCTCTCTGGAAAAAAAAAAATCAATAAAATATATTTTTAAAAAGCAGCAGACAGAGGGCCCCTGGCAGAGTGGTGCCCCAGGAGCGGGCAGTGGGGGGCAGGCCCCGGAAGGAAGCTTCTCACCGGATGTGCTTTGTCCTTCCCGGACGGACGCAGACCCCCTACCAGCGAGCGCACGCCCGTCCCGCACTGTGGGTCTCAGGTAGAACCCAGGCGTTTCAGAAGCGTCTAACGGGTATTTCCTCCTCGCACACACACTCGCCGGCCGGGGAATCACTCCCCGACTTTCCTGGCAGGAAGTCAGGGTCTGCAAGGAGAGCGGAACTGACCCGGGAGCGTTCAGCAGGGAGGCGGGTCCGGGGAAATAAGCCACAGCACCATGGCCCAGGCCGCTCTGCTCCAAGGTGGTCCGTGACCATGGGGGGCGTGAAATGTGGCCGATGCATCCGAGGAACTGGACTTGCGATCGTGTCATTTGAATTGAATTTCAGCAGCCGCACGTGGCTCGTGGCCACTGTGTGGGGCCGTGCGGGTGTGGGGGCCTACGCCGCCGGGTGTCTGGTCACTCGTTCACTAATGACCATCTTTATGTCACCGCCACCCGGAGGGCGAGGCGTTGACATCGTGCCCGAGTTACCAGGCCCCTGGCAAGAGCCCTTGTCTGCTGCGTGGACAAAGGGCTCCAGAACAGAAGCTGGAAGGAGAGGAGACTGAAACCGTCCCCGTGAGGTGAGGGACAGCGGTGGCTGGCACCGGGCCGGCGGCCCTGAGGCGACGTGCGTGGACAGGGGGACAGGGTGAAGGAGGAGACACGGCTCTCCTTAGAGACCAGCCGTCATAAGCACCAAGCTCTGTTCTCAGCCTCGTTCATGTACGATCTCATCTAACCCACAGAACAACCCTCTGAGGGTTGCTGCTCTTGCAACACCCATCTCCCAGATGAGAAAACTGAGGCGGCCGAGAATGTAAGGGACCCGAGTCCTCACAGTTAGCGGGTGGAAGAACACTTCTGAGAGGCGAACTCCAGAGCCTTCTCGGAGAGGCTACCGGGCTTTAAGTGCCGTGAGAGTACGGGGCACCGTTTCAAGGCAGAAAGCCACGAGGTGAGAGGCAGGGACTGTGCTCCGCACCGAAACACGGAAGGTCAGCATGGCTGGCGGGTGGCCAAGAGGAGGCTAGAAGATCCAGATGCCATGTTAAAGAACTTGCATTTTATCCTGGGGTAATGGGAGCCATGGATGGTCTGTGAGCTGCCGAGAGACTGGGCTAGCGTTCAGTTTAAAAGATGGCTCTGGCCACTGTCAGTAGGTGGGGACCAGAGAGGGGGCTGGAGCGGGGATCCAGGCCAATGAAGGCGGGACCGTGGATTGTGGGGGGGCGACCAAGAAGAGAAAGAGAACTGGGAAGATTGAAGAGCACAGAGAAGGCCGGACTTGGCCTCCGTCCTTGAGCACCTGTGGGATGTGTCTGGAAGGATCCACCATGAGCCGGTGTCCACGGTTGCCTCAGAGGAGCAGTGACAAGGAGCCTGAGGCTCTGAGGAGGGCAGGGAGAGTGGCCCTTCACGTCACACCCTCTGGCACTGGGGATGAGTTTACAGGAAGAAGCAGAAGTCCAAGCTAACCGGGGGCCCTGTTCTGAAGTCCTGTCAGCACGAGCAGGGTCTAAAAGGTGAAGTGAGGGGGTGAAGCGACTCCGCCCCGGTGTCCTCCTGCTTCCCCTTCCCCCCCCTCCTCCTGCCCATGAAGCAAGAGAGAGCTCTGAGCACAGCAGGTGCTAAATCACAGCCCGGCCTCGCCCACACTCAGTGCCTGGACCCGTCTCCCTCGGACACTCACAGAATCCATGGAACAGCCTGGCTGTGCCACCACCACCAAAGGCTCTCCGATCAGACAAGCACCTCACAGTCTGAGCGGTTCCTACTAGATGCTATGCTTGCTTCCAGTTCAGACAGCCCAGTACTCTGCAGACAGGCTGTGCACACAGAAGGAGCTTGACAGGAACCCAACCTGTGAAGTGCAGCCAAAGGCGCAGATGAGATCAACATGCAATTCACCAAACAGCCCGTCTAAGCAAAGGCTGAGCCTCCCGCCCCCAGCAGAGCTTTGGATAGGAGCCCCGTCTCCTTTACTTGTTGCAAGTAAAATAAAACTGCCTCACAGCGGCCACGTCTGGCTCTGGAACCCCAATCCCCAAGCGGCAAAGCCCTGCAGTTCAGTAACCGGGTCTGCTCCTCTCCTGCCTCAGTTTCCCTGTCTCTACAATTCAGAACACCGAACGTCCAGGTCATTCCCTGCACCTTCCTTCCCAAGCGGCTCCTTGCAGCCTCCCCACCTTCGCTCTTGCCCTGCTGCAGCCCAGAGGGAAGCTGTGCCTGGATCCTCCGCTTGAGGAAGGAAGTCATCGTCCTTAGGAGACCCGAGGCACAGACACCCCGCCCTGGGGAACGCATGGGTCCCGGCCCCGAGGCCTCGCGCTGACTCCCGGACAGTCTTACTCCTTAGCGTGTCCCAGTGCAGGAGTGTGCGAGCCTGAGCTGAGGGCCAGGGGAGAAGGGGAGAAATGGACAACAGGGAGAGTTGGCAGTCGGGGGGGAGTTGAGGAGGGGGTGTCAGAAAGAGAGAGCAAAGGTCCCGGCACCCACCCCCCTTCTAGACTCACCATATTCGGTGTCCCTCGTTCTCCGCGGGCCAGGGACCCTCCTGCCCGAGGTCTGTGGTTTTTATGGCCCTAAGGGAGGTGCAGATAAGCAGGAAGGAAATGACCCGTCCCTCTGCCCTGAGGTCCTCATTGGTCTGCACTCTGGGTACCCTGGCTAGGGCTCCTGTGGGGCAGCATGGGAAGCAGAGGTCAGGGCTCCGAGCGCTGAGGAAGTTCCCGCCCGCCCAAGCCATATGGGAGAGATGCCTGCCTGGTTTCCTCGGCCCCACTCAGAGCTGGGTTTCCCCATTTGAGACTCCTCTCTCCCTCTCTCTCTCTCTCTTCTTCTAGGGCCCCTCCACCAAAAAGCTTAGGAGTCCAGCCTGCCTGAGCGCCCCTGAGGTCCTGGGCAGCGGGGAGGGAGCCCAGCCTCCCAAGCAGGATGCTTGGAGGCCACACGTAACCAGACAATCCATGGGTCCGGCCGCCTGTCACTGCTTGAGCCCATTCGGCGGAGACAGGGTTGAATCATATGTGAGCGTTTATCCCAGTCCTGCCGGCAGGAAGGGAGAGCAGCAGGTCCTCCACACAAATCTGCTCCGCCGCCCCCCGTAAACCAGCGGCTCCCATTGGGCAGAAGGATGGAGATTTCTTGGAGAAGTCGGCAAAAGGGATAAGAATGGGCGTATGCAAAATGGGCGCTCTCAGGTAAGGCTGGCTCAGGGTTCGCAACGGGCCGGTGGCATGCAAAGTGCTTGTGCCCCTGGTTTCTGCAACAAGGTTGTTACTCTTTCCAGGATAATAAGCAGCTCCCGGATGTGGGGGATGAGCCAGATTTCCAGGGCGCTCCTAGGTCCCCCGTGCAACTCCCAGCCAGGTTAGAATGTGCCTTCTCTAATCAGAACAAAACGATCGCAGTTCACAGAGCATGATTATTATTATTATTTTTTTTAATTATTGGTTTGAGAGAGAGACATCCATTTGTTGGTTTGTTTGTTAATCTTCACCAGAGGATATGGTTCCATTGATTTTTAGAGAGAGTGGAAAGGAGGGGGAGAGGCAGAGAGAGAGAAACACTGGTGTGAGACAAATCGATTGATTGCCTCCTGCAAGCAGCTGGGGATCGAGCCTGCAACCAGAACTCGTACCCCTGACCGGAATCAAACCTGGGACCCTTCAGTCAGCAGGCTAACGCTCTATCTACTGAGCCAAACCAGCTAGGGCAACAGAGCATGACTAATATTTCTTACTAGAGGCCCAGTGCACCAATTCCTGCACCAGTCAGGTCCCTTGGCCTGGCCTGCAGGATCAGGCTGAAACCAGCTCTCTGACATCCCCTGAGGGGTCCCAGATCACAAGAGGGCACAGGCCAGGCTGAGGGACCCCTTCGGTGCACAATCGGAGCCAGGGAGGGACGCGGGAGGGCTCCAGGGTGTGTCTGCCTGTTTCACTCAGTCCCAATCAGCCAGACCCCAGCAGGAAGCTAACCAACCAGTCAGAGCATCTGCCCCCTGGTGGTCAGTGCACGTCATAGTGAGCAGTTGAACAGCCTTAGCATATCATTAGCATATTATGCTTTGATTGGTTGAACGGCCGTCCAGATGACAGGACACTTCGCATATTAGGTTTTTATTATATAGGATAATTATAGCTGGTCCCCAATATTCCATTTCTGCCCCTAACATTTCTCCACTGCTATTTCTATCATCTCATAGCTATGAGATTAGTTTTAGATGAAAAGTCTCACCCTGCCGGACTGCCTCTGTTTCTACCTTGAAAGCAGCTCTTGGGGGTGGAATACAGCAAATGCAGGGTCTAAAAAGAGGGAGACATTGAATGCAGCAGCAAGCTATCAGACTACAAAAAATAAATAAACAGGAGAAAAACCAAAAGGAATTCCCGCAACCCAGACAGGTTGGGTAGCCAGGAAGTGAGGTTGGATAAGTCAAATCCAAAAAACCCTTCTGGTTGTTTTACCTTGGAGATGTTTTCCTGATGCGTTGAATGTTGTTTTCTATCAACTGAGAATTGTCAGAAAGATTAAAGTAGCACACTCCTTCCCGTTCTTCACCGCTGTGGCTATGCCGCAAAGCAAGTAACCTGTTGCTGCCTGATTCTCTAAAACTGCCTCCTGGACCTGGCTCAGCTCTTGATTTATCCCATACACGGCTCCGGAAGTGGTATTCAGGGCTCTTACCATGCTACGCGCCAGCCAGGTCACCTCTGTATTAAGGGAGCCCACCATTACCAGCATAACAAAGATGGTCAAAGCAATATACTCAGCTGGGCTCCCCACGTGGAGATCGTCATTGTAGCCAATGCTATTTCTGTGAGAAGGTCTCTTCTGGTTTGGACCCTGTGATGTTTCAGGGGCATAAAGACGGTCAGTCGTCCTCGGGAACAAGGCCCCCGGTGCTGTTGACAGGGATAGATGAGTAAACAGTTACCCCACGTATGAGAAACCAACCAGCCGGCAGCTTAGTATGTCCATTCCTATAAGGGAGGGTGAAATGATGAGAACACTTCATATTGTAGTTATTAGACACTGAAAGACGGCATTCACCACGGGGAACTACTGCCGTAATGTTTAGAGAAAACATCCCTGCATCCCCCTCCTAGACAGTGGGTCCCAACCTATAAAGCTCCCCATCTGTGACTTTCTTCCCAAAATGAATAGAATAATTCTACATATGAGCAATAGGTTTCCCAACTTCTGGTGACATCCAGAGTCCAGTCATGTTAGACATGACATTCCAAAGTCTTTGTTAATAAAAACTAAAATCGGGAACTGGTCTTATTGAATTCATGCAAAGAAACGTATTCACGCTTTAAGAATTGCCAAATTCTGGAGGGATAAGGTAGGGAGAAAAATATGTAATTTACCAAATTGCTGTTAAAATGCTTTCTTCTATCTGAAACACAAAAAGTTTAAGAATCAGCAATACTTTCAGCAAAAGTTACAAAAACGGTATAATTATTTTCAATTCATTCAGCCCCATAAGCAATTTTTTGTTACTCTTGATTTTTCCTGCCAGTACTTCTATAAATAAAGATATTCTATAGAGTTCTAATAATTTTTATCCAGTTCGAAGGGGATGATCTGAAAATGTCAGAATCCTTTCCATGGATCCTTCAGAAGATGTAACATTTTTCCAAATGCATTATAACAGAACAGTAACTGTCTCTAAATGACAAGAAGAAATTTTAAAATGACACGGTTATGGATTTTATTATAATGCAAATGACATGGAATCTTGTCCTTTTTGCAAAACACAATATTCCAGAATAATAAGTTAGAGTTATAAATGAAAGCATATCAGAATCTATTTTAATAATATACACATATAAATAGAATATAGTTATTACTTCTTTATTTGACAAAGTTCCCATATACCTTAATTATAAAATTTTTCTTCATAAGGAGAGAAAACAAATCCTTGAGGCATTCCAGGACCTATTGGAATGACCTAAAGCCAATTCTAGGTTAAAAAAAAAAAAAGTTTCCTAAAATTCAAACCCTGGAAAGGTTGTCAAACTTATTTACCAAAAGATTATAGATTATCATTATTATTAAATAGTATTAGACTATTTATTCATTCAAAGTGACAAAAGTGCATTATGCAAATATAGACTAGCAAAACTTCAGTTCCCACAATTAAGATCACTTTTTTTAAGTAATTAAGTACCTGATTAATATATAACTATTTCAAAAATTTATAGAACTTTTGCTTCCTGGGCAAATACAGGAAAAACTTCTTTCCTTTTAACAAACTGGAAAAGGACTAACCAAATTCTGTATTAGCTTATTTTAGATGCATTTATTTAATTAAATTTATTATTCAGATTACCTATAATTTCCTTTAAGATTTCTTTTTACAACTCTTCTGTAACTTTCACAAACCTTCTTAACCATTCCACTTTAGAAAACCTGACTTTCCTTTTCCCTTCAAAATCTATCTCCATACCACATGCCTTCTTCTACCAAAACCATACAATTTCTTTCCAATTAGTTAGAATTTTTAACTCTTAGGAACCTTAAATTTTAAGTGGCAAGTAAGTACTTAGCATTTCTCATATTAGCAGTACATTCACATTATAAGAGATATATTTCAAATAAAATATAAAACATATTTATTAACAGATTCAAATCTATCCTCTAGATTGTCTGTAGTAAAAATCCAAAAGTAGGCAAACTCAAATTAATTAATATTTTAGTATCCTGTTATTCTAAAATACCTAGATATTTAATATTTTTTACTATTTATTCCAACAAATGCCAAAGTTTTAAGTTACCAAAGACTTCAGAAAACTGTGTTTAGGCATAAATAATTATCACTGAAAACCTTCATCATAAACCCTTCATTTTAGTTGTATCTACTTATCATGTCTTAACAACTTTGAGATTTTTTAAAATATATTTTTATTGATTTTTTACAGAGAGGAAGGGAGAGGAATAGAGAGTTAGAAACATCGATGAGAGAGAAACATCAATGAGAGAGAAACATCAATGAGAGAGAAACATCGATCAGCTGCCTCCTGCACACCCTCTACTGGGGATGTGCCTGCAACCAAGGTACATGCCCTTGACTGGAATTGAACCTGGACCCTTCATTCTGCAGGCCAACATTCTATCCACTGAGCCAAACCGGTTAGGGCAACTTTGAGATTTTAAAGCCAATTATTATTACCCAAGGCATTTTCTCAGCAAATTTTGTAACAGGGGTAACTCACGGGCCTCCAGTGGCTTTACTGTGAAAGCACTTCTATATTTTTCTTTAGAAACATGGGAGTGGCCCCCACTGCTGCTTCTGCAGCCTGCTGGGGCACCTCTGCAGATCTGGTCCTCCTCGGAGAAAGACTTGGGGGCGTTAGGAGGTTTACTTCCCATATTGTTCTTTCTGAGTAGACTATAACAATATGAAAACTTGCATATAAGAAGAGATCTTAAAAACAGAAACAAACAAAAACCCCACAGTAAGTAAATGAGTACTCTCAAACGCCTGGACTGGACATTAGCCTTAGACTCTCATCTCACACTAACCCAGCCCAGCAAATGGCCTTTGGTTCTGAGTGGTGAAAAGCCCAAACAGCAGAGACAGAGGATCTCCTGTGCTCATAAAGTGGGGCAGAGCAGCCCTGGCTGGTTTGGCTCAGTGGATAGAGCGTCGGCCTGTGAACTGAAGGATCCTGGGTTCGATTCCGGTCAAGGGCACATGCCCGGGTTGTGGGCTCCATTCCCAGTGTGGGGCGTGCAAGAGGCAGCCGATCAGTGATTCTCTCTCATCATTGATGTTTCTATCTCTCTCTTCCTCTCCCTTCCTCTCTGAAATCAATAAAAATATTTTTTTCAAATGGGAAAGAGCAAACTAAGTCTCCAAAAAGATAAGAAAGCAAGCAAAGAACATCAGACAGACAAGAACTCTCACTAGCTAAGAGTTTCCAGCAGCTGATGCCTTGAGAGGGAGAGCAGGGAGGGTCCCCAAGATGAAGAAGTCTCGGCAGCTGCTGAGAAGTTCCTGCAATCCCTACCACGGGTTCAGCCTGCCACAGCAGCTGGGCCCCCCAGCAAAGTGAATGTGCCCCATCTTTAAACAGAGTAAGCCAGCCCTAGCTGGTTTGGCTCAGCGGATAGAGCGTCAGCCTGCGGACTGAAGGGTCCCAGGTTTGATTCTGGTCAAGGGCATGTACCTTGGTTTCGGGCACATCCCCAGTAGGAGGTGTGCCGCCCCTTCCTCTCTGTAAAAATCAATGAAATATGTTTTTTAACAAAAGAAACAAACAAAAAACACCAAAGCAGAGCAACGTCTCTCGTCTCAGAGTGGATGAGGCTAAGGGTTTGGAGACCAGGCAAGGACCGCTGAAGGCCGCTTGCCACCCGTAGCTGATCAGGCTCGCCCAGACGACAGGCAGTAACAGATCTCCCAAGCCACACACAACAAGTGCTTCCCGTGCCTTACAAAGAAGCCCAGGCGTGAGGCAGCAAATGCTCCTCGCACCATACAAACGCGCTTGGTTCCTCCTCCTGTCACACAAACGCGCTTGATTCAACTTGGATCTTAGGTAAGACGATGGGGATCGCGGAGGCTGCGGCTGGTACTCAAAACAGGAAAATTCCCGGCAGCCCTTCGCCTAAGAGTCCAGGCCTCAGCCCCAGGAACCCCCCAGTCCAAGAAGCAAGCGGGATCCCGGGTACTCGCCCCAGGGGAGTCCCTTGCTTACATCCCTTCGCGGTTGCCAGAATATGTAAACAGACAATCAAGGGGGTCGGGGCTGCCTGTCACTACTTGAGCCAGTTCAGCAGACAGGGTTGAATCTATGGGAGCGTTTATTCCAGTCCTGCGGGCAGCATGGGAGAGCAGCAGGTCCTCCACAAAAATCTGCTCTGCCCCCCATCATAAGCCAGCTGCTCACCTTGGGCAGAAGGATGGGGATTACATGGGGAACTAGGCAAACCGGATAAGACTGGGTATGCAAAATGGGCGCTTTTCAGGTAATGCTGACTGGGGGTTTGCAAAGGCCTGCGGGTATGCAAAGGGCTGGCGCCTCTGGTTTCTGCAACAAGGTTGCTCATTGTTAGGGTCAGGGAAGGAGGAAGCAGGAGACCAAAGTGGTAAGGGCTTATAAATGTATGAGGTCATCTGGATACCAGATGGGCTGAGCCCCAACATGGCACCGGCACCCAAAGCCGGGGAGTCAGGGGTTTTTAAAGGACTCTAGCGGGCTTTTTCTGGGCGGAGAATTCTGTGTGCCGGTCTGGATTCCGGGAAACTCCGGAAGGGGAGAGATAACGGTCTCAGCAAGTGGAATGTCCGTTGCGACGTGACCTGAAGGTCAGTCCCCAGGGGTGGGGGTATCGATCCGATTATTTGATCAGACCTAACACTCATCACTCCATGATAACAGGCCGCTCCCGGCGGCAGAGGATGGGCTGCATTCCCCCCAGGTCCCGCGTGCAACTCCCAGCCAGGTTATCACACGCTTTCTCAAATTGGAACGGGACCATCACGTTAGCAGAGCATGCTTAATATTTCTTATCACTGTTGCTAGTCCCCCCCAATCCTATTTCTGCCCCTTACAGAAACACGCTGGACCTGGGTTGAGGAAGGAGCCTCAGAGTGTCCTATTGCTGACACCAAGGGCCGCGAACTGAGTGGCTGAAAACAACAGAAATGCATGGACCCTCTCACCATCTGGAGGCAGCAGCCCAAACTCAGGCGGCCAGCAGGACCACACTCGCTCTGCAGGCTCCCAACAGCCTGTGCCTGGCCCTTCCCGCTGCTGGTGACGTCAGCGCCACAGCTGGTGGCCGCCACTCCCATCTCTGCCTCCACGTGGTCTCATCACCTTCGCTCCTGCTCTGCCTCAGGTCTCCCTCTAACCCCACTCACGAAAGAACCCCTGTGATTGCATTTAGGGTCCCCCTCAATAACCTCCCGTCTCAGGATCCTTCATTTATCTGCCAAGTCCCTTTTGCTGTGTAAGTTCATACCACAGGCCCCAGGAAGTGGGTATCTGTGGGAAATTCTCTTCAGCCACCACAGTGAGTGTGGTCATGAGGACAGATGCAGGTTTGTCCCCCCTGCCCCCCCCCCCGCCCCCGCACACACACACACGCCCTTCTGCAACTCAGCAACCAATCACCCCATCTTTCCTCCACAAACAGAATTTTTTTCTACAGCTGTTACAGAAGACCGGAAAAAAAACCAAGCCACACTTTGAGAAAGGGAGTTACATTTTATTAAGGGCAGGGCCAGAGAAAAATGTGCCTTTTAAATTCTGCCTCCCCCCCCCCCCCACACACACACACACACACACGGAGGAAACCTTTTCTATTTATACTTTTCCTAACTCTTTTGTCTCCCAAATTTGGAATGAGACTTCTGGGCCTTCTGGGGAAAAAGGCCTACGTGCTGGGAAGGGGCCATGAGACCATATCTCAAGGCCTGGCCTGGTGGCAGCACTGACAACTCTGTCCGGGGCATAGTCCATGGCCTCTCTGGAATGGGAGTAGACTTATTTTCCTTATTATTTAAGCAAGCAAGCATTTACAGAAGCCAAAATAGCAGGGTTAACATTTCAAACAGCAGTTTTTATATAAGATGGGTGCTTCACAGCAACCTCCAATTTCTAAAGATCTAGCTTTTCTTTTTCATTGCAAAGGGTGGGCAAAAAGGGGCCACATGCTAACCTGATTAACTCGGGGAAGGCCTGCGTGGTGGTCTTGCAAACTCAGAGACCTACAGTAACCACAAAGGATGGTCCGACATGAAAACTGAATCATTACAAAGCAGTTTATAGCAGTTAGTCATTGAAGCATAGTAACCTCCATCTTGGGTAAAAACTGCTGTTTAAAACTTTAACCCTGCTATTCTGGCTTCTGTAAACTTTTGCTTGCTTAAATAATAGGGAAAAATAAGACTACTCCCATTCCAGAGAGGCCATAAACTATGCCCCAGACAGAGTTGTCAGTGGTGGCGCCAGGCCAGGCCTTGAGATATGGTCTCATGGCCCTGTCCCAGCACACAGGACTTTTTCTCAGGAGGCCCGGAAATCTCACTCCAAATGGGGAAGACAAAGAACTGAAAAAGGTATATAAAGGAAAGACTTCCTCTATTTGGGGCCCCATAATCTAAGAAGCAATATTTCCTCTGGGTCCACTAGCACTAGCGCAATGAAAAAGACTCCAATTAAATCTGGCTTATTGATTAAGGCGTCTCCTGATTTACAATATAACATCATGACCCAGGCCAGCATCTTCCCTGACAGATCAGCTTCGATCTTTACTGAGCCGATTGTCTTTTTGCCCTGTGGGATGTCTGGGTAACTTGTAACGTCCCTTTTTCCGGACCCCTCAGGGCACAACACGTAGTGCCAGGTTGCAGGCCAGGGATTCCCTCATAGTTACTGTTATTGTGGTAACTGTCGACTGTTGACTGTCCTGTACCCACCTACGTAAAAGGGGCATGTGTCTGTCGTTTCACTTTTTATCCGATCCCAGAGGTTTCCCCCCATTTTGCTTTCTCCCGCCTCCCTAATCTGTGCCGCGCCACGTCAGCCAGGTTGGGTGAGCTTGAGAGGGGGCGGTGAAGGATTGAGAAAAGACAGACAAGAGAAAAAAGCTGGGTCTGGGTGGGACGCTGTCCTCTCTGATGGAGTGCTAGCGACAGCGCCACAGACTACAAGCCGAGTCTTTATTTCACAGCCAGATTCCACACAGCAGAGGAAGGCGTGGCTCCAACCTTCCCTCGGTTTCAAATCTATTCAGTCCGATGCACCTGGTCAAGCTTTGGTTACTCGCTGCACCTCCTGCAGCCCCTACCACTCAGCCACGCCGGGCCGCAGGTTCAGGCCAAAGGTTCAAGATTACAACTATAATTGTGCCGGGAGGGCTTTGCCGTCCAACCGAGGACCCGTACGTGGCTTTGCCATGAGAGGACCGTGCCCTCTCATAGTCCGAAGCTTGAACCTGTCCAAACACTGTGGCTGCTCTCCACACTCATCTATCACCAGTGGATTTCAAGTAACCCGCTTACGTCTCCTCCTCTGATGGAAATTTATAACACTAAGTGAAAGCCTCCGTTCCTGGGAGCATTGCCTCAATGCACTGAGATTCTGCTTCCCAGCAATTGTCGACCGTTTGGCGCAAATAAACTCGCAAAAACTCTTTATAGAATGTTTCTTACGTTCAAAGGTAATCTATGCACCTTGCAAACGTCTGAACAAGACACAAAACCTTCTGAACGCTTCCTATTCGCAGTTTGGAGTGTATTCACCCAGACTTTCCAAAATGTGGTGTCGGTTTGCCCGGTTGGTAGGGCTCAGTGGTTGAGGGTTGACCTATGAACCATGAGGTCATGATTTGATTCTCAGTCAGGGCACCTGCCTGGGTTGTGGGCTCGATCCCCAGTAGGGCGCGTGCAGGAGGCGGCCTATCAGTGATTCTCTCTCATCATTGATGTTTCTACCACTCTCCTCCTTTCCCTTTCCCTCTGAAATCAATAAAAATATATTTTAAGAAGTAAAATAAAAAAGACGTAATGGAGTAACTTCCTCCGTGTGACAATAAATTACAGGTCTGAAGAACCAGATGAAGGGTTAGTTCACGGGAGGGTGATAGTCAAAACCTCGGAAAATTCGCCTCCTGTAGACACTCTTTGAGACATCTGAGGAGAGGGTTCATTCAGGAGGAAGTGATGCTGGAAACACGTAGTGACCACAAAAAGAAGTGCTTGTCCATATCAACCCGAATCTACATAAAGAGCGGGGCGGCATCATGACCGAACGGGCGACCAGTCACCACGAAGTCTCTGGAGCACCTCTCTCTCCCTCTCCCTTCTCTCTGAAATCAATAAAAATATGTAAGAGAGAGAGAGAAACATTGATGTGAGAAAGAAACATACATCTACTGCCTCCAGCACATCCCCCTCTGGGGATGGACCCTTGAAACCCGAGCATGTGCCCTGACCAAGGAAGCAAACTGGTGACCTCTTGGTGCATATGGCATCATGCTCAACCCACTGAGCACACGTGATTTCTGGAATCACTTCCTAAAGAAACTACCTGCCCTCACGTTCTTGTTTTGAGTCTGCTTTTGAGGAAATTCAAGCCAGGACGGTGATGATGAGGATGATGAGGATGGAGAAGGGGAGGATGAGGAGGGCGAGGAAGAGGAGGAGGAGTCCGGAGGTGATTCACGAGTGAGGAACGTGAAACAAGAAAGGGAAGAAACCTAACAGGGTGTGCTCGCGCAGACTGCTGCTGAGAGCCGGTGGGGTGCAATCCCACAGGGGCCGCCTGAGGACCCAAGCCGCTGTGCCTCAGAATGGTCTCCTCAGAGCACGGAGAAGCTGAGGCATTCAGCCACCCGCTCCCACCACCCACTGGCTGAGGGTTGCCTCACGAACATGGTTGTCGCTGTTGTTTTTAAATATATTTTATTGATTTTTTACAGGAGGAAGGGAGAGGGAGAGAGAGTTAGAAACATCGACGAGAGAGAAACACCGATCAGCTGCCTCCTGCACACCTCCCACTGGGGATGTGCCCGCAACCAAGGTACATGCCCTTGACCGGAATCGAACCTGGGACCTTTCAGTCTGCAGGCCACTGAGCCAAACCGGGTAGGGCATGGTTGTTGTTTTTAATATACATATTTTTATTGACTTCAGAGATGAAGGGAGAGGGGAAAGAGATTGAAACATCAGTAATGAGAAAGAACCCTTGATTGGCTGCCTCCTGCATGCCCCCCACTGGAGATGGAGCCCACAACCCAGGCACGTGCCCAGACCGGGAATCGAACCATGATCTCCCAGTTCCTAGGTTGATGCTCAACCACTTAGCCACCTGGCCAGGCAGGAACATGGTTTTATTGGTATATTTCTGCATAGCAAGTCTCAAACAAAGGAGCTTTAAATGTTTTATATTGTCTCTCATGGTTCTGTGGCTGGACTGCTGGGCACCTCTCACCCAGGGCCTCCCTATTGCAGTCAGATGCTGGCTGGGGCTGTACTCACTTGAAGGCTCGACTGGGCTGGATGTCCCAGGCGGCTCGCTCACATGGCCGGCGGGTAGTTCTGGCTGTCAAGTGTGGCATTTTCAACAGAGTGCCTACAGCTGGGCTCTCTGTATGGTTTGGGCTGAGAAGCAAAATGAGGAGTGAAATGGGTACCGTTGGGGTCAGATTGCCTGGGTTTTCATCTTTCCACCCACCTCCCAATACACACACTTATTTCAGTTTTGAGCACAACATCCAGGTTCTCCCATCCCCTTACCCCACCTGTGACAGATTACTCTTTGAAATAAATAGATTTTGTAAAAAAAAGTTTAAGTCTTCACTCTATCCACCTCATCTCCTAGGAAGGAATGTACTTCTGCACCTTTATACTGGACTTGGCCATGTGACTTGATTGGCCAATAGGATGATGGCACATAGAACACATACAGAGACATGAAATGTACCTGTGCACTTGGGCTCACTGCCACCACCAGGAGAAGAATATTCCTGGGATAGCCCTCTGGTCCCAGCTACTGGATGCACTTGCCAATGCCAGCCAAGATCAGCCCACCCACCAACACTTGAGGGAGCCCAATCAACATCAATGGGCTACCCAACCATGGCCAGACCCAGGCAAGCCCCAGATGACCTCAGACATATGGGAGAGCCCCGCCAAGATCAGCAGAGCCACCCGGCCACAATCAGCTGACCCTCTCAGATGCATGTCCTAAATAAATGTCCATATGTGTACATCACACAGGTTTTGGTTGTTTGTTACCCAAAGATGATTAACTGATACATTACCAGCAGTATATCCACAGACATCGTTGCAAAGTGAGTGTGTGACGACTGTCAGATTATTTTTTATTTTTTTTATGATCCGGGGATTACATAGCCAGATGGTGCTGGCAGAATGGAAAAAGTTATACCCAGAAGCAGATGTTAAATACAGATGACCTGGAAGGCTAAAGACAGTTTTGCAACTACATGAGTTTCAGGGTGATGTGGTTGGGGGATTAACAGGCTTGAAAAATCCATGCTCGTGAGTTGGTTGGATTTCACCCAGATTTTATCAGAGGCTAGGTAATGTGTGATATTGCAACACAGCAAATGCAGAAGCCATTCTGAGAATCCACTGGTTGTCTATTGAGCTGATGGTATTTTCAAAAATATAAAATAATGCTACTTTTAAAAAAATTATTTTTTTTATTCATTGATTTAAAGAGAGAGAGAAACGTTGAGGTGTTGCACTGCTTACTTATGCATTCGTTGGTTGATTCTTGCATACGCCCTGACTGGGGCTCAAACCCCAACTTTGGTGTATCAGGGCAACACTCTAATCAACCAGGGACATAATGCCACTTTTTCTCATCATGTTTTTTATTTTGGAAAATATAACATTTCTCTATGCTATTTGTGTTAAAATACAATGAGTTTTAAAAAAATCAATAGCCGAAACCGGTTTGGCTCAGTGGATAGCACGTCGGCCTGCAGACTGAAAGGTCCCAGGGTCGATTCCGGTCAAGGGCATGTACCTAGGTTGCGGGCACATCCCCAGTAGGGGGCGTGCAGGAGGCAGCTGATTGATGTTTCTAACTCTCTATCTCTCTCCCTTCCTCTCTGTAAAAAATCAATAAAATATATTTTAAAAAATAAAATAAAATCCAACACACTCAACATTGTGTTTAAAAAATAATAATAGATGAATGGGTGGACAAAAGGTGGCATCCGTACAATGGAATATTACTCAGCCTTAAAAAGGAAGGACATTCTGACACGTGCTGTTAACAGGATAGATAGATACTAAGGCAGGAGGGGGGTTATTATCACACCCAAGCCGCCCCCGAGTCCTGCCGAGACTAAATTATCAACAGTTAAACTTCAGTGACAACGGGGAGCTTGAAACCCCAAATGCTAATCCCCACGCCACAGGAGGAAAACCTTAAAGCTTACAAGAGTCTGGCCGGTGTTGCTCAGTGGTTGAGCATCAACCTGGGAACCAGGAGGTTTGATTCCCAGTCAGGGCCCAGGTTGCAGCCTCAGTCCCCAGTGGGAGGCATGCAGAAGGCAGCCCATCCATGATTCTCTCTCCTCATTGATGTTTCTCTCTCTCTCTACCTCTTTCTTTCTCTCTGAAATCAATAAAAAAAATATGTATTTTTTAAAAAGCTTGCAACAAAAAGGTATATCACCCTTAAAACCCCAAGGGGTGGGTGCTCAGACTAGCTGAGTTGCCCACTTGTGCCTTATGCCAACTGTATTCTTAATAAAGTCACTTGCTTTGTTTCAACACTACTGAAATCTTTCTTACCAGTGTGACAAGAGCCAAGAAGGGGGGGACCCCCCCCCTTCCAACTACAGAGGCTCTCCAGTAACAATGCTACAGCGTGGATGAGCCTTGAAAACATCATGCTAAGTGAAATGAGGCAGATGCAAAAAGACAAATATTGCATGATTCCATCTGCATGAGGTAAACAGAAGAGGCCAGTTCATAGAGACAGAAATAGAACAGAGGTCGCCAGGGATTGGGAGGCGGGAAAAGAGGGAGTTCATGTTTAATAGGTGGAGCTTTAGTTTGGGAAGATGAAAAAGTTCTCGAGTCAAATGGTAGTGACGGTTTTCCCACAATGTGAATTTACTAAATGCCACTGAACTGTACATTTGAAAAATGGTTAAAATGGGCTCTCACCAGTGTGGCCCAGTGGATAGAGCATCGGCCTGCGGACCGAAGGGTCCAGGGTTCGATTCTGGTCAAGGGCACCCACCTGGGTTAGAGGCTCCTCCCCAGCCTGGGCCCTGGTCAGGCAGGGCCTGCTCATGAGGCAACCAATCGATGTGTCTCTCTCACATCGATGTTTCTCTCTGTCTTTCCCTCACTCTTCCACTCTCTCTAGAAATCAATGGAATAATATCCTCAGGTGAGGATTAAAAATAAACAAATAGTTAAGATGGTAAATTTTATGTTATGTATATTTTACCACAAGAAAAGAATTGCCAAAAGTGTAATGAATTTTATGGTTATTTTGAAATAAATTAATGGATAATTCTTAACTTCTCGATCTTAATTTAACACTTAAATATTGATAGATACAGATCACCAACACAAAAACTCTTGGGGGGTCCTCAATAATTTTTAGGAGTGTAAAAGAATCCTGAGCCCTAACCGGCTTGGCTCAGTGGATAGAGCGTCGGCCTGCGGACTGAAGGGTCCCGGGTTGGATTCCAGCCAAGGGCATGTGCCTGGGTTGCAGGCACATCCCCAGTGGGGAGTGTGCAGGAGGCAGCTGATGGAAGTTTCTAACTCCATCCCTCTCCCTTCATCTCTGTAAAAAATCAATAAAATATATTTTTTAAATAACAAGAATCCTGAGACCAACAAGTTTGACAACCGCTGCTCTATGTGAGGTGAGGTGAGCCTAAGCTAGCTGCCACTGATATTTGTCTGCAAGGATGAAGCACGGAGCGAACTCCCAGGAATTAAATGGCAAAAATATATAGTTTAAATTTTTTCTGGCCAAAGTAGACAGGCGACCTCTAGTGGAAATATAAGGTATCGCTTGACAGTGAAAATTTTCTAGACTAATTTACGCTGTTCAGTCCACTGAGATTCTAAAACGGAGGCAGAGATAGTCGCCGGAAATAAGGTCATTATTTCAGGATTTTTTGTTGTTGTTGTTAATTCTCACCCACGGATACTTTTTCCCATTGATTTTTAGAGCGAGTGGAAGGGCGGGGAGAGACAGAGAGAGAGAAACATCCAAGTTTGAGAAAGACCACATCAACTGGTTGCCTCCCTCACATGGCCCAGGGCCGGGGATGGAGGTACGTGCCCCTGACTGGACTCGGGCTGACGCGCCATCCACCGGCTAGGGCTCAGCATATTAAATTTAACCCTGAGCCATGCCTCCTCTCACACGCAGAGACCCACCCTCACATACACACAATTACACACAGACACACAGACATGGTCACACACACACCCAGTCTCTCACACGGACCCACAGATACACACACACACAGAAACATTGTCACACCCACAAAGACACACAGCCTCACACATGGACACACTCATACAGTCGCATAGAGGCACCCTTTCAAATACACAGACACACAACAGTAAAAATAGTATAGCATTAACCAGGGGACTTAGTAAGTGAGCTTCGTTTTCTATTTTTAAAATATTGTAATGAAAAAGGAGTTTCGGCCCGAAGCCATTAAATAAATGTTGAGCAAATTATTAAGATGAATCTAGGTTTGGCAGCATGCCCATGTGCGGTCCGTAATCTCTTAGCTGAAGTCCTGGGAGACAGATGCATCTCAGAACTCAGAATGGTTCCAATTTTAGGAAGGCAATTCTGAGCGAATGCCATAGATTATGTAACACCCGCAAGGGCTAAAGTAGCCTCCTTCCCATCAGATATGTTAATATATTTGCAGCAAAATGTGTGAAAATTCACACCAAAGAAGATAAATAAGGACTGTAAATAACTCATATTCGTTGATTTGCCACCATATGAAACTGGACCAAAATTACCCCCCAAAAAAATGTTTTTTGGCCCTAGCCGGTTTGGCTCAGTGGGTAGTCCTGCGAACTGAAAGGTCCCAGGTTCGATTCCAGTCAAGGACACATGCCCGGGTTGTGGGCTCGATCCCCAGTGGGGGGCTTGCAGGAGGCAGCCAATCAATGATTCTCTCTCATCATTGATGTTTCTGTCTCTCTCTCCCTCTCCCTTCCTCTCTGAGATCAATAAAAATAGATTTTTTTAAAAGATATTCATCCTATTTCTTGTCTGTGTCCCCAACTCATCTGTCAGCTCCACTGAGAACAGGAAGTTTTTCCTGTTTTCTTCACTGCTGTATCCCCAGTGCTTAAAATAAGGCCTGGCGCATGGTAAACACTCCATAAATATTTGTTAAATAAAATATTAAAACACAACAGCCTGCCCAGCCAGTGTTGCTCAGTGACTGAGTGTTGACCTATGAACCAGGAGGTCATGGTTTGATCCCCAGTCAGGGCACATACTCCAGTTGCGGTCTCAGTCTCCAGTGTGGGGCGTGTAGCAGGCAGTTGATCAATGATTCTCTCTCATCATTGATGTTTCTAGCTCTCTCTCCCCCTCCCTTCCTCTCTGAAATCAATAAAAATAAAATTTTAAAAACATAGTGACCAGAAGAGAAGCTGAGATACAGGAAAAGAGCCTTAGCAGGTTTGGCTCAGTGGATAGAGCGTTGGCCTGCAGACTGAAGGGTCCTGGGTTCGATTCCGGTCAAGGGCACATGTCCAGGTTGTGGGCTCGGTCCCCAGTAGGGGGCGTGCAGGAGGCAGCTAAGCAATGATTCTCTCTCATCATTGTGTTTCTATCTCGCTCTCCTTCTCCCTTCCTCTCTGAAGTATATATCCTATCTAATAAAGAGGAAATATGCTAATTGATCATCACTCCATCACAAAGATGGCTGTACCCACAGCTGAGGCCAAGTTCCCATAAGGAGCCTTAATGAGCAATCAGCAGGGAGCAATCAGCAGGGAGCTGAGGCTATGCCCTTCCCCACCACCGTGGGGCTTGTGGCTTGACGGGGGACCTCAGGCCATGTCCCCCACCCAGCAGGGCTTGACAGGGGACCTCAAGGTGCACCCCCAGTGCTGGGTCAGGGGAACACAGGCCGCGCCCCTGCCCAGCAGCAGGGCTTGACAGGGGACCTGAGGCTGCGTCCCCCCCACCTGGCGGGGCTTAATGGAGGACCTCAAGGCACGCCCCCCGCCCCAGTCTGGGCTGGGGGATCTCAGACCACGCCCCCCATCCTGGCACCGGGCCAGGGGACCTGAGGCTATGCCCCCTGCCCAGCAGGGCTTCACAAGGGTGGGACTGGCCGGGTCTGGGTCTAGCCCAATGGAGGGGAGACCAGCCGGGTCTGGGTCTCATGCGATTTTGAGGTGCATGTGGGTGGACGGGGACTTGACTCTGGATCCCATGGTGAGTCCCAGACTCTAACAGGAGGAAGGTTTTTCATATACATTTTACTAATTTTCTTTCATCTCTGACACTTCTATTATAGAGAAAGGGCAAATAGCAATATTAAATTATTTGCTCTAATTAATCCCCTTTTAATGTGCACGAATTTCATGCACCAGGTCACTAGTATATATATATTAGAGGCCTGATGCAGGAAATTCATGCAAGGGTAGGCCTTCCTTCCCCCAGATGCCAGCACTGGCTTCTTTCTGGCACCCGGGCTTCCCTCACAGCCCTGGCTTCATCCGGAAGGTCATCCTGAAGGACATCTAGTCTAATTAGCATATTATGCTTTTATTATTATAGATATACTAGAGGCCTGGTGCACAAATTCAAGCACAGGTAGGGTCCCTCGGCCTGGCCAGTGATAGGGGCCAATTGGGACTGTCTTGCCCAGTCCCGATCAGGGCCCACTGGGCCTGCCTCCAGGGGGCGGGGGGGGACAGGGGGGAGCCACAGGAGGTTGGCCAGCCATGGGAGGTTGGCTGTGGGAGCACACGGACCACCGGGGGCAGCTCCTGCATTGAGCATCTGCCCCCTGGTGGTCAGTGCTCGTCATATCTACCAGCCAGTTGGCCAGTCATAACCGTCATTTGGGCTTTTATATATATAGATAAAGAAACAGGGGACGGGGGGGGGGGGGGACTGCCGCTTGAACGTGACTCTCGGCTTCTCGCCTTTCTCCCTGGACAACATGAGCTTCAGCACCCGCTCCAGCTTCTCCTCAAACTATCGGACCCTGGGCTCCGTGCAAGCGCCCAGCTACCGGGTCCGGCCGACCAGCAGCGCGGCCAGCATCTATGCAGGTGCGAGGGGCTCAGGCTCCCAGATCTCCGTGTCCCACTCCACCAGTGTGCGGAGTGGCTGGGGGTCCGGGGGCCTGGCTGCGGGGATGGCCGGGGGTCTGGCAGGCATAGGGGGTATCCAGAGCGAGAAGGAGATGATGCAATGCCTGAATGACCGCCTGGCCGCCTCCCTGGAGAGGGTGAGAAGCCTGGAGGCTGATAATCAGAGACTGGAGATCAAAATCCGGGAACACCTGGAGAAGAAGGGACCCCAGGTCACAGACTGGGGGCATTATTTCAAGACCATCGAGGACCTGAGGGCTCAGATCTTTGCAACTTCTGTGGACAATGCCCACATCGTTCTACAGACTGACAATGCCCGTCTTGCTGCTGATGACTTCAGAGTCAAGTATGAGGCAGAGCTAGCCATGCGCCAGTCTGTGGAGAGTGACATCAATGGGCTCCGAAAGGTCATTGATGACACCAATATCACTCGGCTGCAGCTGGAGACAGAGATTGAGGCTCTCCAGGAGGAGCTGATCTTCATGAAGAACCACCAGGAGGAAGTAAATGGTCTACAAAACCAGATTGCCAACTCTGGGTTGACTGTGGAGTTGGATGCCCCCAAATCTCAGGACCTCAGCAAGATCATGGCGGACATCCGGGCCCAGTATGACGAGCTGGCTAGGAAGAACAGAGAGGAGCTAGACAAGTACTGGTCCCAACAGATTGAGGAGAGCACCACAGTAGTCACCTCGCAGTCCGCTGAGGTAAGAGATGCTGAGACGGCACTCACAGAGCTGAGACGTACGATCCAGTCCTTGGAGATCAACCCGGACTCCATGAAAAATCTGAGGGCCAGCCTGGAGAACAGCCTGCAGGAGGTGGAGACGCGCTATGCCATGCAGATGGAGCAGCTCAACGGGATCCTACTGCACCTGGAGTCAGAGCTGGCTCAGGCCCGGGCTGAGGGGCAGCGCCAGACCCAGGAGTACGAGATCCTGCTGAACATCAAGGTCAAGCTGGAGTCTGAGATCGCCACCTATCGCCGCCTGCTGGAAGAAGGGGAGGACTTCCGCCTTAGTGATGCCCTGGACAGCAGCCTCTCCAAGCAATCCATCCAAAAGACCACCACTCGCAAAATTGTGGATGGCAGAGTAGTATCTGAGGTCAACGACACCAAAGTTCTAAGGCGTTAAAGGCAGCAGAAGTAGGGTGCCCCTTGGGGAGGGGCAGGAGGCCAATAAAAAAGTTCAGAGATCATTGAAAAAAAAAAAAGAAACAGGGGGGTTTGGGAAGATAATGGGGGGATGAGGACAAATATGTAATACCTTAACCAATAAAGAAATTAAAATAAAAAGAAACAGAAAAAGAGAAGGGAAGAAAAACAAAGAAAGGGGAGAGATCGGGCAATGGGGGAGGCTGAACCAGGAGAGGAATGGGAAAGGTGGGTGGGGCAGGAAGGGGAGAGCGAAGTGAGGGTACTGGGGCAAGATGGGGGAGAGAAGTGAGAAAGACAGAAGATATAGAGAGCTGGGGTGAAGAGCAACAGAGATGGAAACTGTGTCAGAGTCAGGGATGGAGAGAGACAATGCTGAGAGATATCAGGGAGAGACACACAAAGATTGAGAGCTAGAGAAACAGACAGACAGAGAAAAGGGCGCGAGAGGAGGGTGCAGAGGGAGTCACAGCGACAGCAGCCGAGATCAGGAGAAACGGGGCTGGGTAAGAGAGCTGGGCCACAGAAGGGGAGGCGGTGGGAGCAGAGATGAAACTCCTCCCTCTAAACTCACCATGTGCTGGTATCCAGCGCTCTGGGCTGACCTGATATCTTGGAAATCAAGCTTTGGTTTTGTTTGTTTGTTTGTTTTTTAAATATATGTTTCTTGATTTCAGAGAGGAAGGGAGAGGGAAGAGAGAGAAACATCAATGATGAGAGCGAATCATTGATCGGCTGCCTCCTGGAGGCCCTGAACTGGGGATGGAGCCTGAAACCCAGGTATGTGCCCTTGACTGGAATCGAACCCAGGACCCTTCAGTCCGCAGGCCAATGCTCTCTCCCCTGAGCCAAACTGGCGTGGGCCAAGCTGTGGCTTTCCAAGCCCCGGGGACAGAGGTGGGAGCAGAGAAAGACTATGGTGCTGATCTAAGCTCACTAGCTCACTTTCCAAGGCCAAGAGGCTGAGAGACCCGCCCAAAGTCACACAGCCAGTGAGAGGAAACGCTGGGGTCTGAATCCAGACATCCTGTCCCAGAGTCAGTGCCCCTAACCACTGCCTACGCTGACGGCAAACGGCGGCTGGCTTCCCGAGTTCCCCTTCCTTCAGGAGACACGCTCTGGGAAATGGTACTGGAGGGGTCCAGGGGAGGGGAGGTAAAGAGAATGAATGGCTGACCTTCCCAGCCCAGTATCCACAGATGCACCAGCCTGAGGGAGGAGGCTGAGCTTCACTCTCCTGGGAGTCTCCAATTCAAGGGAGGACGCTGGATAGGAAAACCTCTTCCTGCCTGCAGGCCCCAGTGCCCTGCCCAGAGCCAGGCCTCAGGCCTCCAGGGAGGACAAGGTGCTCAACTAGCTCTCTCAGCAGGACAGTGTCCCTGCCTTGGTTTGCCAGCAGCGCCGCAGCCCAGGGAGGTTGCTTTGAGAACTTCCTCGGTGGTTTCAGGGGGGCAGAGCAGACCACCACCTTCGCTGCCCACGCTCATCTCTCAGACCCCAGGAAGAAGGCTTCCCTCCCAGCAGCATCCTGGCATCTGAGGGGCTTAGCCTCTGTCCCCGACATTGTAATTACACTGAGCACAAATCCCAGAACCCCAGTTCTTGCTTGACATTATCCTACCTCCCCCCCCTTCCTGTGCTGTGACAGGAGGGCAGACCCTCGGCGTGTCGCCAAAGGCGCGAGTCGCCAAAGGCGCGTGTCCTCTGCCCCAAGCATGCAAAAGCCTGTGACGTTCGTCTCACTGTCTGACCTTCAACTGCCCTGTTGCAGATGAGCCTCTTTTTCCCATCCCACCCCAAAAACTGCATGATGGGGATGCAAGAAAAGGACCCTGTAGGAAGGGAAGCACACACCCAGCCCACTCCGAGCAAGACAGACAAAGATCAGACGCCAGGAAAGACTTCTCTCACAAACTTGAGCAGACAAGACAAACAGCACCAGAAAGGTGGGTCTGGAGTTTATTGCAGGTGGACGGAAAGACACCGAGAGTCAGAGAGGAGGGGGCCGTGGGCTCTGTGCTCAGCATCCTATGGAGGGTGGGTCAGGAGGTGGTCTGCCAGATGGTGGACGCCCGAGCCAGCTCCCCTTCACCCCCATTCTTCAGGATGACAGCTCCAGAAACACTAAACTATTTCAATGAAGACAGAATCCTGGCTCAGACGGGAAGGGGCATCCTCGGTGGGACGCGGGCTCTCGAGGGCCTGCGGTCGGCTTAGGGTGGAAGAGATGGTTACCCTGGTCCTCGCCCACCCGCGGCCTCCGGTGTCTCTCTGGGCATCTGGTGGCTCGGGTGGCGGCTGGGGTCGCTGTGGCGGCGACGGCGGCGGCTGCGCGGCAGCTCGAGTTGGGGTCGCGGCCCGCCGGCGGCTCCCAGAAGGCAGGAAACGGAGGCAGCGGCGGGCGCCGGGGCAGGCGGCGCGCCCGGATGGGCAGCGCATGGAGGGGACGGCGCGCTGGGCGGCGGGCCGGCGGGGACCGCGGGGGGCCGCGTGGGAACCCAGATGAGACCGTAGTAGACGGCGAGCAGCACCGCGGCCAACGAGACGCAGAGGAAGTAGGCGCAGACGGGAGCCAGGCGCAGCCACCGACCGCGCGGGCCTTCGCTCAGCCCCGCGCCACCCGGGCTCTCGCCGCCGCCGCCCACGCAGCTCGTCCCCCGCATCTCCGCAGCCCACTCGGCCCGCGCAGCTGCCTACACAAGCCCCGCCCCCGCGCCCTAGGCCCCGCCCCTTCGGAGGCCGCCTCCGAGCCCTATAGCTCCCAGGTTCAACCGCGCCCCGGACAGCATGGTCACGCCCCTTCGTAGAACGGCCTCCTCCGCCTTCTACACCCGCCCCCCTCAGCCTCCGGCCAACCATTATCAAGCTAAGACTTAACCACGGCGTCCTAGCCCCGCCCCCACTGGCCTCTGGCCCCACCCCAAAATTGTAATACCAGGTTTTTTTCCAAATACAGGTCTAGCCCAGCCGTCTCCTGTCAGGCTTCGGGGTCATACCCACGGCTCCTATTTTTTAGGAAAACTCCCCTACTTTATCCATCTTTATTGACTTTTAGAGGAGGAGAGGGAGAAACATCCGTGAGAATGAAATACGATTGGCTGCCTCCTGCACGCCCTCTGCTGGGGGATAGAGTCCAACCCGGGCAGGTGCCCTGACGGGGAATGGTGCACGGGAGGACGCCCAACTGAGCCACATCAGCCAAGGCTACCCATGCCTCTCAAATGCGAGGCCGCCCCAGCGCTTAGCTCCTCCCCGCGCCTTAACCCTCTCCCCTTTAAGGGACTCAGACTTCTTCCTGGCATCTAGCCTCGCCCCGAGCCCCGCCCCCTTGCCAGGCTCAGGCCTCGTAAGCCCCAGTTCCAGCCTAATTTCCTCTGAATCAGACTATACTCCAGCATTCGATTCTGTCCTCTTCTGCCCCTGGCTTCACCTCTCTCTAGACCAGGCTCTCTCGCTTTTCTTCCCCGCACTCCACTCGTTCCAGCACCGAATTCTAATCACCTCCCCTAGGTGGCTGCGCCCCACACCAGCGTTAGGAACTCCCATCTAAACCGTCTCTGGAGGCCCCTTCATATCCTAATGCGTTCCTGTTATCACTCCGCCCACCAGGATTCTGGCCCTCCCAGAAACCCTAATCAGGCCCCACAAAGACCAATCTCCATATTTTGTGTCCCAAGCTGCAGCTCAACCCCACACCCCAATCACGCCCCTCCCCCAGCTCCGCCCCCACCACCTTCAATTACTCCCTCTCCCTCAGCCAGGGGTCCAGAGTGGCTCCAGGGAGAAGAGCACAACCAGGACAGCCAGACCAACCCCTCCTGCCGCCCACCCCATCAAGGCAGGAAGCTTCAGTGCCCACCCAGCAGCGTCTTCAGGAATTCGGGGAGGCCTGTGGGAGTGGGGAGGGAAGAGGTATCAGGGGGGTGGAGAAAGAAAGACCCCTTCCGCCACAGAAAAGCCTGCCAAGCACAGCAACCCAGTCCGTCCCCGCCAGAAACACAGTGCAAAGGTTAGCGAAAGCGCTGCATTTAATAGACAACTGGTGGCCGAGTAGTTCAAGTCCTTGAAGAGTCACCGCTAGTAGCCATGCCTTAGATGTAATCTCCTGGCTGCGGGAAACTCGTCCCGGAGACTAGCACCTACCCACCGAGATCTCCACAGGTGGGTCACTCGGAGACCTCTCAGCCATCCGGGTCGCCGGCGTCCCCCCATTTGTGAAACTGGACTAATGAATGCCCTGGCCCACGGTCGCTGTCTCAGGCTCCTCCCCCCTGACATTTAACCCTCTCCTGGCTGGAGTGTGGCAGAAGCAAAAGACAGAGGAGCGAGGCTGCGCGAAGTTAGTGCAGAGTCGGCGGCGCGGTCAGCGGGCGGCCCCCGGTGGTGGGGCGGCTGCCACCACCTTGCAGAAACGCACCCTCTGGAAGTCGGTGATCTCCGCAGTCTCCTGGCCCTCGGGGCCTACCTCTGGGGAGAAAAGGGGCGGTCAGCGGAGGGGAACAGTCTCAAGACAACCCGCCTGGCCCTGCCCCTCACCTCGATTGAGCTTGGCTACGGACACCCCCGTTCTAAGTGGTTTAGGGACTCAGACTAATCCTCGCAGAACCCTCTTTACAATGGAGAAAATAAACTGGAATACAGTAACGACATCACGGTCACTTGGCTAACACAAAGTGCTGGGACACCTGGCCTCACCCACCACCCTAAACTCTGTCCTCTCAGACCCCAGCCCACCCACCTCATGGGCTTAAACCTACCGCTAACATGACTGCCCTACTGCGCCTGCTCGCCCTTGCCCTTGCCTGCCTCCTGAGTTCTAACCAGACCTTCCCCCGCTCTGCCCCCAAACCCTAACCCCACTGCTGGGGGGAGGTGCTTGCTTCACAACCGGGCTTCCAGAGTGGAGGTGGAGAAACCGGGTTCAGTCTCCCTCCTACGCCATTGGACCCAACATTCTAATAGGGTCCGAATTTCCATTCTAATTTACCCACTCGGTTACACATCAAAAATCTAATCCAGCTCACAGCTAAATCCATTAGACTGCCCTCCTCACTTTCTTTAATCTATTCAAATGTCTAATCCTGCCCTTAGCCCCACCCCTTTATTTTCCTAACCCCTGAGGTCCACCTCTAAATCTTAATCCCATCATGGCTCTGCCTGCTCATGCCCAGGCCCCTCCACTGGGTTCCTAGTAACTGGGCCCCAGGAATCCTCCCCTTAGCTCCACCCCGACCTCACTTCACCCCCAGGTCCAGCTGCTACCCCACACACTGGTGATGGAGCCCAGCTCCACTCCATCACACCCCACCAAGCCCTCCTCCCCTCAGCCCCTGAGGAAGAGTAAGGAAGCAGCCACCTCCAGGGCCCACCGCTCCCCCACCTGGAGCTGCCTCGGACCCCTCCTCTTCAGCTTTCTGGATTCCTGGGAGGCTGGGCGCGCTCTCCAAGGAGGCAAGGGCTGGCTGGTCACCTCCTGGAGGAGGAGGAGGCCCGGTCAAGCTCCTCCCTGTCCAAGTAGCCCCCCAAGACAGAAGGGCCCAAGGGAAAGGGGGTTCAAGGACACACCTTGGGAATGTCATTTGAATGGGAATGTCACTGAACATGAACTCTTTATTAGAGAGGGAGCTCTGGCAGGACCCAGAGCAGGGGCAGTACCTGGGGATGGGCATTTCAGAGATCATTAAGGACAGTACACACATGGGCATGGACTGTCCTCCCTAGCCGCCAGGGCCGTGGGGCACACGGGATCCCGGGGGCCCAGCCCGAGGGTCCCCCCCGCCCATGCACCCCTTGAACACACACACAAGCAGCCAGCTTCATGCATTTCCAAAAGGCCAGGCCTCACCCGGAGAGAGGGCATCAGCCGGGTGGGTGGTCCGGGGAGAATTCAGCTCCATCTCTTCACCCCAGTCAGACACAGGCTGGTGGCCCCCAGGGGGTGAGAAGGGGCTGGATGGTGTGGCAGGGGACTGGGGACGTGGCAGGGGCTCCTCAGGGCTGGAGGGCTCTTTGTTGGCCTGCTCACTGCCGGCGCTCCCAGTGGGCTCAGATTCTTGGGGTTGGTGGTCTTGGGCTGGTTCTTCCTCCTCCTCCTCGTCATCAGCCTCTTCTTCATCTTCAATCTCCTCCTCGCCCTCACTCACATCTTCCCATTCCTCATCCTCCCCTTCATCGTCCTCCTCTTCGTCTTCCTCCTCCTTGTCCTCCTCCCCCTGGTCCTCAGGAGGCCGGTGAGCAGGGGCTGGGGTCTCAGGCAGCTGTGGGGAACACAAGGCAAGTCAAAGAGAGGGTGGGGGCCCTGAGCACCCCTACACCTACCCAGAAATGACAGTCCGCCTTACCTGTGTGGGCGTCTCCTCGGGAGGAGTGGGTTGTGAGGCCTCGGGGGCTGGGGACTCTGCCTCCTTTGTCTCCCAGCGGTCATCGTGGTCACTGGAGAGGTCAAAGGAAAGGGTCGTGAGGCCTGCAGGGCACAGAAGGAAGGGGCTTCCACCTCCCGCTCCTCCCCAGAGAAGAGGTTCACAATTGAACTTGGGGGAGAGAGGAGTGACAGGGTTTCCAGAGGCTTGGCGTGTTGGAGCACTCAGGAGGAAATGGTGGGTACGTCTTCAGGTGTCTGGGACAGACAATGGAGGGAGGACCAGGGGGCAGAAGCAGAGAAGGGCGGAAGAGGAGGAGGGGACAGTTGAGCGACAAGTGGAGAGACAGCTCCCAACCCCTCCAAACGAAGGGCCTGACCCACAGAGACAAGTGCCCTGAGAGACACACCAACCACAAATCAACAAGTCAGAGGACAACAGGGTGTAGGGCCACCCAGCCCCACTGGGAGTGTACACGTGCCCAGGGAAGGGGTGCCCACCTGTAGGCACGGGCGACTGCCTTGGCCTGGGGTCGGCTGCTCTTCCTCTTCCTGCGGCTGACCTCAGCTTTGTGCTGGGACAGGAACTCCCTGAAAGTGGGGGGTTTGGGAGGCCGGGCCCAGGCCTGGTCATCTGCAACAGAACCCAGGAGTTGATGGGGGTGGGGGACACAGCACAAACCACCCACCCCCACACCTGGCCCAGCCAGCTGCCTCACCCCACCCAGGGACACCCACTCACCATATCGGTGAGATGGTTCAAGGGCAGCAGCTGAGCCATCCCTGAACCTGGGGAAAGAGAAAAGGGGTGAGCAGGAAGCTGGGGGAACAGTGGAAACAAGAGGGGTGGGAAGAGATAAGAGGGAAAGATGGCCCATGGCCGCTGTGCTCCAGGTTAGTGTGTTGACCTGAGCACCAAAGGGTCATGGTTCGATTCCTGGTCAAGGGCAAGTACCTGGGTTGCAGGTTCAATCCCAGGCACTGGTCGGGGCACATGCAGGAGGCAACCAATGGATGTGTGTGTCTCTCTCTGCCCCTCCCCTCCCTCTCTCTCTAAATATCAGTGGAGAAAATGTTCTCCAGGTGAGGATTAAGAAAACAAACACAAACAAAGAGGGAGCTGGGGGCCAGGGTCAAAAATCAAGGTCATAGCAGGAGATATGGTCAACCAGAGGGACGTTACTGATTAAGGGGGGGAAAGGATCAGGTGACGGACAAGAGGAAATTTGGCATCATATGACAAATACAGAAAGAAAAACACTCATTATTTGACCCCCTAGAACAAAAATTTGGGAAGTACATGATCCCTAGCTTCCTGCTGGTCTCATTTCCTGTTACTGTCCGTGACCTGCCCGGCTAAAGCAGGTTCTCTTACCACGTGGAGCTCCTGCCTCAGGCCTTCACGTGCTGCTCCAGGACACTCTTCTCCAGGTCTTGTGTGTTTTTTTTTGAGAGAAATATTGATCTGCTGTTCTACCTATTCATGGGTTGATCCCCCTTTTTTTTAATATACTTTTATTGATTTCAGAAAGGAAGGAAGAGGGAGACAGAAACATCAATGGTGAGAGAGTCACTGATTGGCTGCCTCCTGCACGACCCCACTGGGGATCGAGCCCACAAGCCGGGCATGTGCCCTGACCGGAATCAAACCTGGGACCCTCCAGTCTGCAGGCCAACGCTCTATCCCCTGAGCCAAACTGGGTAGGGCCTTTTTTCTTTTTTTAAATTGATTTTTAGAGAGAAACACTGATGTGAGAGCAACCCGGGCTCAGTACAACCCCAACCAAGTGAACCACATCAGCCAGGCTCATTGGTTGACTCATTTTTTTGTTGTTTTGTTTTTTAAATTTTCTTTATTCATTTTGGAGAGAGACAGAGAGATAGAAACATCAATGATGACAAAGAATCACTGATTGGCTGCCTCCTGCCCATCCCCCACTGGGGACTGAGCCCACAATCTGGGCATGTACCCTGACCGAAATTGACTGGTGGCCTCCTGGTTCATAGGTCAATACTCAACCACTGAGCAACACTGGCCGGGCTGGTTGATTCTCGTATGTGCCCTGACGGGCCCTGACCTGACATTGGACCCACAATCTTGGCGCATCAGGATAATGCTCTGAACTACCCAGCCAGGGCATCTCCAGATCTTTCAGTGGCCGGTTCCCTCACCTCCTTCAGATCTCAGCTCAGAGGCCTCCCTAAACCCCATCTAAAATAATCATATCTTAGTACATATTATCTAATCTAAACAACAGCCTCCATCCCTCTGTGCACTCTGCTCAATTATTCTTCTCCACCTAACTTTACATCTAGTCATGACCCATCTTCCTCACAGGACTCTAAGTTCCAGGAAGCCAGAAGCGTTTTATTCCCTGTTGTATCCCCATCACCTAGAACCTTCCATGACACATAGAAGGGACTCAAAACATCTGCTAACAAAGTCAACTCATACGTCAATGAGGCTCGTTGCAGGCTGCTTTGGGGACATAAGAGAAAAGTAATTACTTCCTCATTCTTAACCCCTGAGAACATCTCCCCAGAGCCCAGCTGCCGACACTTTAGAAAGATTAGAGACAAGATCTTTACAAAACACTATTTCTCGCGCCTGCACAACCTTAGCATCCAATCCAAAAATGAATGCTCTGATCACCAGGCCCACAGATAAGGTCCCCTTTTTCCTCAAGCCAGTATCAACAACAAAACTTCTACGTGTGGCCTGGCTGGTGTGGCTCAGTGGTTGAGCATTGGCCCATTAACCAAGAGGTCACCAGTTCAATTCCCGGCCAGGTTGCTGGCTTGATCCCCAGTAGGGGGCGTGCAGGAGGCAGCCGATCAATGATGTTTCTCTCATCAATGTTTCTATCTCTCTCCCTCTCCCTTCCTATCTCCCTAAAAATCAATAAAAACGTGTTTGTAAAAGCATTTTTGAAAATATTTTTATTAATTTTAGAGAGGGGGAGAAAGAGAGATAGAAACATCAACAATGAGAAAGCATCACTGATCAGCTGCCTTCTGCACACCCCCTACTGGGGATCAAGGCCGCAACCCGAGCATGTGCCCTTGACCGGAATCGAACCTGGGACCCTTCAGTCCACAGGCCTATGCTCTATCCACTGAACCAAACTGGTTAGAGCTAAAAACATATTTTTTAAAAAAGGTGTGGTTAGGATCCCCAGTCAAGGCAACCAATCGATGTTTCTTCCTTCCTCTCTCTCTAAAATACACTAAAAACACACATACTCAAGTTGAGTATTGAAAACAAACACACAAAAAACTTCTAGGTGTGAAATCTCCCAACGCAGCAAAGGACAGAGGATGGGGTAAAAACAGCTGCTGATCTGAAGACTTGTCAGCTCTTTCAGAAGCCTCACCAGCTTTGACATGGAAGTTGGTCCTCCTGCCAATGATGCAAAGATGCCTTCGCTTTAAGTTTGACTAATTGGGTCCTTCCTGGACCCGGAAGGGGACAAAGTCAGACCTGAGGATAATGATGCCCCTGGGAGAAGGGGGTTGGGTTGGGGGATACAAACTAGAGGGATGCAAAGGTCTAATCACTGTTAGCGATTCTTCCTGCCCTCCCTGTGCGAGAATTTCCATCCACGCCTTCAGCCATGGAGTCACAGCAGTTCCCACCGCGGGAGTGGGCAGTTTAAGTTCCTGCCCCAAGATACGGGGTCTGTTGGCTAATAAAATGGGGAGGTTTATCCACTCTCCCTCTTGCACATCTGCCAGCCATGTTCTGCTCCCCTCAGCCTGACCCCCAGAATGAACACACATGGAGCGGAACGGAGTTCAACCTGCTTCAAGAAGCCACGCCCTGTCGAACCCACAGCTGCACGTCAGCCTGGATCAGCTGAACCCAGCTGACCCCTGAACACGTGAGAAAGGGGTGCTTTTACATGCCCCTGAGAGCTGGTGGTTACACAGCCTTCCCATAGCGATTACTAACTGATACAGGGTGAGAAACCAGAGCCAGTCAAAGGAGTTCCAACGCTCAACCACTGAGCACACCAGTCAGGGCCCAGGTCAAGGAGCCAAACAGGGGCAAGCAGGGATGAGACTCACATCCCATCGGTCTTCTCAGCATCCCACTCTCGCCGCCACTGGCCGGTGGGCTTGCGATGTCTCTGCAGCCGCTCCTGGTCGATCTTCTCCCTCTCCTGCTTCCAGCGCAGGTACTCTGACCGCTCCCGGCCCGTCATGGAGAGTGTCATGTCACTGGCACCGCCCAGGCCAGCCCGGCGGCCCTGCCCACAGCAGACAGCAGTCAGGGCCCTGTTCTACCACCCACCCCCCTCTACCCCCGGTCCTCCAAGCTCAGAGGTAGAGCCCCCTGCCCCTGCTCAAGGTCACACAGGAGGCAACAGGGCAGAGATTAGAACCAGGTCCGCTCCAGTGACACCTCCTCAGAGAGACATCCCAGATCTATCCCTCGCCCTGCTGGATTCTTCTTCATGACATTGGCATTACCTGCATCTCATTCCATAGCGTGTCCCAAAAACACGTACGCACACTTTAACAGCTGGTAGCTCAACAGAGGTTTTTTTTCTTTTCAGCCAGACTAAGCTTTTAAGCAAAGGAAATTCAGCCTAAAATGCTACCGGAAGTTTGAAAATGCAGCTGCCATACAAACACTGCCTGTATAATTATTCCAGGTGTGTGTACACACTTTAGCAGCTGATAACTCACTTAATTTTCACTCTTTTTCAGGTTTTCCTGATTTGAAATAATGGGTGAAGCCAGACTAAGCTTTGAACAAAGACAATGTATCCACTAGACTTTTTTATGAGGATACATAAAAGATAACGTTTACAGTACAACACCAGCAATAGTTGACGAACTAAGGGTGCATAAGTACCGAACAAAATTATTCTTTATATTTACGATTCTGCTGCTTCGAGTTATCAGCAGTGCCTGGACCAGAATGGTCACCAGTTTGAAAACAGGCACTGACAAGAAGTATTATTCATTTCTGTAAATTCTTTTAAATTGTGAAAATGACCTGGACGTTAACAAACACTACCTTTATAATCATTCAGTGTATACAGTTTTGTGAGGAGACACCCTGTATATCCATTAATTTAGCTCCCACCAGAATAAACTTCTTTAGGACGGGGCTTTGCCTTGTTAACCCTTGGCTGCAGCACCTAGGACAGTGCCTGGCACTCAGTTGGAGAGCAAACATTACTAACATTAGGAATGAGAAAGAAAGCAGTGTGGTCCTAGCACAGAACCAGCAGGTCACTTGGGGTGAGAGCCAGCCGTCGCTGCCTCTCCTTGCTCTGCCTCCCTGCTGTATCGCTCCCTGCTATGCCTGCCGCTCAGCACACACCCAGCACACACCCAGGACGTTTGCCAAGGTGAGATTCTGGCTGCAGAACGGCACCTGGCCCAGCGTGCCCCCGCTGCCAGCACCCACCTGCCGCTCCTGCTCGAGGCCGCAGCGCACGCGCTCAAAGTCCGAGCCCCCCCAGTTGCGCCCGTGCCTGCGGCTGCCCTCCCGGCGGTCCCGCTCAGGCTCCTCCAGGGGCCCGCTGCGCCGCCGGGGGTCGTCCAGGAAGTTTCGCACCGGGTTGGGCTCCAGCACGCCTTCCTGCAGGCACAGGAATCGGGGTTGGCAGGTTCACCCAGGCCTGGCAGCCGTGCCTCACACCAGGGACACCCTGGCACTGACCCGCTGGTTGCGCTCATACTCCGCAATCTTCTCCATCTCTTCGTTCATCTTCTCGATGTTCTGCTTGCGCCGCTCCTCCCACTCCTGGGGGGGGGAGGGAGTTTACAGAGATACCGGGTGTCAGGAAGAACCACTCAACTCCTTGTGCTGAAGAGTTAACATGACAGGACTGAGCGGCTCCTCTGGACAGGTCTACTTTAAAGGCCAGCCCTTGGCTGGGGGATTTGGCTCCAGTGTGTCCCCGGTCAACATTCACTAATAAGGAGGACTCGCTGTGCCTCGGTTTGTGCCATCAATATGGTATATACTGAACGCCATATTGGGGTCAGGAATCTGGATACATACCAAGCAGAGGGGACCTACATGGCTAGCCCCCAATAGAAACCCTGGCCCTAGCTGGTGTGGCTCAGTGCATAGAGTGTCAGCCTGCGGACTAAAGGGTCCCAGATTCGATTCCGGCCAAGGGCACATGACCAGGTTGTGGGCTTGATCCGCCCCCCCAGCAAGTGACATGCAGGAGGCAGCCAATCAATGATTCTCTCAATCAATGATTCTCTCTTATCATTGATATTTTTACTTCTCCCTCTCCCTTCCTCTCTGAAATCAATTAAAAATATATATTTAAAAAAAAAAAATACCTGGGCACTAGGTTTCTATGAGAGTCCCTGGTAGGTGATTCTCAATGCTTGAGCACTTTTTTAAAATATTTTTTTATTGATTTGAGAGGGAGAGGGAGAGGGAGACGGAGAGAAACACCGATGTGAGAGAGGAACACTGACTGGCTGCCTCCTGCACACCCCCTCCTAGGGGCTAAGCCTGAAACCTAGACATGTGACTTGACTGGAATCAAACCAGCAACCTTTCAGTGCATGGGATGATGCTCAACCAACTGAGCCACACCGGCCAGGGCAATGCTTGAGGAATTGAGTGCATCCTGTATGACCCCACTGGGCAAGCTGGTTTCCTCCAGATTTCAGCCCACGTGCCTTTCCCTTTTGCTGATTTTGCTTTGAATTCTTTCACTGTAATGTATTTCTAGCAAAACACTGAACCTGGAGGAGGGGTTGGGGACCCTGAGACACTATGGTCGCCATAGAAATAATGACAATAACTTGGCAGATGGCTTGGTGAACCCCCCACAATCCATTCTCCCCTTCCTCCATGGTAACAAAATTTTATATAAGCACACGGCCAAGCTGCTAGAGTTGACGTTTTTATTCCCAGGGCTCAGCATATAAGGGAAATAAACTTCCACCTGACTTAAGTGGGGTCTTTTTGTTACAGCAGCTTAGCATATCTATATACATAAAAGACTAATATGCAAAGTGTCCCCTTGGGAGTTCCACCAAGAAACTGGGAGTTCAATCGCTCGGTATGACACGTGCTGACCACCAGGGAGTAGCACAGAATGAAGGAAGGCCCAGGCTAGCAGCCAGAAGGCCCTGATCGGCCCTGATCACTGGCCAGGTCTAGGGACCCTACTTGTGCACAAATTTTGTGCACCGGGCCTCTCATACAAATAATAAACACCCATAGGTCATGTTCACTGAGCACTTACTGGGGGTTTCAGTGCCTGATGTCATGAACGTCATGAATGTTTATGATAACCTTTAAACCAGATGTTCTTCCCAGTTAAGAGCAAGAACCCAGAAGCTTCTAGAGGGGCATTGAGCTGCCCCAGGACAGGGAACAAATAGAACTAAGATGACCCCAAGTCCATGGCAGGTCTGAGCCACTATGCTAGACAGCCTCCCACCCCACTACCCTGGGTGTCAGGGCAGTGGCAGGAGTTACAATAAGAATGTCACTGTTCCCCACAAACAAATCTAGAGGAAAAAGAGAGGAAACACATGTACTGGACAGAGCCTGCCAGACACACAGAGTTTATCAGAGACAGACAAACAGAGCCAACAAGAAAAGAGACAGGTGGTGAAGGAAGGCAGATGGGCGAGCACACACCTGACAGAAAAAAAAAAAAAAAAAAAGGAAAACAGAGACAGGGCGAGTACACACAGGCAATGGTCAAGAGGGGGAGAGAGAAAGAGGCAGATGGAGGAGCTGAAAGAGAGAAAGATGCACAGAAAGATGGACCAACAGGCAAACGGTCCATCTAAGAGGAGGAGAGCCCCTTCCCAGCTCCTACCTTGGATTTGCGGTCGGCAGCTGAGGTATCTCCAGCTCCAGAGAGATGAGGGGACCCTCTGCCCCGGCCCCTCCGGCCGCGGCTGCCAGCCCCTCCGCGAGGCTGCTCCCCAGGACTGTCCTCCCAGGTGCGGGAGGCCCGGCCCATGCCTGCCCGGCCTCCCTGCTGGGGGGGAATCCGGCCTCCTCCCCTGCTGGTCCCCGGGGGCCGAGGGATCCCAGGAGCCCTCCGGAAAGGACCCTGGTTCTTTTCCTGGGAGGGGGAGAAAGGAAAATTCCAGTCACTGGAGCAAGGAGACTAGGACGGCCCAGGGCGGCTGCCAGGATGAAGACCACCCACAGATCTGGGGCAGTTAACATGATCTCGGGTCTCAGCTCTCCCCCCTCCCTGTCCTCTGTTGTCCCCACTGCAGCGTGGGGCTCACCACATCAACTGCCACATTCTCCTTCTCCAGCGAGCGGCCCTTCCGGGGAGCTGTCACGGCTACGCCCTCCAGTTCAGCTTTTTTACGATCCTCCTCGATCTCCTAGGAGCAAACGTCAGAGGTGAGTGTTGGGTGAGTGCACGGCTGAACTCCCAAAGCCCCCTGCGTTTCTCCTGAGTCTGGCCACAGCCCAGGCCTCTCTCCTGAGCTCCAGGCAAGAAAGCTGGTGACCTCGGCATCTTCCCCCAAACTGCAGCCAACTGTTCAGAGCCCTCCTGTGGTGCCCGTCTCTGCGTAAGGGCAACATCTGAGTGGAGCCTGAGGAGGTGAGGGACGGGAGGGTCTCTGGGGGAGACTGTTTCCAGGCGAGGAAAGAGCTCCACGCTGCTCTTGCCCTGCACCCCTCCTGTCCAGTGCGTGTGTGTACTCTCCGTCTCTTCCTGTTTTCCTTTTTTTTGCCATTGCGTATGTGCTTATCCACCTGCCTTCCCTCTTCTCTTTGGTCTCCTACTGGCACTGTCTGTCTGTCTGTCTCCGATGGACTCTGTATGTCTGGCAGGCTCCCTCACAGCCTAAGGTCTGACCTACTCACCACCCCACCTCATCTCCCACCCGCACTCACTCTGGCCTCCTCACCGCTCCTAGAACATAGCAGGCCCGACCTGTTTCAGGGCCTTTGCACCTGCTGTTTCTTCTGCCAAAAACACTTCCCCCAGAGATCCTTCAGTCCCTCACCTCCTTCAGGTCTCCGCTCAAGTGTTCCCCTTCTTAGGGAGGCCTTCCCTGACCAGCTTATAGAGACCAGCTCCCCTGCCATTCTCCCACCCTTTCCTCTTCATTCCTGGCATTATGTCAATTTTGCCTACTGTCTGTCTCCCCCTGAAACAGAATCTGCCTGAGGGCAGGGACGTCTGTCCGTTTTGTTACTAATGTATCCCGGAGCCTAGAACACTGCCTGGCACACAACAGAAACTCAATATGCTTTTTTTTAAATGAATGAATGAAGAATGAATAAATGAAATCCCATCCTCCTCCCAGGCCCCATCTCTGGGACAGCCCCACCACCTACTGTCACCTTTGGCAGGGACATGGACCTTGTCCTGGACTCTCCCCACTCCCCTCCTCCTCACACCACTTCTATCAGTCACTGTCCCAAGCCAAACACCTCCTCTCTCCCCGAGGTCCCTGCCTCAGCTTCCTCCTCGGCCTCTGGTCTCCGGCATCACCTTCTCCCATCCACCACCACACACAGCAGCCAGAGGGGGTCTTCCTAAAAAGCTATTCTGACCTGGCCCCCCTCCTCTCAAAAGCCCTCCATGGCTCCCCAGTGCCCTCAAGAAGAAGCCAAACTCTTAGTCTGGCCCCTGCTGACCTCCCCAGGTCAATATTCCCCACTGACCCTCTAATTTTAAGCTCCAAGTTTTTACACAAACTGTTTCCTCTGCTTGAAACATGCTCTGTTCTACTTTTCAACTGGCTAATGTCTACTCACACTTCAGGTCTCAGAATCCCCTCCTCCAGGAAGCCCTCCATAATATCCTCCAGGCTGGGCTCCCAAAGACCTCCAAAGATCCCAGCCTGCCTACTCTGCGTCACACTGACTGAAGACAGTTCTGTGCCCCCACTGGACTGTCGCCCCTGGAAGGGCAGATCGCAGGCTATCTCAGTCACGCTGTTTCCCCAGCACCACTCAGCACAGGGCCTGGTACAGCAAAGACCTCGGTGAATATTTGTGAATGAACGATGGAATGATGGCATGGAGGAAGGAATGCAAGGCTAAGGCCTTTGGCTTTTCTCCTGAGAGTGAAGGGAAACCATGAAAAGGTTTTAAGAAAAGGAGAGGTGAGGGAAACTCACTGCAGGGAGGAGAGGGGATGGGGTCTCCCAGGGCAGGGCTAGGCACCTGGTAGCGCCGGATGAGGGCCTCATTCTTCCGTCGAAGAGCCTCGATCCTCTTGTCCAATTCAGCATCCTTCTCCTCCTTCGATTTCAGATCCAGCGTGGCTGACTGAGACAGGCAATCAGTTGAGAGACAGTAAGGAAAACCAAGTTCTGCGTCTGGCACCTGGACCCCCTCCTCCCAAGCCCCCTGCTGCAAAGCTCAGATTCAGAACTTGCCATCTCACCATTCTGCTGACTGGGTGGGGCCAGGGTCCCAGCAAACCTTCCCTGCAAAATGTGGATACAGCACCGGGGGTTCCTGAGAACAGAAGAAACAAAAGAACTAAGGCAAATGCCCCCACCCCAACCTGCTCTCTCTCCCATCATAGTACTTACATACGTACATACACACACACACACCTGCAACCCAAAAGAATTCTAACCCTCACTCTCCAGTGATCTTCTTGAAATACCAGCCCGCCCCTTACCTGGAAAATTTTAAGCTCCGCCCCCTGTGAACATTTGGACCCACCGTTTCCCTGTGAACACTAGAGTCACACCCACCTTTAGGAAAGTTCTGGCCCCACTCAACAGCTTAAGAAACCAGCTAACACTGCTTCACTCCAAACGAAGTTCCCCAGTCTAACCTCCACACCTTGTGCTGAGAGTTTTAACCGGGCCTCCATCTCAGGAGAGCTTTAACTACATCCTGCCCCCGAAACCTGTACAAGAAAGTTCTAGGCCCACCTCCCTGTGCCCATTGTGATGCCGCTCACATCCCAGTGAAGATTCTAAATCACTTCTTTTCCAGGAAAGTTTCAGAAACATCCCATAACTCCACACTCTAAAAAAGCTCCAACCCCACTCCCTCAGGAACATCCTAAACCCACACCTCCCTCAGGGTTGTCCCAGCCGCGTTCCCACCATCGCGAAAATAATGCAGCTGCCTCCCTGCAAAGATTCCGAAAACAGACCCGGTACCCACTGGCGAGGAGGCTTCCTGCGCCTGGCCCGAACTTCCTAGTGAATACTCGCCCTGCCCTGACGCGGAATTTTCCCGACCAGCCTGTGGCTTAACAGGAAAGAGCGCCAGCAACAACCCCTTCGGGAACGCTATGGACCCGCCTCCCCGCCCCCGCCGGGGCAAACTTTCTGGCCCCGCCCACGCTTCGTGTCATTGATCTGGCCCGGCTTCCGACTTCCCCCACCAACCTCCTGGCCCCACCCCCCGGCCCCCAAGCAACAGCTGGGAACCGCCCCCTCCTTCTCGCGTTATTACGCTGACCCCGCCCCTGGCTCACCAGCTATCACTGGCCCCGCCTCCGGCTTAACCAACCGACCTTCTAGTCACGCCCCCTGGCTCCCGCCCCTTCCAAGTCGAATCAATATTTGGCCCCACCGCCCTCCCGGTACCCCCAGCTACGGGGCTACCGGCTTCCCCGCCAAAGCTCTGAACTTGCCCCCGGACTCCAGCAAAACTTTCTGGCTCCACCTCAGCATTCCCCGGCCAGGACCCTGGCCCCGCCCCTTAATCCCCCGGCAACTTTTTGATCCCGCCCTCGCCTTCACGTCAGCCTCTAGACCCGCCCCTGACTTCCCCGCCAAGGATCTGAACCCACTTCCAGATCAGGCAAAACTTTCTGGCCCCGCCTCCAGCGTTTTCCAGCCAGCGCCCCGGCCCCGCCCCCGAGCTCTCCGGGCTACATTTTGGCCCCGCCCCCCCAGCGCGGGCATAACTTTTCGGCCTCAACCCCCAGCTGCCCGTCCACGCCGGGGCCCTGCCCACTCGCCAACGTCCCGCCCCGCCAGCGCCCCACTAGCTTCCCATGTGGGCGTCCAGTCCCCGCCCCCCGCAGAGTACTCCGATCCCGCCCCCGCGGGCTGCTCTCTCCCCTGTCCGCGCTTACTGCCTCCACGTGGGGCGTCAGGCCACGCCCTCTCCGGGCGTGCTGCCGGCCCCCTCGCCCGGTCACCTGTCCCGGAGACCCCGCGGCGTCCACGACTCCCGCTCCGTCGGCCTCCGCGTCCGCAGCTCCCGGGGCCCCGCGCGTCACTTCCCGCCTGCACCACGTGAAGAGGGGAAATAAAGAGGGTCACTTCCGGTCCTGCGGCCCGTTTCCGGGATCCTTAAAGGCGCCGCGCCCCCACGAGTGGACGCGGGAGTGGGTCGAGCTGATCCGCAAGGGTGCGGGTGTTCTGCAAGTTTGTCCAACTTCCTTCTGCCTGGATTACCCTCTTCGAAGGAAGCAGACACCATCTCCTCTCTCTGGCCTTTACATGCTCCCTTATTTCCTGGTTCCAATTAGTAGGTACGTGCCAGGCACTGGTCAATGACTCCCGGAAACCTGACCTGCCCGGCTTGTGCCCGGGAAGTAAGGGGGGGCCAGAGTGATGAAAGGGGTAGACTCCATCCCTACCCTCATGAGGGAAGGCACAAGAAAATGTGAAATAACAAACAGAAATGTGGGAGCGGTCTTGTAAGAGGGGCGGAGGAGAGGCCTGAGGGTGAGGGGGCGGCTCTGCAGGCAGAAGACCCACAACCTGTGCAGAGGAGCTGTGGCGCGTGAACTGGAAGACGCTCGGAAGAGGATCAGCTGCATTTGGCTACAGACTCCAGGGGGTTATACACTCACCAAAACTTAGGCAGGAACCATTTATTAGAAGCGATGATGAACGCTATGGAGTACTCTTACAGGAGGTGATGGCAGTTATAAGGGGGCAGACCAAATTCCCTGAGGTTGCCGGTAATTTTATTTCGTGGTTTGAAACATTGGAAGTCCCTGGTAGTCCCTGGCCCTTTATGTGGCTACTGTGTACAGCCTTCCAACTCTTTATTCAAATGTCACCTGCTCATAGGGGCGTTCCTTGAAACCACCCATTTAAAAGTTGCAATGCCTCCCATCCCTTTTCCTCTTCCAACTGTATTTCTCTGTTTACTGTTCATCCTCTAAACCACTGTATCTCTCACTTATCTTGTCAACAGTCGGTCTTCTGTGCTACCTCCTCTGTCCCAGTGCCTCCAGCAGTGCCTTGTCCATAGCAGGCTCTCAACAAATATTGGTTGAATGAGTAAATCTTTATTGCTACTATTTTCTTGCCTTCATAATAAAACAAAGAGTAGATACGCTGCATTGAAATTCTGTATCTTTGACTTAACAAGGGGTGGTTAACCTTTTAAACTGCTGGGTAATATTCCATCCTGGAGATGGGCCATAATTTGCCCCACCTGGTCTTGTGGACCTTTGAGTAGTTTCCAGTTAGGGGAGATTGCCCACAATGCTGCACTGAACTAGAAGCACACATCTTTGTGGGCACATGATCTGCAACTTTGCTCAAAAAGAACTCATGCCCACCCGGCATGGCTCAGTGGTTGAGCATGACCTATGAACCAAGAGGTCAGGGTTCAATTCCCGGTCAGGACACATGCCTGGATTGTGGGCTGGGTCCCCAGTAGGGGGCCTGCTGGAGGCAGCCGGGCAATGAGTCTCTTTCGTCACTGATGTTTCTCTCCATTCCTCTCTTAAATCAGTAAAAGCATATTAAAAAAAAAAAAACTCATATGGTAAGACTGGACTCTGAAGCCAGAAGGCATGGGTTTGAATCCTGGCTCTGTACTAACTGTGTGACCTTGGGGGGGGGGGGGGGGGGATATAGGAAAAGTCTCTGGATTTCAGCGTTTTCATCTGTAAAATAGAGTTTGTGACACCTCCCAGGTGTGTTGTGCCGAATTCAGTGGATCAATGAATTAATACATATGAAGTGTTTGGCACAAGGCCTGAAATATTATAAGTTCTCAATAAATGGAGAACATTTATGACTTCTGGAAAGATAACTTGCTGGATCAAAGATGAATTTACTATCAAAAATGAACAGCGGTGGGCCCAGGCTGTGTAGAGCCTTAAGTTCACACAGGTAGGAAGTCCTCTTGAAAACGAATAAAAGAATGCAAGACTTAGCCCTAGCTGGTTCGCTCAGTGGTTAGAGTGTTGCTCTAGGCAACGAAGGGTGGTGGGTTCAATTCCTAGTCAAGAGTATGTACCTGGGTTGCAGATTCAATCCCAGCCCCTGCTAAAAGCACCCAATCCAATGGTCTCTCCTCTCCCCCGCCCTCTCTCTCTCTCTCTCTCCCCCACCCTTCTCTCCCCCTCCCTCCCACTCTGAAAATCAATGGATTCTGGCGGGTGTGGCTCAGTGGTTGCGCATCAGTTATAAGCCAGAAGGTCACAGTTCCATCCCCCATCAGGGCACATGTCCTAGTTGGCAGGCTTGATCCCCAGTGGGGGATGTGCAGAAGGTGGCAGATCGAAGACTCTCTCTCATCATGGATGCTTCTATCTCTCCTCCCTTCCTCTCTGAAATCAATTTTTTTAAAAAAATAAAAATCAATGGGAGAAAATGTCCTCGAGTGATGATTAACAACAACAACAAAAAGTAAGATTTCAAGGGCACCTCCAAGGGTGTGGGCAGAGCCATGGAAGTGAGGCACCAGAGCTCATGCTTCGTCCACCTCACTGTACAGACGCCACTGCCGACAGAAGAGGCTGCCCAGGCACGGTAGAGCTGAGGTGACAAACCCTTCTCTAGCTACGTAACCAGTGTTTGGTTCCTTGAACACGACACATTTTCCCTCTTGTCTGGGCCTTGGCATAGGCTGTTCCTCCTGCTTGGAACACCCTTCCAAGCCTTTTCCTCGAGTTAAGTCCTCCTCATTTTCCAGGCTCAACTCAGATATCACCTCTTCCAGGAAGCCCTCCCTGACCCCAGGCTGGGGCAGGTGGCCCTCTGGGCTGTCCGACTCCCCCCAGATTCCTTTTTTTAAAAAACATATTTTTGTTTATTTCAGAGAAAGAAAGGGAGAAGAGAGAGGTAGAAACACAAATGATGAGCCCTGGCTGGTTTGGCTCAGTGGAAAGAGCGTCGGCCTGTGGACTGAAAGGTCCCAGGTTCGGTTCCGGTCAAGGGCATGTACCCTGGTGGTGGGCACATCCCCAGAAGGAGGTGTGCAGGAGGCAGCTGATCGATGTTTCTCTCTCATCAATGTTTCTAACTCTCTATCCCTCTCCCTTCCTTTCTGTAAAAAAATCAATAAAATATATTTTTAAAAAGAAAATAAAAGAAACACCAATGATGAGAGAGAATCATTGATCGGCCGCTGCCTCCTGCATGTGCCCTACTGGGGATCGAGCCCACAACCCGGGCATGTGCCCTTGACTGGAATCAAACCTGGGACTCTTCAGCCCGCAGGCCGACGCTCTATCCGTTGAGCCTAGCCAGCTAGGGCTCCCCGCCGACTCCTTCAGTCCAGCCCAGCCCAGCCCATTCAGGGGCCTCACTATCCTGGAATGGGTTATTTCTCCCCAGACTCTGAGCCCTGTAGGTGCAGGGCTGGGGTTGTCTCTGTCACCGCTGCGTCCCCAGCATTGTCCAGACTGGGCCACGCACACCGTAGTTCTCAATGCATATTGAACAAGTAAAGCAGCCGATTCTCATGGAGCCTTCACAGTCTCCCTAACCCATGAGACTAGCAGGTTTCCCAAACACTCTTTATGGCAAAAGCTATTTCCATAACCCCACCTTTTCCATCCTGAAATGAAATGCACAGATAGTATGTCCTCCTGGCATACATCATTTTAAAAGATCAATATAATAACCTAACGTAAAATAGAAATGAAGTAATTTATAATAAAGCAAAACCTAAAAATGCATTAGTACAACTTCCCTGGACAACATAAATGGTCAAATGCTTCCACCTACTTATAATGAATATAGTTAAGTCTAAGAGAATTAGAAAAATTGCCAATGGAATAGTGTCAGTCCCTTTTGTTATATTTGAGATGTTGAGAAAGGGCTAAGTGTGTGTGTGTGTGTGTGTGTGTGTGTGTGTGTGTCAGAGAGAGAGAGAGAGAGAGAGAGAGAGAGAGAGAGAATGGAACAGCAGTTTGATACAGCTGCTGCAGTGAAACTCTTTGATGTGACTTTGATGCCAGAAGTGGGGTTGCAGTGGGGACATGATTATCAAGAATGGTGAATAACCCCTGGTTGATTTCTGAACAAAACATTGAACAATATTTCCTAGAAAGTAGTTGTGGCCCTAGCCAGGTAGCTCAGTTATTTAGAGAGTCACCCCAATACGCCAAGGTTATAGGTTGGATCACCCGTCAGGACACATGCAAGAATTAACCAATGAATGCATAAAGAAGTGGAACAACAAATCGATGTTTCTCTCTCTCCCTTCTTCTCTCTACTATATATATCCTATATAATAAAAGAGTAATATGCAAATTGACCCTATATAATAAGAGTAATATGCAAATTGACCATCACTCCAACACACAAGATGGCTACCCCCATCTGGTCAAAGATGGCTGCCCCCATGTGGACACAAGATGGCCACCACAAGATGGCCTGCAGGGAGGGCAGTTGTGGGTGATCAGGCCTGCAGGGGAGGGCAGTTGGGAGGGACCAGGCCTGCAGGGGAGGGCAATTTGGGGCGATAAGGCCTGCAGGGGAGGGCAGTTAGGGGTTATCAAGCCAGCAGGGGAGGACAGTTGGGAGGGACCAGGCCTGCAGGGGAGGGCAGTTAGGGACAACCAGGCCTGCAGGGGAGGGCAATTAGGGGTGATCAGGCTGGCAAGGGAGGGCAGTTAGGGGTTACCAGAACAGCAGGGGAGGGCAGTTGGGGGCAATCGGACTGGCAGGAGAGGAGTTTGGTGTCAATCAGGCTGGCAGGGGAGTGGTTAGGGGGTGATCAGGCTGGCAGGCAGAAGCGATTAGGGGCAATCAGGCAGGCAGGCAGGCGAGTGGTTGGGAGCCAGCAGTCCTGGATTGTGAGAGGGATGTCCGACTGCCCTCGAAGGGTCCCAGATTGGAGAGGGTACAGGCTGGGCTGAGGGACACACACCCCCTGTGCATGAATTTCGTGCACCGGGCCTCTAGTATACACACACACACAAAGTGCCCACCCAGCATGGCTCAGTGGTTGAGCGTCGAACTATGAACCAGAAGGTCAGGGTTTGCAGGCTTGATCCCCACTGGGGGCATGCAGGAGGCAGCTGATCTATGACTATCATCGTGGATGTTTCTATCTCTCTCTCCCTCTCCCTTCCTCCTTGAAATCAATAAAATTACTTTTTTTTTAAGTAATTGCATCCATGGGAAATTCAGGCTGTATTAAAACCAGGCAAGCAATATTTTGTTTACCAACTACAGAATCTCTCTAATTCAAGAGACTGACGCCATCAAGAGCTGATGAGGATTTGGAGCAGCCAGAACGCTCACCCATTTGGGGGCGGGGCATAAAATGCTCCAGCCATTTGGAGAACTGTTGGGCAAGTTCTACTCCAGTTCACACACACGTACTCTATGAGCCAGCCAGTCCACTCTGAGGGCTGTGGCCAACGGAAATGCATGCATGGGTTCACCAAAAGGCATGTCACGTACAGAATGTTCACAGCAGCTTTAACATAATGGCCCCTCTTACGGGCTGATTTGTTGTCCCCCCCCCCAAAAAAAATTATATGTTGAAGTCCTAACCCCCTGTGGGAGCCACGCCAGAGTCCCCAGATAGTCAAGGCTAATTAGAGTGTAGAGACCTTGTTGATAGTATGCCGGACAGCCCAGGCCACTCTGAACATGGGAATCTTCATCAAATGTTCAAGGCTGGCCCTAGCTGGTTTGGCTCAGTGGATAGAGCGTTGGCCTGCAGACTGGAAGGTCCTGGGTTCGATTCCGGCCAAGGGCACATGCCCGGGTTGCAGGCTTGATCCCCAGCAGGGGACGTGCAGGAGGCAGCCAATCAATGATTCTCTCTCATCATTGATGCTTCTCTCTCTCTCCCTTTCCCTTCCTCTCTGATATCAATAAAAATATATTTTTTTAAATGTTCAAGGCTGAGGTGCCATAAGCAGGTGCAAGGACCACAATTATGGTACTCTGCACGTGCGTGCCTTGCTGACGCCAAATGATTGATGTCACTGTTGGCAACTAGCCTCCTTTGTGTAAGAAGTATTAAAAGTATGTTACTAAGGCGAGAGAGCTCAGACGGAGCTGAGAGCTGCTGCTGAGAGACGCTCAGAGGCAGTTACTATGTGAGGCCAGTGTGCGGGGCACGGGGGCCGGGAGAAGCTGCTGAGGCTGCCGCTCGAAGGGAGAGCTCGGCTGCAATTGCTATGTAAAGCTCCAGGTCTGGAGGCAGCGTGCGGCTGCTCGGATAATATTTGTGGGCACAGAGAGGAAGGCTACCGTGTAGGAAAGATATGTATGTACCAGCCGGTGTGCTGTTGCCTGAACGGACTTTGCTGTGAAGCGCTGTTTTGTCTAATGGCGTATGGCCACTGGTTCCTACCATAAAGACTCATCCCTAGACACCCACAACTTCTCACGGCGTCTCTGCCCTCCAAGAAGGTCCAGCCCTGGGCAGAGGGGCTGGGACCCAGCAGTTAGTCTAGTGGGCAGGGTTCGAGAAAGAATCTGCCCTGCTACTACTTAGCATAGTCAAGGAGAATTCAGAAGAACCTATGGACTCAGAGCAGCAGTGCTAGAGTCTAGCTATCTCTGACACCCCCCATGCCTCAGAATGTGACCTTATTTGGACGCAAGCCTTTTACAGAAGGAATTAAGTGAAGATGAGGTTATGAGGGTGGGCCCTCACCCACTCTAAGAAGAGATTAGGCCCGGCCAGCGTGGCTCAGTGGTTGAGCATCGACCTATGAACCAGGAAGTCACGGTTGGATTCCCGGTCAGGGCTCATGCCTGGATTTCAGGCTCGATCCCCAGCAGGGGTGCAGGAGGCAGCCAATCGATGTTGATGTTTCTCTCTCATCCATGTTTCTATCTCTCTCTTCCTCTCTCTCTAAAATCAATTAAAACATATTTTTTTCTTTTCTTTTTTGTTAATCTTCCCATGAGGATATTTTTTCCATGCTTTTCAGAGAAAGTGAAAGGGAGAGAGGGAGGAGAGCGAGAGAAACATCGATGTGAGAGAGATACATGACTGGTTGCCTCCCACACGTGCCCTCGACCTTCGGTGCATGGGCCAGGGCTTTAACCACTTAGCAACACTGGCCAGGACCATATATATATATTTTAAATCTAGAATTAGTCTATAGTTATCAAGCTACATGAAGATCTGGTAGAAATTTGATAGCCAAGCAGGCTGATTTTCGCGGTTCAAGTTTTCCATTCACCACCAGAGGGCGGCATGGCACACTCCCGGCCGCTTTAGCGGTGGGACAGGCATTCATTCAACAAATAGTTCTTGAAACATAAAACCTACTTTGTTTTGTACCGAGCCTCGTTCTAGTTTTTGGATGTGTGAAATGGGGCTTCGAATGCAGAGCTGCGCTGGCGGCACATCCCTGCCTCCATGGAGCTACTTTCTCCAAGAGGAGGCAGACAATAAACAGCTAAACAAATTAATATGTAATAGGAGGGCTGTGGAGCAAAATAAGGCAGGGTGAGGGGACCGAGATAATCTGGGAAGGCTTCTCCGAGGAGGTGACATTTGAGCAAAGACCAGAGTGAAACGCAGGGGCAAGCTAGGTGAATATGGGGTGTCCCAGGGGGAGAAAAGGAATAGGATGGCTCCATTCACCAGCTGTAAGATGGAAAGGGAGATTGAGGCCGGCCCAGCCAGGCCTGATAGAGGCAAAGGGCAGCACATATTCTGAGGCAAGCTGTGCAGTCCGAGGTAAGGACAAGAGGGGTAGACAGGGAGGCAATCAGGGGGTGCTGCCTGGAGGAGGCGGCATAAGCATCAAGTGAAGTGCTGAGTGATGGTAGGTAAAATGCTGAGAACAGTGCCAGACACAGACTACATGTGTTTGCCATTATTGCCATTATCCATTGACTCCACAAATAGCTACTGAGCAAATAAAAAAAATAAACTTAAATAAATAATAAATAAACCTAAATAAATCCAGAATCCTGCCCAACCAGTGTAGCTCAATGGTTGAGCATTGACCTATGAACCAGGTTACAGTTCGGTTCCCGGTCAGGGCACATGCCTGGATTTCGGGCTTAATCCCCAATGTGGGGCATGCAGGATTGATGTTTCCATCTCTCTCTCCCTCTCCTTTCCTCTCTGAAATAATAAAATGAAATAAAGTGTGCCTTTAAAAAAAAATCCAGAATCCTACCACACCTCCCACCTCAACCTCCTGCTTCTCAGGATAGTCAAAAGGCTTTAACGAAGTCAGACACACAGTAGGTGCACAGAATGTGAGAGCTGCCGTTACTATTATTAGTACCTCTTCATCCTTCCAGCTCCTTAGGTCAAACCTGGGAGCTCGTCAAACTCTTCTTGCCCCGCCCACAGACACACCCAATGCCTCAACTAAACCCAGCAACTCCACCTCCAGTCCGACCTCTCCTCCCTAATTGGGCTCCCTGCCCTCTACTCACAGTCTGTTTTCCACTTTGGCCGCCAGGGGGCGCGTTTTAGAACTAAGTTCACTTCCTTTCTCTGCTCAGAACCTTCCTGTGGCTCCTGCTTCACTCAGGGTAAAAGTTAAAGTCTTCACCGTGATCTAACCCCCTCTCGGACCTCCTCTCCCACACCTTCTCCCTTCCGTTCATCCCAGCTCTTCCAGCTGCTCACTAGGTCCTCACTGTCCTGGAGGTGCCTGCTCTGGCCTCAGGACCTTTGCACCTGCCCTTCGCTTTGTCTGGGGCGCTCTTTGCTCCCCCATCTCCTTTGGACCTTTCCTCAACCGTCACTTCCTCAGGAAGACCTTCCTTGGACATCCTAGTGAATAAGACCACCCTCATCATTCTCCAACCCCCTTCCCTGCTTCCTTTTCCTACTTCAAGACTCACTTTGTATTGTTGCTTCTTATTGTTCATTGTCTGTCTTCCCCAGACCAGAGTATTAGCCCCATGAGGAAAGGGATTCCGTCTGTTTTGTTCACTGCTGTATCCCCAGTGCCCACAACAGTGCCTGGCACAGAGGACACCCTGGTAAGTCTTTGAATGAATGAATGAATGAATGACCACTGGCATCTTGTTGGTTACAAACATCCCCATCTTTTCCCTTGGAAACCCAGAGGCTCCATTCCCCTCCCCTGCTATGTGACCTTAGGAGGCAGATTCTCTGACCTCAGTTTCCCCATTGCAAGCTGGACTTAAAGTAGCCTCTATCTCATGGGATTGTGAAGATTAAATGGGGTCAGATTTGGCAGCATTTCTGAGCGGGCCCTGAGTAGCAAAGGTGGGCTTTTTTCTTGGCGCCTGCGCTTCCACCTTCTGTCACTAGGGAGCAGCAGGCGCCCGGCGGATTCGCCCTAGCGGTCGGTGCGGGCTAAGTGAGGAGCAGGGGTAACTCCGGCAGAGGAAGCTGATGAAATCCTAGCCAACTCGCAGTGAGCTCATCCCGCCCGGGCGCCTCCGGAAGCCACGGGGCCGCCCGGCCTCCGCCTGGCCCAGGTGATAAAGCCCGGGTGCTGAACCAAGGCGGGAAGTCTTTTCCGAAGTCTGCCCTGCGTGGGGCCTGCTGCCAGAGGCCAGGCCCGCGGGAAGGGGCAAGGATGAAATAGAGAGGGGGTCCCCTGGCTGTCTCCGCAGAATGAAAAGTGAATTCTGAGCATGGCTGTGGGAGTGAGAGAGAGAGGGGATGGGGGAGGGAGACAGGGAAAGAGAGACAAAGACAAGAAGCGAGAGAGACAAAGAAGAGACAAAGATGGGGAAACTGAGGCAGAAGAAGGGGTGACAAACACAGAAAGGAGAGACAGCCTGGGAAAGTAGATGGAGGGACAGAGATGGAGAGGCAGAGACCGGAAGAGAAAGTTGGGGGAGACAAGGAGAGACAGAGATGGTGGAGACAGAGACAAGGGAGAGACAAGGATGGGAGGTGGCAGACAGAAACAAAGATAGGGAGAGGGACAGGGACACAGAGATAGGGAGAGACATCCATGAAGAGACAGAGAGACCTAGCCAAGTGGCAGAGATGGGGAAGCAGAGGCAGAGGTGACTGCGATGGAGTCAAGGGGACAGGGCTGTAGGTTGGGGAGCAGTGAGAAGAGGGGAAGCCAAGGAGGGCGTCCGGGGTTGGGGTCGCCCCAGGAGTGGGCCCTGTGGGAGATGGGGGGGGCGGGCCCCTCTCGCGCCCAGCCCCCAGCCCCCAGCCCCGCGGCGGCGGCCGAGTCCCGAGTTACCAAGTTACCGCAGGATTCGCCGGCTTCTCACTGGCGAAGCCGCAGCCAATCAGAGCGCAGCGCCGCTGTTCTCAGGCTGAAGGCCTGGAGACGCGCACCTTCCCCCGACACCGCGCAGCACGCTCACACACACACACACACACACACACACACACACACACACAGTCCCAGACACGCAGCATCGCCCCCCCCCCCATGCAATCACAGTGACACACCGAGTGACATACACACGGTCCCAGGAACACACAGACACACAGCATCACACAGACACCCGAAATCGCAGGGACACAAATACAGTCCCAGGTCACACAGCACTGCCCAAACCCACAATCACAATGACACACACATGCAGTCTTGATGATTTTAGTCCCTAGAGCACACAATATCGGTTACAAATGTGATCACAGTGACACCCTCGTAAACCACAGTCAATTTGTCCCAACACACACACTATCGCAGTGACACACACAGTCACAACAATGGCCTGGTCATGGTGACTCGCTACATTGCACAGACACACCATCTCATTAATATATCCATATATATAGTCCCATGGACACACAACATCACTCTGAAAAACACAATCACAGTGACACACATTCACAATGACACACAACACTGCAAGATGCACATACTAGTACTGTATAACACAGCCCCACGGACACACAATACTTCTGATACAGTAACAGTTATGTATGCAGTCCCACTGTACACAGCATTGTCCAGACACACATAATAGCAGTGGCACACATGCACATCTTCCCCCAACACGTGGCAAAGCACATTAACACACACCATCATAGCGCACACAACATAACAAGTCCACTGACATACTCAGTGACACATGCAATCCCATGGACATATTGTACACATACACACCACCACCATGGCATACACACGCAACCCCACTGACACAGCATTACACGACACAACCATAGTGATACAATCACATGGACACTGCATTACACTGGTTCATACAACCACACTAATACAATACAATGATACCCTGTGTTCACAGACCTTCCTGCTAACACATCATTGCCACATTTATACAATCCCAGTGTCACACAAACACGATCACATGGACACACACCGTCTTACCCATGCACACCAGCACACTGCACAAAACAGCATGCTGACACAAACAACATACAGACAGACACACCATTGCACTCACACACAAGACACCAGAACATCATATGATAGCACACTGACACACAATCACATAGTCACAACTGCCCCATGACACATGGGACACGTGTAACACGACACATGGGATACATGTAACATGTTGACACACACAACCAACTGACACACACAGCACACTGACATGGTCACACACACAGCTCCCTGACACAACCACCACCCTCATATGCCAACACCCTGGCACACAGCACACTGACTCTACAAACTTAGGACTCCTCAGCACACAGTCACACAAACACCCCCCCATCCCTGCCCTTGTCCCAGTAAGATGTATGTGATGTGGGATACTGGGGGAGGGGATGCTGAGTGGACGTGTGTGTGAGTGTGTGTGTGTGCCCGCGCGCTTGCGCTTATGCCTCCTCCTCTCGGCCTTTCTCCGGGGGGCGGGGCTGAGCGGCAGCCGCTGTTACCGGGTAAACTTCCCCGCCCCCCCCCCAGCGCGGCCATTAGTCAAACCCCCTCCAGGATGATGTCATCGCCTCATTCTGGAGGCTGAGTAATCCTCGACTCCGCCCCCCACAGGTACCAGGGAAGCGGCGGGCTGCACCTGGGCTCGCCGGGGTCTGGCGCTGGGGGAGCTGGGCGGCTTTGGGTCTCCCTGGGATGGGGACTGAGGAATCTGAGCCTCTCTGGAGTGGCCCGGGGGCTCACAATCAGGGACCCTTGAAGCTGGGATCCCTATTGGCCAACTAAAGGTTCTGGGGGACTGGATCTTCCAGACCTAGGGTCCTGGGCACCCCTGGACACACGCTGAACTACTATGAGAGGCTGGGTCATCTGGCCAGGTGTTTGGAGGGGGTGGGGTGGGTCTGAGAGACTCAGGGCTTAGATTTCAGGGTCCTTGGCACTATGAAGCCTGGGACCCTGGGGTGGGGTGGAGGTAGGGAGTAAAGGGAGTGGCTGTGGTCAGGTGCCAGGGAGATCAACAAGCTGGACCCTGGGGGAAAGGACTCAGAGGGGAGGGGAGCTGGCGGGTCTGCACCCTGGGCTGGGCGTGGTTATCTGAATGAAATGGACTCCTGAGGGTCTGGTGACTGCTGGGAGGGGAGGTTGGAGGGGTCGAGGGTCTTCCAATATAAACACAGCCAGGGCTGGGATTCCGCTGGGACAGAGCCTGGGGACCCAAAGGCCTGAGTCCTGTTTCCGGTGGTGGCAGGGAGCTTAGTTCTAACTTTCATAGCATCACACAGGCCTGGGTCCCCTTCTGGGGGCACCCTCAGCCCTTGTTTCCTGGGGCTGGGAAACTTAGCACCTCCTCCGGGAGGGAACTCTTGTCACAGGACAGGGAATGCCTGGGTTCTTTGGGGAGGGAGGGGGCACCCCTACTTTTATGGGGTTAGGACGCCTGGTTCCTTTTGGGGGGGGCGGGGATCCTCAGTTCCTGTTTTCAAGAGCCACAATGCCTGAATCCTTTTTGGGGGTTCAACCAGCTCCTGTCTTCATGGGGTCAGGATGCCCAGGTCTCCAGGGAGGGGGACGCTAGGTCCCTGTTTTCCCAAGGCCAACACCAGCGTACCTTCCTGGGGAGAGGGACGGATACAGAGCCCCCGTTTCCCACCCATCCCAAGTGCCCATCCTCGTCCTTCGGGGGGGCGGGGCGGAGGCAGGAGCACCGTAGCCAGTCCGGACCTAACTCGGACCGGCCGCAGGCCTCAGGCTTGCAGGCCCTGCGCCCGGCAGCTCCCGGGGGCCCGGCTCCCCGCCCGCCGCGCCGAGGGCTCCCCCAGATCTGGGCATGCGGGCGGGCGCGGTAGCGACCAATGAGCGCGCTCGCCGTCTCCAGGAGCCGGGCCGGCTCTGCCCGCCTGGCATTGGGCACGCGGTGGGCAGCGGCGGGCGGGGCCTGGGGGGTCCTCGCGCCTGGTTGGGCCAGGCTTGTTGCTGGGTAACGGGGCGGCGAGTTTCCCCTGGCAACGGCGGCGGGTACCGCTCACTGGCTGGCCGGGAAGGAGCGGGGGCTCGGCGCAGGCAGGCCCAGCAGACCCCAGCAACAGCGCGCTGCCCCCGCCCCGCCAGGGAGCGGTAACCTTCACACGCGCCGGCCTCTCGGACCCTGCGGACGCCGGCGCCCCCGCCCAGCCCCCACCGGCTCCGGTCCAGCCTCCGGACCTGGGAGGCTGGTTACACAGGGGTAGGGTGGGGGTGGGGGGACGCAGGAGACCCCCTCCCCACCGCGGAAAGCCAGGACTCAGGCCCTGCAATGAAAAGTTAAGTCCTTCCCAACTCCCTCTTGCCGTGCCCAGAAATCCACTTTTCCAGAATGGCGTACAGGAGACTGGGGAAGGGTGTGGGTCTGCAGTCAAGTCGCTGGGACACATTTCTGTACCTAGCACTGCACACGGAGGCTGCTCCTGCCGGCGCCGCTCTGAGTGCCTTAGGAAGAGGCACTCGTTTAACCTTCACATTTGATTTTTGGCCCTATGGCGATCTCCTTTGTACAGATGAAGAAACTGAGGCACAGAGAGGGGGGAAGCTACTTGATCAAGGCCATCATTGGAACCCAGGTCGCCTGGCTCGTTTCATCACTTCCCTGTGCCTTAGGCCATCCCTTTGAGAGGCATTACTCTTCCAAATGAGAAGCTGTGCACCTGGGGCCACTGGTTTGAAACCCCTGCCCCAACCTAAGGGCCATAGTTTACAGTCCTTGTTTAGATTCTCAGAAGAGTCAGGAGACCCCCCCTCCCTGGTGGTAGGAATGCTGGGGAACATGTATGAAGCACCCACTAGGCCCTGGTGCTTTATTTGTATTGACCTTCTCACTGCAAAATCCCCTGAGGTGGGGCTCTTTCTTGTCCCAACTCACAGATGAGGAAGTTGAGGCACAGAGACAGGGCCACTTGCCCAGGGTCACACAGCCAGGAGATGGCAGAGCTGGGAATTCTAATTCAGGCCATCTAGACCCAGAAGCCGCCTGGGTGAGCTCAGCCTCTAGGCTTCGGGGGATGGGCCACAGCTGTGGGCCTGGTCTCAGAAGATAGTGTATCATAATTTGGAACAGGATCTGGACTAAATAGTGGGAAGGATCTTGACTGGTGACACTGCTTATAGCCTGGTGACTCCTGGCCCTTTCCTGCTCTCCTGTCCCCCACCCCGGCCCCCCCACCCACCCAGTCAAATTCCTCCAGTTCTTCCCACTCATTTCCTTCTCAGAAAATCATTCCAGCACATCTGTTCTACTGGTGTTTAGTCCTAGACTGGGCAGCTTGAGGGCACTGACTAGTGAGTGAGGGGTACTGGCTGGACTGGGAGCTAGCCCAGGGCTGGGGCCTGCCTCTCTCTTAATTTCAGCACTGCCAGGCACAGAGCAAACACAATACCCAGTTGCACAGGTGATAAATGCTAACATTTATTAGGCGCCTACTACATGTCAGACACTGCACTCAGTGACTTCCATGCATGATCTCAGTGGTTGAGCATTGACCTATGAACCAGGAAATCACAGTTTGGTTCCTAGTCAGGGCACATGCCAGGGTTGCAGGCTCCATGCAGGAGGCAACCAATCAATGATTCTCTTTCATCATTGATGTTTCTATCTCTCCCTCTCCCTTCCCCTCTGAAGTCAATAAAAATATTTTTAAAATAAAGACATAAAGCCGCATTTCTCAAATGCCTTTAAACTCATTCATTACAGTCAAAAATACACTTTCTTTGTGTTCTGTTTCACAAAACAATATTTTCCTTTGACTTCATGATTTTTTTTTTAATGACACTCTATTTTGTATTGTTTTCAGTCTGGTCAAGAACCATTCAAGTTGCAGGTAGAAGGAACTGACTATTAAAGAGCACAGGGAAGTTGCGTCGGTGGTATAGTGGTGAGCATAGCTGCCTTCCAAAGAGCACAGGGAAGTATTTGGGGTGATAGAAATGTTCTTAATCTAGATTGAGGTGGTATACAAGAGTACATGTTTCACACCTCACCAACCTCTGAAAAAGTCAATTTCATTGTAAATACCCTTTATAATAAAAGGTTAATATGCAAATTGTCCCCATGGGTGGGAGTTCCACCAACCAGGAGTTAGACGTGCGCTGACCACCAGGTAGCAGCGTGGAACATGGTGGGCGGCGGTGACACAGTACTGGCAGCGGGTGGCAGTGTAGGCACTGCGGGCCCTGGTGGGCGCCTACAAGAGCAGGACCGTTGTGGGATGGTGGAGTAGGTGAGCAGGTGGTGCCAGGCCAAGGTGGGTGTGAGCAGGGGCCCCCAATTGCCCTGCTGGTCGCCCCACAGATGGCAACTGGTGGCGGCAGCGGGGGCAGGTCCGCAAGCGGGCAGCACCAGGCCAAGGAGGGTGCGAGTGGGGGACTCCAATCACCCTACCGGTTGCCCCACAGATTGGCCCTGATTGCTGGCCAGGCCTAGGGACTGTACCCATGCACGAATTTTGTGCACCGGGCCTCTAGTATCTCAATAAACTTGAATAAAAACAATAAGATCCACAAAAGTGATTACAGTTTGCTCATGACCCACAGTTTGAAAAACACTGGCAGGAAGAAAAGAAGGAAGGGGGCTGAACCAATTAATGAATGGGGGAAGGGAGGGAAGCAGGGAGGTCGAATCAGTCCCCCATATTTAAAGTTGGGAGAGTTCCGGTGGGGTCTGCACGTCCTGCTTCTCTTGGGAAATTGTGGGATCTGGCCCTGGTGGAAGTGAGTTTGAGCACCTGAGCAAGCCCCCTGTCGCTCAGGACTGGCACCTTTTCTTGGCCAGCTCAGTGCTAGGCACTCAGCGGCAACTCGCCCTGTGGTGACATGGTTTGGTTAGGGGGTGACAGAGAGGGAATGGAGAGTTCAGGGGAGACGGAGCCCGGGGCCCTGCGGGAAGGAAGGACAGGGATGAGCCAGTCAGGCTGGGTGGGAGTGACCATGGGAAACTGAGAAGGGAAAGGGAATTGAAACCCACAAGACAGGGTGAGAGTCCGCGCAGGGGCTGCCCGGGCATGTTCACGCCTGGTGCCTGGGGTTCTGTCTGGCCCTGGGTTCCCTGCCAGATGTGTGGCAAGTGCGACCCATTGCTCCAGAGTGTGTCCCCTCGGTGGGTGAGCCGGTTAGCAGCAACTTGTCACAGGTAGGATTGTGTGTTGGAGGCCAGTTTCTTTCTTTCTTTTTTAAAAATATTTTTTTATTGATTTCAGAGAGGAAGGGAGAGGGAGAGAGAGAGATAGTAACCTCCATGATGAGAGAGAATCATTGATCGGCTGCCTCCTGCACGCTCCACACTGGGGATCGAGCCTGCAACCCGGGCATGTGCCCTTGGCGGGAATGGAACCAGATCCCGCAGGCTGTCGCTCTACCCACTGAGCCAAACCAGCTAGGGCCTCGAGGGTCCATTTTTGCCAGTGTTACTGTGTCAGCTGTGAGCTGGTGTGGCTGTGTTTGTGTGTGTCCCTGGGAGAGTGTCATCTAGTTCAAGCTGTATGTCCAGGTATCCATGACAGCTGTGTGTGCGCACTCGCGGGCCTGCTCAGCGGGAATGTCACAAATGTGAACTCGGTCAGTTTGTGGGTCTGGATGCGCTCATCAGCGTGGGTGTCTGTGCACCTGTGTGTGTCGTTCTCGCTGGGTCCGTCGGCCTGTCCCGCAGGCACCCTGTCAGAGAGTCCGCCTGCGTCTGGGTGCCCAGGGGTCTGCGTAAGGACGTGCCCCAGGGGAGTTGTGACTGCGTCTCTTCGCCCCTGTTCCAAGGTGCGCCTGTGTGAGTCTGCGGCCGCGCATCCGACTGGGCTGCTTCCCGCGGCCCTGCCAGCACGTGACTTTGTGTACCCTGGAGCGCGGTTCCGGGGTGTGTGTCTGTGGGTCCCAGTCAGTGTGTCAGTGTGTCAGTGTCTGTGTCCGGCTGTCCCGCGGTCGCCCTGGGCCAGGCCCCGCCCCACCCCCGCTGCAGGGAAACCCCCCGCGCCGAGTTAGGGGGCGCGGCCCGCACCAGCAAGTCCCGACTTGTCCACGGCGGGCGGGCGGGGCCGTGGCGTCACGCGGGGGCGGAGCGTGGGACCCGCCGGGCGGGGGCGGGGCGGGGCGGGGCGGGGCCGGGAGCAGCCGAGCGGCCCAGGATCCGCCGGGCAGCCTGAGACGCGGCGCGAGCCACATGCGAGCGGGCGCCTGGCGGCCTCAGCAACAGAATCAGCAGCGGCGGCCACGACGTGGACGCGCCTGCGGCTCGAGCAGCAGCGGCGACAGCGACAGCAGCAGCCACTGCAGTTAGAGCAGCAGCAGCAGTCGCCGCAGGGAGCGGCGCTTCGCGGGCGCGCCCTCCTGAAGGAAGCCGCCCGCCCCCATCACCGCCCTCTCTGGCGTGTTCATGCCCCCGGGGTGAGTGTGCTCACCTCCAGTCCCGCGGGCCGCGATTGGCCAGGCCGGGTGGGCTCCCTGGAGGAGGTGGCGGGAGTGCACGCGGAGAGCACTGGGGGCGCACTGCAGCCCCACCGCATGCCTCCCTCTCTCCCCACCCTCTATCCCCAGGAGGGACTCTGGGCTGGGCTGGGCTGGGCGGGGGTCGCTGGGCTGGAGGCACTAAGGTCCAGGAGCGCAGGTGCCTAAGCGGTCTGGCGGGTTTGTTTACAAACAATGGGGTGCGGGCTCGACAGCGCCCCCTGGCGGTCAGTGCGGCCCCGGGGAAGTGAGTCGACCCCGACTGCCCCGTCCCCCGCAGTCCGCAGTCCGGGAGGGGTGGAGGTGGGGGTACGGAATGGAGGGGCGGCCACACCCCGGGCGCGCACCCGCTGGGGGCGGCGACAGGGGGCGGCTTGCGGCCGCGGAGTCTGCGGCTCCTGCGGGCGGGGGCTGCGCCCCAGCAACAGCCGGTTATTGGCCCCGCGCTCGCCTGACGGGCGGGGCGGGCGCACGTGGCGGCGGCGGGGTTGGGGGGCTGTGACAGCGCAGGGGGGCGTCTGGCCCCGCCGTGGGAGCGCGCGTGTGCGGGGTTGTGGATCTGCAGGTGTCTCGCCTGGGTGTGTGCGTGTGTCTGGCTCCGAGTTTGTGCTGGGGTCCGCAGGGAGTGGTGGTGTCCGTCCGCGGGAATGTTGGGGCTGTGGCCTCACGGGGTGTGTGCGTGAGTCCCCGTGTGTGTTCGTATGGAGTGCCCTGCCTGAGGGGTGGGCTCTGTTTATTGTGGGGTACGTGTGTCTGTTCTCTGTGAGAGTTGTCTGTGTATGCTGTTTGGGGTGATTCTCTGGGTCCGTGTTGTTGGGCATGCTAGGTTGTTGTGTGTTGTTTGAGTGAGCTGTGTTTGTGTGCTTCTATGTGTATCCTGCCCAGTGTGTTGTTTGTGTGTGCTCATGTGTCTTGCCTGTGTGGACTGTCTGTGACTGTGTATATCTCCAGGGCATGTGTCTCAGCTAAGCGTTTGTGATGAGTGCCTGCTGAATGTGATGCCAGGTGTCTGTGAGTTCTGCATGGTGTGTGTGTGTGTGTGTGTGTGTGTGTGTGGTGGGGGGTTGTCTCGGTCTCTGTTTGGCTTGTGTGTCTGGCATCGGTGTCTGGGAATTGAGGACCGCGTCTCTGTGGGGTCTGTGCAGTGCAGTCAGTGGGTGTTGCTGGCAGCGTCTCGCATGGGGCTTGTCTGAGCCCGTGTGTGTTGTGTGTGTGTGTGTGTGTGTGTGTGTGTTGGGTCTGAGGGGTTTGTCTCCGCGATCGGCTGGCTCATGTGTGTCATGTGGGCTGCGTGTGTGTAGTGTTTATGTCGGTCACGTGAGACCACTGCTTTCTGTGGGAGCTTTAGGTGTGCGTGCTGCCAGGCTGTGTGGGATTAGAGTTGGCTGGTGTGTGTGGTGTGTGTCCAGGACTGACAGTTGGTGATGGTGTTTTGAGGTTAGGGAAGGAGGGTAGGTTGATGTTCTCTTCTGCTGTTGTGTCTGTGTGTCGTTGCTGGAATGTGTGGTGATGCGTCTGGGTCTGATGACATGTGTCTGTGTGTGCCTGATTTACATGTGTCCTGGGGTCTAAGAGTTGGTGACAAGTAGGCATGTTTCCGTTGTGTTGGTCTGTGTGGGTCTGTTTTGTGTTGATATGTGTGTGAGTCCTGAGGTGTGCATGCCTTATCTCTTGGGTGTATAGTGTTTGAGAAGTGCGTGTTTCTGTCTGTGCTTGTATTGGCTGATGGTGTGTGTGTGTCAGTGTGTGTGTGTCAGTGTGTGTGTGTGCATGGGCATATCAACAGTGGGTCAGTGTGTGAGATTCTGACTATTTGTGCATGGGGGGGATGGGTTGTGCCAGGCAGCATGCATTGTTTGTATAGCTCTTCTGACGGTCTGTGTGTTCACATTTGGTCAGTGTTCCTGTGTGTGTGTGTGTGTGTGTGTGTGTGTGTGTGTGTGTGTTCTGTGTACTGAGTAGCAATGTCCGACACTGGGACCATCTCAGTGTTTCTGTGCAAATGGGAGATGAGGTGGGAGGTCGGGCTAGCCAGTCCTGCCTGAGCCCTCGTGTGTGTGTGTGTGTGTGTGTGTGTGTGTGTGTGTGTGTGTTGGGGGAGCCATCCCAGTGCCTGGCTGCCCTCCATGCGTGCCCATCACTGTGTCCCAAAAGTGATCCCCCCCCCAGCCCATGTCCTGTTGGGTGAGTTTGTGTTGTGGGGCCATCAACCCTCACACTCACACCCCTGACAGCCCCCGGCATCTGGGTCCTGTGTGAGCTCTTGAACTTGCTGTGAGAGCCAGCCTGTGCCTCCCTGCCCCTCCTGTGTGCCTGCCCATCACCATGTGATTGGGAGGCTGCCCCTGAGGAGCCCTGGGTCCCTAGGTGGGTGCGTATCTTGTGTGACCATCACACATACCTCCATCTGGGCCCAGTGTGCGTGGTGGGTGCCCTGTGTGTACTCATCGTTGTGTGCAGGAGTGGCGGTGCCTGTGGACCCTGTAGGGGGTGTGTATTGTGGGGCCCTGGTGACCCCTGCACTTGCCGGCTGACAGCACCCTTCTCTTCCTGTCCTGCAGGCCCCAGGGAGCACCATGGCCCGAGCACGCCAGGAGGGCAGCTCCCCGGAGCCCGTAGAGGGCCTGGCCCGTGACGGCCCTCGTCCCTTCCCACTCAGCCGCCTGGTGCCCTCAGCTGTGTCCTGCGGCCTCTGTGAGCCTGGCTTGCCTCCTGCCCCTGCCACCCCTGCCCTGCTGCCAGCTGCCTACCTCTGCGCCCCCACTGCCCTGCCCGCTGTCACTGCCACCCTAGGGGCCCCCCGCTGGCCTGGGAGTCCCCGCAGCCGCCCCCGAGGCCCGCACCCCAACGGTGAGTGCCCACCCCACACCGGGATGTTGAGAGCTGGGAGAGAGACACTGAGGAACTGGCCAAGTGGGAGCGGGTGGGGGGAGGTGGCGAGCTGGCCGGGCCACAGGGAGGGTGTGGCCAGTGTGGTCTTTGTGTTGCAAGAAGCAGGAAGACGGAGTCAGAGGCTGGGAGTGGGGGAGGCCGAGTGGGAAGTCCCTCCTGGAATCTGACTGCAGTCCCTGAGTTGCAGCCTGTGGCCTTTTCCGGGCCTGGGGCAACAGCTGTTTCCCAGCCCCTCTCCCCTAGTCTGGGTGCCCTCAGGCCCCTGAGGTGGTAGTGAGAGAGAGTGTGGGCAGAGAGGGAGGATGGGCACTTCAGGACTTTGGGGAGGGGTCGAGGGTGGCCTTTTGCCATTATCTGGGTCTTTTTGGCCAGGGCCCGCCCTCTATGCGGTCCAGGAGGAAGGAGGGGGGAGGGGCCATTGTGTTGGGAAAGTATGTCTGTGTGTGGAGGGGTGAGTCTTGGGGAGGGAAGGGTTAAAGGTCTCCTGCCTGATGGGCCTTTAACCCTGTGGTGCCCGGCAGCCCCATTCCACCGGCACAGTTCAGGGGAAGACTGCCCCGGTTTCCCTCCAGCCCCACCCTGTCCCTGGAGCCCAGGGAGGCTCGGAGAGAGAAACTTCTCCAACTCAGTTCCCTGGCAGTGAGGCAGATGGGACTCGATTTCAAGACTAGAGTATCAGGTGTGGAAACTGAGGCCCTGATATTTGGCTTAGGGATCCCCCAGGCCAGGACCTGGGGTGACAGGAGGAAGAGAGGTCAGAGGAGGGGAAGGCACCTCCTGCATCCCAGCCCCCTGGTGGGGGCTCCCAGTAGCCCGCCTGGCCTCTGGTCAGGCCCCTGCCACTTCCGGGGGTGTGGCCTCCCTGTGGTTGGACACAAGAGGGCAGGAGACCTGAGGCTTGTGACTCTGGGTGTAGTCAGTGGCTGTATCCCCGTGTGACCTTGGGCTACTTCTTAGAATGGGCCTCAGTTAGTCCATCTGTGAAATGGAGCAGGCAGCATCTGTCCCTGTTTTGGAATAGAGGCACTTAGTTGGGATAAGAGGAAGTTCCTCCAGACCAACGGGAGCTGGACAGGCGACTCCAGAGAGGCCGCCCCAGGACCTCTTCTTGCTTTATGGTGCCTGGGGAGACAAATCTGGCTCTAAGAGGGGAAAATGGAATCGCTAGAGACGAGGCGGGGGCAGAAGAGAAATCAGGCGCTTGGGAAGGGGCGACGCAAGCCCTGGCTAACTAGTCCCTCGGGTGCACTTCAGGGCCTGTTGAGGTCATGGGTGTTGACCAGACCCCTCGGCTTTTCCAGGTCCTCAGCCCTCACTCTCGCCCGCGGAGCAGCACCTGGAATCGCCAGTGCCCAGCGCCCCGGGGGCCCTGGCGGGCGGCCCCACCCAGGCAGCCCCGGGAATCCGGGGGGAGGAGGAGCAATGGGCCCGAGAGATCGGGGCCCAGCTGCGGCGAATGGCGGACGACCTCGACGCGCTGTACGAGCGGCGGGTGAGTGCTGGGGGAGGGGTAGACGGCAGGTGGGACTTCCCGCCGGGAGGGGCTGCGGGCGGCCCCGCCAGATGTGCGGCAGCTGTTGCCCTGCGCGGCGGGGTCGCGCCGGGGACAGGCAAGTGGGAGGGGCGGCGTGGTCGCGGAGCTGCCGAGCGCCCGCGCGGCGGCTGGCACAGCCCGGGCCGGGGCAGCAGGAGCGCTGCGGCGCGCCCGGGCCGCGGCCGGGGGACTGAGGGCGGTGCTCGCAGGAGCAGCTCATATATCCCGGGCTATTTATAGCCGGTGAGTCAGCAGCGGCGGCGCTGCCGCGCCCGCCCCTCCCACCCGCCGCGCGGTAGGCGGCGCGCACACCGCTCCCCCGGCCGCTCGGGGGCGGGGCCTAGGGCCCCTCCCCGCTGGAGGCCCCGCCCCCAAGCCCACAGCCCCGCCTCTGATTAAAACAAAATATTGGAAGCAGAGAATAGAGAACAACAAACAGCAGGACACCCACACGGCTCTGTCCAGCCCGAACATGACACCCGCACTGCTTGCTTATTCAAAGAAAAACAAAAACCGGAGGTTGTGAAGCCGCTTGTTCCCTCCGTGACCCGTCTCCCCCTCCCCGTTCCCCCCCCCACGCCCTTCCCGCCCTTCCCAAGGAAAACTCTTACAATGGGGGATCCCATTCCTCTGCAGGTGTTGATTCTTTTACTCCATATTTACCAGGCCACAAACCATGCTTAGGACCGTGGGACGTTTTAGGCATAATATACGGGGTGTCCCCCAAAAATGTATACACTCTTTAACAGCGGATAGTTTAATTTTGAAAGTGAAATGGATTTTAATAAATACTTCCTTTATAATTATTCAAAGTGTGTGTATACAGTTTTGGGTGACGCCCTGTAGATTTAGTGTGTGTTTCTCTCCAAACTTTGAAGTCCCTCATTTTCCCTGGGTCAACATCTAGTGTCCGTGTTCATTAACCCATTGTTGGATCTTTAGGAATTTTTTAAAATGTTTCAACTTTGATTTATTGGCTTTCTTTTTGGCTCCTCAAAGAGTGCCCTCCTGTGTCTCCACGGGACTTGCCTTGGTGGTCTGCCCACCCTCAGCCTTAGTAAATGGTTGCTTGCTTGCTCACCAGGGCGGCTGTGGCATGGAGCGCCTGGAAGCCGTGTAATGCTGGCAGGCCTTTTAACTTGTGCCAATCTGAGGTGTTCCCTTTGCTACATCCTGCCTACAAGAGTTGGTGGGAAGTGATAAGGAGGCAGGTCTGGTACCAGGTACCCTACCCCAGGCACCCATGAGGACCATCATTAGGATGGTTTATCTGGCCTTGTTCTCATCTCTGAGATGGGTTTCTCCTTCCCAGGATGGGGGTGGGAGAGTGCTGTAACTTACCTTTCCTTTTTACTGGGGGAAGTCTTGTGTCTAGCTTCCTTCTTTCCTAACACTGGAGCTGAGAGGGTCCTAGAGGTACCCCAAGTCTTTATGCTCTCTCTAGAGAGAGGGCAGGGGTCAGCTTTGCCTGGACATACTTCCGTGCAGCCTCAGCGCAGGTGGTGAACTGTTCCCAGTTCTCCTCTGTCCACAGATTATTCTAGAATCGCTGACTGTGGGCTCCTTGCTCCCTTCTCTCCATCTAGCCAGCCTCTGAGGGGAGGGCAGGATGGGCTGCCATCCAGCCCCACCCCTCGGCCCCATGGGACTTTGGTTGGGTGACTTTCTCACCCGGGAGTTGGTGACGCGATCACAGCTAACATGCACCGAACACTTGCTGTCCTTCCTCGAGGTGACGACATTGGCCCAGATGGGCAGAGGAACTGGGATTTGGGCCTGACTGACGATAATAGCAGCTGCTTCGCAGGGTTGTTTGAGGATGTAGCTCACTCTTAGAACCCCGTGCTGCTCCTCCCTGCCCTTGGACCTGACCACCTCCTGACTTCCTCTTCTCCCTTTTTCCCCAGAGGCAAGAGGCGCAGCAGCGACACCGCCCCTCGCCGTGGAGGGTCCTGTGCAATCTCATCCTGGGACTGCTGCCCTTGCCCAGGGGCCGCGGGGCCCCAGAGATGGAGCCCAATTAGGTGCCTGCACCTGCCTGGTAGACGTCGGGGACTTGGGGGGCAGGACCCTCCCACATCCTGACGCCCTGGCCAGCACAGGGGACATTTTCTGCACCATGTAGCATACTGGACTACGAGCCCTGCCTGTCCCATGGGCGGGCCCGGGCAGTCACTCCAGACCCAGCCCCGGCCCAGCCTGGGGTGCACTGTTGGGAGATGTGGACTCCTGGGTCCCTGGCTGAGAAGCCAGGGCAGAGAGGGCTGATGGACTCAGCGTCTGAAGGCGGCGGTGACCGAGGGGGTGGGGACTGAGCCGCCCGCCTCTGCCGCCCACCACCATCTCAGGAAAGGCTGCTGGTGCTGGCTGCCCGTTCCAGCTGCAGGGGTGACACTGGGGGGGTCCTTCCCAGTGCTCCTTCACTTTGGGCCTGGCCTCAGGCCCCTGGTGCTTCCCCCCCTCCTCTTGGGGAGGGGGCCCGTGAAGAACAAATGAGCCAAACGTGACCACTAGCCTCCTGGAGCCAGAGAATGGGGTGCGTCTGACGGCTGCCCCAGCCCAGCGCCCAGCCATCTTCCCTGAGCCAGCCGGCGGGTGGTGGGCATGCCTGCCTCACCTTCATCTGGGGGTGGCCAGGAGGGCCCAGACTGTGAATCCTGTGCTCTGCCCATGACCACCCCCCTCCCCCATCAATCCATTGCATAGGTTTAGAGAGAGCACGTGTGACCACTGGCATTCATTTGGGGGGTGGGATATTTTGGCGGAAACCGCCCCAGCCTTAGTCCCCAGGGCGAAGCGCTGGGGGGAAGAGGGGAGTCAGGGAGGGGGAATCTCAGAAGAGGGAGGAGTCTGGGAGTGGGGAGGGATGGCCCAGCCTGTAAATTACTGTACATGCACTGCTGTAGATACCGGAATGAATTTTCTGTACATGTTTGGTTAATTTTTTTTGTACATGATTTTTGTATGTTTCCTTTTCAATAAAATCAGATTGGAACAGTGGATCCTCTTTCTGCTCTCCTTCCCCGCCTGTGACCCAGGCAGAGCCGCTGGGACCCGCCCGGGCCCACGGGCACACGGGTCCGCAGCTGCTCCTCACGGAGCTGGGCGGCTCAGTCCCCACCTGTTCCGCTCCCACTCGAAGTAAAGTCCCGTGAGGTGTGGTTTGGGGTACTTTCTCCGTATTCTCCCCCTGGATAAAGTAGGTGAGGGGGGCTCCGTATTTACTGAGTGAATGTGTGACCTGCAGCTCATTCAGCAGCACCACCGTGAGGGGTCCTGGGGAACTTGTCAGCAATGAGACGCCTGTCCCTGCTCTCATGAAGGCACTAGGTGACATCGGGGAGCAGCGACATAGCGAGACTTCACTGAGACCGCTGCCTAAGGCCCAGCACAGGGCCTGGCACCAAGAGCTGGTGTGGACTTAATATAAGAAGGCGACCTGTGGTTATCTTCCTGACAATGGCTCTGGCCCCATGCACTTCTGGGTCCTCTCCATGCAGGACTGGCTGACACATCAGTGATGAGAGAGAATCACTGATTGGCTGCCTCCTGCAAATCCCACACTGGGGATCAAGCCTGCAACCTGGGCATGTGCCCTGACTGAGATCAAACCGTGACCTCCTGGTTCATAGGTCAATGCTCAACCACTGAGCCATGTGGCAGGCAACATTAGCATTTCTTATCATATATTTCTGCTGGTGACATAGTCTCTTAGTTTTATCTGAAAATACCTATTTTCACTGGTTATAGACTTCTACAATGGACTGTTTCCTTTCAGCATTTTTTTAAAAACAATTTCTATTGGTTTCAGAGAGGAAGGGAGAGGGAAAGAGAGAAACATCAATGATGAGAATCATTGATCGGCTGCCTCCTGCACGCCCCCTACTGTGGATCAAGCCCACAACCCAGGCATGTGCCTTGACCGGAATTGAACCTGGGACCCTTCAGTCCACAGGCCGACCCTCTATCCACTGAGCCATGAGCTAGGGCCTTTCAGCATTTTTAAAACGTTGCTTTGGACCATGGCCAGGCAGCTCAGTTGGACGGAACATCATCTTGCTATGCCAAGGTTGTGGGTTTGATTGTGCCCTGATCAAAGCACAATCAAGAATCAACCAATGGCCCTAGCCGGTTTGGCTCAGTGGATAGAGCGTCGGCCTGCAGACTCAAGGGCCCCAGGTTCGATTCTGGTCAAGGGCATGTACCTTTGTTGCGGGCACATCCCAGGAGGGGGTGTGCAGGAGGCAGCTGATCGATGTTTCTCTCTCGTCGATGTTTCACACTTTCTATCCCTCTCCCTTCCTCTCTGTAAGAAAATCAATAAAAAAATATTTTTAAAAAAAGAATCAACCAATGAATGCATAAATAAGTGGAACAACAAATCAATGTATCTCTCCCCCTCCTCTCAAAATCAATCAATACAATAAATAGCACTGGCCAGTGTGGTTCAGTTGGTTGGAGCCTTGTCCCATGCACCAAAAGGTGGCAGATTTGATTTCCAGTCAGGGCGTATACCCAGGTTTTGGGTTTTATTCCTGTTTGGGGCCTGTTCAGAAGGCAACTCATCCATGTTTCTTTCTCACATCCATGTTTCTTTCTCTTCCTCTCTCTAAAATCAATGCAAAAATATCAAGTGAGAATTTAAAATAAATAAAACATTTAAAAGATGCCGTCTCACTGTCTCCGTTTCTGATGAGAGAGCCGGACCATTTGAATCCTAGTTCCTGATCCCATGTATATTAGGTCGTTTTGGATTGTGTCCTGGGAGGGGATGTTGTAGACATTCTGGATTTTGTTAAAGCCTCCAAAGGATGTGGCTGTTTTTTGCTTCAGGGGTCATTTATGTTTGCTACAAAGAAACTGTGGCAGCCCTAACTGGTTTTGCTCAGTGGATAGAGCGTCGGCCTGCGGACTCAAGGGTCCCAGGTTCGATTCCGATCAAGGGCATGTACCTGGGTTGCAGTTACATCCCCAGTAGGGAGTGTGCAGGAGGCCGCTGATTGATGTCTCTCTCTCATTGATGTTTCTGGCTCTCTATCCCTCTCCCTTCCTCTCTGTAAAAATCAATAAAATATATTTTTTAAAAGTGGGCGACAGCTCACAGCCAGTTCACATCAGCCCTCCTGTGTCTGCTCCATGCCTCCCAGTCCAGGGGTCAGCAGGAGTCTTGGGCTGAATTTACACATGCAACTTGGGTTTTTCCTGCCTTGGCATTTTCCTCTCCAGTAGCTCTGGTGACTCTGACTCTCTTTTCTGGTTCTTCAGGTCAGTAAGACAGCTGGCTTCCTACCAGAGTCCTAGCTGCCTGGCCCAGAGCAGTACCTCAGGTTAACATGGTGGGAAACACACACACACACCAGAACGCTTACCTTGTGGCCTTCTTGCAACTTTCAATTCCCCTCTCAAACCCACTGCCTTTGTTCATTCTTCAGAACCATCTAACAGTTGCTCTTTGGTAGGGTTTCTGTTTTTTGCTTTGTATTGTCTAGAATTTAAGGGGGTTATAAACTTACTCCACCACATAAGAAATAGAACTTAGGTATCTTCTTTTGAATAGAACCAAATCCATCATATTTAGGAGGGGAAGTGGAGATTGATTGATGGAAAGAGCAGACACCCAGGGGCAGTCAAGGGGAGAGGCCATATTTCCTTAGCCAAGTCCAAAGGGATGGGCTGCTCCAGGCTGTGCGGCTTATGCCTTGGAACCAAGGTGCAGACCAGTCCTGCAACTTGGCAGAGCTGAGGCTCAGAGGGCCTGGCAGTGAGGCCCTCAGCTAAACCCCTGCCCCCTGCCCTCTGCCAACTGCAACCTCTAGCAAGCTGATCCCGACCCACCTCCAAATGCTCCCTCCTGCAATGGCTGCTTCTGGAGATTTACTTTCCATTGTTCTGCTTTTTTCTTCCATAAAAAAACATGACCGTGTGTCTTTGTAAAACTTTCAATCCTGTGCTACACGCATGTACTATCTATGCAAACAACAAATGAGCTGTACAATGCTACCAGCCTCCAGCCTTTTGGAAAGAATCACCATCTCAAATGCATTTATATACTCTGTAACCTGAGCATCTGGCTTTGGGGAGTCTTTCCCAAGTGTGTACAATGAAAACAGGCTCAATGTCACTCAACAGCAGCCTGATTAAATAGCTTATGGTTCATCTGTGGTTTTGGAATTTGATGCCTGATGCACGGAGAAGGATCTCCAAGGCAATGAGAAAAAGCAAGTTGCAGAAAAGTTATTTATAAATATGCATAATAGCAGGTAACATAGAACAATTTCTACTCAGAGAACATAGTAATTCATTTAATTTCCAAGTATCAGAGGAATATACTATTACCCCATTTTATAGATGGGGCAACTGAGGTACAAAAAGGTCACACAGCTAAGTGGTAGAGTCTGGACTTGAACCTGACAGCCTGCCTGTAAGGATTCTCTCAATGGCTGCGAGGCGTGACCTCTTGGAGCTAGGTATGAAAAGTGACATCCCCAACCTACACAAAAAGCTGCTCGCGTTTCTCTCCGCAATCCTGAGTTTAGCTGTGAAGTCAGCTGCTCCTGCTACATGGCCAACATTGAACTGACAGGCTGTGACGCAGTGGGGAGGAATCTTTTTATTCTTACGCTGACTCTATTTTTATTGATTTCAGAGAGGAAGGCATAGAAACGATGAGAGAGAATTATCAATTGGTTGCCTCCTGCAGGCCCCCCACTAGGGATCGAGCCGGAAAGCCAGGCATGTGTCCTGACGGAATGGAACCGTGACCTCCTTGTTCATAGACCAATGCTCAATCACCGAGCCACACGGCAGACGGGCTTACGCTGGTATATTGCTTGACAGTTTTTGTACAAACAAAATCCACCTGCCCTTCTGGACCCAGCTGAAGGTCCTCCCCTCGCACCTAGGGCTGCCCAGTGGTTCTCAGTGGTGACTGCTAGGTCTCAGGACCTTGTGAAGGCAGAGCCCGTCTCCTTGTCCTCACCGAGGTCTTAAGCGGTGCCACTACGTGAATGTCTCCTAAATGTCCCGCACGAAAGCCTTCCCCATCAGCCTTTTGGGTGAAGCTGTTTCCTCATCTGCAATCTTGTCACAATAGCATCTACTGCCACGGGGTTGCTATGAGGATTCAATGTAGATAAGTACAAGTGTTTTGGAAAGCACCAGGGAGGTAGTGTGACACCCTAGCATTATTAGTATCAAACTCTTTGACCTGAAAACTACCACCTAAGCTTCCATTTCGCCACCTGTAAAAGGGCAAATAGGACATAGCCAGTAGATAAGCACATATTTACAAAAGAAACTGACACTGGCTCTGCCTTGCAAGAACGTAGGGCTGTGAGGAAGCCCAGAGCTTATTGCTGTAATTTTTCACTTATTCCACCTAAGTCTTCAGCTCAGTAAGCACTGACCAGAGTTTGGCAGCTGCACAGACAAGAGCGGGGTATGTAGTGGAAAACCTGGCCGCCCCGAAGCCAGCCCGTTTCCTTTCATCTGGTAGCTCCAGCACCCCAACATATGGCACCTTCAAGAGTAGATCCTCCTTTCCACGTGGCTACATGTCCCGGAGGTACGAGAAACCACGGGAGAATGGTTGTGCACTTCCTGGAGACTCAGGGAAATCCAATTTATGATAATATTGACGTGTACTATGGGTGAATATGAAACTTGAAGAAACGAGAATAGAGACATTTCTTGCCCGGGGCTGGCAGCTCCCAGCACCACCTCCCCGATTCCCGAGGGCTCCTCTCTGGATGACTCAATCTCTGCCACGAGAGGTACAGGGCGGAAAAGTTTGAAAGCCTCAAAGATTCTACAATGACAATTTTGTTTTTATCCATCCAGACCCGCCTGCTCCCCCTTGTGACCAAGGCCCCACATTGCAAAGTAAAGGAAATAATTAGCTCAACATTTCTAAAACGGTGTGAAATTCCTGCATCAATAAAACCACTGACCTTAGTACCGGACAGGAATGGGGCCCACAATGGGGCCCCCCCAGAAATGCAGCCTTCGCCTCACCCAGGGCAGGAGCAAAGGCTCAGGACTGAGCTTGACCTCCCAGAGACCAGTGCAATAGGATTAAAATAGAAAGGAGCCCTAGCCGGTTTGGCTCAGTGGGTAGAGCATTGGCCCATGGACTGAAGAGTCCAGGGTTCAATACTGGACCAGGGCAGGTACCCCAGTTGCAGGCTCGATCCCCGGCCCTGGTCAGGGAACGTGTGGGTGGCAACCAATCGGTGTTTCTGCCTCTCCCCCTACTCAGCACACAGCTGGAACCAGAGGCTTCTATGCACTTTTTTGCTGCGTAACCCAGAAAAAAGGTGGCAGGAACTGAGTCGGAGGGGAGAAATCTTAGAGTCAGGTTAAAGAGTCCATCGGAATTTCTTCCAGTGGAAGGAGCAGGTTTAAGAAGGCAATTGAGGGGATCACTCCCTGTCAGAGCAAGTTTCAAATGTGGAAGAAAGACAAACAGATCCTAAAGCAAATAACTTTATTTCTATCATTCCTTTTTAAAGGACCACGGGAATCTAGAAAACATAAAAAACACAAACAGCTGCCATTCAGGGGTAAGGAAGGACCGACACAGCCCTTAAATGCAACAGTGTCCCACGCCACAGCAGAGACAGGCGCTGTGAACAGGACAGGCTCCTCCCTCCCGGCGTGGCCCCACAGACCAGAATCCCCAGGGGATGGGACCCTGGCATCTGCCTTTAAAACAGCTTTCCTAATATTCGGTCCTAATATGCAAGGTCTCGCCCGAACGCCCCAGAGGACCCAGTGCCGCTTCCTCTGTCCCACAGCCCAGGCCGGGCTCACTAATCCTCAACTAACACTCAGGAACAGCGCACCAGATGCCACCTGTTGTTTTTCAGGATTTCCAACTCCGGAGGAAATACATCCCGCCTGCCATGTTTTTCCTCTCAGGGCACCTGTCTGCATTTGGAACTGTGGTTCCACTCGTGTTTCATCGGGCCTGGGCCTCCTTCCCCCAAGGCCATGCTCCCCTCGGTGTGACACCAGGCGAAAAAGTCCAAGAAGGTGGTGAGAGGCTCCTACGCAACCAGGTGTGCTGGTTCCTGGCAGGCATCCCCGACGGGGTACCCAGAGGTGTGGCGATGCCGTGACGGCACCAGGACAGAGAGGCGTCGGAGGGCGCTTGCAGGTGCTGCCGGCTCAGCAGAGCTGGCAAACAGTCCTGCGCAGCGTTGGAGGGAGGCAGCCAGTCCCTCCGCCCCTCATGTGCAGCAGCTGTTGGTGCTCGCAAGCAGCACATCTGCACGACCTCATTGTTCACAGGAAAGGGTTTGCGTTGGTCCAATGACTTCACTCTTCTCTCGCCTGGAGATGCCTTGGGGGGAGGAAGGGCACGGGAATGCATGCGGGCACGCTGGGGGTCAGCATCTTCAGGGCTGCCATGTCCTGGGTTCACTTGGGGCCGAGGCACTCCACAATCCCATTTCCCTTCATGCCATCAAAAAAGAAGAAGTTGTTGTGAGGTGGGTCCCTTTGAGACAGGGCCTGGGGAGAAAAACAAGAAGAGGGCTCAGCTCACGTGCTTTAAAAGGGACAAAATGGAGGGAAAAATCCCCAGACCAGATCCTCCACAAGCAGTGTGGGCAGTGGTTCCTCAATAGAGGTCGATGCTGCTCCCCAGGGGCCATTTGGCCCTGTCTGGAAACTTTTTTTTAAACACAAGCGAAAGTTTATTTAGAAAGTCACAGAGGCAGAAAAAGCGAGCCAGCTGGGCTGCACAGGCTCAGGAAACACGTTCCAGAGGCCAAAGACGTGCCCTTGGAGCGTAGAGAGGAGAGAAGACAGAGAGAAGACGCCCAGGCGGAAGGAGCAGGGAAAGGCGTGGGCATGCTCCGGTGAGCTCGAGCACGGAGGCATTTTTTTGGAGGGGCGGGGGGGCATTTTTGTGGTCATGTCTCTGGGCTAGCCCTTGCCAGCTGTGTGCCCTTGGACAGATCAGTTAGCTTCTCTGAGCCTTACTTTCCCCATGTAGAGCAAATGTAACAGATGTATTATCCTAGGCATTAAGAGAGATGAGCCCTGCTGCTGTGGCTGAGCGTCAACTCATGCACAGGAGGTCCCCGGTTTGATTCCTGGTCAGGGCACTTGCCCAGGTTGCAGACTCGATCCCCAGTAGGAGGCAATGGATCAATGAGTCTCCCCCTCTCTAAAAAAATCAACAAAAACATTAAAAAAAAAAAGAGAGATGAGATCAATCAAAGAACATTTATGCATATATGGACACAGACAATAGTGTGGTGAAGGCCTGGGTCGGGGATGGGCTAGATGGGGTCAATGGGGGAAAAAGGAGACATCTGTGATACTTTCAACAATAAAGATTAAAAAAAGGAAAGCGAGATGATGTACCTCAAATACCTTCACCAGTGCCTGGCATGAAGGAGCACCACATGGCAAACTGCAGGGAAAATTATGGCTGTGCCTGAGAAAGGCAGCGATTCCCTCCAACACACCTCGGCTGCGGCTTCCGGAGACCTCGCCTGCCTGCCACAGGACAGGCCTGGGAGCTGCTCTTCAGCCACAGACACGATGACTGTCTCGTGGGGTTAACAGAAGGACACAGCACTTTTTTCAATCCTCACCCGAGGATATTTTCCCACCAATTTTTAGAGAGAGTGGAAGGGAGGGACATAGCACTTTTGAGGATAGGGTTAGACAACCTGACATCACAAGCTGAGTCATGTGTGTACAGTACTGGGCTCATATGTGCTGGTGATTTTTCTAATCCCCAACAGGGTTACCATTTGAAGTGGACATCACCTAGGCCAGCTTCTAGGCAGTGCTTCGAGATTCCAGAGAGCCCCATGTTGTCCCTCATAAGGCACGATCTCATTTACAAGGTTAGAAATTGCTCTAAACATCTGGAACTTCTCCTTGAATTGAGCACCAATCCCAATCCATTTCCTCATCTGTCAATGGGGACAATCAGACCTACTTTAAGTGGCCATTCAGCCACTTGTCCAAGGAACTGTTTTAGCATCTAATCTGTGTCAGGTACAGTGCTAGACCCTAAGGAGGGGGCTCGGATCTGACAGGCTTGCTCCTGGCGCGAATATGAAAAGGCACCTGCCTACTAGGGTTTCTGGTGAGAATGAAATGCGGTCAGTCTTGTAATGTGCCTGGCACAGGCAGATGCTCAGGAAGCGGGAGCTGCTACTACTAATGGGCCAGCACCCCTTACCAACGGCTGAGGATCCCAAGCACTCAGCCGGTGGAAGGCCCAGAGCCCACAGCTAGAACGCCTAGAGCCTGGAAGGAGCGCCAACTGGAACGGCCTAACCTGGAGCGTGAGATGGCCGCGCCGACCCTGTCACCTGCAGCACTGAGCGCGGGGCCCACTGTGACGGGGAAAGGAAGGACGACTCCACCTAAGGGAGCGTGACAAGTGGGGACGTGGGCAGAACACATGGGTCTGAAATGAAAAAGGAGGGAGATAAAGATGATTCCGAGGGGACAGGTTTTTCATTTGTCCCCCGCCTCCTAGTGCTCACTTTCTGACGGTCAGATGGTCTCTTAGGAGAGCAGGGGAGGTCCGTGGCCCTGATGCAGGGCCCTACCGCCAGCTGACTGAAGGCTGACCTGTGTTAAGCAGGGGGAGTGGAGTGGCGGAGACAAGACAGCAGGGCATGGGGTGAACATGGGGCAAAAGGTAAAGTGCTTCCCAAGCCAGATGGGGGTAGGAGGAGATTCCAGACACGCCCAGCAACCGAGAATGCAGAGTGCTCTGGCTATCTGGGATAAACAGAAACAAGATGCTGCCAACAGCTGTCCCCAGCAGGCGGCGAGGAGGGGGCTGCATTAGAGGTTAGGACTGGGATGCAGAGAAGCCGCTGCAAACAATGGGGTCAAGGCCACCTGCCTTGACCCCAAATCTCCATCCCATATGAGAAATCCAGGGAGCAGCTCCTCAATGGGAGATACAGAAGTGAGCCTGGGGGTGCAAGGACAGCAGCCCTAGGTCCACGCAGACGCAGAGACGCGGGACTGAGGGTCAGTTTGGGACAGTGTCTGAGGCATGATGACCAAGTGGTGAAGAACACAGACCTAGAAACCAGACTGCCTAGGCTCGAACCCTGGCTCCCCACTTCCCCGCACCTCCACCCGCTTTATACATCAGGGATCACCACACTTCCACCTCTGTGGCTGCTGGGAGAATAAATTAGTTCATCCATGTAAAGAACAGTCTCTGGACAGCACTTGTTATCTATTACTGGAGGCCCGGTGCACCAAATTTCATGCACTGGGGCCTCGGGTCCCTCAGCCCAGCCTGCGCCCTCTCACCGTCTGGGAGCCCTGGCTCCTTACCGCCCGCCTGCAGCGGAGGCGTGAGAGGCTCCGGAGGCACAAGAGGCTCCTGTCACCGTCGCTGCGCTGGCCAGCCGTGAGCCTGGCTTCTGGCTGAGTGGTGCTCCCCCTGAGGGAGCGCACTGACCACCAGGGGGCAGCTCCTGCGTTGAGCATCTGCCCCCTGGTGGTCAGTGTGTGTCATAGTGACTGGTTGTTGTGCCGTTCGGTCGATTTGCACATAGGGTTTTATTGTCTAGGACAGGATTGTCACTACAGGCCACAAGAACACATCCGTTCCCATTCCCACTTTCTGATGCTCCGTCACTGCACTCTGTCCAGGACCAGCACAACGTGGCCAGAGAGGACAAAACACCACTGCAAGTCCACGGGCACCCAGACCCTGACAAAGGCCACTCTAACGTCTTTGGGCAAATATCAAAGTTCCCAGAGGAAGTAAAACTTCGAGGATATGCCATAGCTTTAGCAACCCAAATGGCCTTCCAGAAGCAATGGAAAATGCTGACCTAGCTACCGGTTCTATGATCCCAGGTAAGATACTTCCCCGAGGAGTGCTGATGACAGCTACCCAACATATCACAGGCCCTCCTTCTAGAACCCATGGGCTCCTGCATGGGCACTGGTACTGACTGTCCTCCTCCTCTGGGATTAAGAAGGAACTCTGAGGCCATGGTGATGGACAGAGAGACCCTGTCGAGGCGAAGAGCACGGATTGGAGTCCCTGGTCAGGACCTCAGTAGTGTCCTTCCTTAAAAGGGCATCATGACAGCACCCACTTCCTAGAGCCAGGAGAAGCAGAATACTCGGCAAATAGCATAAGCACCAGCTCCCTGGTCAGGTCAGCTGGGGAGGGGAGGCAGCACTATGTCCAGCTCTGGGCTCAGCAGAGAGCGACACTCAGAGGTCATTTGCTGAATGCCCACCTGGATGGGCTGGAAAAGGGAAGGAAGGGGAAAGGTGGGGCATGAAACAAGGTCAAGCGGGGTCAGAGAAACCAGGGAGCCCAGGGCGCCCTCTCGGCACATCTAACAAGGTGTGCAGTGGATAAACTGTCCTCTCTCTACAGCAACTGTTTACCTTAACGATTTCCTGGGCCAAGATCCCTCCAACCACTGCACACACAGGAGCCATCTCGGAGAAGCAGAACCTAGAAGGGAAGACAAGTGAAATGAACACGGAGGAAGAGAAAGGGGGTAGGACATGAGGAAGGGCTGGCAAAGGGCTGCCTGAATGAAATATCTCCTGCCAGGGAGTCGATTCCGACAGCAGTGCTAATGCTGGCATCTAGGCGTGAAAGTTAAATCCCACCCAGGGGTTAGATGGTGGGTGGGAAAGACCTTTGAACCTTGGCAGGCAGGAATTGTTTCACAACACTTTTATTTTTTTTGAAGTGAAAGGACAGACTATGTCTGTGCTTCCTAAAAATAAGGTCCTACAAGTATCAGATGTGGCAGTGCCCCGGTCACATTCTAGCAATTCTATCCTTACCATAATGGGCGGTGGGTTCTATATGCTACTCCCAGACAAATGTCAGGGAGAAGGCCTGTGTTAACATGCAGGAGGCATGGGAAATTTGGGATCTGATATGAAAGTATGGGGATAGAAAAAAGTCTTCACTACCCACATAGATACCAGCCCTTCTTGGGCCAGAGGACAAATTTTAGCTGATACTGTCAGCAACCCCTTCAAATCAACCAACCTGGGTAGCTAAACCCTATCTCTCACTACTTCCCCGGTTCCCAGCCCTAAACCCAAACGTATTTCTCAAATGAGCAAACTGGGACATAGACAAGTTGCAGCTTCCCACAGGAACCCTATGATCAAGAGACCACCTCCAACCCAGGCTGGTTTGGTTCAGTGGCTAGAGCTCCAGCCTGTGGACTGAAGGGTCCCGGGTTCAATTCCAGTCAAGGGCACATGCCCAGGTTGTGGGCGCCATCCCCAGTGTGGGGCATGCAGGAGGTAGCTGTTGATGATTCTCTCTGCACGCCCCCCACTGGGGATTGAGCCTGCAACACAATCCGGGCAAATGCCTTGACTGGGAATCAAACCATGACCTCTTGGTGCATAAGACACTCAACCACTGAGCCATGCCGGCCAGGCTAAACATACAGTATTTTAAACCCAAGTGATATCAACTAATATTCATTCCACACTATAATCTGATGGATATTTAGATTGTTCAACATTGCAATCATACATCTGATACATTTTGCCAAAATGCCCCTTTAAAAAAAGCCCTTTAGAAAGGCTGTATCACAACTTTCACCTTCCACCCCTACCCCCACTCCAGCCAGGGTCAGCACTCCCATTTGTTCAGCCACAGAGGTAACTTTTCCTCCTGTTTATTGAGGTCTATTATAGAACTATAAAAATGTAGAGAAATATTACAAAGAAACACTATCACCCAGAATTCTACTACTCAAAGATAATCAAATGCCAGAATTTCCCCCCTTTTATGAAAAAACAAAACAAAACAAAAAGCATGTATTCTCTTGTGATCATACCACACAATGTAATATTCTGCCTCTTCTTTCTTAAAAGTATATTATCACGCCCTGGCCAGGTAGCTCAGAGAGTTAAAATGTCTTCTCGATACGCCTAGGTTGCAGGTTCCATCCCTGGTCAGAGTACATGCAGAAATCGACCAGAGTGCATAAATAAGCGAAACAACAAACCAATGTTTCCCTCTCTCAAACTGATAAATTAAAAAAGTCAAATTAAAAAAAATGTTAAAGCATATTATTTTTGTTTGTTAATCCTCATCAGAGGATATTTTTTCCATTGATTTTAAAAGAGTGAGTGGAAGGGAGAGAGGGAGGGAGAGAGGGAAGCAGGAAGGAAGGGAGGGGGAAAGAGAGAAAGAGAAACATAGATGAGAGAGATGTTTCAATTGGTAGTCTCCCCACATGTGCTCTGACCAGGGTCAGGGAGCGAACCTGCAACCCAAGTATGGGCCCTTGACGGGGAATCAAACATGAGAGCATTGGGTGGGCCAATGCTCTAACCACTGAGAATACTGGCCACAGCTAAGTATATTCTCTTAACTAAATGCTAGCAAACAAAACCAGTAACATATAGAAAGAATTATTCACTATGACTAAGTGGGATTTATGTCAGGAATGCAAAGTTGGCTCAACAGCTGAAAAAAAACACACACACCAATCAATATAGTATGCCATATTAATTGAATAAAGGATAATAAACACATGATCATCTCAATGGACACAGAAAAAGCATGCAACAAAATTCTGCACCTTTTCATGATAAAAACACTCAACAAACTGGGAATAGAGAAAAACTTCTTCAACTTGATAAAGGGCATCTATCTATGAAAAAGTCATATCTGTCACCATACTCAATGGTGAAGGATTGAAAGCTGCTTTCCTAAGATCAGGAACAAGATAAAGATGTCGGCTCTCACCACTTCTATTGGACATTGTACTGAAGGTTCCAGCCAGGGCAGTTAAGGAGAAATAAGAGACGTCAGATTGGAAAGGAAGAAGCAATACATATTCACAGATGACATAATCTGGTATATAGAAAATACTAAGGAATTCACAGAAAAATTACGTGAACTATTTAATTAGCAAGGCTTATAGGATATAGGATAAATATACAAAAATCAATTGTACTTTTATACATTAGTACTGAACATTCTAAAAACAAAGTTAAGAATTCCACTCACAGTAGCATCCAAAATAAAAAATTTTGAAATAAATTTAACAATAGATGTGTAAAACAAAAGTTGAAACTACAATATATACCTGGAGAGCATTATGCTAAGCAAAATAAGCCAGTCAGAGAAAGACAAGTATCATCTGATATCACTCCTATGTGGAATCTAAACAAAATAAACTGATGAACAAAATAGATCCAGAGGCACAGAAGCACAGAACAGATGGCGGAATCTCGAAGGGAAGGCGGGGGGTGGGGGTAGAGGGGGTGGGAAGTGATCAACCAAAGAACTTCTATGCATATATGAATACCACATGGACAATAGGGTGTTGAAGGCCTGGGGGGGGGGGCAGGGGCGGGCTAGAAGGGGTCCATGGAAGAAAAAAGGGAACATATGTAATACTTTCAACAATAAAGATTGAATTTTATAAAAAACAACACTACCATATATTGTTGAAAGAAATAAATGACCTAAATAAATGAAAATATATCTCATGTACATGGATCAGAAGACTTAATGTTAAGAGAGCAATACTCCCCAAATTAATCTATATATCTGACAAAATAACTAAATCAAAATTCCAGTTGCCTGCTTTGTAGAAATGGCAAAATCCATCCTAATATTCCTATGGGAATGCAAGAGATCCAGAACAGCCAAAATAATTTTGCAAAAGAACAACAAAGTTGGCCCTGGCAAGATGGCTCGGTGGTTGGAGCGTAGTCCCATATACCAAAAGGTTGCGGGTTCGATTCCCAGTCAGGGCACATATCTAGGTTGCAGGTTTGATCCCCAGTCAAGGTGTGTACAGGAAGCAACCAAACAATATTTCTCTCTCGCATTGATGTTTCCCTTCCTCTTTCCAAAATGTGTAAACATGTCCCCAGATAAGGATTAAAAATAAAAAAGAACGAAGTTGAGGAATTCATGTGTCCCAATTTAAAAACTTACTACTAACACAGCTCTAGTAATCAACACCGTGTGATACTGGCATTAAAATAGACATACAGCCCTGACCAGTGGTTAGAGTGTCAGCTTGCTCTCACATCGATGTCCTCCCGCGCCCCCCCCCCCCCCGCCGTCTTCCCCTTAACCTTCTCCCTTCCTCTCTCTAAAAAGCAATGGAAAAAATATCCTTGGGTGAAGATTAACAAAACAACAAAATAAAACAAAACAAACAGACATACACATAAATGAAGTAGAACTGAGAGCCCAGAAATACATACATACATATATGGTCAATTAATTTTTGACCATACATATATGGTCAATTAATTTTTGATCATTCAAGGGGAATGGAAAAGTTTTTGTAACAAATGGTAGTGGGACATTTGGGTCTCCACATATATAAGAATGAAATGGAGCCCCTACCTCACAGTTTGTACAAAAGTTAACTTGAATATGGATCACAGACCTAAATGTGAAAGTTAAAACTAGAAAACTCTTAGAAGAAAACATACAAGAATAAATCTTTATGACCTTAGATTAGGTGATGTGATACCAGAAGGATATGTGAAAAAAGAAAATAAATAAATTGTATTTCATTAAAATTAAAACTAAACTTCAAAGGATACCATTAAAGCCCCAGCCAATTTGGCTCAGTGGATAGAGCATCGGCCCATAGACTGAAGGGTCCCGGGTTCGAGTCCAGTCAAAGGCACATGTGGGAGGCAACCAATTGATGTCTCTCTCACACACTGATGTTTCTATTTTTTTAAAAATATATTTTATTGATTTTTGTACAGAGAAGAAGGGAGAAGGATAGAGAGTTAGAAACATTGATGAGAGAGAAGCACTGATCAGCTGCCTCCTGCACACCCATCATTGGGGACAAGCCCACAACCAAGGTACATGCCCTCGACCGGAATCGAACCTGGGACCCTTCAGTCCACAGGCTGACGCTCTATCCACTGAGCCAAACCGGTCAGGGCTACTGATGTTTCTTGATGTTTCTGTGTGTCTCTCCCCCTCACTTCCACACACACAAGAAAGAAATAAAGAAAGAAAGAAAGAAAGAGAGAGAGAGAGAGAGAGAGAGAAAGAGAAAGAAAGAAAGAGAGAGAGAAAGAAAGAGAAGGAAGGAAGGAAGGAAGGAAGGAAGGAAAGAAAGAAAGAGAGAAAGAGAGAGAGAAAAATATCCTCGGGTGAGGATTAACAAGAAGAAACACACACACAAATACCAACTAGAAAAACTCCACACAGGATACCATTAAGAAAGTAAGAAGACAATCCACAAAATGGGAGGAAATTTTGTTAGTCATAAATGAAGAGAGCACTTCTATCTAGAATATATAAAGAACTCTTGCAAGACCCTCCCCTCCACTAGCAAAAGATTACAATTCACTTTATTGTGATACTCGAGTTATTACGGTGGTCTGGAACCTTGAGCCCTCAATCTCTGAGGTATGCCTGCATATTATATTACTGGGAAAGGCATTACAAGGGAAAGGGAGAGAGAGAGAGAAACATCAATGATGAGAGAGAATCATTGATCGGCTGCCTCCTGCACACCTCCTACTGGGGATTGAGCCCACAACCTGGGTATATGCCCTTGACCAGAATCGAACCCAGGACTCTTCAGTTCACAGGCTGACGCTCAATCCACTGAGCCAAACTGGCTAGGGCCACAAGGGAGTTTTTTGAAATGATAAAACTCCTATATTTTGATTGTGGTGGTGGTTACACAACTCTCCTAGTATGTCTTTGTAAAAACTCATGGAACTGTAAAAATAAAAACAACACACACACAGTTCTGGCCAGCACTGCTCAATGGTTAGAACGCCGGCCCATGTACTGAAGGGTCTCGGGTTCGATTTCCAGTTAAGGGCACCTACTTGGGTTGCAGATTCGATCCCCAGCCCCGGTTGGGGTGAGTGTGGGAGGAAACCAATCAATGTGTCTCACATTGATGTTTCTCTCTCTCCGCCTACCTCCCACCCTTCATTCTCTCTAAAAATCAATGGAAACAAATATTCTCAAGAGGATTAACAATAACTACAAAACACACATGGCTCATAGAACTGTGTAACAAAAATAAATAAATTTTACTATATATAAAAACTTTAAAAAATACATGAGGAAACAAAAAATGAATTATAGCCCTAGCTGGTTTGGCTCAGTGGATAGAGCATCTGCCTTCACACTGAAGGGTCCAGGGTTTGGTTCCAGTCAAGGGCACATGCCCGGGTTGTGGGCTCGGTCCCCAGTGGTGGGTGTGCAGAAGGCAGCCAATCAATGATTCTCTCTCATCACTGATGTTTCTATCTCTCTCTCCCTTCCTCTCTGAAGTCAATAAAGAAAAATGAATTTTACTATATGTAAGACTAAATAATGGGAAATTAAACAGCAATGTGAATGTACTTAATGCCACTAAACTGTACATTTAACAATGGTTAAGATGTTACATTTTATATTGTGTACTAGAGGCCTAGTGCATGAAATTTGTGCATGGGGGGAGGGGTGTCCCTCAGCCCAGCCTGCACCGTCTCCAATCTGGAATCCCTCTCCCAATCCACGACTGCTGGCTCCCAACTGCTCGCCTGCCTGCCTGATTGCCCCTAACTGCTTCTGCCTGCCAGCTTGATCACCCCCTAACCACTCCCCTGCCAGCTTGTTTGCCCCTAACTGCCCTCCCCTGCACGCCTGGTCACCCCTAACTGCCCTCCCCTGCAAGCTTGATCGCCCCCAACTGCCCTCCCTTGCAGGCCTGGTCCCACCTAACTGCCCTCTCCTGCTGGTCTGATCGCCCACAACTGCCCTCCCTTGCTGGCCATCTTGTGGCGGCCATCTTGTGTCCACATGGGGGCAGCCATCACTAGAGTGACAGCTGTTGGAGTGACGGTCAATCTGCATATTACTCTTTTATTAGATAGGATAGAGGCCTGGTGCACAGGTAGGGCCCAGCTGGTTTGCCCTGAAGGGAGTCCCAGATCAGGGTGGGGGTTCCCTTGGGGCGTGGGGCGGCCTGGGTGAGGGGCCTGTGGTGGTTTGCAGGCCAGCCACGCCCCCTGGCTACCCAAGCGGAGGCCCTGGTATCTGGGGTTTATTTATCTTCTACAATTGAAACTTTGTAGCCTAGAGCAGAGCCAAGCCTTCTGCTTGGCAGCAGCCATTTCTATTGGGATTTATGTATCTTCTATAATTGAAACTTTGTAGCCTTAAGCGGAGGCCTGGGACTGGTGTGTGTGTGTGTGTGTGTGTGTGTGTGTGTGTGTGTGTGTGTGTGTGTGTGTGTAAAGCTTGGCTTCCTCCATCACCGTGGGCAGCCCTAGCCTCCTGCTCTTTCCAGCTCCTCCGCCATTTCTGTTTGGATTTATGTATCTTCTATCATTGAAACTTTGTAGCCTTGAGTGGAGGCCTAGGCCGGCAAGAGCAGGCAGAAAGCTTGGCTTCCTCCATCGCGGGGAAACCCAAGCCTCCCTCCTGGTCTCTGGCTGTAGCCATCTTGGTTGGGTTTATTTGCATATTTGCTACTCATTGGCTGGTGGGCGTAGCTTGTGGGTATAGCAGAGTGATGGTTAATTTGCATATTACTCTTTTATTAGATAGGATACTTAACCACAATAAAAATTTTAAACAGTAAAAAAGTTATATTTACATATACAAATTATGAATGTTCATCATAAACATATTTAATAGTGAAAAACTACAAACAACTTAAATACCCACTGATAAGGTGATGGTTGAATAAATAACCATGTGTCAGACAAGGAAATGGATCTGTATTTTGACATAAATAGGCCTATGACATGCTGAGAAAAGAAGGTGATTGTTTAGAAAATATGATCTTATTTTGACATTAAAAAGGAGAACACATGTGGGTAAAAATACACAGAAGTCTGTGAGTCTAAATCCCAAAATGTTAGCTGTGGCTACTTCTCAATGGTGGGACTGCGGTGATCCTTTTCTTCCCTTCTACATTTTCTGGCAACAGGCATCTGTTACTTTCCTAATCAGAAAAGCAATAAAGCTATCTAAAAAGAGAATAAATAAGGTCACATAAAGAACAGAGCAAGCACACCAGGACAGATGAGGGAAACGGAGACTTGTGCACAGCCTTCCCTACTCAAGTGCACAGCCCTGCTCCGAGCTGGCAGTGGGCAATCTGTGAGGGTGCCTGAACTGCCAGACATCCCATCCCCTATCAGGCCTCAAAGAGCCACCAAACCACTCTTACTTAAAGGGCAATAGAGCGGGAACACCTGAGCACATGAGGGCGTGAACATAGGAAAGTGGTTTCTGCAGAGCAGGTGGGAGGGGGAAGGAAACACTTTGGGAGAAAACCAGCCAGCAGCTAGTGAGGCTGTTAGCAGTTAGGCGGTGGCTTTCTCCTTCTGCAAAGCGGGGCCTCGGCCACTTGCGCGACGCAGAGCCAGGCCACTCTTCACTCTGAATGCCCAAATTAGTCAGCTGGCTGCATACTCACGGCCAGGCCCGGGCCTGCTTGGCGGCCTGGTCTATCTGGCAGCGTCTGCTGCAAATGGAGCCCTGCATGAGCCAGAGCAGGTACCACTTGCTTTCTACATACTGTCCTCCCTTTACCAAGACATGTGTGCATGGCTGTGAGCCCAGCCTGCAGTGTCATTAGCCCCTGAACTCCCCGTACCAACTAACTAAAGCACCTCAAAGGCTGCTTCCTGCTGGTCCTAAACCTGGTGGGGTCTGCTACTGTCTAAACATGGTGCCCAGACATGAGAAAGAAATGACTGGAGAAGGAAGGGACTCTAATTCACGTTATTGCTGGAAGAAAACCAAAGAAGCGTGCTACTACCAGAGATTATATGGTGAGACTTGGGTGAGGTCTTGGTTGGCTACTTACTAAAACCGTGAGCAAGTGATGGGAATATTGTGGCAACTAAATGTGGTAAAGCATAGAACGTCTTCAATACATGGTACTGTTGCCATTAGCTATATGTATGTATACACACACACACCCCCCTTGGGTTAGGCACTTAACGTTCCTGAACTTTAACTTTTCCTCACCTATAAAAAGAATTGTTGTGAAGAGAGAACATGTACATAATAATACTCAATAAACTGCAGCCATTATTATTACTGCTACAAGCTAGAGGCACAGCAAAGCAATTTAGGAGCGTTTCCCTAAGACAATGAAAGGAAACAAGAGTGCGCTGATGATCCTAGAACTGCCTGGAAGGGGTTCCTGATCTAGTCACTGTTTGGACTTCTCCAATCAAACCCTAAACCTGTAAGAGCAAAGACTGGTCACCCAAGTGAAAACATCCAAGCGCCCAAATGAGAGGAGGCAGGGAACACAACTGCCCTTGCTGCTGAGAGCAGACACTGGTGAGCCATCAATGGGGTCATAGCTACCAAGTAAATCACGCTTCTGGCACAGCCACTCCCTACCTATCAATTTACCCCGAGGTGCGCCTGCACACACAAGGCCATATACTGCAGCACGTGTGTAACCAAGGCCTGGTCACAACTCAAGGCCACAGGGGATGGTTTGGTGACCACTACTGCTCCTGCGCTGGAATACTGTAAGAGCTCGGGAAACGAGGGAGGAATCTATGTACTGACCGGGAAACATCCCAGAAGACACTGTGAAGTGAAAAAGGCACACAGTAGTGCATACAGATTTTATACTACCTTGAGTTTTTTGTGTTTTTAAAAAAATGTATTTTATTGATTTTTTTACAGAGAGGAAGGGAGAGGGATAGAGAGTTAGAAACATCGATGAGAAAAAAACATCGATCAGCCGCCACCTGCACACTCCCCACTGGGGATGTGCCCGCAACCAAGGTACATGTCCCGAACCGGAATCGAACCCGGGACCCTTGAGTCCACAGGCCGACGCTCTATCCACTGAGCCAAACCGGCCAGGGCGTACCTTGAGTTTTGAACCATATAACTGCTGAACAAACAGAACCTGCACCTCTCTCTCCCACACGCTGTGGCTACACCAACAGAGAGGCGGAGGCCTGCGAAGCTGGCAGACCGGGGCCCAGGAGGCTCCCCTCAGGGCTTGTGGTCTCAGTAAAGCACCGCCCCAACTTAAGGCAAATACGCAGATGTGAATCAATCCAGGACAAACTAATAAATGTGGAGACCAACCTGACAAAGTCTTCAGGAAGCAGGTCAGGATTAACGCCCAGGGAGTCAAGCACATCATTTCGAATCTGGAGCAAGAGCTCAGAATCTTCCCCAAAGGTATCACAACTAGGGTCTCTTCCCTTATCCGTGCGGAACTTCAGGAGCACTGGGGAAGGAAAAGAAGGAGGTTAAAGAGCAAGTCTTTTCCTAATAAATGCTTGTAGATGTGGAGAATTAAGTTTTCTTTCTCATTCTCTAGGAATCATACATTAATTAAAATGTGGGCCAAATGAAAGGTAATACACTTTTCTTTATTCAACAAATACAGTCAGAAAGGCAATCAAATAATTACAAAGATAACTACAATGACTGTGATGAGTGCCAAGGTAGTATAGCAGAGGGTCTACATTACCCACACGGTGGTGCCCGGTAAGGCTTCCCTGAGGAAGCAACGACTGAGTGACTGTGTTTGGGGAGAAGGGAGAACTTCCAGCAGAGGGAAAAGGCCCAATTCTGACCCTGAAGAGAGGTCAGGAGCGGGAGGAAGGCATTCTAGGCATCAGTTCAAAGGGCTGCTTCAGCCAGCAAGGCCAGCCAAATGCTCAGACTCATCAGACAGGCAAGTCATTACAAACAAAACCTCCCTTAGTACAACAATTCATCAACCTCCAGAAATGAGTGTTTAGTTTTGCTTTTGAACCAGAGAAAGGTTGAGATGATGGCAGCAAATCAGAGCTACTGTGAAACAAGACCCTAACAAGGCTTGAACTTTTAGCCCCACCAAATATACATAGGCAGGAGCATGATAAGATCATCAAATACAAACCCCTTCTACTGCCACTACACGGTCCACAATGTTCACCGCGTGCTGGGCAGTGGTGTTCTTGTTCCCCACGTGCTCCCCAAGGCAGGCGCACAGCAGTCTCTAGGGCACTCCTCCTCCTCCTCACACAGGAGTGTGTATCAGCGGAGACAGAGACAAGTGGGTCCCAGGGTGCTATGAGATAGCACCTCATATTTGGAGGGGACTTTACAGTTTACCAAGTGCTTCCATTTAACTTTCATCATTATTTGCTGACTGAAAAAGTGAACTTATTCGGCAAATTATACTCTCTATCAGTACAAGGGGCTCTTTCCTAAAAATAAAGGTGGATTGAAAACTGAGGCAATTGCTGTGAGGCTCTTTAAAAATGCATTTGGGCCCTGACCCGTTTGGCTCAGTGGATAGAGCGTCGGCCCGCGGACTCAAGGGTCCCAGGTTCGATTCCGGTCAAGGACATGTACCTTGGTTGCGGGTACATCCCCAGTAGGGGGTGTGCAGGAGGCAGCTGATCAGTGTTTCTCTCTCATCTATGTTTCTCACTATCTCTCTCCCTTCGTCTCTGTGAAAATAATCAATAAAGTATATTAAAAAAGAAAAAAAAAGCATTTGGAACTCACCCCAGACTAAGAAATGAGCCCTTCTTTCTACTTGTTTTCTTAAGACCTAAAGAGTTTTGGTGATGAGCAGCCTGGGTTGAGAACCACTCTCCAAGAGTACAAATTCACTCATTCAGCCAGCAAGACCAAGCACTCACTGAGTGCCCGGCAGACTTAGGCATTGAAGGTGCGAGGGAAGGCGAGTGAGTCTTGGTGTCTACACACGTGAAGGCGAAGAGGAGAGAACAGAGAATTTAGGAATCACAACAGATGGCCCAAACCTGAGAAGTTCATAAATGGACTATAAAGTATTCCAAGAAGATCCCAAAGCACAGAGGCCCAGGTAGAAGACAAGGCCTGCTCCTGGGCTATGCCGTTCTGGGTGCCACTGTCAGAGAAAGGCCCCGGTCTTCTCTGGCAACTTTCAAACGCCCAGTTAGGGCTCTGCGCTTTGCAGGTTTAAAAACAGGGGTGCGTGTGTGTGTGCTCATGGCACCTGTTTTGAACACAGTTGGCCACCTGGAAACATGATTCTCCTCTTTCTAAGAACACAGTTACTAGAACCCTCGATTGTACCGAATCACTTGGCAGTCAAGGCCAGTGACCATTAGGGTGCTACCAAACTGATCTGCCTTCCCCTGAGCTTAGCGGCTACCTCTGCAGATGTGTTGCTGGAATTCCGTTTTGGAGTAAATAAATGCAATCACAGAAGCATTTGGGGGCAGGGTGGAGAAGAGACTGCAGAAGAGGCAGTTAATCCCTGTTTACACCAAGCCTCCCTTCCAACAATGTCCTGTGAAGACGAAGGAATCTGGAAATCTGCTAGTCCAGCCAACGCAGAGGATACTCAGAGCGACCTGCACTGAATGCCAGTGCTGCTCTCATCAATCGCTTCCGAGAGAACAGGACCACAAACCCAGAATGAGTGTCAGTGCTGCCTGAGCAGATGACGGACGCAATGCCAAGTACAGCCGCTCCTACCGCACAATTCAAGGCTCAGTGGCAACCACGTGGATAGTGAGTGAGGCTGCTGAATTTCAGGCCGTCAGGGTGGTGGACAGCAGTGGGGGCCCCACATGGTGCCGCCCATGTGATGCTCTCATTTCTGTGTCACTGGGACGGAAGCATCAACTGTCATACGGAAGGAAGGAGAGAGGGTCCTTTTTTCAGCTCTCACCACAGAGCTTTTCATTTTTTGGTTAAATATAAGCCCTTGGAGAAAGCTCAAACCATCCAAATAGTAAAACCAACAGTGCCTAGTATGTGCCAGGCATCTTACATACATTAACACTCATCCACAATCACATGGTGAGGTAGGTAGGGCCCATTATTCTCCTTACTTTATAGATGGGGAAACTGAAGTGCAGAGAGGTTAAGTGGCTTGTTCAATGTAACTGTCAATAAGCATTAGTGCAGAAATGCCAACTCTGGCATTCAGACTCTGTGCTTCTTAACCCTAATTGAATCCAGGAGAAACGGCAGGACCATCAGGAACGTAGCCCCAAGGATTCCAAGTGGTCTGGCTCTTTGCCCCTCACCTCAGAGGACTCCCATTCAACCACATTTTTATGCATTTTCCAGATAGGTCCTGCCCTCTTCTCTCAACTGGTCCATTAATTTTAAGTTACTAATTCAGTGGGTGAGAAGTGGAGGTGGAGGCCATATGAAACCTTGCCCATCAATCTTCAGAGAGTAAGACCAGTTTCATCTCAGAAAGAAGTAAGATGGCACTAAGAGGAGGAGTGAAGGCAGCCAGCAGCTGGCCCCGCTGTTTCTCTGGTGCAGGCCGCCTGGATGAGGGCCGGCAGGCTGGCACCAGCCAGATACCTCGCTGACCACATCTGAAGTCCTCTCAGGGCCTCTGGGAAGGAGGCCAGTCAGAAGGCCACTTATTTGCAGCAAAGCAAACAGAAGATGTATTTTTCACTCTTTTTCGAATGTCAGCACTCCAGTTAGCGGGGGTGGGAAGAAGCCCATGTTCTAGACAGGCAGCAGCCTCAGAACTGACCCTAGCCCCTGACGAGTTCTTGCTTATTAAATTCTCCTCTTTGTTCTGCTCTCCACCCTCCCAAATAGCCAGACACACACACATCACTGTTGACTCTGCATTTCTGAAGAGCACCTCCCCACCAGCTTCCAGATTATAAAACTGTCCCATTAAGATCAAACTCAGGAATGGAGAGCTGCTCTGCCAAAAGATGACTCATTGAATTGCAACAAAACAGTGCACAAAATGAGAGTCCCAAACTTGATTAACTTCATCTGAACCTTTTAATTAACTCAGGATGCTGAAGTCCAGGAAAATGACATTTATTGCTACAGATGACAGGCTTGTGTCTCTGCTTAAGTTTAGGTCTTGCCTATGTGACAAAAAAGGCAAACTTTGAAAAGGAGAAACCAAGCAACTTTTCATGCACTGAAAAGTTAAACTGTGTACATGTGATTAACTACTAATTCTGCAAAAAGAAATTAACTCAAATTTCTTTCTTTCGACAAATATCTTATTGCATTTAAATAGTGTGATTATATTTAGCATAATCACGAAGGTCATCGGAAAAAATAGTATTTTTATAGGAAATAAAATAGTATTTTTATAGGAAATAAAATAAAATAAATAAAAAATAGTATTTTTATAGGAAATAAAATAGTATTTTTATAGGAAATAAAATAAATAAAGTCAATGTTGCAAATAAGCCCCAACTCTATTTCTGTCCCCCAAAACAGCTCAATTAAAGGGGAAAGCCAAATTTATATAAAAACCTCATTTGCCTGACAACTAAAGCTTTGAGTGTCAGATACCCCTGCCTCAGTCTCTGGCGCTCTCCAACCTACCGATAACCCTTCTCCCCAAGTCGCCTCGCTCAGTGGAGCCGTTCACTCTGGAAACGTCCTGGAAAGCAGCTCTATTCCTGTGTTACATAAACTTCCAAGAAGTAAGAGCAGTTATCCAGACAACTGCCTATCTCCTAAGGCAAAACACTAGGTTTGACATTTGTTCATTCAATAAGTATGAACTGAGTGCTGGCTTTGTGCCAGGTCCTGAGCCAGGCAGGTGAGAGTATAATGCACGCTCTGCCCCAACAGAGCTTTTAGTGAGGGTGGCAAATCCAAACTACTTATAAGTTAGTAAAAGGCGGGAACCAGAAAAGGAGCTCTGAGTTATGAGGGTGGAATGGGGCAGTCTCATTGAGCAGCCAGGCTCCTGGCCATGGGGCAGGACCACCTGCTGTTCACAGGCCCCGCCCCCCACTGCAGCCTTCTCTCTGCAAGGTCCTTCCTAGGAACTGGTAGGCAGCAGAGCACAGTAGTGAGGAGCCTGGCTCTGGAGCCAGACTGACTGCCTTGGCTGGATCCCCTATTTTTCCCCTTACTGTCACCTTGGGCAAGTGACAACGTCCCCAAGCAGCTTCTATAAAATAAGAATCATAAGAGCACTTACCTTGCAGGGTTTAAGGATTAAGTGAACTAATCCACGTAAAGCACCTAGGACAGCGCCATGCGCAGTGTAAGAATTCAGTAAATGCCAACACTCCAGGATTGTGGCTACTCTTCCCCAGTCACCATCACCCCAGCTAGCCCGCCCCTTGGAGCTGACATGCTTTTTTACGCGGAACTTCGTCGTTTAACTGAGTTACCACCGCTAATGCAGCTGTGAGCTCTGGAGACTACAGGGACTCTTAATCTCCGTTTGTTATCTTAAAATCATCTGTGTAAATTCACTTGTACAAGGACTGGCTTGCCTTTCCCCCCAGATGTTTGCTCTGTGGGGCAGAGACCATTTCTATTTTGTTCACTACTATTTAATTAATGCCTAACATGAGCGTGCCCCCTGGTAGGCACCAAGAAAGTAGGCTTCATGGGAAGCCTAAATGTTTGGGGAAGGAAGACAGTCACACAGGAGGAGAGAGGGCTCTCAACAAGTGACACAAGGTCCTCATAGAGTCTAACTTGGCCTGCTCTTTTATTAATCAAATGGAATAGTTCTTAGGATACACAAGATAAGATTTATTCCTTATCAAGTATTTACAACATGCTAGACATGGAATACCCACCAAGAAACAAAAAAGATACGCAGTACACCATGTCTGCCCTCAGGAGGGAAACAAGGTAAGAGTGTGGCTTTCAAGGCCATGCCTGAGGTCTAAAGGTGCAGGACAGCCAGTCCCCAGGTGTGAGCTCAAGGGAGGGACAGGGCTGACTGGGAAGGCAGGGGCAGTTCAGGAAGCCGATTTTACAGCATCCATCTGTTCCCTCTGGCTCCACAAAGCTCCCCACACATCATTGACTTCACCCTTAGTGTTTCTCTTAAAAGTGTGAGTGTGGCCTGGCCAGGTGGTTCACTTGGTTGGAGCATTATCCCTTACACTGAAAGGTTGCAGATCTGATCCCCAAGAGGGGAGCGTATGGGAAGGCAACTGATCTACGTTTCTCTCTCTCTTCCCCTTCCCTTCCACTCTCTCTAAATTCAATGAGCATGTCCATGGGCAACGATTAAAAAAAAAAAAAAATGCCAGCAGTATCTGTGTGTATTCATTCATTCCTTTTTCATCCACAAACATGTCTTGAACACCTGCCCTCCACCCCCACATTCTGTACAGAGCTGTGCTGGGGACCCAGAAGTGACCCAGAGGGCACCAGGCCCTGCCCTTGAATGCAGAGCTCAGAATCCACAGAGAGCACACTCATAAGCCCCCGGATCATGGGCACCCAGCACTGTGATCTCTTTCTCCAGAGCATCACCTCCAGAGTGGCTCCCCCAAGACTTACTTTGAAATGCCCCCTTGGGCTCCAAGTCCTGGCCACCCTTCCACCTCTCCAATGTAACCCAGTCTATGACCTCAATACATATCAGCTCAAAGCAGAGAAAGAAAGCTGTCACTTGTTATTTACATCTCACTCTCTTCTGAAAAGAATCTGAGGCAGCCAGATGAAGATGTTGAAGGGGGAAAGGAGAGTACTTTTTCTCAGAAATGACCTGAAAACAAGATGCCATTTTTTGCCTACCAAATTAAAGACCAAGATTACTCAACCTAAGCAAGAAGGCCGGGGTTCGGCTCTGTCACCCAGAGCTGGTGGAAGTGTGAGTGCTCCACAAACATGTCTTGAGAGTGACATGAGGGTGTGGTATTGAGGATCTTTATAAAAGGTCATTGCCATCCTGGCTGGCTTGGCTTATTGGATAGAGTGTCGGCCTGTGGACTCAAGGGTCCTGGGTTCGATCCCCAGTGGGGGGCACACAGGAGGCAGCCGATCAATGATTCTATCTCATCATTGATGTTTCTCTCTCCCTCTCCTTTCCGCTGTGAAATAAATAAAAAACACATTTCTTAAAAAAAGGTCATTGCCATGTTATTTATACTACAGAAAATATGAAAATAATCTCACATCCAATAATAGGGTGGTTACATACAGAATGAATATTATTCAGCTACTAAAATTATGTCTAAGCAGTTTTTAGTCAAGATTTTTGCAACATTTAGTTTCTTAAAAAGTCATATGATACCCTACATTCAGAATACTCCTCTACGTAAAAATAGAGTACGATAGGTATAACTGTTACCATTCCCATTTTAAAGGTGGGAAACTGAGGCTTTGGAGAGGCTCAGGATCACAAGGGACTCAAAAGTCACTGCATTGGCAACCTCTGTTATACTGTCTCCCTAGGACAGAGACAAGACAGAAAACATGCTTATTGTTAAAAATCACTTCAAATAGGTTTGGCTCTCCATCCTATAGCCCACCAGTTTGGAATAACGCAAACTACCCATTAAGACTCTGCAGCCAAATGTTCTATTTCTCCTCTAAAAGTGTCAAGTGATTCCTGAGCTTGACTCGCACCTTTTAAGCAGAACGTTCTGACTAGTAAGAAAATACTGTAATTTACAAAAGAAGAGGACAAACAATTCTAAAATGCAGAGGTAACTTATGTAGAGAAATACAGAGCTCCATGCCCAGTGCAGGGCCCCTCACTGACCCGCTTGGCTAACTGCACCCCCTACTCAAACAACGAGTCTGACAGAGCCCTCTCCATTCAGACCCACCAGCCCGGTCACAAGCAGCAGGGAGACAGGGTCTTTTCTCCAGCCCAGCACTTGAGTGGCACATGACCTTAACTCTGGGCATCTGCTGCTCTCTGCCAACCACTCTCACCGAGGGAAGATGGCACAGGACATTCCCGTGACTGTTGTCTGACAGTCAGAGAAAAGATGTGAGGCTTTAAACAAGAATCGCAGCTGGGCTTGGGGCCCGAGAGCTGCTCAAACAGGCTAAAGCCGGGGGTGGGGGAGATGTGGGCCTGCGAAGAAAAAACAAGGCAGGTTGCTGACAATGTTGCCCATTATTGCAAGCTGGTCTCCGTGGGCCTTAGTTCCCATCTGCAAAAGTGGATAAAGAAAATGTCACAAGGCTCTTGTGAAGTTCAGATTTCAAAAACGGACATAATGCTATTATTAGTGATGCTAATGATTAAAATCTGACTGAGCGCTCTGAAATATGCAGTGTTCGGGGGTGCTTAAACACTTTCTAGGTGTGGCAAACTTGGACAAATGACTTAACCTCTCCAAAACTCAATTTCTTCTTGTGAAAATGGGATGATCACAATAAGATCTGCTCTCGCGAGGGCGCTGTGAAGATTTAATGTGATCGTGATGCATATAAAGTGCTAATCAACAATTATCAATACACAATGTGCCGGATCTTCATTCAATCCCTGTGCCCCGAGTCAGTTCTCTCACCACTCTACCCGCTGATGGCTGAACAGCACTGTGGGTCACCTCTGCCCTCCCCTCTCTGACGACAGTGCCTCCTTCCTTTCTGAATGACTGTGGTCTGCCTTCTCTCTACCACTGATAAGGCAGTGGCACCAAACAAAAAAACAAACCCACAGTTTTTTCTTTATCCCTCCCTACAAATTATTTTTAAACATTTGTGGTCGTGACAGCAGCAAATCAACAAGTGCTCAGCTGCTGCCCCATTATCGGAACCCACTTCCCTGTGGCTGTCTCCTCCTCAGCAGTTCTTGTCATTGCTGGGACCAAACACCCCCGGGGAGCACTGGGTCCAAAGGGTGAAGGCTGGTTTACAAAGGCTACAAGTTCTAAAACAAGAAGTGTCTTCTGAAGAGAACCGACCACCAAATCAAGCTGAGGTCTGGAGACAAAGTAAAAAAAAAATCATAAAAACAGGGAAGTTGGGAGTGTACTGGGGGCAGGGAGATTTGAGGAAGGAGGACTTAAAGGAAGAGTTCCCTAAAGTCTACCTACAACAATTAAAAAAGTACAAAGTGTCCTCTGAAAGGAAATCTTGCAAAAGAATCCATGCAGTGATGAGGTATAAAATGCTAGAAAGTTCTGGAAGAATATGCAAGAAATGGCAGTTTCCTCTGAGATATCTGAATATTTTACTAAGTTGCCTTACCTTTACTTACAACTTAGAAAAACAGAACTATTTCTAAGGCTCTCCTGTACGTAACCAGTGGGAAGAGAGAACTGTCCAAAATCTCCATTTCTATGAGAAAACAGAAGCCATAAAGTGGAGGGACTTGCCCAAGGCCAGGAAGTATATGGCAGAGGTGGGACCTAAACGTCTTTCTGCCAAATCCAAATCTGGAGACCTCAAGGCTCAGGTGACTGAGAAGGTTCTACTGGCAGGACAAAGCAGACGTGAACTCCAAACTCATTTGGCTAGATTTATGAACCAAGAACAACCGGTCATCTTAGAAAAGATACAAATTCCCCCAAGGAGGGCCTAGGCCTGGCATCGCCAACTCTAGCAGAGATAGGAGCTGCTGGTTAGTGATGGGCCCTTGCTGCCTGGAAACAAGGAGTTAAAGGAGAGCGGAAGTGCTCTCCAAGCCTGTGGATGGTGTATAGGCACAGTCCTGCAGCCAAGACTGGGGTTTAGAGATACTTCCTGTCTTTCAAGTGTGGCACAGAGGGAAAAGGTCAAGGCCAACTATGCAAATGAGCACCACCTAGATGGCTTTACATAGACCTCAAACCCTATCCTATATAATAAAAGCCTAACATGCTAAGTGTCTGACGGTTGGTTCCACCGTTTGACTTCACTATGACGTGCACTGACCACCAGGGGCAGACGCTCTGACTGGTAGGTTAGCTTGCTGCTGGGGTCCAGCCATTGGGACTGGGTGAGACGGGCCATACACACCCTGGAGCTCTCCCAGGGTCCCTCCCCAGCCCCGATTGTGCACTGGGCCTCTAGTTAATTAATAAAGCCTTAAGTTAAGAACTGGCAAGATTCATCCTGGCCAATGCTGCTTGATGGTTAGTGTCTGCCCAGGCACCGAACACGTGCCTGGGTTGTGGGTTCACCCCCTTCCCCAGCTGGGGCATATGCAGGAGGCAACCAGTCAATGTCTCTCACATCAATGCTTCTCTCTCCCACTCTCTCTGAAAAGCCATGGAAAAAATTTGATTAAAATTGGCAAGATTCTCCAAACAGGACAGGTGATTGCAGCAATCAATCAAGCTACATCTACCAAGCCCTGTACTGGACAATCACGAGATGAGGAGCTATGGTCCCTGCCCTCAAGTCAGTCCTGTTGTCCAGAGGGTGGGATGGGATTAGTGAGGAAGAAAACCCAACTCAGATAAGTGAGTTAAGTTCTGGAGGTAACACCAGAGCAATAAAGATAAGAGGGAAGGGCCAAAGCAGGTATTCCGGGGGGAGGACTATAAACATGTATAGAAACGAGACTGACAGCATGAGATGACGGCAGTTTGGGGGATAACAAGAACTCGACATGAGTATAGGGTTCAAGGAGGGCAGAGGGGATGGAATGAGAAAAAAAGGTCAGCTGGCCCTAGGTCTGGGATGTGAACCCAGCAAGTCTAAGTTGTATTCTGAAGGCAAAATAAAATCATGGAAGGGTTTTAGTTTTTCAGTAGCCTAGTCTGATAACTGAAAATGGATAAGGAGGAAGAGCTCTGAAGGCAGAGGACAGCTGGGAGGCAATCAATCCTCTGGAAGAACTCCTGGCACATGAAGAGGAAGGATGGAGGGGTTTAGGTTGAACTTCATAGAGTGCTACAGAAGATGCTTGCCTGGGACTCTAAATGAACTTGATTAATGGTCTGCAGAAGAGACAATGGTCAATGGGTTGGAAGAAAACTAAGTAACAACAGCTCAATGGTCCAACAGACTCATTCCAGCTCCAGATGCACATAGGCGGCCCATTAGGACATTTTCTGGTTTATCTTTAATCCTTATTCTTAATCCAATCCACAACCAACTATAGAGTCAGCAGGAGAAAGTGACTCACCAAAGGCCACCACGGGATGTCCTCTGCTCCTCTAGGACCTGCCTCCAAGCCACTGTTTGTATTCCTAGTAAGGTCTTACCCAGCTCTAGACAAAAACTGAAGGCCTGTTTGCAGTTGCAAAGTTGTTTATATGCAAATACTTCCCCTACAGTGGGCCTAACACTACTGTATGCCAAAGGAAATACTTTTTGCAGAGCAAGGGATCAAGGTGGAGGCCATCCTGCCTTGCTTAGCAGTGGGGCTGTACTCACTACACCTGACTAATCTGGGGGAACCTATATGGCTCCTTTCCAGAAGAACTGTACACGAAGAATATCAGGTTAAGACCTCCCACCCTCTGTAGCGACGATGAGGATACACTGCTAAATGAGTCCCCTTCCCATGGACCCAGTACAGATCGGAAAGCCCTTTGCAGGTATTATTCAGCCGGTCATCAAATATCAGGCTTGTCCCAGGTGCTGAGAACCGGCTTTTTTGGGTTATTTTAAATTTTATGTTGAATAATTGTAGAATCATAGAAAAATTGTACAGAATTCCCGAATAACTGAATTTAGATTCCCCAAATGTAAATATGCTACATTTGTCATTCTTTCTTTATATTTTTATCTATACATACCCATTTTTCCTGAATAATTTGAAACTCACCCCTAAATACAAGAACATTCATTCTCTTACATAACCATAAAACAATTATCAAAATTACAAAATCAACACTGACATGAGTATTCTAATCTGATCTACAGACCTTTATCAAATTTGACCAATTGTCCCATTAACACCCTTGAGAGCATAAAGAAAAACCTTCCCAGCTCTCAGATCCACTCCAGGATTCTCCATGCCATTTCATTATCATGTCTCTTCATTCGCCTTTACTCTGGAATGGGGTTCCTCAGTTCTTTAGGATACTTTGAAGAGCACAGGCCATATATTTTTTTTTTTTTACAGAATATTCTTCGATTCGAGTTTGTGTGATGTCTCTTCATAATAAATTCCAACTACCAACCCTGGACAAGAATTCCTGCGTGGAGCTGTGTCCTTACACACTCTGGACAGGAAACCCTGTGTGTGTCTCTCTCAGTGCATGCTATCAGCAGGCAGAAGATCTATGTGTCCTATTCTTAGGATGCTAACTTTGATCTCTTGGTTGAGGAACAATCTGCCAGTGTTCTCTAAAGTAGCGGTCACCAACCTTTCGGACCTCGCAGACCACCAGTTGGTGATCACTGCTCTAAAGTGTCTCTGAGTATTAAAAAGCATCTTGGGCCTGGCCAGTGTGGCTCAGTGGTTGAGCATCAACCTATGAACCAGGAGGCCACAGTTGGATTCCCTGCCAGGGCACGTGCTCAGGTTGCAAGCTTGATCCCTAGTTGGGGGCGTGCAGGAGGCAGTTGATTGATGATTGTCTCAATGATGTTTCTTTCTCTCCCTCCCCCTTACTCTGAAATCAATAAAAAAATATATGCCCTAGCTGGTTTGGCTCAGTGGATAGAGTGTCGGCCTGCAGACTGAAGGGTCCCAGGTTCGATTCCGGTCAAGGGCACATGCCTGGGTTGTGGGCTCAATCCCCAGTGTGGGGCATGCAAGAGGCAGCCGATCAATGATTCTCTCTCATCATTGATGTTTCTTATCTCTCCCTCTCTGAAATCAAGAAAAAGTATATTTTAAAAATAAATATAAAAAATATTTTTTTAGCCATACATGGTTTTGCTGAGTGGATAGAGCATCTGCCTGCGAACCAAAGTGTCCTGGGTTTGATTCTGGTCAAGGGCACATACTTTGGTTGCAGGCTCCTCCCTGGCCCAGGCCCTGGTCAGGGCTCATGCAGTTGGCAACCAATCGATGTCTCTCTCTCATGCCAATGTTTCTCTTTTTTCCATCCATCTCCCTCCCTTCCACTCTGTCTGAAAATCAATGGAAACAATATCCTCGGTGAGGATTAAAAATAATAATTAAATAAATAAATAAGTAAGTAAAGCATCGTGGGAGGCGACAACCAACCCGTTTACAGCACACTTTCCCATTAGTTTTAGCATCCATCAATGAGTCTTGACAATTTTTAGCACTACGGTGAAAATACAGATATTTTATCTGTACCATTCCTGCTTAATTTATTGTTATTTTACTATAAAAAAGAACTTTCTTCCTTCCCCCATTTATTTACTTGTCAGTGTAGCCTCATGGGTTCTTATTTTATTCTATGGGTTATAAACTATTACTACCATTACTTATTTGATCCTTTAATTGGCCCAAAAAGCTGACTCCTGGGTCCTGTTGACATGACCCATCATTCTTTGAGCATTTCCCTATTTTCCGGCATAAAAGATATTCCAAGCTCACCTATAATTTTCTTACCCCAGCCCCAGAATCAGCCATTTCTCCAAGGACCCGTTTTCTTGGATACTAACAATTATAATCTGGTTATGAAGTGGGTTTATTGCTACTGGAGTGTCTTTGCTTCTAAGCCCTCTCAACAAATGGTAGAAAATATATATGCATAAATATGAAAACATACATACACACATCTATTTCTATAGCTACAAATAAAAAACCATGGCTTCACCTGATGACTCAAATTCCAATCCAATCCCACAGGGTTCCTTCTAGCCTTTCCCACCTTCCACATTTACTGAAACTCCTTTTTCTGGCAATAAGCAAACAAACATTATCCACAATACACAGGGTGGGGCAAAAGTAGGTTTATAGTTGCTCGTATGGAAAATAATAATTAATAACTAAAACAAGAATAAACTGCATTTCTCATATTCATAACTATAAACCTACTTCTGCCCCACCCTGTACTTACCTATTTATTCGCTCAATTCTAGAATACATAGTTTCAGAATTACTAACCCATATCACTGTGAAAAACAAACCTACTAACCAGAATTCAATATTTGTGTATAGTTTTTATCTTTAGTACATGTGTTAGTTCCTTTTTTTCCTACAGTAATGCCCCCATTTGACACACTGGACTTAATCAGCCCTGGCCAGGAAGCTCAGTTGGTTAGAGCATCGTCCCAATACACCCATGTTGTCGATTCCATCCCCAGCAGGGCATATAGAAGAATTAACCCATGAATGCATAAGTAAGTAGAACAATAAATCGATGTTTCTCTCTATCAAATTAATTAAAAACAATTTTTTTATTGTTTAAAGTATTACATGTGTCTTCTTTTTCCCTGATTGACACCCCCCGGCCACTCCCACCCCCGAGGGCAAGCCCCGACGGCCCCAGTGTCTGTGTCCACAAAATTTTTTAAAATAGTAAATCAAGGCTTTGACACTGGACATGAGTTCCCGTTCTCCTGTGGCAATGGACTCCCTCTAACTGGCTGACCCGTCAGAAACGTGGGGCTTTACAGAAATGCCCCACGTTTCTGACGGGTCAGCCAGTTGACACATCACGGGGACATGGTCCTTGCAGTGCTGCCTGCCTTGCCTACACGTCTGCTCCTCTGCCTGCAACTGTCTCACGTCTCCTCGCCACCTAGCAAATACCAAGCCTTTAAAATCCAGCTCAGAAGTCTCCTCCTCTATGAAGACTTTCCAACTTCCCAAACTCAGCCACACCCTCAGTTCCCTGAGCTCCCAGTTTGCTTGTGATTATGAAACAGTTCGCACACACTGAAAAACAGACCAGCACAACATGACCGCTTTTTCCACTGCCCTCTGCTCCAGCTCTCCTCGAGAGAAGTAGAATTATCTGTGTTTGTCTTTTCCACTGGCAACAGGCTTCCTCTTCCTCCTCTGATGAGTCTCAGGCACGGGATCTGGCACACAGCAGGTGCTCAAAAAATGTTTGGTCTAAGATTATTTGCAGCTTTAACCCTGTGGCTCAAAGATGGCCTAAGTTCTTTTCCATGAGTCTTCAGAACTGAGACTAAGAAGGATTCTGTGCTAAGTAATTCTCATTTTGAGATGAAGTCCATTTCTTCCTGCTCTGGACTAAACCTGCCTGTTATTGTTCATGCTGGTAAGTGAATGCTGTTTCCATACTAGACCTGATATTTTTAGCACTCCTGTTATGATAAACTCACACTAACCTCAAAAAGAACAAATCAAAGTCAACTTTTTGCCACAGGAAACCAGCTCATGCTTAATGTTTTGCAACATGCCATGGGAGAATAATAAAAAGATGAGACCTTTTGCTCACAGATGGCGAGGCCAACGCTCAAGATAATGGAAAAATGCAGCAGGAAGCGTTCCGTCTGGCCACTATCTTCTTAAGTAAACTGGAAAAACACTCAGCACCCAAACAAGGCAAACACACGCACATGGACGGCAGGGCAGCTGCTTCCCCAAACGCTGAATTGTGTATGGGGCAGTAAGAACCGTCTACATGTGAGGGGCGGGCCGGAGCCAGAACGGCACTGGAATCAAAAGCCTGCTGGGTGCCCAGGGAAGCAGACAGGTGAGAGGATCCTACGGGATCACCAGTGGGCTGGCTGCGCTCCCTCTAGAGTGGAGTAAATGACCAGATAAGCAATAGCCTGTCACTCATGCCAAAAGTATTTATCAAGCACCTACTATGTCCGCCAATGGTGAAACCAAGTCAGGTTCCCTGCAAGTATTCTCAGGTGTGCATCACAGCCAAACAGCTTGTCCTCACTAGGAATTCCTAAGGGAGGTGGATCAGTCACATTCCTGAAGGGTCTGGGGAACAAATTCCAAGGACTGGGAAAAACTAAAAACTATTTATGTGACTTTCAGGATGAGACTGGTCACAAAACGTGTCTGTACACTTAAAATGGGTAAACTTTCTGTTATAAATCATATCTCAATAAAGTTGTTAAAAGCATAAAAGTAAAAAACACAGAAAAACAAGACACACTTTCAGTGACTATTTAGAATGAGAAGAGATTTCAGAGAGAGGCTGGCTAACATAGTCCTCCCATTTCTACAGGCGAGGAAATAAAACCCTAAAGAGGCAAACTGACTTATCTACGGCCAAGATCACAAAGACAGATGATGGCAAGTGTATTTGGCAGAAGGCAAGTTCACCTGTGGAGGCTGCTATGTTCTCCTGGATAAGTCCAACAAGGTCAAATGACAGGAGAATCTCAATTCTATGAATGACTGAGTAGAAAACTGAAAGATGTATTTCTCTGAATATAAGAATAAGGTGCCCGGCCAGCGTGGCACAGTGGTTGAGTGTCAACCTATGAATCAGGAGGTCATGGTTCGATTCCTGGTCAGGATACATGCCTGGGTTGCGGGCTTGATCCCCAGGTGTGAGATGTGCAGGAGGCGGCTGATCAATGATTCTCTCATCATTAATGTTTCTATCTCTCTCTCCCTCTCTTTTCCGCTCTGAAATTCATTAGTGAAAATCAAAAAGAGCTCTTTTCTGGTTTTTGCAGCTCGAGGAACCACGAGCAGCGAAGTCTCCTGCGACACCCTTTACGAGGCAGTGCAGGAGGTCCTGCACGGGAACCAGCGCAAGCGCCAGAAATTTTTGGAGACAGTGGAGCTGCAGATCAGCGTGAAGAACTATGACCCTCAGAAAGACAAATGCTTCTCGGGCACCGTCAGGCTTAACTCCACGCCCCACCCCAACTTCTCCGTGTGTGCACTGGGGGACCAGCAGCACTGTGATGAGGCCAAGGCCATGGACATTCCGCACGTGGACATTGAGGCACTGAAGAAACTCAACAAGAATAAGAAACTGGTCAAGAAGCTGGCCAAGAAGTATGATGCCTTTTTGGCTTCAGAGTCTCTGATGAGGCAGAGCCCACGAATCCTGGGCCCAGGCCTGAATAAGGCTGGCAAGTTCCCTTCCTTGTTGACCCACAATAAGAACATGGTGGCCAAAGTCTGAGGTGAAATCCACAATCAAGTTCCAGATGAAGAAGGTGCTGTGTCTGGCAGTGGCTGTTGGCCATATGAAGATGACAGATGATGAGCTTGTGTACAACATCCACTTAGCTGTCAATTTCCTGGTGTCATTAATCAAAAAGAACTGGCAGAGCCCTAACCGGTTTGGCTCAGTGGATAGAGCATTGGCCTGCGGACTCAAGGGTCTCAGGTTGGATTCCGGTCAAGGGCATGTACCTTGGTTGCGGGCACATCCCCTGTAGGAGGTGTGCAGGAGGCAGCGGATTGATGTTTCTCTCTCATCGATGTTTCTAACTCTCTCTCCCTCTCCCTTCCTCTCTGTAAAAAACTAAATAAAATACATTAAAAAAAAAAAGAAAGAAAGAACTGGCAGAACGTTCAGGCTTTGTACATCAAGAGCACCAAGGGCAAGCCCCAGCGCCTACTAAGGCCCAGCTAATAAACCGTACTGCCACCTGTTAAAAAAAAAAATGAGTTGATGTGCTCACAGAATCAGCTTAATGCTTACAAGCTGCGGGCTCTAAGCTGCTGACAGTAACGGGGGAATGAGACACAAGAGCATGTCACTTTATTTTCAGAACCTTACTTAGTCCACCAAGCAGTCTGGGGAGTTAAACAAGCAGGCACCAGCCAAGAAACTCCCAAGGAAGCACACCAGGCCCTATGCTCACTATGTCTGGAACACTCCTTGTAGTTCCAGCTGTAGCACTCTGGAAAGACACAGCAGAGCTCCGAAAGACCAAGAGAAGGAGAGGGGGGAAAACCATACCAGGGATGTGCACATAGCAACACTCAAGAAAGGTTAGGACTTGTCATCTGCTGCAAAGAGAAAAGCCGGGGAAAGGTTCGATATCCAACATACCCGGGAAGGGCACTGGGTGTGGTATAAAGTAACCAGACCCTGGAGCACTCAGGAGGCTTGGGTTTTAACCTAAGGCCACCACTAATGCATTGCATGATCAGGGCAAGCCATACCCCTTCTAGGCCGCATTCTATCCTAAAAAGAGAGAGTGAACCTATTAGAACTGAGAAGTATGTTCATTTTGTATGACAAGTCAGAGAGCAACTACGGGCGGTGCTGTTCAAAGGATTCAAGGCTATGGGAAAGGGGCCCATTGGTTCAACAGTGCTGGCCACTGACAAGGGCTCCTCCAGCCATTTCTCCACAGGTAAGGGATGGAGGTGTGAGTGGGAAGTACAGATCTGCCATCCTTGGCCTAGACAGTATGTGGGGTTGTCTCCTCCTTTTAAAAGTCTATTACTATAATAGAACTGTACATGTAAAAGTAGTTAAGATGCTACATTTTATGGTATTTTTTTACCATAATAAAAACATTCTGTGACTACTAACTAATAACATAGTTTTTAATCACCAAATCCAAAGTGCTGAAACTTGACACTGAAAAGAACTAGTACTGTTTAGAAGAGAGAAGTAACCATATGGATATATATAGGGTGGGGCAAAAGTAGGTTTATAGTTGTTTGAGTGGAAAGAATATAATTAATAAATAGTAATACAAGAATAAACTGTGTTTTGCATACTCACAACTGTAAACGTACTTTTGTCCCATCCTGTATTATCCAACAAAGTACCACAGGCAGAAAATGAAACTCAACAGGATTGCTATGATTCTATTACAGTACTCAAGTATGGAATTAAGGGTAAACCGAGTCAACCCCCAAACTTCTACACGCAAAACAAAGAAACAAAACAAAAAGCACACAACTTCATGGACAACACAGGTCTGTAGGACTTGATGTAGTAACCGCCCAGCCTCACAAAGGCCCCCTGGGCAGCCCCGTGCTGGAGAGGAATCAGAGGGAGCCTCAGGGAACGTGAAGCTGTGGTTCAGCATCACCCATCTAAAAACTGGTGGAGCCAGGTCTGCAAGCCAAGTCTGTTTTAATCCCAAAGCTCAAGTCCCGAACAACCACACAGCAGTGCCTGCCGTTCGGGCCATAATGTGAACACTCCTGCTTCTTCATCTCGAGAAACCACACTGGGGGTATTCTCACCCTGCTGACTTCATGTGGTGGTGTAATGATGATTTGGGTACATGAAAACTGCGAAAGGTTAGATCAGGGTTTCTCAATGACGGGGAGCTGTCCTGTGATACTCAGCAACATCCCTGCCCTCTCCCCACTAGGCGCCAGCAACATCTCCCCTCACCCTACCCCCACAACGGGACAACCCAGAAATGTCCCCAGACACTGCTAATGTACCACTCGCAGGCAAAACTGCCCCTGGTTGGAAATCACCACCTCATGGTAAACTCAAATACCAGTTGACCGATGTGACTAATTTATAAGCAGCAGCTATACCCAAAACCTTTGCAAAAGGACAACTACTATTTACAGACGGCTTTCTATGCGCCAGGCACTGAGCAATTAGCTTCTCCCAAAGAGCTGACCCCATGCTCTCTCTGAACTCCAGGCTCCAGGCAGGAGGGTGCTGCTGTGACTCCAGTTAGCACTTCCTTGCTGAACTGCCCCAGTCCTTAAAAGAGGCTATTTTCTGAGTCCTGCCCTCACATGCAGAAGACTCAGTCCTACTTAACCCATCTCATTATTGCTATACAAATGGATATTAAGTGCTTCAATATAGTTCATCCCCCAACTTTTCTTGTCCCCAATCGGGTCAGTACCATTAATTACTATGGGAAGAGCTTTACTCATAAATAATGTAAAGATAAACTTTAGGCCTGTCTGATCTTCTTACTTGTTTATTAAGGAGGCTTTATACAGCTTTCTGTATTTCCCTTTGGAGAACCAGCACGCACAGCCTTCGTCTGTGCCGACTTGGAAGGGGATTTCCTGGAGTCTGCACAGACAAAGGGAAGGAAGGAGGAGGGATGCAGCTCTCCTCTCTTCCCTGGGGAAAGAAGACCAAATACTGTCTAAATGCAACCAAAAATGCTTGGTAAATTGTATAAAGAAAAGCTACATCTCCACCTATAGAAAGGGTGATGGTTCTGCAGAGAGACTGACTCTTGCAGGCCTGGGTGACCACGTGGCACCTGGGACAGGTGACTGGGGCCTCCAATGCCATATCTGAGCTCCATGAACTGGGGCATGGAAAAGGAAGCTGGGAAGCACATCCCCAAAAGTACAAAAATGTCAAGGGGATTTTTTCTCTACTTTTCTGGCATTTTCTGCAGTAAATGAGTTATTTTTACACTAATTAACAAACTGGTATTTTTACATGTGCTTGCAGTATAGCTGAGAATATGAGTCACCTTTATCACTCTGTGCCTCAGTTTCTTTGTCTATAAAAAAGGGTTAGGAATAGTATCTATCCCCAACAGCTTGTGCTAAGCACTCAATGTTAGTGATTGTTATTTTAAAAATAACAAAAAAATTAATTAAAAGTGCCAGGCAGAAGGAGCCAAACAATACTTAGCTAACAGCCCTTGCTGCCCCCCTACCCCCTGCCCCAGTAAGGAGGGAGGGAGAGAGGGAGGGACCTTTTAGGAGAGGAAAACTGGTTTGGGAGCCAAGGAAGAACTCTGTAGAGGGAAAAATGGTGCTGAGAAAATGTTTGATTTATGACACTGTTATCTCACGCTCAACTTTAGAGGGTAGGTCATTTCAACAAATAAAAAAAGAAATTTTAAAAAGCAAAAATCATTAAGAAACCAGATCTCAATGATGGTCCTCGTCTCCATTCACTCAGATGTGTGGCCACTGAGAATCAATTAATGAGGAACCTAACTCAGGGAGAACAAGAAACCATCCGGACTCTGCAGCCACATTTGCAGAAATCAAAGCCCAAAGCGCTCCTGCCTCACCGGAAGCCTCGAGCTCGAGCCCTCACCTTGAAGGAGAAAGTAATCCGAAGTTGTGCGCTTCAGAGCGGCCTTTGCTTTGTCGCTGCTCCAGTCCACTTCCAGTGCTTCTTTAATGGAGCAGAAGACCACTTTCTGTTGGAAAAAAAGGCAAAACTGCTTAGGGATAAACTATGCTCGGTTTTAAATCACAAGGCAGTATAGCTCTTCACCATTTAGAGAAATGTCATTATCTAAGGTTTACTGTTCATTAAAAGAAGCTGAGGCCCACTCAAATCCAATAAACGTTTATTAAGCACTTACTGAGTGCTCCTCTGGGCACTGGGACACAGTGGTGAACAACATACTCCCTGCCTTGAAGGAAGACAGAGCAAAGCTAAAGTCCTAATACCATTCAGGTTCTTTCTTTAACTGGGTGTATTTACACTACAGAAATATTTGCACAAGCGAAGAAAAATATGTGTCTAGAGATATTCAATGAAAGTTTTTTTTTAATAGTAAATAAAAACAAACAAAAATAAATGTTTCTCAGTAGAGGCATGTTTGCTGCTGATGATGGATGACAATACTAATAAGTAACAGCAAGAAAAAGAATAACGGGATGAAATGAAAGCTGCAGGCTATGGAAATGGAAACGGCATTTGCAAAAGCCCTGTGGTAGGAGAAGTATGGCTAAAACCTATTAGACCAAACCAAATAATCTTGGAAAATGCCAGAATATATATTTTTAAATATAAACAATTAAATATGAATGAGAAAATGGTTTCCCTTTCCTGAACAATTCCATCCAAAGTCATTTCCTGGGACCGAGGAAGGGCAGGAAAGAGAGTGTGTGTGGCTGAGCTGGGGCCTGGCTGGAGGAGACAGAGCATGGTAAGAAGGGCTTCCCCAGGGACAGCAGTGAGAGAATGACTATATCCACAGGCTGGATGCAACTAGTAAATATACTGAGAATCTGGGAAGCCAGGCTTCTCAATGTCAGAGAAGAGAATTGGAAATCTGGGGAGAAAACTAGAATGAAGTCTGTGGTTTTTTAGTATAAACTCATTTTCAATGTATGGACAGATAAAGAAATAAATGTAGATGCAATACCCTGAAACAAGGAAGTGCTCAAAGAATGATGGGGACATGAAACAGAAAACAGGACACAGCTTAAAGAACTGCCCACTGGTCAAATCTGGAACAATTTGAAGATAAAAAGAAATAATACTAGATTGCAACACTTTAAATAAACTAGAATCCATTAGTCCACAGACCTAAAATTAATCAAGTTTAATGAGGAATGGGATATTTACATATTTTCAAAATACCTCTCTATAAAATACGTATTAGTCAAGGGAAAAGAGGGGTTGTATTCAAAGAAGTCTGGCAGACACAATCTCACGCAAACGATGAAAGTGAACATTAGCAGTAAAGGGCATATGGAGATCATGCACCAGACCACAGAACGTGACGAGAAGCATCCGTACCGTGATATTTTTGCCAGAATGTGTAGCTGAAATCTAATCATAAGGGAACAGCAGATGAACCCAAACTAAGGGACATTTTACAGACTAACTGGCTCGTAATCTTTAAAAGTGCCATAAAAATCTAGATGCACGCATGATCCTGAACTAGACCCTTTTGCCAAAGGGACATGATTGGGGCAACTGGCAACACTTGAATGGGGTCTGAGGATTAGTGGTAATGATGTAACTGGATGAGTTTCCTGATTTAATGGTTGGTTTGTGGTTATGAAGGGTGACTTGTTCGAGAAAACACAAACTGAAATATCTGGGCATGATGGTTACATTGTGTTGGCATCTTCCTCTCTGAGAGTTCACGAAAAAATGCTTCTCAGTACTAGTTACTTTTACTGGGTTTAAGATGGGTATGTATAAATAATTTCAAAACTTACAAAGGTACGGGTCCTCTTTTTCTTCTCTTTCTCTCTCTCTACACACACACACACACACACACACACACACACACAGGCATCATACAAATCTCTCCCCCCTCCCCCCGATATTTAAAAGAGAGAGAGAGAGAGACTCAAAACAACAAGAGTATTAATTTAGGAGGCTTACTGAACCAAGATCTATCAGCTACCAGGCAATTTACACAGCTTATTATGGACCAAAATGGATATTATAAATGAAATTCCAAATTGTTAATGAAGATTAAACACACTCAAAGTTTAATTTTTCTTTTAATCCTCACCCGAGGACATGCTTAGAGAGGAAGGGGGGGCGGGGAAGAGAGGGAAAGACAGAGAAGGGGAGAGAGGGGGGAGAGAGAGAGATTGAGAGAGATGGGCTGCCTTCTGTATATGCTCCGACCTGGGATGGAACCCACAATCCAGGTATGTGCCCCAACTGGGAATCTAACCAACAACTTTTTGGTGCACAGAATAACCAACTGAGCCACATCAGCCAGGGCAAAATAGTCAAGGTTTAAAAAAAAACAAAAAACAACCAAAACGTTTTTTATTGATTTCAGAGAGAAGAAGGGAGAGAGAATCACTGATTGGCTGCCTCCTGCATGTCCCCTTACTAGGGATCAAGCCCAAAACCTGGGCATGTGCCCTGGCCAGGAATTGGACCATGACCTCCTGGTTCATGGGTTCATGCTCAACCACTGAGCCACACTGGCCAGGCACTAGTCAACGTTTTTAAGATGGCTTTGTGCCTCTGGGCTGGTATACAAGATGTCTACAGTGTCCTCAAACTGTTGGGTCAATGGGTCTGTTTGACCTCAAAAGTTAAGTCATGCTGTCAGCCTAGTGACATTTAGTGCCTTATACAGGCTGCCAGACCCTTCTAATGAGTCTTAAACACAGACCAAACCATCAGCAGTATGCTGGGATGCTATCACAATGAGAAAACAAAGTTTTACCAGATTTTAAAAACTACCAAGACCTTCATTCAGAGGTTCTGTAGTTTGCCTCACTAAGAACAATGGTAAGAATCCACTGGTCTGTTAAGCCGCTATCTGATGAAGAATGAGAAAAAAAAGTTGCGTTTTAGTCTCAGTCCCACCTCTAACACTGGGACAAGAGTACCAATGAAAACCCATACATCACGTCTACATATTTAGTTATAAATCAAACTAGGAAACTACTAAGTAAAAGATATTGCATTCTCCTGCCTTAACAAATATACCTTCTCCACAGCCAGCCACCTGGAAGATCAGGTTCAAATTTGGAAATCTCATACTCCACTCCTTGGAGTTCTCTGCCAGAACGAGGTGCACCGGGAAAGCTGTCCCCCAGTTTTTCCTTCTCTTGTAGCTTTGTCCCCTCAGCTCGTCCTTTCCCACCAAAACCTGCTCTTCCCTCCTGCCCCCCCACCCCCACCCCGGGGTGTAGGCATGTAGACACTGTGATAAGGCCTGCACTCCAGAGGCAGGTCAGGGAGGAAGGCCCAGAACACCTGGTAAGTAAGCCTGGGTTGTCTGGGTAGGAAATTCTGGGGTCCCAAGCATTCGGAATGTGGTCTAGAACTGAGAGCAAAGGCTACGGGCCCCAGGGGACACATCTCCTTGATCCCATGGAATCCTCACCCTATGAGAGGAATGGCTGGAAGGAGGACAACCTGCAACCCTTCAGTGCATGGGCTGATGCTCTAACTAACCACTAAACTCACTGGCCATGGCTAATGTCCTTTTTTGTTGTCCAAACTACTAAAAGTCTACTCTCGACTTTCACAACAATTAAAAATAAAGAGAAAACACACTCGACAGTGCTCTCAGGGAATGACGGCTCTTTCAGGTGAAGCGCCCAGGACAGTGTCTGCAGAGCAGTAGCATCCACATGAACACACTCAAACGGGTACCGTTCACATCTCACTTGCCCCTTCCACTTCTCCACTCCCTTGGCTCCCAGAATCCTGTCTAGAATGCTTAGCGCATTCTCCTCTGCTACCCACTCCTTCATGGGCAATCCTAAACCTTAAGGATTTCAAGCCCATAGTTCAGTTAAGACTAGTAACAAGCCCTCTTATAATCACTCTTATAGCTTCCAGAGGTTGGGACCACAGTCAAAGGCACAGCACCGAATAGACTAGATTTTCAATAAATACTTGTGAACTGCTTCTCATTTGCCAAAGATCCCAACAGTAAATATAAAAGGTGAATTCTCCACATGGTCTATCAGCCATCAAGTTATGGGGTTGTGCTAGGCCATTTAGAAGTGTGGGAAGCTGCAGTGACCTTGCCAATGTTAAAGGAGACTGGTTCAATAGATTACAGCAAGGCAATGTAAACCTGCTCTCCAAAGTAGATAAAAGTCTGGGAGTGCTTCCAAAAACACACTGAATAAAAAAAGCGAAACACAATACATGGCATATATATTAGGTCATTTTATGTCTATGTATTCATATATATTAATTAGTACTCCAACTTTATTATGCACAGAAAGTATTCTGAAAAGAACGTTATAGTAATTATTGGGGAACAGTGTTCACATTCTCTCAGCTTGTTCTGTGTTTTCTACACCTGGGATGGTGAATAAATTTTACTTTTTAAGTCAGGCTGAACATCTGTAATGTGATATAGTTCTGGATATAAAATAAAGTTGAATGTAAATCAGCATCAAATCAACTCTTAAAGCCACAGGTTTCGCCTGGCTGGCTTGGCTCAATCATTGAGTGTCAGCCTATGAATCAGGAGGTCACAGTTTGATTCCTGGTCAGGGCACACGCCCGGGTTGCAGGCTCAGTACCCAGTGGGATGTGCAGGAGGCAGCCAATCAATGATTCTCTCTCATCATTGATGTTTTAACTCTCTCTCCCTCTCCCTCCCTCTCTGAAATCAATAAAAATGTATTTAAAAAAATAAACAAATGCATACCTTATTTAAAAAACAATACACTACAGGTTTCTAGGTCTAATTTCCGTACCTATTCATGGGAGACTGTAGTTTTTTAAAGAGCACTCTAACAGCAGATTTTTGTGGATGAACTGCTGCCCTCCCATACTGCCGGCAGTATTGGAATAAACGGCTCATATGATTCAATACAAACAAACAAAAAAAGCAGTCTTAACAAATGACAACCACAACCAGAGACAGTTTTCACACTCTGCAGAGTGGCAAAAGGGCCTGAAGCTACCACACTTACTGTCATATATTGCTGGCTTTGAAATGTAAACGGATAAAACTACTGGGGAGTAATTTAGCAGGCAGGGTTCTGGTGAAGGTGAAGATGCACACATCCCAATTTTCATCCTAAGTATCTACCCTGGAGAAATCACACAGGTGCCCAAGGAGGTTAGCCACACACACGAAACACTGACTGTGGCCACCCAATTTGTAACAGCAAAACTTACAGACTGAAATGCCCATCAAACAGCAGAACAAATAGTGATGTATTCACACAACCAATACTCTACAGCCGAGAGAGAGAGAGAACGTCCTGCAGTGCTGTCCAAGAGAACTATCTGTGAGGATGAAACATCATCTATCTTTGCAATACGGATGCCAATAGCCACATGTAGTTACCAAGCCTGTGAAATACAGTTAGAGAGGCTGAAGAAGCAAATTTTTTATTTTATTTAATTTTAACTAATTCCAATAGCCACATGTGGCCAATGGCTACCAACATGGACAGGGAAGCCCGGGAACTACCGAGATATAACACTACTCTTAAAAAAGCAGGTGGTGGCATTCAAAGAATATGAACCAATTCTTAAAAAGTTAAAAAGCACACCAAACAATTCTTTATTGCTAGGAGATACATATGTAGTAAGAAGAAATGCAGGGGGAGAACCACAATGGAGGACAGTGGTTACTTATGTTGGGAGAGACAAACAGGGGTGAGCCCTAACCACAGTGGTAAATGCTTTATGCTCTAAGTTGGGGGTGTGTACATGGTTAGCTATATCCTTCTTGATCTATACCTACATCATCACACAGTTAAGGTCTACTCCACCAGTTAGACTTACACACGCTAAAACACCATGCCAAGCAGGGCTATATCCACCCTTTCAGGTACCTTATTAAGTCCATACAAACACCTGCAGCCCCAAGAAGGAGAGAGAGAAGCACACAGATTAGTACTGGAAATGTTTTTGTTTTTAAGTTGAATAGTATTTCATTGTTATGTCCCAAAACTTGCATTGATGTGGCATTATTTTTGTGCATCAAATATCACACACACACACTGGATTGTGCTGTGATTCTAGGAAGAACCTTCTCTCATCACCCCTAGAGCCCAGAAACTTTCCCCTTGTGAGACAGGGCACCACCAGCACCCACCCCACACTTTACAACCATCGGGCTTTTAAAACCTGTTCTCGGAATTCCACCAACCTTTCTGCAGCTTGCACCCTGCATTTCCCTGCCACCCCTCCCTCAAATCAAGCCTGAAGGCTCTTGTCTAGGCAACTCAATGAGTTCTATATATTTCCAGCCAAGGCCCTTGTCCTGTTTAGAATTTTGTTCTTGGCTTAGCTCAAAAACCTAAACTCTGAGACCTAAGGTACTACAAAGTTAATCCATCTGGTTGATCACAAAGAAAGTTATTTCAATAATTCTTTTTTTAAATGACAGTAATCTGCTCTAAAGCGATCATATTATACTGCAGGGAGCAGCCACAACTACACTGCACAGACATGCCCTGACTATGACTGCACCGGCGCTGTCTCGGAGCACAGCAGGGGACCAAACTGCCCCTATGGAGCGTCCACTCTAATGGGAGAGACACTGACAAGTGGTCTGAAGGGGAATCACGGTTATAAATCAAGATGCCACATAAAAGAGGAGGAATGAAACCAGTCAGTCATGAGGAATGTTTCTTTAAGGATGGCAGTGAGAGGAGGATGACTGAGCTGTCAACAAACTGCGCAGGAAGGGGAAATCATAATAATGAATCACTACTCCACCGTGGAATTTCACAACTAATTCATGAGAAGAGTATTAACAGTGCCCAAATTAGTCACCTACTATTTTCAGAAGCAGAGGTAAAATTAAATCTGCATTTTTTTAGCATGTTATGAACAAATCCTATTTCATGATTAGTTTTTAAAGTGTGACCAGGACACGTAACCACTATCAGGCGTATCTACCCAAGTCTGGCAGCAGCCCTAACAATAAAGAAACATGAGCAGCAAATGGGAATGTGATAATGGCTTCTCCCAAAGGTTTCCCCGAAATGATCCCCATGTTAACAATATTGTACCCCACCATCCTCATGACCTTTCAAATTATCCTGGAACTCCCAGGGGAATCACCTGGTAAGTCATAGGGTGAGGGCCAGTGCCCTTAGTCTCTGTCTATGCTCTCCCATCCGCTGCTTCTTAGAGCTGTGTGACCTTGGCAGGTCATTGAACTTCTCTTAGCTTCAGCATCATCTGTAAATGGTGACAACAGGACTGTATGTGATTCCCTGCACCCAAAACACTGCCTTGAACACAGTAGGCATTTTGCAACTCAAAGAGACAGAAAGAGCTGGCTGTTCTGGAGTGAGGAAAGCCAGAGTCGCTCTGTCTTACATCTGTGCTTTTGGTTGATCCTGCTTCCTAGGACTGGTCCTGGCTTCAGTGCCTGACAAACTGGCCTTCACCTGCCAATTCTACCAACTCGTTCTCTGGGAAACTTGAACACTTCCTCGCCACAAAACCGTTACTGTACTCTCTCCTTCATCCACTGTACATCAGGTTTGTGCCCAAGACCCAATTCTGATGAAATCTGTTGAACGACTTCTCCTGGGCAGCAAAGGAGCAAACAAACTACTAAGCACCTTTCTCTGGGCTATGCACTTCTCTACTGCTGTATTTATCATGATGGCACGTGTGCTAGAAAGGCCTCGTGTCTTCCTAGACTGTGTGAAAACCACAACCTCTGTTTTCCCTCTTTGTTTTTTAACTGTTTCTAATTTAGGAGCACAATGCGTACCTTGAAGCAAAAGTGGCTTTACAACATTTGGACCCTAACCAAAAACCTTTCACAGGAAACAGGAAGTGGCTGCTTCCCCACCCCCATCCTGCGCTCTGAGCATAACCCAACTAGTTATTCCATACAATTTAGGCAAAAGGACAGAACCTGAATCAAAGGATTTTTGAGTTCGAGGAAAACTTCCACATCTCAGAACGGTCCCTGCCAAAACGGAGGACACGTATTAGTACAAGGTGGCAAAGTCCTGGCCCAGACCTGTGCAGCCCAGTCCTTCCACAGCGCTCTCGGGGAGGCCGCACAAAGGCAAGGTCTGGAATCCCGGGGATTGTCATCAGGAATGCCCTGAATGCCTCCAACCTTAAGGGCTCGAGGTTGGAATCCCAGCCTGAATTGTCCAAGGGAAACAGCTGACTAACAATGCCAGCTGGGCATATTTTGATACCTTCAACTTCGGTCCCATGTAGGAAGGGGCTGCACAAAGAGCTCTGTGACCGAAGAGCCCCTGGAATGGTACGCGACGGCCTCCCAGTGCCTGCCAGGGCTGCCACATTCTCCTCATAGCTAGATAAAGTGGCTCCCAAAAGAGATTTCCAGATCAGCCCCAGTGGGCACCATCAGAAGTGACTCCCGGGAAACTTCCAGCTGTGAAGGGCTAACAAAGCTAGGCACTCTCTATTTGAATGTGAAAGACCCGCCTCAATCAAAGAAGCCCGTAAGCCATAAAACCCTTCACACCAAGGCCAAGTGTCACACTTGTAAGAGGAGGGTGTGATGTATAAATTGACAGCACCCACAAAGCTGCTTTTGTGCTCCTCCGTTAGTTAACAATTTATCTCCCCCACCGAACTCACGGCGCTATTCAGACAAGGCTTGACTGGGCCTCAAGAAGAAAGGAAGAAAAAAAAAAGACCCAAGTTTTGGCCAAAACACCAATGTTCACTCAAGATAATTATGGTCCTGTGAATAGACACTAAAATTAGGGCTTAATAATTCCTCTGTATCACACGCACAGCATCAAACTATTCCAGCACAAACATAAAGAGAAGAAAGAAACTCTCCAGCGAAGCCTTGCTGGAAACTTGAAGAGTTCCACTTCTGTGGTTTCTGCAGTCTCTTGTGCGGTTTCTGCGCTCTTAGAATCCCCCCTCCTTTAGAGCAATTTCAGCTCAACGCTCTGACCAGCTGTTTTTCTTTCTCAACATTTAAATCTACAAAGCAAAGAGTAAATATGGGCTTGGTCGTATCTTTCCTCTCAGTTCGACAAAACCAATTCTGACCACTTCACCTGGTTTTCCCCACCACAAGATTCCTCCTCAGACTCCACCACCAACTGGAAACCAGCGTCTCTGATTCCCTTGCCACTCCTCTTTTTAGAAAATGAATTTAAATTACTACACTAATTCCAAGTAGAATCTAAGTATAAATTTAAAAGTATACACCTGATAACATTTGTCAACCTTGAGGCCTTTGTTCTTGACAGATTTGGTGAAACCAAAACTTTAAAGAAACAAAACAATTCAAGTTTAAACTGTCTCCTGCCCACTTAGGACCTTACTAAAAATTGCCTACAATCTCCCTTTTCTTTAAAATAAAAAAACAAACAAAACAAAAGTAATGCTCTTTGGCCCTGGCTGGGTAGCTCAGTTGGTTGGAGGGTTGCCCAGATATACCACGGTTGCGGGTTCCATCCACAGTAAGGGCACATGTAAGAATCAACCAAAGAATGCATAAATAAGTAGAACAACAAACTGATGTTTCTTTCTGAAATCAATTAAAAAAACTCAGGGCCTTTGCTCAAAAACAGTCTTTCTGATACTGTGGGTCATACCAGTGGCCCACAGACCATGTAAGTCCTGCAGACATGTTCTCTTTAGCCTCTGCTGTTGACAAGAACAGCAGAGTAGGCTGCCAGTATTAAAAAGTTTGGAACAGAGCATTAAAAAAAAAACACTACATTTTTTTAAAAGTATATTTTTATTGACTTCAGAGAGGAAGGGAGAGGGAGAGAGAGATAGAAACATCAATGATGAGAGAGAATCATTGATCGGCTGCCTCCTGCACACCCCACACTGGGTGGTGATGGAGCCCACAACCTGAACCTGGGCATGTGCCCTGACTGGGAATTGAACCGTGACCTCCTGGTTCATAGGTCGATGGTCAACTATTGAGCCATGCTGGCCGGGCTCTACATTTCTGATTGTCTTAAAAATCACATCTGGCATCCTAGATCCACACATTCCCTCACAGCTCAGCTGGCTGGCACTAAGCAGCAGCTACCCCCCTTTAAGTGGGACAAGCACTGACCCAGTCTATCCAGACCCTCCCTTCAAGCCCACAATGCTGGCTTCCCTCCTATGCCACTGTAATTGCCTCTTCCCATGAGGCGCAGGGTTCCTGACCCCTACCCCAGAGTACACATACCTTTTTGACCATAGTTGTCTCAGATGAATCCAGTTTTGCTCTTTTGGTATCAGGGCCATCTTCTACTCCTTGGCTAACCTTCGCAACTTTGGTCTTCTCCCTAGACGTTGACAGGGAGGGAATCCAGTCCTACTCTAGGAATCATGCCATTAGAACAAATAAAACATTACCAGCTTACAGAATGGGATGTTGGTTAAGAGCCAAAGTTTTGGAGTCAAACAGATCTGGGTTCAAATCCCAGCTTGGCCACCGATTACCTGATGAGCCAGTTACGTGGGAGTAACAACCGCTAACAAAAGATTCTTGTAAGAAGAGAAATAACATGCATTTCTTAGCACACTGCCGAGTAAGCTCTCAATAAACTTTGTGACCGTACCACTTGAATCATGAATTACTCTAACTAAATTCCTCCCCTCTGCCATGGGGAACTCACGTTAAAATCATCTGGACTGCTTTCCTCTATGACTTCTTTACCCATTTATAATGTGCCCAAAGAACTAGATTTTCTAAAGCCACAAAAACGGAGTTATGGGAGATCCTAAACATGTTTGTACTCCCCCATGTCAATTTTACAGGCAAGAAACTTGCAGACCAGAGAAATTTCAGTGACTTGCCTGAGAAGATGAACTAAAGAAAGTGCTTGACTTGGCAGGAAGCTCACCTGCCACGGAGCAGGGTCTCTCTTTACCTCTCATGGGGGAGAGGCGGTGTCAGTGGTCAGAAAATTACAACCAAAAAGAGCCCAACTCATGTAGTTTTACAATACTGGTATCATCTTTCATCTGGATGCTACAAGTTCAAAACCCCGCAGGTCCCATCATGTGAGAAGCACCACGGTCTGCAACCGCAATGTTCAATCTGAAAGGACAAAGGGCTGCTGGTTGCACAGAGCAGTCTTTGGGCCATGGGGCTTTTTATTTCCAAGGTAGATGTTGGCTGAGTGTGCCTCCAGAGTTGCGCATCTAACTTATTTTGTACTAATTTTACTAACTCTCAACCTGAAAAGTTTGACCTGCTAAGCTGGGCAAAAATGTTTACAATCCAAACACGCCTTCCCTAAAAGCGTGCTTCACCCCCTGAAATCCAGAGTGATCAAATCCCCAGGTGATGTACTTTAACTGCCTAGAACACTGCTTTCTTTATGCTTTAAATTAGAGCATCATTGTGGAGGGCAAGGTCCCCATCTCCTACAATTCTGAACACAAAATCTATGTATCAGAAGCTGTTAATGAATTGGTTTCCCAATATTCTCAAGGTGTTATAGTAAAAGACTTCCCTTAATGGTTCATGGTTCATTTCCTATCAGTGAGTAAAATTACACTTGGAAAATATTATATTCTCTCCTCCTCTCCCAACACTTACTCTACAAATTCATGCTCTCCAAGATTGGCAAATGTGTATCCATGGTAGCCAAAAACATCTCCTGTAAAGAACTTGATGCTATTTTTGTGACAGATCTGGTCAACTTTAATTATGACATCCCTGGAGCAGCAAGTCAGACATACCTGCAGAAAGAAAGAAATTGGCTGGGTGTGAGTTCTGCAAACTGTGAATCATTGTCCTGATGTCTAAATAAATCTTAATGAACAGTCTCACTAGGCATGTCTAAAGCCAGTTTCAAACTGGTACAACAGGTTCCTTGGATCCTATGGCTAGAAGACAAAGGAAAAGTTGCAGGTTTCAGTGCGTAGAAAATGTAAATTATGAGACGTTACATTCTGCAACCCAAATGAAATGTATTTAACTAGAAAGTAAACGCCATTTAATGAATTTGTTTCCCCTGATCCATGAACACATATAAACCACATTTCATGGTTTTCATGAAAAGAAAAAGACACTAATAACTTAAGTGTAAGTTATTTCTAAGTGATTAAATATATTAAAACCTGAATAAGCTACAACAAGGAGCAAAACCAGTTTTTTAAATTGACCCCTAGTCACGTTTAAACACAAGGGCACTTTCCCCCCTACTTTTGATTGAAGCGTTCAGATAAAAAAGATAAACAAGTCCTGTTGAGATTACTTTTCCAGTTTTCCATGTGAAAACTTTATCTCAATTTAAGGACCAAAAAAAAAAAAAAAAAAAGGTTACAGACCAAGTGACCTTCCATTCAGACTTAGACAATGAACTGGTGATTTACTCAGTGGAATTATCAATGCTGCTCTGAGGCCTGTAGGTTCTATTCCAATAAGTTAAGGGATTGGAAATGGCTAAATTTCATGGCATAAAACACCATCTTTCTGGAGAAGCTTTGTAATCATGGCCAAGAAGATAACTTCTAATGTAGACATTTTTCATCTGAACATAGAAAGTTGGGGAATAAATTACAAAAGGATATTTTCATTTGATAGAACCTCTCTGCTCTTGTCTGGCAGGCAGACTACTGAAATAACACTCATGGAGAAATATGTGCATCTGGTGTCATTCAGAGGACACAGCCTCCCAAGGAAAAATCAAATCTAAAAAGGTGAGACAACCACAATTGAACATGCAATCAACTGACCAAATGGAAATGTACAGAGTCACAAGTGACTAAACCCAGTTCAGGACCAGTCCAACATGGCCTGTGCGACAGTCACGCTTGCCCCGTGCACATGCATTATACAAGCAACTGGCTCCACGTTTCAGTTCTAACAAAGCTTCCAGTTACTTAGAAGGCTGAGGGACACCTAGAATAAATCAAATGTGGTTACTATGAATAAAGGAATGAAGAGAAGACCTTCATCCACGTGGAAAATGTTCCAATATCTGGAGTTACGAAACAGAATGAATTAAAAAGAAAAAAAGGACAAAATGCACAGATGATCCATCATTTCAAGCCCATATTTGAACAGATGCGCATATGAAATATAACAGCGTGAAAAACAAACTACTCAACCCCAATTCTAACCTCTCGTATAATGGGCCTTTCATTTAAAAAACAAGTAGATCATCTGTGACTTTCACAACTATTCAAGCTTCTTGCCGGGTACAAGGAACCATGTCTGAAAGGTCACAGGCACTGAAACAGAATTTAACTTATCCTCTCACCTCTGCAGAGATTTGGCAGAGAAACCAAGTGAGGCTGGCTATGCCTCATTTGGCTTATGACTGTAGTGATTTTGTCTAGTTATCCATGGCAACATGGTCAAAGTGGCTGTGTGAAAGAGACAGACCAAGATCAGGTGTGCTCTTTTTAAAGACAAAACACAAGCTGTAGTTTGATATTTCTAACCAAAAAAAATGACTCCGCTACAGAAATTAATCACCAACTTGTTAAGTTTGCAGGAGGAAACATTTGCAGTAATATGTATCAAAGCCATGTGCAACGATTCTGGAAGGAAGACAAACACCAAGGATGAAACCTGGTCTAGGGGAACATATGCCCAAAGAAGAAACCAACAGACAGCAACTCGCAGCTACTGCAGACCCAACATGCTGGACCCACCTACCAACACAGTCAATCTACTAAGGCAGCATAGTAAACCTAAAGAGCAGTACAGCGTATAAACTCGCTTGGGAAAAAGCTCAGAATTCGAGATTCTAATGCTTTAGTGTACCTAGAACACACACAATTAGTGCTTTAATTGCCCCAGATCGGACACTCTCTATGAAACTCACAGCATCAAACTGAGTGAAAAATGACTCGGGTTTCTTTTCTATATCCTCAGTGTCCGCCTTCACTTCCACCATGGGGTTGAGATTCTGAGCTCGCTCCAAAGAGGCTTCAGCCCTGTTTCGGCCAAGAGATCCAGTACGGATCAGGAACTGAGCTTCAGGGTCTTCTGGAGATACCTAGGAAGAAATTTTTCTTAAATAGTTGAATTTGGAGAAAATCGTATCTCAAAGACAATGAACCTTTCCATTTTAAAGGATAACTAAAATACCTACCATTTGATTGCATTACTGTTCCTGCAGGAATCTGCCTAGTGTAGACGCCCTACACTCTTTCCTTCTGAGGCTTTAAAATAGACATTTAACTTTTACTGGGCATTGATGGTTAAAGAGCACCCCCTTGTGTTCATAAAGAAAATTCACTCTAAACAGAAAAGTCCAGGCTTTCAACTTAAGTTTGTAACTGCTATCAACATGATATAATTATTAGTGGTAAGCATTTACCAGATACATACCCATGTGCCCAACTCTAAGCATTCGGAAATTAACATAAGTAGTTTTAAGGATGAAGTCCCTTTCTACAGTGGTTTAAAATTAGACCAGTGCGAATTTCAGACACAATGAAGAATGCTTGAAATGAACTCATAATTCAATGAAAACTCAGAGGAGGAAAGATGATTGGGGACTGGAGTAGAGAGAGGATTTCACCTATAAGGCTGGATGTATCGCAGAGAGCCTCAAAGACAGGTAACATAATCACATGACAGTCCCCAGTAGGGTTACAGACTCCATATTGTTCACAAGCATTTCCCCCCACATCAAACATCTAATTTAACCATTAATCTCTAGGTGTGGCTTCGTCACCTTTACCAAGACTGGGTTCACCAGTAATAATCTTCCCGCCCCCTCTCCTTCCAAGTACCCACAGCACTACCTCACTACACTTCCTTCAAAAAAAATGAGCTGGTCCATCTCCCATTCAAGGACAACTCTCTAACAGGATCCCTGACCCATCCCATCCCGCTTCTTCAGAGATCTCATTATACTAGTACTATGAGAAGCTATACACCAGGGGTAGGAAACCTTTTTTCTGCCAAGGGCCATTTGGGTATTTATAAGACCATTCAGGGGCCATACAAAATTATCAGCTTAAAAATTAGCCTACTCTATTTGGTCAAACATTTAAATAATTCACCCATAATGCTTGGCAGGGCCAGACCAAATGATTTTGAGTGCCTTATACGGCCCACAGGCCAGAAGTTCCCCACCCCTGCTATACACCATAGTGGTTAAGAGCAAGGTTCTGAAATAATTCAGGCAGGATTCAAATCTTTTATTCAAATGTAATTCAACCACTTATTGTGTGACCTTGAGTAAGTATGAGGGAACCACATGTAAAATGCAGATGTTAATAAAAACAATGCACTTACTGCCCTGACCGGTTTGGCTTGGTGGATAGAGCGTTGGCCTGCGGACTGAAGGGTCCCAGGTTCGATTCCAGACAAGGGCATGTACCTTGGTTGTGAGCACATCTCCAGTAGGGGGTGTGCAAGAGGCAGCTGATCGATGTTTCTCTCTCATCGATGTTTCTAACTCTCTATCCCTCTCCCTTCCTCTCTGTAAAAAAATCAATAAAATATATTTTTTAAAAAACAAAACAAAAAACAATGCACTTACTGATTACTCCATCAATGCTAATTATTACTATCCATGCTCTGCTCTCTTGGCCTCTCAGACCCTGGCTCTCTTCCTCCCTCGATAGACAGTCTAGCCTCCATTCTCAGAATCTTTCATCTTTTCACTCTGTATACCACCATAAACCAACTCAATGATTCTTTTAATTTCTACCAGAATTTTCTGGTATTTCTTAAATTGTTCTTACTGTACAGATTTCTTCCTGATCTGAGCCTTGTATTAAACTAACTTCCCACCAGATACTTCCTCCTGGATATCCCATTGGCCAGTGGTCGGCAAACTCATTAGTCAACAGAGCCGCAGTTTGCCGACCACTGCCATAGGCCCTTCATATTTGACTCTTGTATGTGGTCTCTGTTGATAAGCCCACCAAACTGCCCATCCTGTCACCCGAACCAGAAACCTGATGTTCAGCCCTAACCGGTTTGGCTCAGTGGATAGAGCGTCAGCCTGCGAAATAGAGGGTCCCAGGTTCGATTCTGGTCAAAGACATGTACCTTGGTTGCGGGCACATCCCCAGTAGAGGGTGTGCAGGAGGCAGCTGATCGATGTTTCTTTCTCATCAATGTTTCTAACTCTCTATCCCTCTCCCTTCCTCTCTGTAAAAAAATCAATAAATAAAAAATAAAAAAACAAAAAAAACACACCTGATGTTCAAATCCTTGGTAAGGTGGCTAAGGCTCTGCCATGAGTCAAATTGACTGAGTCATTGTCTCCCACTAACTACTGTGACCTTATCTATAAAATAAGGATGACAAACTCTACAAGTCAGAGTTGTGAGGACTAAATGACACTACAGCCACAGCTCTTAAAAGTGTCCAGCACCTTCAGTAAGTGTCCGTTGTTGTAAGATACTGTTTTCCTTACGAGCCCATATACAATCCTATCAATTCTACTACCTAAGTTTTTCTACCTCTGTGTGCTTCCTGCCCTATCACCAGTATCATCACTCATATCCTTTTCATCTCACCAAAACTACTAAAGCAGCCTTCTAAGTGGTCTTCTACCCTGTATCTTGTGTCAACCATAGCTGATACAGTAATTAGCCATCTAGCCAAAGTCCGAAGCTGACCAGGTCACTCCTCCCAACACTGGAAACTCTTCAATGAATCCTTACCACCCAGGGGCTAAGTAAAAGCTTACAGTGGGGCTTGCCAGCAGGCTCTTCAGGACTTGGACCTTACCTGCAACCTACTCCCACCTCCCACTACTTTGAGCTTCACACTCTGAACATTCCACACTGCTTTCTATATTCCATTTCTCCCCTGCTGTTTTGTGCCACTGCTAATGGCCCCTGCCTGAAATACAGCCCCTCGACTTGATCAATCTCTACTTGTTCTTTAATACTCAACTCAGATCACAACTCTAGGAAGACTTTTATGTCCCCCTATCACACCCTGAGTCAGGGAGCCCACTCTGGTTTCTGGAAAAAAACTGAGAATGGGAACCAAATACCTATAATACTTCAGGGTAGCAGAAGGTGATCTTGGATGCTTATTGATGAAAACCTCTAAGGGGCAGAAAGTAACATCCTCATTTTATAGATGAGCAAATTGAGTCTCTGAAAGGTTAAATATATCCTTTGCTCACCTTGAGGAAGGAGGATCTGAACTCAAGTCTTCATGATTCCAAAGCTTTTGCACTGTGTAGCACTGGCTGCCTGGGATTTTTCTCGTCGTGGGGAGGGGGAGGGGGGAAGGAGAGGGGGACACAAGAAATTGCAAAGGGCAGAGGAACCACAGTGTTCATGAGCTATTAGATTTATGAGATGGGGGTCAGGGAGGGTAACTTGACTGGGACCAGGTTACATGCAGCCAGAGGTTCTCTACCCTCCCTGACTGTCAGGCTGACCTGGAGAACTTTTAGATTAAAATAACTCCCCCAAGATTCTAAAGCACAGATGGGACCGAGAACCTCTGTGCGAAGCCTTGAACCCAGTCAGAGGAGTTCGGCCTTGCATCAGAAGGCAGTAGAAGGCACTCTAAGTCCTCAAAGTGAAGAGGTAAGGGATGACAATCAGCCTGTTCACTTCAACACTGGGTGGCATTCATCACTGGACTGAGGCTGTGACAGAACCACATCACACCCCTCGCTATTAAATTATCGTTCCCCATACTTGGATTTCTCCAACCAGATGAGAAAGTCAGCATCCCTGTGCGCTTTCATTTATTCCACACCAAGGCCTCCAAGTTTAGGAACCATCCTTCCTTGAGTCTCTAACTCTTAACCTCTCTCTGCATTACAAAGTCTTCCTCTAGATGGGGTGTTCCTGCCTCTAGGGGGCACTGTGGTTAAGGAGATGTCAAAGCAGCAGGTACTCCGACTGTTAAATTGCTTGCTGGAATTTTCCTTCCTTAGAAGGTTGTATTTTTATTTATTTATTTTTTTAATCCACATCTGAGGATATTTTTCCACTGATTTTTTGAGAGAGTGGAAGAGGGAGGGAAAGATAGAAATATCGACGTGAGAGAAACACATCAATTGATTATCTCCAGCACTTGCCCGAACCAGGGCCCGGGCTGGGAAGGAGCCTGCAACCAAGGTACGTTTGGTTTCCCCTCATCCAATTAATCTCCTTGACCAGAATCGAACCCAGGACCCTTTGGTTGGCAGGCCAACTCTCTATCCAAACCAGCTAGGGCTTAAAAGGTTTTAAATTCAAGTCAAAAATCAATATATGACTGTGATATTAAGAAAAATTCATATTGCGTAAAATTTTTAAAAATTAATGATTGCAGCTCTGGCTGGGTGGCTCAAGTGATTGAAGCATCATCCAGGGCACAAAAAGGTTGCAGATTCCATTCCCAGTCAGGTCACATACCCAGGTTTTGGGTTCAATCCCCCATCAGGGAGTGTACAGGAGCCAATCGATCAGTGTTTCTCTCTCACATCAATGTTTCTCTCTCTCTCCTTTCCTCTCTTCCTAAAATCAATAAAATCAGCCCTCACCGGTTTGGCTCAGTGGATAGAGTGTCGGCCTGCGGATTGAAAGGCCCCAGGTTCGATTCCGGTCAAGGGCAAGTACCTTGGTTGCGGGCACATCTCCAGTAGGAGGTGTGCAGGAGGCAGCTGATCGATGTTTCTCTCTCATCAATGTTTCTAACTCTCTATCCCTCTCTCTTCCTCTCTGTAAAAAAATCAATAAAATATATTTTAAAATAAAATCAGCACTAGCTGGTTTGGCTCAGTGAAAAGAGCATTGGCCTGTGGACTGAAGGGTCCCAGGTTCAATTCCAGTCAAGGGTACATGCCTGGGTTGCGGGCTTGATCCCCAGTAGGGGGCATACAGGAGGCAGCCAATGATTATCATTGATGTTTCCACCTCTCCTTTCCTTTCTGAAGTCAATAAAAAAATATTTTTTAAAAAATCAATAAAAAGAGCCCTAACCAGTTTGGCTCAGTGGACAGAGCGTCGGCCTGCGGACTGAAGGGTCCCAGGTTCAATTCCGGTCAAGGGCCTGTATCTGGGTTGCGGGCACATCTCCAGGAAGGGGCATGGAGGAGGCAGCTGATTGATGTCTCTCTCTCATCGATGTTTCTAACTCTCTATCCCTCTCTCTTCCTCTCTGTAAAAAATCAATAAAATATACATTTTTTAAAAAATCAATAAAAACATACCCGTAGGTGAGGATCATATATATATATATTTAAAAAATATTTTTATTGCTTTCAGAGAGGAAGGGAGAGGGAGAGAGAGAGACAGAAACATCAACTCTACATTCTTACTCCCATGAGAATGTAGAGTAAGAAGCAGTTATTTTCACTTTAGATAAAAGACAAGTCAGAGGAAAGCTACACTGGAGCTGGGCACTATTATTATATCATCAATTAAATCATTATATCATACTAGAGGCCTGGTGCACGATCAGGGCCAGCAGACCGGGGGAAGGGACCGTGGAGGTTGGCCAGCCGCAGGAGGTTGGCTGTGGGAGCGCACTGACCACCAGGAAGCAGCTCCTGCGTTGAGCATCTGCCCCCTGGTGGTCAGTGCACATAACAGCTACCGGCTGGTCGTCCGGTCATAATGGTCGCTTAGGCTTTTATATCCTATCTCAGTGGTCAGCAAACTCCTTAGTCAACAGAGCCAAATATCAACAGTACAACGATCGAAATTTCTTTTGAGAGCCAAATTTTTTAAACTTATACTTCTTCTAACACCACTTCTTCAAAATAGACTCGCCCAGGCCGTGGTATTTTGTGGAAGAGCCACACTCATGAGGCCAAAGAGCTGCACGTGGCTCACAAGCCGCAATTTGCCGACCACTGTCCTATCTAATAACAAGGGAATATGCTTAATAGACCATCATCCTGTCACAAAGATGGCTGCACCCACAGCTAAGGCCAAGTTCCCATAAGGAGCCTTAATGAGCAATCAGCAGGGACCTGAGGCTGCGCCCCCCACCAGGTGGGGCTTGACAGGGAACTTCAGGCTGTGCCCCCACCCCGGCACCAGCCCAGGAGACCTCAGGCCATGCCCCCGACCCTGGCACCAGGCCAGGGGACCTGTGGCTACGCCCCCTGCCCAGCGGCGCTTGACAAGGGTGAGACTGGCTGGGTGTGGATCTAGCCCAATGCGGGGGGGGGGGGGGGGGGGGGCCGTGGCGGCAGCCAGGTCTGGGTCTCATGCGATTTTGAGGGACATGTGGGTGGGCAGGGACTTGACTCTGGGTCCCGTGGTGCATCCCAGACTCTGACAGGAGGAAGGTTTTCATATACATTTTACTACTTTTCTTTCATTTCTGACATTTCTATTATAAAGGGCAAATAGCAATATTAAATTATTTCCTCTAATTAATCCCCTTTTAATGTGCACGAATTTCATGCATGGGCCACTAGTATATAGATAATTACCAATTATTGGATGTTTTGCTTGTTATATGTAGGCACTATGCTAAGCAGTCTGAATACATCCTCTCTGATCCAATGTTTTCCAAAGTAATGTCTGCAAACCATCTACAAGATCTCCTAGGATAACTTTATTTTAATTTTTTTAAAAAGCTTTTTTATAGATTTCAGAGAGGAGGCGAGAAGGAGATAAAAACATCAGTAATGAGCCCCTAGGTGGTTTGGCTCAGTGGATGAAGCATCAGCCTGTGGATTGAAGGGTCCAGGGTTTGATTCTGGTCAGAAATACATGCCTGGGTTGTGGGCTCGATCCCCAGTGAAGGGCGTGCAGGAGGCAGCCAATCAATGATTCTCTTTCATCATTAATGTTTCTATCTCTCTCTCCCTCTCCCTTCCTCTCTGAAATCAATAAAAATATATTAATACTTGCCTATCAAAAAAAAAAAAGACGAAAAGAAAGTATCACTAATGAGAGAGAATTATCTATCGGCTGCCTCTTGCATGCCCCCTACTGGGGATCAAGCCTGCAACCTGGGCATGTGCCCTGACTGGGAATCGAACCTTGACCTCCTGGTTCATAGGTCAATGCTCAATTACTAAGCCATACTGGCCAGGCTATTTTTATAATTTTTTAAAATTGTGTTGAGCCCTGACCAGTTTGGCTCAGTGGATAGAGCGTCAGCCTGCAGACTGAAGGGTCCCAGGTTGGATTCCAGTCAGGGGCATGTACCTCGGTCACGGGCACATTCCCAGTGGGGGGTGTGTAGGAGGTGGCTGATTGATGTTTCTGACTCTCTGTCCCTCTCCCTTGCTCTCTCTGTGGAAAATCAATAGGATGTATTAAAAAAAAAAAATTGAGTTGAGATACCTTTTAAATATATTTATTCCTGAGCCTCATCTCAGACTTTCTTTCTAAAGTAGATTCATTGGAGGGAAGGACTATCCCATGACAAAGCCCCAAGGCAATTCTACATTTTTAAATTAGTCAGGTGATTTATAAGCACAAATTGGAAACTACTCCTCTAGTCCTCGGGATCACTCTCCAAGAGAGAAGTTAACTCCACGTTCAGATAAACAAGCTCAACAAGGAAACAGGAGTGGTGGTACTGAAATAAAACGCAGTGCTAGCACCATCAGTCTCCAAAGGATTCAGTTTCATGAATGCCAGCCCTCCTTTCACAGCCCTGAGGGGCAAGTAGGAACTCCCCAAATCCCTAAGTGTTTATAGCTAAGAAGGGAGACTGCTTTGGAGAGTGATGAGGCAGGTGGCTGCACATCTCACCTGTTCGTGATCCAGCATGGTCAGTCCTTTCACTCCTGCCAGGATGAGATTCTTGGCAATTTCAGCCCCGAGCCCTTTCATGCCGACAAGAAGCACCCGGGAGGCCCGCAGCCTGTAATGCAAAGGTTGTTAACTGGATGACAGAACAGCAGCAACTTGCCACATCACTGAAGAACAAAACAATAGGGCAGTAATTTTCGTTTTCATTCACTGCACTGAAGCAGCACAGCCTCAAAACTAGAAAAGAGATGCTCCAATCCATCCTGCAAAGCACATTCATTCAACAAATATTTGTCAAGCACCTATGCCAGGCACCTCTCTAAGGTGTGGAAATAAATCAAACATAATCCTTGCCCTTCTGTAACTTATACTTTGTGAAGAAAGCAGATAAATAACAGAGCATATGGGGTGGGGCTTACAATTGTTCATATGGAAAATAATACAAAATTAATAAATAATAATACAAGAATAAACTGTTTCAGGTACTCACACTATAAATTTACTTTTGCCTCACCCTGTATATTATGCCAAAAAGTGATGAAAATCAAGCATGATGTGATCAAGACTGATGGAGGATGTTCTTTTAGCCAAACTCATTGAAAAGGCCTTTCTGAGGAGGCGTTGAGCACAAATGAAAATGAAGTAAGCGATGAATATATAGATATTTGGGAGAAGAGCATCCCTGGCAGAGAAAACAGCAGGAGCAAAAGCCGTGAGACAGGGTTTGTGCATGTTTCAGGGAGAGGAAGAAGAGCAGTGAGCAAAGGGAAACTGGTAGGAAGTCATGTTGGAGACAGACCAGGGCTACATCATGAAGGCTCTCACAGGCAGTGTGAGGTTTCTGGGTTTTATTCTAAGCCTGATGAAAAGCCACGGGGTGGTGGGGTCTGGAGGGGAAGAGTATCACAGTTAAGGTGAGAGGATGATAGCTTAGACTAGTATGACAGCTGAAGAAGAGGTGGGAAGGGGTACTATTTAAGCTATAACACACAAACAAAAACTTGGCAGCATGAAAGAGGGTGTACCGAAGAAATGTCTGAATAATTTTAAGTATAATGTGACAGAAGACGCGGCTAACAGAAGGTAGTAGAGGCGGGACTATCCCAAGAAGTCTGGACTTAACTCTGAGGTCAGTGGGAGATAGTATAGGTCTACAATAGCTTACTTGAATTCCCTTGGAGGAGAGGAAAACATACAAAATTCCCATACATAGTGACAAAATAAAGGCACAAGTTCTTTTCAGTGAGGAAAGAAAAAATCCCTTGAAGCACACGTGTTTCAGAATCACAATTTTTTATTTGAAAAAGGAATAAAGTGTATGATGTCATATAAGTACTAAACTCATGGAGTCATTACTTTGTAAAGTATATAAATGTCTAGTCACTGTTATACACTGAGACTAACATAAACTTTTTTAAAAAATATGTATTTTATTGATTTTTTACAGAGAGGAAGGGAGAGGGATGGAGAGTTAGGAATATTGATCAGCTGCCTCCTGCACACCCCCTACTGAGGATGTGCCCACAACCAAGGTCCATGCCAATCGAACTTGGAACCCTTCAATCGGCAGGCTGACGCTCTATCCACTGAACCAAATCGGTTAGGGCTACACAAACTTTTATGTCAACTGTAATTGAACACTAATTTTTTAAAATACAAAATAAAAAAATAAAGTGCTCATTCACTGACATTATAAAAAGGAAATAAAAGAGTTTACATCATATATTATGAAACAACCCCATCAAGATCTTAGACAGCGCCCTGTAATTAAACTCCTTAGTATTTCTGCAGCGAATATATGATTATTCACACTGAAAAGGATAAGTAAGAACTAAGAACAGCCGCACATAATTTCAAGTTCTGCTGGACAATGAGTTTGCTCTTAATTTATGAAATGAGTCAATTCTCAATTAAGTACCAGTATTGGGAAGGAAATGCAGAAACTATTTTCCAATGGTTCTAATAATTATGGATGTTGCATATAGATTAGAAGTCTTTAATGAGAATGGTGGCTGAGTCCTGCACTGATTCTTGGTGCTAGCAGATTTTGGATTTTCTTCGCTGATACAGTCAAAGGATAAGATGGGGAAAGAGGGAGAATATTGACAGTATTTCCCTCAAAGGGATATGTCTGGGTCTCAGTTTCTCCATTACTGCTTTCAATCTTTGGCCCCTTCACTGCCAGTCACGGGATAGCAGACACAAGCCTTTCAAGTGACAATTCCACTTCACCAGAACAGGAGAAAGCTGAGAAGAGGGCTTACAAGATACAATGAGCAGGTCCTTTATCAGAGCTGTAGAGCATCATACCAGTGGACGGAAGGAAAGGAAAACGATTTGGCTTTCCAGAAGAGCCCTAATCCCTCAAGAATCAGCAAATATAATAAGCAATGTTTCCTAAAAGAATATAGTACACATATCAAACCAGCCTTCTACCTGGCCTCCTTGCTCAGAAAGGTTGAGCACCCTTGCATTTAGCTGTACCTTCCAAGTCTCTGCTATCACTGTGAGGCTATACGCCCTCCCAGCACCTGGCCCTGACACTGCTGCACTTGAACTCCAGGTTCTAAGTTCCCTTTCAGTCTGAGTGACTCGGTTTTCTGCTGTCTGACTGCTCCAGTACCTCAAAGATACAGCCCTGCTCGTGTCTAGGAATCCATATCTTCAAATGTTACCAGTGGCCTCCTAATCTCCACGCCCACTAACTTCGCAGGCTCTGTTCTCCTTGATATTTCTTCAGCAACAGGAACTACCTATCACTCATGCCTCTATGTCTGAAGACTGTTTGAATTCTGGCTCTGCCATTTCCTACTTGGCTGACCTAGAGAATCTCTCTAAACATCAGTTTATCCACCTGTAAAATGGGGATAATAATTCTGACTTAATGGTTTTTAATCTCCTTAACAACCTGGTAAAATGTGTATACAAAGCCATCTAGCATAATCCTTGGCATGTAACGGATGCTCAGTATACACTACTTGAATTTATTAAACTTCTCCCCAATCCCATTGCCTTAATTACAAATGGCTCAGTAAAGGGTTCATTCTGATTAAAAACAAGCCAACACAAACAAATGACAAAAAAAAAAATCTAAATCTGGCATTTAAAGCCATTCGGTACTGGCTACCTCCAACTTCCCCAGCCTTACCTCCCACTACTACCAAATTACTTTACTCAATCCCAAACATGCCGTCAGTTTTCCACCTGCAAACTTTATTTTTTTATATGCCTATATTTTTATTGATTTCAGAGAGAAAGAGAGGAGAGATAGAAATTTCAAAGATGAGAGAGAATCACTGATTTACTGCCTCCTGCATGCCCCTCCACTGGGGATCCAGCCCCCAACCTGGGCATGTGCCCGGACCAGGAATTGAACCATGACCTCCTGGTTCATAGGTCTATGCTCAACCACTGACCCACACTGGTCAGGCCACCACCTGCAAACTTTAAATCACAATATTCCACACACCTTGAAATGCACCTGTTCTTCCTCTCAAGCCTTTCCCCAGACTTCAAACCCCAACTTGAGTGCCATTTCCTCAGTCAGTCTTTTCTTATGGCAGACTCAAATACTATCTCCTCTGAATTCAGAGCAAATGCCACATATAAATGCCTCTGATAAATCACATATAGCCACGTGTCCTCTCCATGATCCCTACATCCTGTGGAGCTCTTCAAACTCTGCGAGTTTTTTTTTAATTCAAGTGGCATCACCACTGACCTTCATGTTTATGTTGTTAATCCTTAACCACGCCAGGGGCCCGGAGGTTACAGCTTACTTATGGCTCAATTACATGAAAAGCACTTAAAATAGTACCTGGCATTGAGGCAGCATTTAATGAATGTCAGCTATTACTATTCATACTCTGACACAGCGATTCCCCTTCTAGGAATCAATCCTACAGAAATATTCAAGTGGTCGCAAAAGTCATGTACAAATATGTTCACAGTAACAGCATCCACTTGGTTCCCTCTACCTCCACAGTGCCTGGTCTGAGCCACCATAATTTCTCGCCTACAGAACTCAACGGTCTCCTGCCCGGCCTCCCTGTTTACACTGTCCCCATCTCAGGCAAAGAGGCAGGACTCTGGCATTAGTTGTTCTCTCCAAACTTTTCACATGACCCATCCTTTAGGTTTCAGCTCAACTGTCACTGGTCACCTAATCCAAAACATGTCCACTCCCTCTTCTATCTGGAATTATGCTAATTGCTTATGTTCGTTGCCTGTTCCTCCATTAAAATGTTAACTCCAGATGATAGTGATGATTATAAAATGTAAACTCCAGAAACCACTACATCCCTTGCAGTAATGACTGTGCTTGGCACATACTGCTACTCCAATAGCTGTTGAATTAACAGATCTACCAAAACAAGCCCAGGTGTACATTAGCAGAAGTACATGTCTGGCATGTAACTGAACACTCACTATGGGCCAAGCACCATTCCAAATGCTTTATGTCATTTAATCCTCATGGCAATCTTACCAGCTGGTACCTTGTTACCCCTATTTTACAGCTGAGAAAACAGACACAAAGTCAACTAGCTTAACCAAGGTTATTCAACTAGAAGTGGCTAATATGAGCTAGCAGATAGGGGCAACAATAAGGTGGAGCATTAAGATGGTAGCTCTGGCTAGAGTAAGAAGATGGCGGCACAGGTAAACACCTATACTTGCTTCCTCTCACAACACATCAAAATTACAACTAAAAGGCAGAACAACTATCAACCAGAACTGCGGGAAAGCTGGCTGAGTGGAAGTTCCACAACTAGAGAGGTGAAGAAAGCACATTGGGACTGGTGGGAGGTGTGGAGGCATGGAAAAGGCTGGCACCTGGGTGTGCTGCTTTTTTAATTGGGAGGGAGATATACAAGCTCCCGCTTGTTCTGAACTCCAGTTCTGGGCAAGACTCTGGGGGACCCAGACACATATGTGGAGAAACTGGATTGTCTGGCATCGGGACAGGAATGCGAGGGTGGCTTTCTTTCAGAGGTGCTTGCAGCAATAATTGTTCCTGAGCAGGATGGGGGAACCTCTCCAGTGCAGGGCTGACTGGCCACCATTGCTGTTTGCTCCACCCTGGTGATTCCCTGAGACCCCACCCCACCCAATTTACAACCCCACCCAAGCTGTAGGCAGCAGGTGTTGCATATGAATGGTCTGTCCTTTCTCAGCCTAAAACCTGTCAAATAGGCAGCAGCTGGGTCAGGGAGCCCCACAGCAATCAATCCAGCAGCAGAAGCCTGCCTTGCTACACAGCTGGGTCTCGTCTGGGCACTTCCAAACCTGATACAAAGACGAGGAATCTGCACATCTCTCTAGCTCCTGCTGGGAAGCCCCAGGAATCGGCTGACTTTGCACCTTCTTGGAGATCCAAGAGCCAGTGTACCCAGTGGTCAGTGTAAGACCATACTGGATTACAACTCTTCACATCCATAAGAGACATGCTCAAGGGGCAGACTCAGTGAGCACCAAAGCCCCAATGAAGCAAGTCCTGCCCCCTATGGGTGTCTCCTGCACAGCAGCTCTTTCATTGTAGATACAGCTGGTCCTCACAGCCAATTGGCTTGGAGGGCCAATTCCTCTCAGTGATACCAACAGCAATCAAAGCTTAACTACAACAAGACTGTGCACACAGCCCACAAAGGGGTGCACCAAGAGTGTCCACCTCAGGTGACTGGGAAGGCTGAGCCACTGGACCCTCCCTATAGGACACCTAACCCACAAGGCCACTCTATCAACTCAAGGAGACTTAGCAGCTACCCAGTACATAGAAACACAGGAAAGCAGCCAAAATGGGGAGACAAAGAAACAGGTCATAAATGAAAGAAATGGAGGAAAGCAAACTCCTAGATATAGAGTTCCAAACCACAGTTATAAGGTTACTCAAGAATCTCCTAGAAACCTCCAAGGAACTTAGTGAGACCTTCAAGGATCTTAGTGAGAATGACAAAAAATTGGAAAAGGACCAGTCAGAAATGAAGCATACACTGACTGAAATAAAGAATAATATGCAGGGATTCAACAGTAGATTAGAGGATCCCAAGAATCAAATCAAAGATTTGAAATACAAGGAAGCAAAAAACACCCAACCGGAAAAGCAAAAAAAAAAAAGAATCCAAAAATATGAAGATAGTGTAAGGAGCCTCTGGAACAACTTCAAGCGTACCAACATCCGAATTATGGGGGTGCCAGAGAGAGCAAGATATTAAAAACCTATTTGAAGAAATAATGACAGAAAACAAGTCCAGGAAGTGCAGAGAACCCCAAACAAGAGGAAACCAAAGAGGACCACACCAAGACACATCACAATTAAAATACCAAGGGCAAAAGACAAAGAGAGAATATTAAAAGCAGCAAGAGAAAAATAGCTACCTACAAGGGAGTACCCATATGATTGTCAGCTGATTTCTCAAAAGAAACCATGCAGGCCAGAAGGGAGTGGCAAGAAATATTCAGTGATGAATAGCAAGAACCTACAACCAAGATTACTCTACCCAGCAAAGCTATCATTTAGAATTAAAGGTCAGATAAAGAGCTTCACAGATAAGAAAAAGCTAAAGGAGTTCATCACCGCCAAACCAGTATTACATGAAATGCTGAAGGGTATTCTTTAAGAAGAGGAAGAAGAAGAAAAAGGTAAAGATAAAAAATTATGAACAGCCCTAACCAGTTTGGCTCAGTGGATAGAGCATCGGCCTGCGGACTCAAGGGTTCCAGGTTTGATTCCGGTCAAGGGCATGTACGTTGGTTTCAGGCACATACCCAGTAGGGAGTGTGCAGGAGGCAGCTGATCGATGTTTCTCTCCCATCGATGTTTCTGACTCTCTGTCCCTCTCCCTACCTCTCTGTAAAATATCAATAAAATATTTTTTACAAAATTATGAACAAAGTGACAACAAATACATATCTATCAGCAAGTGAATCTAAAAATCAAATAAAAAAATCTGATGAACAGAACAAACTAATGAATGTAATAGAATCAGGGGCATGGAAAGGGAGCAGACTGACAATTCTCGGGGGGAAGGGGGTGTGGGAAGAGATTGGACAAAGAGCTTACACCTATGGACAAGGGCAGTAGGGGGAGGGGGGCGAAGGTCTGGGGTGGGGTGGGAACCGGGTAAAGGGGAGCTATGGGGGAAAAAAGAGGAACATCTGTAATAATCTGAATAAAGATTTTTTAAAAAATGGTAGCTCTGAGGCCATTCAGTCCTGGTGTGTGCGTGCAGCATGCACACACACACACACACACACACACACACACAATAGAAAACTAGGCAGCCATTAAAAAGTATAAGAGAGACCTTGTTGGTGTTGCTCAGTGGTTAGAGGATCGTCCCATGCACGTAAGGGTCTCGGGTTCCATCTCCGTTGGGGGTATGTATGGGAGGCAGCCAATTAAGGTTTCTCTCTCACATCAATATTTCTCCCTTCCTCTCTCTCTAGAATCAATGAAAAAAATAAACGTGCCCTGGCCGGTTTGGCTTGGTGGATGGAGCACTGGGCTGCGGGCTGAAAGGTCCCAGGTTCGATTCCGGTCAAGGGCATATGCCTTGGTTGCAGGCACATCCCCGGTGGGGAGTGTGCAGGAGGCAGCTGATTGATGTTTCTAACTCTCTGTTTCTCTCTCATCGATGTTTCTATCCTTCTCCCTTTCTCTCTCTATAAAAAAAAAGAGAGAGAGAATGACGGAAATTAATACTTATAAAACAGTGACTGTATGCCAGGCACTATTGTAAGCAATTTATATGTTAACTCTGCACATAGGTACTATTGTTATTCTCATTTTACAGATAAAAAAGCCAAAGTGTGATAGACAAAATAATGTCCCAATCCCTGGGACCTGTGAATAAGTTTCTGTACATGACAAAAAGAACTGCATTGATATTATGATTAAATTAAGGGTTTTGAGATGGAAGATGATCCTGGATTATTGGAGTGGGTCCAAGTAATCATAGGAGTCCTTATAAGAGAGAGACAGAAGTCAGTCAGGGGCGATGTGGTGACAAAAGCAGGGGCCACAGTCAGAGAAAAGAGATTTGAAGAAGCTACACTGCTGGCTTTGGAGATGAAGGAAGGGGCCACGAGACAAGGAAAGCAGGTCACTTCTAGACACTAGAAAAGTCAAGCACACAGCCTCTTCCCTAAAGCCTTCACAGGGAGCAGAACCCTGTACACACCTTGATTTTAAACCCACCACTGAAATGGATTTCAGACTCTGACTTCCAGAGCTGTAAGATAATTTGCGTTAAGCCACCAAATCTGTGGCAATTGCTACAGCAGCAACAGAAAATACATGAAGGTACAGTTGAGGAACTTGCTGAAGATCACACAGCTACTCAAAGACAAAGCAGTCTGGCTGGTGTTGCTATGCTGGTTGAGTATCATCCCATGTCCCAGGAAACTGCTGGTTCCATTCCCAATCAGGGCACATGACCGGGGTTGTGAGCTTGATCCCCAGTGGGGGCGTGCAGGAGGCAGTCAATTGATGTTTCTCTCTCATTGATGTTTTTATCTCTCTCTCCCTCTCCCTTCCTTCCTTTGAAATCAACAAAATACACATTTTTTTAAAAAAAAGCAAAGTAGATGTCAACCCAGGCAAAAAGTGCTCTTAAAGTTATACTGCCTCTTGCCCTGACCTGTTCTGACTGGTTTGGCTCAGTGGATAGAGCATTGGCCTGCGGACTGAAAGGTCCCAGGTTCGATTCCGATCAAGGGCATGTGCCTTGGTTGTGGGCACATCCCCAGTGGGAGGTGTGCAGGAGGCAGTTGATCAATGTTTCTAACTCTCTATCCCTCTCCCTTCCTCCCGGAATAAATATATTTTTTAAAAAAGTTATACTGCCTCTCAATATCACAAACAAATGTAAAATTACATTGTGACATTGTATATATAGTCCACTGGTAACAACAGTGGTGGTTATTACCATCCACAGAGGACTCACTAAGTGCTAGGTACATTACATGTAGTACCTCATTGAAACCTTGACTAGTTCTTCACCACTTTTCTCTCTGCAATAAAAACATACATGCTCTAAACACTGCATAACATTTCTCTTCCTAAAAGTCCAAGGGGGGGCTCCACAGACCTCGTGGGGCAGGCCATGTCTCCACAGGAAAGGAGCCATGTCTGCCTTGAGAAAGGAAAACACTAAGGCTCAGAAAAGGAGTTCAAGCTCTCACAGCTAATGGGTGGTCAGATTTGGGATCAGAATTCAGTTCTGACCGTGATCTAGGACTTTTTTCTCTCAATGTCTCCCCCATGCTCCCTGTATACAGCAGGTTCTAAATAAATATAAGCTGACTTAGTCTCATTTCGTTGACTTCTGCTCCCATATGAATATCTTTTAAATTTCTGGGAAGGCAGGAACCAGAGCCTTTGTATATAATCTTTGGATTCACAATATGCACTTCAAGTCAAGTCAAGTCAATGAATTCCATTCATGATTAAAAACTTTTTTTTTTACCATTTTTTAATTGTTTTAAGTATTACAAATAGTAGTACATATGTCTCCTTTTCTTCCCCCATTGATCTCCCCCCGACCTCCCCTACCCCCCTAAAAACTCTTAAGACTACCAAATTCACATTGAAACCACCCTTAATGAGAGTCTAGTACGTGAGTGAGTCACGCAAAGACCTAGTAGTATGAGGCTATTTCAAACAGGGAAAGCACTAAGCCCCTGAGGACACAAAGAACTAGCATATTTGAGGAACAGAAAGATTCAAGTAGCTTTCATAGAATTTAGGCAAAGTCTGACAAGCCAGAGCATGAAAGGCAATGGATTTTTTTAAAGCTTTGGATTTTATTCTGAGTGAACCAGAAAATATCACTGGAAGGCTTTAAGCAGGACCCCTAATTTAAATTCATTTGGCAGCTGTGTGAAGAATACATTATAGCCCTAGCTGGTTTAGCTCAGTGAATAGAATGTTGGTCTGCAGACTGAAGGGTCCTAGGTTCGATTCCAGGCAAGGGCACATACCCAAGTTGCATGCAGGAGGTAGCCAATCAATGATTCGCTCTCATCATTGATGTTTCTATCTCTCTCTCCCTCTCCCTTCTTCTCTGAAATCAATAAAAATTAAAAGAGTACATTATAAAGAGTCAAGAGTAGAACAGGGGATACCAGGGAAGAGAATGCTGAGGTGATCTGAGATGATGGGTGTGGCTTAGACTAAAAACTGAAGCCGGTTTGGCTCAGTGGACAGAGCGTTGGCCTTTGGACTGAAGGGTCCCGGGTTCGATTCCGGCCAAGGGCACATGCCCGGATTTCGGGCTCGATCCCCAGTGTGGGGCATGCAGGAGGCAGCCCATCAATGATTTCTCTCATTATTAATGTTTCTATCTCTCCTTCCTTCTCCCTTCCTCTCTGAAATCAATAAAAATATTTTTTTAAATAAATAAATAATATAAATAAATAAATAAATAAAAACTGAAGGGCCCTGGCTGGTGTTACTTAGTGGTTAGAGTGTTGGCCCACACACCAAAGGGTCTCAGATTCGATTCCCGATCAAGGGCACATACCGGCGTTGCAGGTGTGCGGGAGGCAACCAATTGCTGTGTCTCTCTCCCACTGATGTCTCTTGCTCTCTCTCTCTAATGCCCCCCTGCCTCCTTCTCTTTCACTCTCTCTAAAAAATCAATGGAAAAATATCCTCAGGTGAGGATTAAGCAAAAAATAAAAGGAGAAAAAGTTAAGTAAGGTACATGAGATAAAGTTTGAAGCAGGGCCAGCAGGACTTCCCAATAGATTGGATGTGGGTATAAGGGACACCGAGAAACAAAGAAGTAGATTTCTGGTCTGTGCAATAGGAAATGGTGGAGCCATCAGCATTTGGCAAATCTGACCACTTTCTCCTTCTAAAAATAGCGTCCCCCTTCATTTAACAGTATGGTACTTTGCATTTAAATCTACAATCCTGCTCCATCCAACTGCCCATTCATTGTATGTACTTAAATGTCTTGTCATAATCCACAATATAACTTAAGACTGCTCCCCACTGTTATCTGCTTAAGCAAGTATGTTCCTCCTGGTCTTCCTCATCCTTCTGAAGTCCCCACTCAACCCACTGACTCCTGCTTTACATTTCCCTTACTTATCTCAAGCTATTTCCTATGTAGTTTCCCTTTTTTTGTTGCTGGTGATTTATACTTGTCAAGTAACTGTAGCTATAATTTACTAACTCCTTTCTGTGCTTAGGCACTACTCATGCATTATTTCATTTAGTTCTCCATAACCGTATAAAGTAGATTATATTATCTCTCCTTGATAAATGAAAAAACTGAAGCATAGAGAAGAGATGTATCTAAGGTTACCTAGGCAACGAAGGGGGGGGAGAGGGCTGGGAGGAGGTAAAGGGTGGTAAAATGGGAGATATCTGTAGTATTATCCTATATAATAAAAGCCTAATATGCAAACTGTCCCCTCAACCAGTTGACCATGAATTCGACTGCTCACTATGACGTGTGCTGACCACCAGGTGGCAGTGCGGAACACGGCTGGCGTCAGTGACACGGAAGCCACTGCCAGCCTGATAGGCACCAAGGAGAGTGGACCGTGGTGGGATGGTGGAGCAGGTGAGTGGGTAGTGCCATGCCAAGGCAGGTGTGAGCAGGGGCCAGCCGATGGCCCCGCAGACAGCTCCCAGTGGCGGTGGCAGGGGGTGGGCCGCCACCCAGCTCCCAGGCACTGAGGGAGCCGGGCAGGGAGGCCCAGCCCCAGCTGATCATTCCACAGATGGCGACCAGTGGCTGGGCCCTGGGCTGGGATGGGGAACTGGGGTGGGTCGCAGCAACCAACCTCCCGCTGCACCCAGGAGGGGGGCTGCAACCTCTAGCCGACTACCTGGGGGCAGGGGTGACAGGAATGGTGGTGCAGTGAGAATGCAGGGTGTCCGCCAAGCTTGTTCTCACTCCCCCTTCTACCCTCCCCCGGGATGCTCAGGTGCCGGGCACCCACAAGGAGCCTGGTCCACACCCACAGGCCTCTTCCGGGTGAGCTGGGCCACAGCCGCTGGGACCACAGGGGCCAGTGGGTTGGCACAGGAGCCAGTCTGCGAGGCCAGCCAGTAGAGAGCACGCAATCTGCCCGGATTCCGTGCGGCGCCACTGGGTGGCCCAGAGGCCACACTGCACCCCAGCCCGCGGCATCCTGCCACGCTCACTGCAATTCTGCATGGGAACTCAGGTGCCATGACTCAGGTGGAGGGGGCCTGCAGGGGCCCAGGTACTGCCCAGGGCCCTGAGGTCAGCTGGGACCTGCCCTTCCATGCCAGACACTTGCACTTCGAATGCCAGCCAGGCCTAGGGACCGCACCCGTTCACAAATTTCGTGCACTGGGCCTCTAGTCCACAATAAAAAATATATTGCCCTAACTGGTTTAGCTCAGTGGATAGAGTGTTGGACTGTGGACTGGAAGGTCCCAGGTTCGATTCCAGTCAAGGGCACATGCTTGGGTTGCGGGCTCGATCCCCAGTGGGGAGCATGCAAGAGGCAGCCGATCAATGATGCTCTCTGATCATTGATGTTTCTATCTCTCTCTTCCTTCCTCTCTGAAATCAATAAAAATATATTTAAAAATATATATTTAAAAAATAAAGAACTGTACCCAAGGTTAAATAACTAAGATGCTCTTAAGCTGAGATTCAAACTCACCACTATCAACCACTAGAATAAACTGGTCCTTATATGAAACAACCAGTACACCATACATGCTCAGTCACTTTAATGGCAAATATGTGCCTATGGAACCAAATGAAGTTCCTCTGAACAGCCAGCAGTGTAGGGTAATGAGTGCTTGAAAGTAGGAAAGTTTTTCTAGTCCCTTTTTCGTAAAACCAAAATTTCAGTTAAAAAAAGTCTTAACGATTTAGTCACACTCACCCCTCCTTTTGCAGATGTGGAGGATAAGGCCAAGAAATTGTGACTCACCCACGAGCTAAGAGCTATTTAGCAGAGATGAGGATTGAGCCCAGGTCTTTTGACTTCCTAAATCTTTGCAATGTATAGTCATTTCATTCACTCAACAAATATCTAAATATCTACACACTTGTAAGCACTGGAAATTTAAGAGAGACCAGTAAAAACCCACATTCTAATTATTGGACATTTATAAACTGCTTGCCCTAATGGAGTTTATAATCTCCTTTCCTCTTTCCAGTCACCCTCCCTTCCTCTCTCTTAGATATGGGGATAAATTATGGCTGAGCGGGAGAATCAGACTTGCCTTTGTTGTGAAAGGCAATGCCAAAACTGAAGCACACGTTCTGAGCACACACACAGCTGCCAGCTTTAGCATTTCCCTTTACGTTAATCTGACTGAAAGAATGAGGCCCGATGGTGGAAAATGAGCTGCCATGGGAATAGCAGTGAGTCTGAAGTTAGAGACTACGAATCCAATCCTACTTCTATTTACTTGGGTGTGACGCTGGAAGAGTTGGCTCCCTTCTCTGAGCCTCATTCATAAAGTGGGCTATGCACCACAGCAACATGCAAACTCATGTGCAAACTGCCAGGCAATCATATCAATAAGTGAAACTCAAATGGTAGAGAGGACAGCGAAGTAGAGCCCATGCTGTGTAAAAGAGGTGGCCTCAGCTCTCGCCGATTTGGCTCAATGCATAGAGCATCAGCCCAAGCGCTGAAGGGTCCCGGGTTCAATTCTGATCGAGGGCATGTACCTCAGCTGCAGGATCAATCCCCAGCCCTAGTCAGGAGCCATGCAGGAGCAACCAATCGGTGTTTCTTTCTCTTTGTCTCTTCCCCTCTCTAAAACTCAATAGAAAAATATCCTTGGGTGACCATTAGCCAAAAAAAAAAGAGGCAGCCTCTTAGCTCCAACCAATGGGAAGGCATTTGTGTCTGATTTTTTTATTTTTCAAAAGAAAGAAATCTGCCCAGCCGGTGTGGCTCAGTGGTTGTACATCAACCTATGAACCAGAATGTGACTGGGTTCAATTCCCAGTCAAGGTACACGCCTGGGTTGCAGGCTCAATCCTCAGTAGGGGGCTTCCGGGAGACAGCCAATCGATGATTCTCTCTCATCATTGATGTTTCTATCTCTTTTTCCCTCTCCTCTCTGAAATCAATAAAAAAATATTTTTAGCCGAAACCGGTTTGGCTCAGTGGATGGAGCGTTGGCCTGCAGACTGAAGGGTCCCGGGTTCGATTCCGGTCAAGGGCATGTGCCTTGGTTGCGGGCACATCCCCAGTGGGGGGTTTGCAGGGGGCAGCTGATCGATGTTTCTTTCTCATCGATGTTTCTAATTTTTTTTTCAAACATAAAGAAGTAGAAAGTAGTAACATTTTGCTCTATTGGCTTTTACCCGTATACATACACCATGCATTTCACACCTTTAAAGTGCATCTCTGAAAAAGGACATTCTCCTTCATAGCCATATTATTATCACTTCTAGAAAATACTTCCCAAATATCATCCCTAATAGGACTGACTATTCTAATTTCCCCCATTCTCTAAAAATTGTTCTATTCTAGAAGTTTTCTTTTTGAACCAGGATCCCTGCATTTGGCTCCATCTCTTCACGCTTACTCTACAACAGTCCCTTCACTTGTTTTTCCCATCACTTTGACTTCTGGAATAGAACCAGAGCAACTGTCTTGTAAATGTTCCACCTCTAGACATCTTATCATTTACCACCATGGTGCCCTTGATTTGTTCCTCTGTTCTCTAAAAGCATGATTAGAGTAAAAGATCCTGAGCAGGAAAACTTCAATGATGCAGTGTTCTTATTTCCCCACATCAGAAGGCATATTATTAATAATCACCTCCAAAAAAAAAATAATAATAATCACCTCCAAGTAAGTTTTCTATTTCTGTTTTGTTTAAATGTTACCTTGGTCTTATGGGTTGTAAAAGTTATTAAATATTTTTAAATTAAGTTGAATTATTCTTTCTGATGCTCAAATTGACCCAAATTTGGCCAATTTTCTCGATTTTTAAATGTTGGCAACTAATTTCAAAAAATGTAAAAACTATGTGTTTTTAAAAAACGCCCAGGTGTTTTTTTTTGTTTTTTTTTATTAAGTGCAGATTTTCTCTTCGACCTTTTTTTTTTTTTAATATATTTTTATTGATTTCAGAGAGGGAGATAGAAACATCAATGATGAGAATCACTGATTGGCTGCCTCCTGCATGCCCCCAACCTGGGCCTGTGCCCTTGACCAGAATTGAACCGAGGACCCTTCAATCCGTAGATGGACACTCTATCCATGAAGCCAAACTAGCTAGGGCTACAGCCCTGTTTTTGCTGTTTTTTTTTAAAATATATTTTATTGACTTTTTACAGAGAGGAAGGAAGAGGGACAGAGTCAGAAACATCAATGAGAGAGAAACATCGATCAGCCGCCTCCTGCACACCCCCCACTGGGGATGTGCCCACAACCCAGGTACATGCCCTTGACCGGAATCGAACCCGGGACCCTTCAGTCCGCAGGCAGACGCTCTGTCCACTGAGCCGAACCGGTTTCGGCTACCGCCCTGTTTTTACCCTCCAGACTGTGTAAGTTCCCGGGAAGGTCCTTTTTGGTATTATGGCTCTCCCTTACAGTTCCCTGCCAGCCTTGGTCCAACATCACAGCCAGAAGCAAACCGGAGTCAGAATGCAGTTAGGCGATTCCCAGGCCACCTTCCACTTCACAAAGGAGCCCAGGCCCCCGAGTTTTCCTGTCCCACCTGGAGCTCCCTCAGAGGCAAGTCAATCTGCTTTGTGGAGCATCCTTCCTGTCTATACAAGGGCCCTTTCCACTCCAGAGCCCTGCTACGAGACTCAGTTGAAAAATGGCCTCGAGAGCACTTTAATAAGTCTATAAGATTGCCTACAAATAGTTTCCTAATTATAGATAGCCCCTTTCTTCCCAGGACCCTCAGCCAACCCTTTTCAGATTCTTCACAGGCTTTAGTACATCTCCGCTCCTTCAGGACAACTCCCACCTACCAAGAATTCCATATCCTTCAAAGAGCAGCCCCTAAAACCAATCAACCCCACCTCTGTCTTCAGGCCCAGTCTCAGTCCTCCGAGTTCTGCCTCCCATAACCCACACTGACTCCTTCAGCAAATCCTGTCCCCTCTACCCTCAAAGATGTCCAGAATATATATTTGACCCCTTCTCTGAAGTTCCAAGCCGCATTACTTTTGTCTCCAGTGGATTATTGTATAAATATTGCCGTAGTCTCCTAACTGGAACCCTTATATCCATGTCTGCCCACTTAACCTATTCCCCACACAGCAAAAATGGTCCTTTTAAAATACAAATCAGGCCTGGCCAGCATGGCTCAGCGGCTGAGCGTCAACCTGGGAACCAAGAGGTCAGGGTTTGATTCCACTTGCGGGGGGGACACACACTCGATCCCCAGTGGGGGGCATGCAGGAGGCAGCTGATCCATGATTCTCTCTCATCATGGATGTTTCTCTCCCCCTCTCCCTCTCCCTTCCTCTCAGAAATCAATAAAAATACAAATCAGATCATGTCAGTCCTACTCAAAACTAACACAGAATAAAAAATAAAAAAGCTAGTCACCTCATTTGGTTCCAGCCATCCTGTTTAATTGGCCAAGCATGAGCTGCCCCCCAGATTGTACACCTGCTGTTCTCTGTGGCAGGAAGGTTCTTCCGGGTGGCTTTTCCCTTTTACACGGGTCAGAGGCACAATGTTCCCTCTTCAGAGGCCTTCCCTGGCCACCCTATCAAAACAGCTCTCCACTTCATCATCCTTTATTGATCCTCTTAGCCTGCTTTATTTTTCTCCCTTGCACTTGCATTACCTAACAGTAGATTTTTAAAAACTATATATTTTTATTGATTTCAGAGAGGAAGGGAAGGAGAGAGAAACATCAGTGATGAGAGAGAATCACTGATCAGCTGCCTCCTGCGCGCCCCCACTGGGGATCACGCCCACAACCCCGACATGTGCCCTTGACTGGAATCGAACCCAGGACCCTTCAGTCCGCAGGCCAACGCTCTAGCCACTGAGCCACACCAGCTAGGACCTAACATTAGATTATTTATGTTTGTTGCCAACACTAGAATGTAAGTTTCACGTGGGCAAGGAGTTTGCTGAGTTCAGGGATATATGCTCTATGCCTAGAACAGTAATTGTGGAAGGTGCTTAATAATTACTTGGTCAAATCAATCACCTCTTTCAAAGACCTCATTTCTAGTAATTATTCCTCAATACCCCAGGTATGCCCAACCTCCGTGTCCTGTCCTCTCTGGACACATCCCCATACCTAGACACAAGCAAACTCTGCAGGTGCCTCCAGCCCCCCTAGACTCCTAGAGCCTCTCAAGACTCCCACTAAAAGCCCTAGCCGGTTTGGCTCAGTGGCTAGAGCCTCGGCCTGCGGACTGAAGGGTCCTGGTTCGATTCCGATCAAGGGTACATGCCTGGGTTGCAGGCTCGATCCCCAGTAGGGGGCATGCAGGAGGCAGCCAATCAATGAGTGCCTCTCATCTCTCCCGCTCCCTTCCTTTCTCTGAAATCAATAAAAAAATAAAAGACTCCCACTAAAAATAACTTAACCCAAACGCTCAAAAACCCTCATTCTTTCAGATTGGCCCATCCCTTAGAAGCCACAAGAATACAAGGTGCATGTTAGGTTAGCCAGTCTCCCCAGCATCCAGCACAGAACAGGTCCCCACTAGCTAGTAATGAATGAACTACGCCGCTCCTTTCATCCTTTCCAGGCATTCCCGGTCCCTCCTATCTCCCAGCCCCCACCCCCCAGCCCCCACCCCCGTCCTAAAGACCCCCTTTCGGGCTTCTGAGTCCCTAAGTTCGAATCCTCCTGTTCCCTTAGGAATCCTCCCAACCTCCCCCCCCCCAAAGGCCTCCAATCACTCAGAACCGCCTTCTCACCCCCTGGGAAGTCCTGGCTTCCCACTTCCAGAAATATCCCAAATCAACCCTTCCAGCCCTTTCAGGCCGGCTGCCATTCCCGGGTACAGAATTCCCGCCTCCTCTCTTCAAATTAGACCCTCCCTCTCCCTGAGGGCCGCGGACGCCTCAGGCCAGACGCCCCCTCTAGACCCTCAGCCCCACAGGCTGCGTCTGACCGTTTCTGGGCCTCCAATCCCCAGAGACGGATCTGCCGGTCATACTGAGCCGCTTCCTCCTCGCTGATGCCGCCGCCAGCCTCCTCCTTCTCCACCATGGCGCCGGCTCTCTCTGCCTGTGCTCAGGTTCTGCTCTCGCCAACCGCCGACCGCCGCGCGCCCGGGTCGCGTCTGCGCCTGCGCTGTAGATCGCGCCTGCGCAGCAGCTCCTCTCCGCCGGCCCGCCTCAGTAGCCCAGGACCACGTGGACCCCTCCCCCCCCAGCTTCAAAGGCGGGCCAGCGACGGCCGGTCACGTGACGGAGTCTCCAGCCCGTCCAGACCAAAATGTAGCTGGGACTATGGCACTCACGAAGGAAGGAGACTGCTGTGAGATTATTCATTCAGCAGATATTTATAGAGTGCCTTCTTCAAACCCGGCATTGGGTTTGTGAAATAGAGTGGGAAGAAAATAGACAAGTCCTGCCCGCATAGAGCTTACCTTATGTTAAGGAGCGCCCAAGATAAAATTAATATAAATCAGGCCATGCTAAATGCTTTGGAGAAAAATAAAGCAGGGTATGGAACTACAGGATGACAGGAATGGCCAGGGAAGCTCTCTCGGAGAAGGAGACACAGCAGAGATCTGAAGAAACAAGCTGTAGCTTGAAGGCATATTTCCTGGCAGAGGAACATCAATGTGAGAGGGAAACATGGATTAGCTACCTCCTGCACGCCCCCTACTGGGGACCAAGCCCACAACAGGGAATCAACCAGCACCCTCTCCTGTGCATGAGACAATGCCCAACCAACTGAGCAACACCTGCCAGGGCTCACTAAGTTCTCTTTTTTCTTTTTCTTTTTAAATATATTTTATTGATTTTTTTTTTTACAGAGAGGAAGGGAGAGGGATAGAGAGCTAGAACATCAATGAGAGAGAAACATTGATCAGCTGCCTCCTGCACACCTCCCACTGGGGATGTGCCCACAACCAAGGTACATGCCCTTGACCAGAATCAAACCCGGGACCCTTCACTCTATCCACTGAGCCAGACCAGTCAGGGCCTCACTAAGTTCCCTTGATCATCGCTGTAACTGATTGCATTTTGCAAAAATGGCTACGACAGCCATAGCTGATTTGACTCAAAATGAAGGGTCCCACGTTCGATTCCAGTTAAGAGCATGTACCTAGGTTGCAGGCTCCATCCCTGGCCCTGGTCAGAGCACATGCAGGAGGCAACCTATGAATGTGTCTCTCTCACATCACATCGATGTTTCTCTCTCTCTGCCTCTCTCCCTCCCTTCCACTCTAAAAATCAATGGGAAAATATCCTCAGATGAGGATTAACAGCAACAACAAAAAATGGCTAAGACAATATCTCCCATCCGACATACTCTTGTAGCATTCCTTTGAAACTTCTCCCATTGAGGAGATGGGTGGATCTAAGTTCATTTCCTTTCCTTCAAATTGGACTGGCTTTGGTGACTGACCAAAAGAATAAGGCAATCACTTCTGGGCCTCATGTGTAGTATCTGTTCTTATCAGTTTAATATCTGATACGTCCTCTATCTGAGGACATTATATTAAGATATATTCTTAAAAGGGCAGATATTCTTTTAGAAAATGAATGTAAACCTTACCCATTTAAAAGTTTCATGCTTGCCTTAGCCAGCTTGGCTCAGTGGATAGAGCGTCAGCCTGCGGACTGAAGGGTCCCGGGTTCAATTCCAGCCAAGGGCGCATGCCTGCGTGCCAGAGGCAGCAGCCGATCAATGATTCTCTCTCATCATTGATGTTTCTCTCTCTCTCTCCTTCTCCCTTCCTCTCTGAAATCAATAAAGAAATACACTTTTAAAAAAGTTCCATGCTCAGCGTAAGTGAAAATTTTTGCCTGTACTCACAACATCCTTCTTATAAATCATCCATTTAATAAACATCCTAAGAGTTTAAAGAAAGAAAAAAGAATGTGGCAGAAGGGACACTGCGTAACTTTTGAGCTAAGTCAGTAAAGGGGAGACTGTTTTCATTCTATTCAATGGGAACACGTGACTTTGAGGCCTGACAGAGGATAAGCAGCCCCACTGCCCTGAGGCTGCATGTTGAAAGGACACCCAAGCAGCCCCTAGCTCTCCAGCCTTTCACTATTCCACTTCCAGCCATTTAAATAAATAAATAAATAAACAAACAAATAAATAAATAAAATATCGTAAAATACACATACTGTAAAATGTACCATTTTACTAATTTCTAAATGTACAGTTCAGTAGTGTTGAGTATATTTATTTATTTTGTAATGTATTTTTATTGATTTCAGAGCAGAAGGGAGAGGGAGAGAGAGAGAGAACATCGATGATGAGAGGGAATCATTGATGGGCTGCCTCCTGCACACCCCCTACTGGGGACCAAGCCCACAACCCAGGCATGTGCCCTTGGCTGAAATTGAACCAGGGACCCTTCAGACCGCAGGCTGATGCTCTATCCACTGAGCCAAAGCGGCTAGGACAGTCTTAAGTATACTTAAGATGGTTGTGAGACCAATCTCTAGAACATTTTCATCTTGCAAAACTGAAACTCTTTTTTTTTTTTTTTTTTAGAGCAAAGGTGGAAATTTATTAAAGAACAAGTGCAGACTCCCACATAGGAAGGGGGAAGAATCCCCAAAACTGAAACTCTTTACCCACTAAACAACTCCCCATTTCGCCCTTCACCCAGCCCTGGAAACCACCGTTCTACTTCTGCTTCCATGAGTCTCATTATTCTAGATACCTCATATTCATTAAATCATACAGTATTTGTCTTTTTGTAACTGTCTTATTTCACTTAGCATAATGTCCACAAGGTTCATTCACATGTAGCATGTATCAAATATTTCCTTCCCTTTTTTTTTTTTTCCGAGAGGAAGGGAGAGGGATAGAGAGTTAGAAACATCGATGAGAGAGAAACATCGGTCAGCTGCCTCCTGCACACTCCCTAATGGGGATGTGCCTGCAAGCAAGGTACATGCCCTTGACCGGAATCAAACCTGGGACCCTTGAGTCCACAGGCCAACGCTCTATCCACTGAACCAAACCGGTTAGGGCGATGTTTCTTTCCTTTTTAAGGCTGAATGTGTTCCATTGTAAGTATAGAACACATTCTGTTTCTGTTCATCCATCGATAGGCATTTGGGTTGTTTCTACCTTTGACCATCATCAATAATGCTATGAACATAAGTGTACTAATATCTCGTTGAGCTCCTGTATTCAATTCTCTTGGGTATGTAGCCACAGGGCAGTTCATTTTTCAGCGGCAGTTAATCAGAACAGCTGCCGAAAGTGAGACCTGGGAACTCAAAAGGGGTGGAAAGCAGTTGTTTAGTAGATGAGGCTCCTGGGTTTAAGGATTACATAATTACCTCCACCCAGGTGCCTGCTCACCATTAGCCAAAGCAGCGGTTCTCAATCCCACCTGCACATTAGAATTATCTGGGGAGCCATTCAGCAAACAGGGTGCCCAGGCCCCACCTTCAGAGACTCTGACTAATTGGTCTGGGGTGGAGCTGAGACATTGGGATTTTTATAAAATGCTCCCCAGATGATTCTAAAATGCAGTCAGGGGGAGAACCGTGGAGCAAAGATCTGTGTGCTGCTTCATTCTAGTCTCAAGTCTCTTCCTGTTCTTCCTGTTCGGACCACATCATTCTTAAGGCTGCTTAAAAGACATCAGATTGGGCTCTGGATTGGGCTCTGGATACCTCTCATGGCTCTGTACCACTTTTAGTCACACTTTCTTTTGGTTTTTATTGATTTTTTTTTTTTTTGCGCCCGAACAGGGACTTGAATTTTTTAAAAATATATTTGATTAATTTTTTACAGAGAGGGAGGGAGATGAGAGTTAGAAACATCAATGAGAGAGAAACATCTATCAGCTGCCTCCTGCACGCCCCCTACTGGGGTTGTGCCCACAACCCAGGTACATGCCCTTGACTGGAATCGAACCTGGGACCCTCCAGTCCACAGGCCGACGCTCTATCCACTGAGCCAAACCGGTTTTGGCGGGACTTGAATTTTTATTGATTTTGAGAGAGAGCGGGACACACACACGTCAGTTTGTTGTTCCACTTATTTATGCATTCATTGGTTGATTCTTGTATGTGCCCTGACCAGGGATTGAACCTGCAACCCTGGGGTATCAGGAGGATGCTCTAACCAACTGAGCTACTCGGCGAGGGCCTGATCACACTTTCTAAGCCATTCTGTAGACATGGGCTGCCAGTTAGAGTAGGGGCTTATGTTAAGTATATTTATTTAGGTGGTTGTGGGACCAATCTCTAGAACGTTTTCATCTTGCAAAACTGAAACTCTTTACCCACTAAACATCTCCCCATTTCACCCTTCACCCAGCCCTGGAAACCACCATTCTACTTCTGCTTCCATGAGTCTCACTATTCTAGATACCTCATATTCATGCAATCATACATTTGACAAATGGAGATTTAAAAACTAATCATTTTTAATAAAAATGCAATACCTGTAGTAAATTGCATTTCATTACACAGATAGGTGAGTTTTCACCCATGCAAGGTGTTAAGGGTAGAACTGTGCCCCTCCAAAAAAATATATGTTCAAGTTGTAATCTCTGCTGCCTATGAATGTGACCTTATTGGGAAATAAGGTCTTTGCAAATGTAATCAAGTTAAGATGAGATTGTTAGGGTGGGTCCTAACCTGAAGCATAGTAATGATCCCTCCTTAGGGAAAACTGCTGTTTAAACTGATGTTTTGAAGTTCTCTGCTATTTCTTGCTAGTCCCTTGTTCCTTAAGTCAACTCTGTTATTTTTAGATAGTCTCTTATTCTGTAAAAATAACTTTGTTTTTTAACTTAAATAATAGAAAAGATAAACTTAACTGACCTTGCAAGCTAGCCATGGAACATAAGGGACTGATACCCTGATACTGATGCCAGGTGTCTGTATAGATATGACAGGTGTTTGTTAGATATGATATGTACTCAAGGTTACAAATTGTCTGTAAAAATAACTTACACAAGGACCTGAAAAATATAAAAAGAGAATGCTTCCTCCTTTGGGTGTTCAGAATTTGATAGAGGCAATCTGCTCTGAACCTGCAAGCAATAAAGATGACTCCTAACCTAATTGGCTCATTAGGGCTTTCTTGTCCAGCTCACTGATTTGCGATACAACAATTCAATATGACTGGCATCTTTTAAAAAATTTTATTAATTGATTTTAGAGAGAGAGATTTGATAGATGAGACAGAGGGCCGGAGACCAGGACACAGGCTTTATTAGAGGAGAAGACCCTGCCGGGCTATCTTCCAGATGGAAAAGAGCACACGTGCCGGGGTGAAGGCACCTTTTGAGGGGAGGAAACGGAAGGGATGGGGCTTCTGGTACTTGGCACACGCTGATTGGTGGTTTCATAATTAGGGACTTTAGAAGTCGGGGTTTAGGATATTTGGCAGGTGCTGATTGGTGGTTCAATGTACAGTCCATATAAGGTGCCTGGTTAGGTGTTCAGGAATGGAGTTTACGTCATTCTCTGTCCACCAGTTGGGGGAAGGGAGGATCTATCAAGATTGATTAGTTGTTGCACTTATTTATGCATTAACTAATATGTTCTTGTATGTGCTCTGCCCGGATCCAACCTGCAACCTTGGGGTATCAGGATGACACTAATCAACTGAGCTACCCATCTAGGGCATGACTGGTGTTTGTTCGTTTTTGTGTGTTTTTTATAGTAAAGGTGGAAATTTATTGAGGAATAAGTACTTATTCCCGTGAGGAGAGGGAAAGAGTCCCACCAACGTCCTGATTCCATGACTTATAAAGGCTGCAGTTCCTGTGTCCTGACATCCCCTCTGATTGGTCAAAATTCCCTGTCCAATTGGTTACTATAGTGACTCCTGAGGCCCTCCTCCCTCATTGTCCTCCTATTCCTTCTGAGCTTTCTTCCTTCTTCTTTATTTTGTGAATATAGACCTTTTTGGCTACTTCCAGTTCCCTTGTCTTATGGAAATGTAACTGTACCAGGCTTCCTTGTGTTAGGGAAATGTACCTTCTCCCAGTCGGTAGCCCTGTGTTTTCCCCTGGACCCTCATTTTAAAAATTCCCTAAACCTGCCTATATTCCCCTAAAATTCCTGTTTCAGTGCCCCCCTCCCATTAGGAAACCCCAACTACCGTTGGGGACAATGGACGCCAATCTGTCTGGCTGCTTCCTGCTGGCAAAGGGGTCATAGTTTGGGGGTGGGGGAAGCGGCAGTCGGTCCCATCGGAAGTGGGCTAACTAAGAGTCCACGCATGATGGATGCAGCGGCCTTCGTCTGTGGTTCTATGTGGAGGACCATTTGTAGCTTTAGGGCTTCTAAATGGGAAGATATGAAACATAATAAGAAATGGTTAAAGATGAGTAATGATAAAACAGTATAAACCAAGAGCTGAGAAGGGGAGCTAGCTAATAGGGATGGCATTATATCTTTAATTGGTGCCCAGTGGTGTCTTTTTTTTTTTTTTTTACATTGATTTCAGAGAGAAGGGAGAGGGAGAGAGAGGTAGAAACGTCAATGATGAGAGAGAATCATTGATCGACTGCCTCCTTCACCCCTCTTACTGGGGACCGAGCCCACAACCCAGGCATGTGCCCTCACCAGGAAGGGAAGCGTGACCTCCTGGTTCATGGGTCAATGCTCAACCACTGAGCGACCCTGGCTTGGCGTGACTGGCGTGTTTATAAGGAAGGGGAAATTTGGATGCAGACCCCTGGGGAGAAGGCCACGTGACAGTGAAGGTACAGACTGGAAGGGTAGATCTACAAGATGAAGAATGCCACGGCTTTCCAGAAGCCAGGGGAGAGGCCATGGAATAGACTTTCCTTTCCAGCCTCAGAGGGAACCAGCCTCGCCAACACCTGCATCTTGGACTTCTGGTCTCCGAGACTGTGAGACAGCATGGAACTCGTTTTCAGCCACCTGTTCGCAGCACTTTCAGTACGTTGTCGGGATAGGTTAATTCGTGGATGAAGAATGAGGGATGTCAGGCTGTCCTGGTGTTGGCAAAGGTGTAAATACAGAAAAGGCGGAGGCTGGAACGCGTCCTGCGGTATTCTGTTGGAATGAGTTATGAGTGTGACTTAGTTTCGTAGGGCTGAAATAACCAAGTACCAGAAGCAGGGGGGTTTAAAGCAACATACATTTGTTGTCGGAGGCCTGGGGGCTTCGAAAGGAAGGTCTGAGCTCTCTGGAGGCCCTGGGGGATGAATCGTGCCCTGCCTCTTCCAGCTTGTGATGGTTGCCAACAATCTTGGCATTCCCTGGCTCGCATCACTCCAAACTCAGCCTCTGCTGTCACACGGTGTTCTCCCCGTGTGTGTACCTCCTTGTCTTATGACACTAGTCATATTGGATTGCGGGCTGGGCCCACCCTACTTCACTGTGACCTCATCTTAATCTAGTTAATGATAGCTTCAATGCTTCTATTTCCAAGTCAAGTCACATTCTGAGGTTCCAGGAAGGCCATGAATTTGTGGGAAGGAGACACTATTCAACCCAGTACAGCTGCAAGGGTATATTTAAAATATATAATGAGCCCGGTCAGTGTGGCTTAGTGGTTGAACATGGACCTATGAACCAGGAGGTCAGAGTTCAATTTCTGGTCAGGGCCACATGCCCAGGTTGTGGGCTCAATCCCCAACAGGGGGTGTGCTGGAGGCAGCAGATCCATGATTCTCTCTCATCATGGATGTTTCTCTCTCTCTCTCTGAAATAAGTAAAATAAATAAGTATATGATATATGTAAAAAGAATTATATATGTATATGTGGGACTTAGCTCGCTAGATGGGAGAAGTCTGAGATTTAGGTTAAATCTAGCAGAGTTGGGGAATGGTCAGTGGATGGGAGTAGGAACTGAGTCTGGCTGTGAGTTTATTTATTTATTTTTTTTTTAGAGCAAAGGTGGAAATTTATTAAAGAACAAGTACAGACTCCCACATGGGGAGGGAGAAGGAGTCTCACAGAATGGACTCCCAAGTAGGGAGGGGGGGAAAGCTCCCCAATGTGAGTTTATTCTTGTTGAAGTTGGGTGATGGGTACATGAAGGTTCATTTTATTAAACTCTCATTTTAAAGTTCTAAATCCAAAGCTGTTGCACTACACTGTGATACTTCCCGAGCTCAGGGGAAAAGGCCAATGGCAAGATCAAATAATCTCTTTGGGCAGGGAAGATGTTCAGAAGTCATGAAATGACTAGGCAGCAGAGGGTTATATTAAATATCTTTTGCATAAGCCTTTGGAATTAAACACTTATGCTGAGTTACCTTGTATTATTAAAGCGAAGTGTACATGGAACATAGAAAGAAAAATAGCCCTAACTAGTTTGGCTCAGTGGAAAGAGCATCGGCCTGCGGACTGAAAGGTCCCAGGGTCAATTCCGGTCAAGGGCATGTACCTTGGTTGCGGGCACATCCCCAGTAGGAGGTGTGCAGGAGGCAGCTGATCGATGGTTCTCTCTCATCGATGTTTCTAACTCTCTATCCCTCTCTCTTTCTTTCTGTAAAAAAAATCAATAAAATATTTTTTTTTAAAAAAGAAAGAAAAATAAAGGAGGTCTAATTATTTTGAAGAGCTAAAATAGATCTGAAGCATTAAAGGATTAATTAATTAATAGATTGACCTTGAAAGTGACCCTGAAGATCCATGGCATGTAGTCATCTGCAACTGGTGAGGGAGTAACCGGAGACACTTCCTGTCAGCATGCAGTAATTCATGTAAAATGATCGCTTTGTGAAAGAGCCCTGAAAATATAGCTCCCTGCTCTCTAAAGTATTTTCTCCTGCTCGTCTAGCTCATTAGGATCCTTCCTTTGCCTGTATAACTTGTTTCCTCAGCCCATTTCATCTATGAATTACTTCTTCCACCTCTGTAATTTTATAAGTAAATGTTCTCTAAAAAATATGCCCTGGCTGGTTTGGCTCAGTGGACAGAGTGTCAGCCTGTGAGCTCAAGGGTCCCGGGTTCAATTCCGGTCAGGGGCATGTGCCTTGGTTGCAGGCAGATCCCTGGTGGGGGGTGTGTAGGAGACAGCTGATGGATGTTTCTCTCTCATCGATGTTTCTAACTCTCTTCCTCTCCCTTCCTCTCTGTAAAAAATTAATAAAATTTATTTAAAATTTTTTTTAAATGTTCTCTAAAAAATAATAAAATAAGTAAGTAAAAATAATTCAATGAAAGTGTCTTTTCTCTCTCCCCCCTTATACTTTTCTAAAGCTTATAGGGAAATTTAATGTAATGGCATAAAGTCAAGTTTGGGAGTAGATATGTTTTTAAACTTCTTTATTGGGTTGAAATTCATACAACACAAAATTAACCACTTTAAAATGAACAATTCAGTGGCATTTAGTGCACTCACCATGGGCAACCATCACCTCTATCTAGTTCCAGAACATTTCACCCCCAAAGGTGATGATATACATTTGTAAATTCCCGAAGAATCTGACCATGACTTTACTATGCATCCAATTCCAAAAGAACTGGGAAAGTTCAGCGTTACAGATTACTCTAACTTAGTATAAACAGTTATTTCCATGATTCAGGAACTGTCACTAACTTCAGTCCTGAGGTGATCATTAAACACCATCCTCGTATTGCATAAGGTGCCTGTTCTCTAGTGCCAATAACAACCGCTCACTATTGTGATGCCCAGACAACCCCCCGGAATTTCCTAACCGCCCCCGAGGGAGCACTACTGTCCCCCTTGAGAACCAGTTGATAACCAAAATTCATTTCCCTCGATCATTTCCAGAATGTACTCTAGGGGGCAACATCATCTCCTTAAGAATCGGGTAGAATGATCATCTCCTAGCCTGAACTTCATTATTCCCTAACTCCCCAGTTCACTGCATCAGCAAGGAAGAAAGGGGAGGTAGTTATTGGGTTGGCAGTCTGCAGGATGCAACACACCATAATGCTTCTCTTTGGCCCAGCGTCTCCTTTCTTCCCCAGGGGTTTCTAAAAGTTGCAGCCGCCAGCTGCTGGTGTTTCTTCCACACTCTGCAGTGTCTTCTCTATAAAGGACCACTCATCCCTGGCACGAAGAATCCACCCTAAGGCCACCCCACGACCTAGAAAGAGAAAATCCTTTGTCAGAATAATGGTGTCCCAAGAGTAGGAAGAAACAGGAACCCCGGAAGCAGTGGTCAGACTTACGGGCATTACCGAAGGTTGCATCTCAGAAAGCTACAGGGACCTGACAGCTGAAAGACATTTTGGAGATCCAGGAGAAGAAGCATGCTGGATTTTCTTTTCTTTTCTTTTTTCTTTTTTCAAGGTAAAGGGCAAGTTGGTGAAACCTGCACTTTTCCACACACACACCAAGAAAAAGCCACCATGTTTGGTAGCCGTCTTGGAACTTTGGAGGCAACTTGTGTCGTGGTTGGGAGACTTGCTCTCACTCATGAGCAAGGAGCTCTACTGAAGCTGCTGGGGTCTGTATAACAGGAGGTTCTCTAGCTGGTCCATGAGGTAGCGCAGTGGTTCTCAACCTTCCTAAGGCCGCGACCCTTTAATACAGTTCCTCATGTTGTGGTGACCCCCAACCACAAAATTATTTTCATTGCTACTTCATAACTGTCATTTTGCTACTGTTATGAATTGTAATGTAAATATCTGTGTTTACATTACGATATTTAACTGTAGAGCTGCTGCAGAGCCTAAGACCACTGGAAAACACAGATATTTACATGACGATTCATTAACAGTAGCAAAATTACAGTTATCAAGTAGCAACGAAAATAATCTTATGGTTGGGGGTCACCACAACATGAGGAGCGGTATTAAAGGGTCACGGCCTTGGGAAGGTTGAGAGCCACTGTCAAAGGATTCTGCCTCTTGGCTCTTCTAACCCAGTGATCCAGGGGTTCTCAAAGGTGGTGAATATGCTACAATTTACTGTCTGTTCTCCTATTGATGGGCGTTCAGGTGTTTCCCAATTAGGGGCTACTTCTTTCTTTAAAAAAAAAAATCACAAAAAGGATTTTTTATTTGTCACCATTAAAAGTCTACATTTTGCCCTGGCTGACAAGGCTCTATGGTTAAAGCATCAGCATGCACACCAAAGGGTCTCAGGTTCAATTCTCAGTCACGGGCACTTACCTGGGTTGCAGGTTCGATCCCCGGCCTCGGCCAGGCATGTGGGGGAGGCAACCCATCAATGTGTCTCTCACATCCGGGTTTTTCTCCCTCTGTCCTGTTCCCTCCCTCCCTTCCACTTTCTCTAAAAACCAGTGGAAAAATATCCTAGGGTGAGGATTAACAACAACAACAAAAAGTCTGAATTTTAAACAGATTCTTGGACTGGGGGCTCATATCCGTCAGCTGGTTCACTTCTCACACCTGTCTCTTCCCCTGTAGCTTTTCCAGTACTGCCACCATCACCATGAAGCTCCATGCGTTTTCCCCTTGGACTTCTTCAGCATTTCGACTTTTCTTTTGATTTCATAGAGGAAGGGAGAAGGAGAGATAGAACTTCAATGATGAGAGAGAAGCATTCATCAGCTGCCTCCTGCACACTCCACACTGCAGACTGAAGGGTCCTGGGTTCAAATTTTAGTCAAGGGCACATACCTAGGTTGTGGGCATGCAGGAGGCAGCCAATCAATGATTCCCATCATTGATGTTTCTCTCTCTCTCTCCTCTCTGAAATCAATACAAATATGTATTTTTAAAAAGGACATTCTTGCCCTAACTGGTTTGGCTCAGTGGATAGAGCGTCGGCCTGTAGACTAAAGGGTCCCAGGTTCGATTCCAGTCAAGGGCATGTACCTTGGTTGCAGGCATATCCCCAGTGGGGGGTGTGCAGGAGGCAGCTGATCGATGTCTCTCTCTCATCGATGTTTCTATCTCTCTGTCCCTCTCCCTTCCTCTCTGTAAAAAATCAATAAAATACATATTTTTTAAAAAGAACATTCTTGTCCATGTCTTTTGGTATGCGTTTCTGTTAGGTATGCACTTCTGTTAGGTATGCATTTTGCAGTGGAGTTGTTGAATCAGTGTAGATATATGTTCAGCTGTAGTTGATGTGGCCAGGCTATTTTCCAAAGTGGTTCTAAGGGAATTTCTGTGTTTCATCTCTACTCTGGTCACTTTCCTCCCACACCAGGCAATCCTCCAACTGGCAGATACTAGCCTTGGCTATTCCCTCTAAAAAATCTTGGAAATAGCTAACTGGAAGTTAATTCAAAATTTCAATGTACATTCGGGAATATAAGCAGTCTTGTGTTGGTTTTGCCCTGCAGTTGTTAACTGATTAACCCTCTTATCTCTTCCTTCCACCTGCTGACCTGCTTATTTTAATACTAGAGGCTCTGTGCAGGGCATTCGCACACTGGTGTGTGTGTGTGTGTGTGTGTCCCTCAGCCCGGCCTGTACCCTCTCACAGTCTGGAATCCCCCGAGGGGTCCTTGGCACTGCTGTGAAGGCAGGGGCTGCTTTGCTCACCAACCATGAGCCTGGTTTCTGGCTGAGCAGCACTCCCCCTGTGGGAGTACACTGAGCACCAGGGGGCAGCTCCTGCGTTGAGCATCTGCCTCCTGGTGGTCAGTGCACATCATAGCGACCGGTTGTTCCACTGTTTGGTTGGTTTGCATATTAGCCTTTTATTATATAGGATAAGACATCTTGAAAATGTTTTCTTGTCACATAAAATGTCCCTACCAAGAGCAAATCTTTTTTTTCTTTTATCTAAATCCTTACCCAAGGAGTGAGGATATTTTTTCCATTGATTTTTAGAGAGAGTGGAAGGGAGGGGGAGAGGGAGAGGAAAACATGTACTTGAGAGAGACACATTGATTGGTTGCCTCCTGCTTGTGCCCCCACTGGTGCTGGGGATTGAACCTTGATGAGGAATCAAAACCTCTACCCTTTGTTCCATGGGCCAGCGCTCTAACCATTGAGCAAACCAGCCAAGGCCTTTTTTTTTTTTTTTAACTGGGAATTGAACCTGCAAACTTTTGGTATGTAGGATGATGCTCCAACCAACTGAGCTACCTGGGCAAGAGCAAATCTTTTTCTTTTTTAATGTTTTTATTTTTAGAGAGAGAAGAAGGGAAAGATAGAAACATGGATGAGAGGGAAACATTGATTTGGCTGCCTACTGGGGATTAAGCCCAAAACCCAGGCATGTGCCCTGACAGGGAATTAAACCATTGACTTTTTGGTGCATAGGCCAACACTCAACCAGATAAGAGCAAATCTTTTAATTAGCCTATGAGAGAGAGAGCTTTTCTTCCTTGCATGCATGGCTATAATAAAATGTTGGCTCATAACTAAATTGTCCAAAAAAGGTTTATTTAACACACCAAGAGCTAGAAGAGCAGGGTTATGGGAATAGAAAGGAAAAATACTGTAAATGGGTCATTATGGATAATTTTAAAAGTTGTCATTCTATGCTTTCTGAACCCCATGTATTCTAGTTATGGGCCAAACAACACTGATTGAGACCATAGACTGCATGGATGAGGACAGCACCCTATCCTTTCAAGATGTGGTCTCCAGTGGGTGCCATCTCTAAAGCTTCAACAGGCAATCCTACAATTCTGGAGGGCCCCCTTCTTTTAGGGAATGAGAAAAATTAAAAGACCAGCAAATCCCATCAGGCAAGATTTCTTCATGCTTTCATAATACCAAGTCCTTCTGACATTCTAGATGTTACTTTGACTTACCATTTAATTGTTGATTAGGATTTAGATTTGGTAGAGTTATGGGAGATTCTCAAGTTTCAAATGATTTTTGTCTGGCAGAAAACTCAACTTTGAAAGACATTAACCAGTTTTGTATCAAACTTTACAACCTAATTCCTGCATTCTTTCCTCCTCAGTCTATACATCCTCATTCCTCAAGGTCCTCCCGTGAACAAGCTTTATTTTTCTGCTGTTTCTCTCATTAATAGGAATGACATCATTGATGCATGCTAACAATGTTTTTGTGTGAAGGGCATATTTTTAACTTTTAAAGTTATGCCATGAAAATAGTAAAGTCCAGGGAGGTAATTACTGGTAGAAATAGGGCAGGGGGGTGGGAATAACACCAATTCCCAACAAATTATTATTCTAATGAAGGTGAAGTGGTGACCTTTCCCAAGAAAAGGATCCATTGTAATCAATCTATGACCAGTGGTTGGGAAGTGGGACACAGGATGTAGACCTTATTCCCAGTACCTGCCTGAGTTCAGTCTCAAATACCAATTCCAGATGATGATGAAGTGAAGCTGGGGCTGCCCACTTCATCATTTGGTGTGTCCCATAACACATCATCACCTGGGATTGTGGCCATTCAGTCTTCATAGAATCCACAAATAATACAAGAGCTAATTCTCAGAACAAGAGGTCATGACTTTCTATAAACCCCCAGGGTGTATGCTTCCAATTGTTTAACAGAGGTCCATAGACTACCCATAAGAGGCAATGGAATGCCAGCGCTGATTTAAAATTGTGATGCTTATGCCTAATCCTATAACCTTAAGCCAGGTTCAGTCTGTATCCATTAAATGGAAATAATAGTATCTGTCCTGAGTATAGTTATGAGGGTCAAAGAATTTTACGTTCTTACACTGTTCCGAATCCGTTTAGTACTTCCAAGTCTAGCATTTGAAAGCCTTCTATCTACTAGTCAGGTTGTAAAACTCCACCAAAGCACTACCAAAGCCCGCCCCTCTTGCACCGCCCAGGGATGACGTCATTGACCGAGGTCCCTAATGACATCATCTCCCGGCTTGCCTGGCTCCATCCTCCCATTCTCCGGAAACCTACAACTCCAGCACCCGGCCTCCGGCTTTAGGTTATTTTTTTTCCTCTCCGTAGCCCGATTTCCTTCACTCCCATCCTCCCACCTAAAACTTTCTACTCTTCCCGCTTTCCCTCAAGCTAGCAATTTTCGGTTCTTCCTGCTTCTTCTCCGGCGAATTACTCAAAATCGTTTACTCTCTTAATTAATCGCCTCCCTAGCCAGCCCTTCAGCTCCTTCCTTCTAAATCTCATTACCCGCGCACGGCCTTTTTCGGCTGTTTCCGTCTCCTGCCACCCACCCCGACGCCGCCTTCGGCTCTTTCCGGATCACCTCAGTTCCTTGTTTCCCCAGTTCCGACCCGCTTCGGCTATTTCCGGCTCTCAGGGACCTCCCATTTTTTCTCTAGCCCCACCCCAATAATCATATTCGACACTTTCCGCCTCTCCCTGTCTCCCGCTCAGCCCCTTTCGGCTCTTTCCGCCTCCCCTCGGCCTCTCGGCTCTTTCCGCCGCCCTTCGGGAAAGTGGCCTGTACCCGCCCCTCTCCGCTACGTGACACGGCCTCCGCCTCTCAGTTCCCCCTCCCACCTCGCCCTTCCTCCCGCCTCAGCCTCTCAGTCTGTCCAGGCCACGCCGCCATTTTGTGTGAATTTCTGACTGCGGCGGGGGCCGGACAGCCGGGGCACCGAGGGCGGGCAGACAGACAGACAGACAGTCGGCCCGTCTCCGCGGCCCCATTTCTCTCTCCCTAAAATCCTTTTCTTCTTAACCCCCCCTCGCTCGCTCTCCTCTTCCCCCCTTCCCCTCGCTTGCTCAATCGCGCGCGGCCCGCGCTAATTACACCCAACCACCCACCAGTCTCCTTGTACTCCGGTGTCCCACTCCCGGACCCGCGGGTGTGTGTGTGTGGGGGTTGGGGGGGGGACTCTCGCCCAGATGAGGGCTCCGCGCCCGTGAGCGAGTGACCCCAGGGACGGGCTGCGAAGAAAGCAGGCGGCGAGCGGCCCGCCGAGGCCTAGGCCGCGCGGCTCACGCGGAGGTCGGCGCAGAGGTGATTCCGAAATCGAAAAAATATATACCCATTCCTGTCAGGAGCCCTCAGAGCTGAAGTGTGCCCCCTCCCGCCACGCCCAAGCAGTCCTTTTTCGTGCATTAACATCCCCTCCCCCCCAAAGGAACTATGGAGGCCGCGCCCGGGACCCCCCCGCCGCCGCCATCAGAATCGCCGCCGCCGCCATCGCCGCCATCAACGCCTTCGCCTCCTCCGTGTTCCCCCGACGCCTGCCCGGCCACCCCGCACCTCCTCCACCGCCTCCCGCTCCCTGACGACAGGTCAGGCCCCCGGCCCGGCCGGGGCAGCGTCCCCGGGGGGAGGAAGAGGAGGAGGAGGAAGGGGGGCGGCCGCCATGTTGGGCCGGGCCGCGGAGGAGGAGGAGGAGGAGGAGGAAGGGCGGGGTCGGTGGGTGTCTCTCGCTCGCTCGCTCTTTCTCGCTTGCTTTCTCTCCTGGCCTCATGCGTTTACCCCCCCTCGCGGCGTTCGCCCGCTCTCCCTCGCTCTCGCTCTGTCTTTTTTGGGCGCCATGCTGAGGGGAAGGTGAGGAGGCGCCCCCCGGACCCCCCGCGCCCGCCCGCCCGCCCTGGGGAGGGGGCGCCGGTGGCCCACGGGGGGTCCAGGCTGCCCTTGCGCCCGGAGCTGGCAGCCACGGGCCCGCCTGCCGGTCGCCTGGCTTCAGGGAAGGGGATGGGGGAGGGGCCCCGGAGCCTTTTTCGGGGGAGATCTCGAGCCACAGCCCCGCTCTTAGGGGTTTGGAGTTGGGGTCTCCCAGCCCCCGGCAGTATCCTTTCTCCTGGGGAGGTGTGCCCTGCCCTACTTGGAAAGGTATCCTAGCTTTCTTAGGAGGCAGAAAGTGGGGTTCAGTCCTTTTCCCGTCTTCCTACTGGCGGGGGGGTCCTTACGTGGGGGCTCCCTTGCACTATTTTTTCCTTTTTGGCGGGAGGTGTTTCCTAGGTATTCCCTAGAGGGCAAAAAAGGTGGGGGGACCTCTAGCCCCTTTGATGGAAGTCCCTGCCTGTTTTGGGGAAGAAGACCCTTCCCCATGTTTTTCTTTAAAGGGAGGGGTCCTCTCGCTCTTTTTCTTAGGTAGGTGATGCGGGCTTTTTGGGGGGCAGTGGGAGAGGTTTGGTTTCCCTGCCTCGGAGGGAAGAGGAAGTTGGCCCCCTCTTTCTCTGGGGTTCTCTCCTCTTTGGGGCTGAAAAGCGGCGCCATCCCTTCCGGAAGAGAAAACGAGGGTTCCTTGCGCTTTGGCACGGGGCGGAGGGAGCGCCCCCCTCCCGTTTACTAAGTGCGAAGTGGGCTCGCCCCACGCCCTTCTCTGGAGGGTGATAAAGGGCCGGCGCCGCGCGACTCCGGGCGAGGTCGGGCCCCGGCCCCCTGCCCCAGCGCCAGGTCGGGTGCAGGGCTCGCCCACCCTTCGCTGGTGGGGCAGGGGAAGCGGTGGGTAGAGAGTGGGTGTGGAGATGGAAGGAGGGTTTCAGCTGGCAGGACAGCGAGCCTGGGGGTGGGGGGGGGAGGGGAAGAGCGCGCCCTGGGCAGATGCTGTCCAGGCGCTGCCCGGCTGCGGGTCGCCGGGCACCCTCCACCAGGCTGGGGTTCTTAGCTAGGGCTTCCCTGCCAGGCTCCATAGCCCCTGCTCCCCACTCCCACCTCCCCCTCTCCCTTTCTCCTTCACAGACCATACTTTGCCTTTTAAAAGAAATGCCACCCACATTCAGAGACACAAGTGCAGCAGTTTGGTGAGCTTTTACAACCATGTTTTTTTTTTTTTGTTTTGTTCTGTTTTGTTCTAATTAAATGTATCGTCCTGGGAATCGCAGCCCATCGCAGCCTGACTCCAGTTCCAGGAAATAGATTAGCAAAGGTCTGTTCCGCTCAGCCCACGTTGGGCTTCCGGGTCCCCCTTGGGGGCAGGTGCATTACTCAAAGGTGCTTACACGCTTTATTCGACCTCTAAGGAGTTCTCTTATGTCAGAAGTGTATGTCTTACAATGGGTTGGGATGGTAAGTAGCCTCTTTTATTGAGTAATTCAATTATCTCCCTCTTTTTGTCCCTTTCCTGCCTGCCTTCCTCCTCGCCTTTAGATCAAAGTGGTGCTTGAGAGAGTGAATTTATATGTTCAAATCAGGATTCTAACCCTGTTGAGCCCTTTTATAGTTGCACATCCTTTCGATGATTAATTTTTTAAAAATATGACGTACACAGTTTTCTAAAACAAAAAAAGTTACTGTAACATGACAAAAACTTAAAAGGCCCGTATGTTTTCAAGCCCTTGGTATACCTCTTGTCATTTCAATTCATTGCTTTGTCTCCAGCCCTCACCTTTGAAGAAAGTGGATACCTCGAGTCCATTTGTAGGAGACAAAGTTACTGAATTTGGTTTATGATACCTGCATTCAACTTAATGCTCTCCCTCCCTTTTGCCCCACTTCCCCCACAAGATTGTGGTTCAAGTAGATCCAATTTTCTCATTTTACTCCAATGTCTCTTATGGTGATGGACGTTTAAATTAAGCAAGTCATTTGTAACGTACTGTTGAAGCACCAAATCTGTAAAGTGTCAATACCCAATCTCCTCTCCTTGTCTCCACTGTTCTTTGTTCGAAAGCACATGCCTGATCGGGAAAAGTTGATGCAAACGTGTTACACGCCCAGTCATGGTGGAGAGAACACTTCCTTCAGCCCCAGTCCCCCTTCTCTACATGTACAAGGAAAAAAACCGCGACAGAAATGACTTGCAGAACGAAACACTGTACTTCTGATGTGTTTTACAAGCATAAGTTCTCCTGTTAAAAGACAAAACACGTTGAAGTTCTGTTTTCCCTCTTGTCCGCTTTTGGTCCCTGACATACTTTGGTAGAGAAAGCTTTTTAACACACAGCCCTCTTCCACTCCAAAAGATCAGGTTTCCTTTTTTCCATTCTTGGGAGAAGAGAAAGTTCACTGCATTCAGATGAGGAAACATGTAAATTGCAATTCAGTGGGCCACTTGTTCTTCCTCTCGTTGTGTTCACAACCTAACTGCTGGGAAGTGATGGTCTTAGGTGTGTAAAGTCTATTGTGGGAGGAAGAAGTGTCCACACAGTACAGTATCCTGCAAAAAAAAAAAAAAAATGATGTCTGAAGCACAAACTGAACACACTCTCCAGTGCTCAAGGTCAGCCGAAAATGTGAAATTCCTCCTCCAGGAGCCAGTGCAGAGACCAGGTGCTGTAGATGATCCTTCCCAGGTTCAGGAGCTACTAAGTTGCAGAGGGATGCTAATGTAACTTTACTTGGAAATGTTAAGGAAACAGGGTTTCTTTTCTCAGAGGTGGAGCAATCCTATATCGAATTTAAAAACATTTCCCTAAACATTTAAAAAGCGCTCAGGCATATCAACACAAGGGTTTGTTGTTTTTACATTCTCAAAGGAATCTCATGTATCAAATCCAAGAAACCCCAGTAATTATGTCAAACGGTTTTGGTAGCCTTTGTTTTTGAAATGTCACAGTACTGCCTTTTTTCTTCCCAAAACTGATGTACCGGTATTAGTTAAAATTCAGATTAATGGATGTTGCAAAAAAAAAAAAAAAAAAAAAGGGTGTCAGAATACCTGATTTAATGGCAACTCTCATACACTTGTAAAATTTTATATTCTCTGGGGAGAGGTTTACTCTGAAAGCAATTAAAATCTCCCAGTAGAAACAAAATCATTGTGACCAGGAAAACATGGATATCCTGATCCTTAGAGCCCCTATTTTTCTTATTCCCCTCAAATTTGCTCTTCAGAAGAAAAGAATAGGATTCCCCCAAAGGGCTTTCTATTTCACAATCTGTCCTATCTCCCAGATAGGGTTTCATTAAATTTTTGATCTTGAGAAGCCGGCATTTTGCTTTTACGTAGAGCTACTTTCTGAAGCCACAAAGGTGGCTTGGCCTTCACCAGGAAGGCTGTTCCCCAGGGAAAACTTGGCACTTGCGGAAATGAAGGCTTTCCCCGCTGCTGAGGACCTGGCACGTCAGCGATGAACAGTTGACTTTGGATTTGGATGCTCCTGTCCAGTTGAACATGGACCATTTCGTATTGGGCTAGTTTATCTTTAATAATGCCTCGATCTCTGCTCCTTTCTCTTAGCTCTTTTCCCTTTGCTGATAGAAGGGAAATGGATGTCTCAGGGTTGCCTTATTCTGTTAACATTTTTGTGGCTGTTGCGTCCCAGAGCCATCTTGTATAGGCCAGATCCAGATGCAGTCAATACTCCCACGGTGGAAATTGCTACTGAAACTGGCCAGGCCTCTCAGACGACCTAATTTTGGTCCCTGTGGATACCTTCTGACCCAGGTTAGGAGGTTGAGTGACAGAAAATAATTCAGAGCAAATAATGAAATTGCTAAGTTTCTAAACGAGCAAGGCATTTGCATGTACTGGGGCAACATTTCTGATGTAATAAGGAGAGAAAAGGATGGATTCTGAGGTTTCTGGCAGTTGGTATTTAATAAGCTGATTCAAGGACCCGTAGCAGCAATCTGCTTGTAGGTGGAGGGGATCCTGTCAGAATAAGTGGTTTGAGGCTGGTTTCATAATTAAAACCTAATGGAAAGAGTGGAAAGGCTGCCTCGGTGTCTGGGCGGCAAATGAAGTTCATTTGGATAAATTAAGGTAAGACATCGGAGGAGCCAGGTTCGTGGATTTTGCTTTCTAAATATCGGCTTAGTCTTTGCTGCAGACCTGTTTTGCTTTTGGTAGTTCACAAAGCTGCCGTTTTGCAGACTGTGAGGTGGTGCTTTTTTCCATTTAGTAACGATACAAGGCTACGTGGGCAGTTTTCAAAGACATTTCTGACTCCGTCCGTTGATGGCAAGATGGACGCGGTCGCATCCCGCTGCTGGGATAATTTTTTAGCTGGACAGAGGTTATTTGCTTAGAGCAGTTTCCTTCTGGCCAGATTGCTCTGGATAGAGGGCCTTGTGTTTTTTGTCACTTCCTGTGTGTCTGCATTGGTGACTCAGCTCTCGTATGTGTAAGGCAAGTGGCGGCATCTTCCAGACGTCGAGGGGCAGCAGGATATGAAAGAACAGTGTGGGCCTGGGAGGCAGATAAGCTTGCGCTCAGGCCTGGCCCCGCCTGCAGCGCACAGTGGGCACAGATGATAACGCCCGCTTCTCAGGGTCATTGCAGTCAAACGGGCATACACCGGACACCCACACAGTGCCTGGCATCCAGCGAGTCTTGGTTTCTCTATCTCCCTGCTGGCCCTACTAGAGAAAACTGTAAATAGAATTTACAGTCCGATGTGTTAACAGAAGTTAAGAATAACATCTGTATTCTTGAGGGAAGTCTGTCCTCCTCTTTGTAGGTTTCTGGCCAGCTTATTCAATTGCAAGGAGCTGATTGGGGTTGAAACTAAGTGGGAGCCATCTTAAGGCAGTTCTTGCTTGCATAATGTCCTTATTATAGATGCCAGAACAGTCATGCTGTCCAAGCTTATGCTGACTACCTTCCTGTGTTCATCTTTTGCTATTAGGAGCTGAGTCTGCCACAGCCTTGGTAGGCCTCCTGAGAGCTGTGAGAGCAGGCCTCCAGCACCTCACCCACTGCTAGGTAGTCACATCACCTTGAGCAAGTCCTTTACCCTCTCCAGGGCCTCTAGAGCAATGAGCCCGGACTATCCCAGCTCTCGGATTCTTCCACCCCATGGTAATTTGGCTGAGTCAGTTAAGGTTTTGTTCTTCCATTCTGCAGCCAGGCTTGTCCCGTGCTTTTCTTGGAGCAGAGAAGTTTTTGGCAGGTGCAAGGAGCTCTTCTCTCCTTTGGACTTTATTTAGAGTTGGGCAGAGGTTGGTACTGCCTTTAACAGGCCTCATATTTCCTTGCCGTGTCTGACCCACCTTCTGCAGCTTCTGGCCATAGTAAGGAGTTGCTGCTATTTCTATAGCTCCCAGTACCCAGCTGCAAGGTAAATGCCTTAAAAACGAGTTGTAAGGTCAGACGCTAAGTGTCTAGGTCACTGGCAGGTCCATCAGAGAAACCTTAGCTCAGCAGCAAGCTCAGCACCTGGTTCCCTTATCCCAGAAACTCCAAGGCCATAAAGCTTAATACAGCACGGCTGTGGTTGTTCCCACCATCCCAGAGTTGGTCCTCTTCTGCTAGAGAGAGGTGGAAAGTGGTGAAAGGCCAGGAATGTGGGAGTCAGACCGGAAGACTGTCCTCATTCAGTCAGTATTCCGGCTTTCCCAAATGTGTGACAGTGCCACACTGTCACGTGAAGATCCTCATGCCCTGCTGGGGGACTTCTGAGTGCATCTGCATTGGCTCACGTCAGCTGTATGCCGAGAAACTGAAACAGCTGACGTCACTTGTCCAAGGTCACAGAGCTAGTGGGTGTGGAGGCAGAGTTAGAACCCTGCAGCCTGTACTGAGCTCTGTACTCAATATGCTATCCTGGATCTTGTATGGTATTTTTCCAACTGCAGCATGCAGCCATAAGTGGGATGTGATGTCCATTTATTGATTTGTCTTCTACATTTGAAAAATAAAGAAATGGAAGAGGATAGAAAAAGCAGAGTACAGCAAAGGTTAAAGGTGACTTTGGGAAACTTTTGAGAGAAATGAGGAGATGTGGGTCAAGGTCAAGTTTGAGAACCACTGCACATAGAATAGGATGGGCCAGACTGTGGCTCTCTGGCCAAAGCCAGCCCACCCACCCTGTTGTTGTAAGTAAAGTTTTATTGGAACACAGCTACACCTATTCGTTTCTATATTCTGTGGCTGTTTTTGTTCTAAACAGCAGAATTGAGTAGTTGGGACAGAAACTGCCAGACTTAAAGTATTTATTTAATCTCTGGCCCTTCAAAGAAAAAGTTTGTTGGCCCCTGCACAGGTATTAATGTGCCTAGTGCCTGGTAAGTCTGCACAGCAGCTGTGGTCCTCATTTTTGTTGTGGTGCTGAGGTGGTGGGAAAGAATGGGAAGGGAATACAGGTATTCCCTTTAAAGTTGGCCCCAGAGGGGAATGGGGTGTGCTCCTGCCCCTCTGGGACCTGCTGTGGTTCCCGCATCCATGTTCCACTCCTTCCAATGGATGTAGACACGCAAGCCTGGCCTTTCGAGCCTTTAAATCGAAGGGGTTTTCATTCATTAGAAGTAACTGGAGACTCTTGAAGCCCAATGTAGAAGTGGATCGCAACTAACATTCCTGCATAGCCTGACCCAAGGGAGCTGGACCCAGATGCCAGTGTCACCGGGCTAAGTGTCTGTTGCAGGTGGCTTGGAGAATTGCCCTCCTCATTTTCCTAACAGACACCAGGGCTTAGGTTTCTTTGGGATTCCAGGCCCTGCCATTGCTCAGGACACCAAAACAATCCTGGGAACCGCAGCCTCAGCAACAAAGGCAGGCCGGATCCCTGGGGTGGAGGGACCCACTGGTGGCCACTTTTATCTGTTCCAGTCATTACTCTCTGGCCTATCAGGAGGCTCCCCTAAACACTTGGTGAGTGAGTTTGCAACTAAAGACAACCCCTCAATGACTTCGTGAGAGTTTTAAGTGATCCAGGGTGCTGCCTAGGACATGACCCAATGTCTATGTTGATGACATTGACAAAGAGGGTGTGGGATGTTGAGATTGATGCTGTGTGTATGTAGAACCTATTCCCAGCACCTGCCCAGTCTGTACCTGGCCCTGTGCTGGGGTTAGGAATCTTGGGAATGACTGCCAGCCTCTTTCTTCCCAGGCCTCCAGGAGCCCACAGGTGACCAGAAGTTAATGGTTGTATACAGATAGATAATTGCAGTTAACATTTTTTTTAAAGGTTTCAAATGTACTGAATTCCTTTAATCATCCCATATTTTAATGGGTACACAGTGCTTTCACTTGGCATCAATTAGGAGTTGGTTTTGAGACAATTCATTATTACTCTAGCTGGGATGATTACAGATGTCTCCATTCCTTTGGGGTGACTCTGCCAACAGGGACAGGTTCCATTCTGTTCCAATTTGTGTGGCTGTATATGTCCATGTAGCAACACAGAGAGTGGCTCCACTAGCTAACACATTGTTACCATATTTGTCATGGGAATCTGGTATTCGTTTCTGGTGGATCTGCCTTGCCATTACCTGCTGAATGCTTCGAACTGGGAGGCGACTTAGTGCGTTTTTGGCCAATGGAATCGTGAAGCTGAGCCAGGACTGCAGCAACGGCAGCTGCAGGTTGTTGGAAATTTACATCAGGTACCCTTGCAAAGAACCAATTGCAGTCCTTCGGAAGAAATTCCTTAGTGGTGTATGAAGTCATAGGCCAGGTATTTTTTAATAGAACAATGTTAATACTTTGTCTTGGTTGAATGAAACCACATTGATTCCTCTGAAAAGATTATAAACAAGGAGAAGTCTTAGTTCACAGTTTAACTGATTAGAGTTTCCTTTCTGGAATGATAGACATCACTTGTCCTTGGACGCCAACCAGCATCTTTCCAGCTTTAAGCAATCTGAATCATAGTTGGTGTGAGAAGGTTAAGACACTCTGTTGCTGAGAAGCAGATTTCAGAGGTTGATTGTCAGGAGAAACTTGGATCAGAGAGAACTTAATCAAGCACAGGAGCTGTTTTCAGAACGAGTGGGAGAGGAAAATAGCTACTCAAAGACGGGAACACTGACTCTAAGATCCTGTAGCAGGCTGGGCATTTCCTTGGTCAGCTTGTTTGAAGCTCTGCAGAAATGTTCTGTTTAAGTGGGTTGTGTGCTCTGATGAACCCCAGTGTGGACACTCACTTGGGGGTGAAGCATTCCTTTTAGCATTTGGGGGACTTTGCATTTCTTTCCCTTGGATTCTCATTGCTTTCTGTCTGTCTTTGGGTAAGTCCCATTAGGTTTTTCACTAGGATTCCTTGAGCCTTGCTGTGTACTTCTTCCCTTAACTAGTCCAGTGTCTTTGATCAGATTTTTTAATGTCCCAATTCCCCACATTTGATTGTTGCAAGGACCGTATTGGCCTCATGTCTTTGCGTAGGATAGTTTTCTTCGAAGCATTTGTTCTGGGCTAGGTTGGTGGTGAGCACTTGATTCACATGGTCTCAGGGAATTCTTTGCATAAGAATTCCGTCCACCCTGGGGCCCCACCGCGCCTTCCCTTCACAGTTGGAATGGGAGCAACAGAGTGTATAAGGAACTTGGTCAATGTCTTACTTAGTACCTCCCTTTGGCATTTATTGGAACACTTTTATTTAGGATGTTTTCTGTCTTATTTTTTCCAATTCAGCTATAAACTTTAGGGGAGGAGTTGTTTTATCAGTTGGCCTGATTAGTAAGTTACTCTTCCTCAGGTAATTTCTAATTGTTTCAAGGTAGCAGTTAAGAACGGGGCCTGGAGTTAGAAAGTCCTAGATTCTGGCTCCGGTTCTGCTTCTTCCTGCTTTGATCCTGCGGGTGAAATTTCTTTCCATCTCTGAGCCTCAGTTAGCTTTTCTGTAAACCAGACAACTAAATGAATCACTGTGGAATAGGTTTGTCAATGGGTCTCAGAGAGAGCTCAGCAGCCTGGTGCCTGCATGGAAGTTGATGCTACAGAATGTTTGGAAGGAATACTTCCTACTGCACTAATGCATTCAGGCATTCATTCAACAAATGTTTACCCAAATCCTATCAGGTATTAGGTAGGGTTTAGGCACTGGGCTTCATAAGACTCCGAGGTACCCAGGTAGGTGTTGTAGTTAAGGAAACCAGGGCAGAGAGGTGAGGCCCCCCCAGGACTCCAGCTCTCTGCTGGAAAGTTAACTTCTTAGGACCTTGACACTCTCTCGTTACCTTGCTGAGATGGTCTGTACTTAGGGCATCTTTTAAAGCTCTTTATTATGGACATTTTCTAACATTCAAGAGAAAAGAAAATAGTATCATAGATCCCCATATACCCATCACCCAGTTTGACCGGTGATATACGTTCTGCCAGTTTTGATTCATCTCACCTACCTCCATCTCCCTTACATAGTTTAAAGCAGATACCACAGCTTGCCTCGGTTCACCATAACCACAGCTAACAAAGTGAACGTTAATTAATATTTCAGATACCCAGTCCGGGGTCAGCTCTCTCCGTTTCCCCACCTGGACTTTCGGCAGCAGGTGTGCTCCAGTCTGGGTCCTGGCACCGGGCAGGCTGTCCTGCTCTTGTTGAAGTCAGGCGTTCAGCGAGCTGGTGACCCAGGGTGCTGGTGGTTGGGCTTCTCTCCTGTCATTGGTCTGTGCTTGCAGCGCAGGGGCATCCGTGATGTGAGCATGTTACCATGGAAATAGTGCGATGTCACAGAGCCAGTTATGACCACAACTGGGAATGTTGAAGGAAAGAGGAACAGAGCCCATTTGCTCTTGATTTCTGGTCGATGAACCTAGGTTGTAAGGACACTGAAAAACATGTGCAAGACCCAAAGGTTTATTTCAAGAATTTCCTGCCTCTGAAAATCCCTCAGTGAGGTTCCCCTCCCAAGGGCTGTTTCATGTCTTAAATCAAAGGAAGGTCTCCACCTTCCGAGGTCTCAGGCACGAGCCCTGAGCCAGTTTTCTAAAGGAAAGCCTTCCATCCTAGTAAACGACTGTCCCGCAGGGTCGGATTTGGAGTTCCTGGACTTCTGCATTTAGGCCTGTCTTTAATCATTTGAAGAGGCAGAGCTTCCTTGTAATTTTTGTAATTTTGTCCCTAGTTAATGGGTCATTCAGAGCCTACCCAGGCAATTTGTTGAGAGTTTGGGCAGTTAATGATCATAACCCTGACCTTCACATTAACCTAGCCGTCTCTGGTCAAGGGCTCTCATGGTCTTCAGGTAATAGCCACTGCTCCCATGAGATTCTATCTTTGTTGTTTTCTCTCTATTCTCTCTCTCTCTCTCTCTCTCTCTCTCTCTCTCTCTCTCTCTCTCTCTCTCTGTGTGTGTGTGTGTGTGTGTGTATGTGTGTGTGTGTGAGGCACCTTTGTCCCTTCTCCCTAGAGCTCAGCTCAGCTCTCCCTGTGCCTTTCCCTCCTGGTCAGCCAGTTGGTGATTACTCTCTGGTACCGCCTAGATTAGAGCTGAGAGAGGGGAGATTTGTCAGTTTCACCAGGATTTGTTAGGACAGGATGGTATTGGATCAAGAGAAGTTGGGACCTTCTTGGCCAGCAGTTAGCTGTGGTCCCAAAGGGAAGTTGCCTGTAGCTTTTCCTTAGAGAAATGCTTCCCAGTGAGCATTCAGCCAGTACTGTAGTTAATCTATGCAGAGGTACGTTCATGCTAGCTGGTTCTTAAAACAGTGCCAACTGTTCGTCTGATACTTACTTTGTGCCTGCCTCCATGTCAAGGGCTTTGTCCATATTATCTCCTTTAACCCTTTGAGGTGGGTACTATAGTTATCCCATTCTACAGACGAGCAAACCAAGGCTGGGGTTATGTGTACCAAAAGCATACTCTAGGGAAGAGGAAGAGCTAGTTGAGTTACTTGGTCTGCATAAAAAAGCCAGATGCCCAAATCTGTAGGCTGGTAGGTGGGGCCTAGCCTACTTTGAAACTCGGAAAAAGTACTGTCTGCCAAGCCCATGGTATGTGATTGAACCCAACATGATGCTCTGTCCTGTGGAGTTGGCCGAATGGGCCTCCAGATATATTCTTTGACCTGAGAGGAGGAGCCGGCTGTCACCACCTCTGCTAATGGAAACTTAAATGCCCTGGAAGTTTAGTCCAGGAGTTGAAAGGCAGATCTGACTCTAGGCAAGGTGTTGACTTCTTCCCAGTTCCTCCCAGATGCCTGTTCCAGGCATGGCTGGTTTCCTGTCCCTGATGGCTCTGGCAGGTCAGCCCTGCTGCAGCCGTCCGGGGACATTGCTCTGGGAATAAGGTGGTCTCTGCCCAGGCCGAACGCTGCAGGGTTTCTCCTGCATCTTGGTCTCGAGAGAGCTTGGCAGGTCTTGATTGAAATGATTAGCGCAGTGGGGCTTCCCCACTTTTCTTGGGGGATTATGTCGCAGTCTATTAAGCGTGCTCCCTCGGTATTTAATCCCGCCCTGACACGGATTTTGCTGGCAGCCTGTGAAGTGGCACTGCTTAAACCTGGTTGCTGTTTTGTGGAGACTGCCTCTGTGCAGCCCTTCCTGTGGCCCTCAGGGTTTCTACCTGTCCCCGTTAGTTTGATTTTCTTTCTGTTGAACAGTCCGAAGGAAATAGACCCCGTATTCATGCAGGACATTTAGCTGGGACTCCCCACTGTTAGCAGAGGGCATTCTCTCAAGTGAACAGAAGTTTGCCTGGGACTCTGAGGAGTTTTGAGAGCATGGGGCGACCAGCTGGCACTGAGAATGCGTAGTGGTCAATCGAATGTGATTGCCCCAGTGTCCCCTCCAGTATCCTGTTCCCCTTCATCAGTCACCAGAGAGTTTTAAAAATCCTATTTATTTTTCAGCTTCTCCCAAATCTAAGGAGACAAAGTTTCAAGTATTCACTATCCGTTTTGTAAAAGATTGTGTGAAACAGTCTTATGGTAGGTTCTCACTCAGCCCAGATATGATGGGGGCTGTTAATATAGATAATGCAGGTAACTCTGGCTGAAAGTCTTTGTGGCATGGACCAGTCGTGGTAAGACCTTTGGCATTTGAAAGGCTTTCTTCTGCAATGATTCCTGATGATGGCAAAGGCTTTGGAGTTGCTTGGGTGGTCTTTTGTGGTCCCGCCCCCCGGTGTCAGATGTAGAGCAAGCAGCCCGTGCCTCGGTCTAAATCAGTGTGCAGCAGCAGGATAGGGACGGAGGCCTAAGCTCACCTTGGCCAAGACCTTTGCCTGCTGTGCCCGGGGTCCTTGCCCAGGTGTGGGCGCAGGTGAGGGAGTGTCGGGAGGTGCCAGCCACCCTGGCTCAGCTGCCTGAGCCCTGTATCACAGAGGCTTCTTTGTGGACTGGATGTCTTGTAATTTGTATCTTTTCCTATTCGGACAATGCAGGAAAGGAGGTGCTCAGAAATGTTTGTGGCATCAAGTAGGCGGTGGATGAGAGGTCTCCCCCTTCCCTTTCCGCCTCACTGATCAGGAAGAACAGTGGCTTAGGGGCGGGAAAAGTCAGTTCTGGTGCTTTTCGTGCCACTCCCGGCTGTCTGACCTCGACTAGTCCCTTCACCTACTCACCCTCCTGTTTGAAATGAAAGGGTGTTGGCGTCCCACTATCCCTTCTGCTCTGTAGGCTTTCTCCTGGTTCCAGAAGGCTCTTTTGCTGTTACAGTCTTGGCCTTTATGTCTTTTATCTGGACTTCTAGGAGCCTCGGCAGTTCCTGTTGGACTATGTTCCCTTCATCCCTGTCCTGGGATTCTGGGTACTTTATGCCCATGTCCCTCTCACCTTTTTCCTTTCCAGACTAAAGTGTTGAGAGGGATGCTCTTTATAGCTTTTCTTCGTGGATACCAGCCTCTACCTCTCCCAACTGTCTCTGGGCCTTCCCCAGCTCCATGTGTGTCTGCATGTCTAGTGTGCCTGGCTCTCCCAGTATTTCTCCTGAGGTGTGGTCACGTGGCCCGCCCCAGTGTTCCCCTCAGGCACACATCTCCTTGTCTCCAGAAACCACTCTCCCAGTGATCTCCCCACCACCAGACAGCAGAAATTGGCCATGCCATTGAATAACAGCATCTCCCTGGGGTTGGTGAGCTGGCCAAAACCAGTTTCCCCAGTCAAGTGGCACTTTTACTGTGGGTGAGGCCATTCCAGCAGAATTGCCTTCGTCCCATGAGAGCTTTGCTTGGTGCCACCCCTCCTCCTGTGGGCCACACCCGAGCCGGAAGGTGCCTCACTTGTCAGGAATGCTGCCTTCTCCAAAGTTTACTGGGCGTCTTCCTGTGGGGCCAGCCCAGGACAACCTGGCCCTTACAAAGGAAACAACATGAGTAGCACATCGGTCATCTCTCTGTGTTGTTTCCTTTGAAACATTCAAATTTTGTGTCTAGCATTCTGTGTTTGAGAGCTGCCCTTGACCTCTGCTGGAGTATCTGTGGGGCTGGGACACTTGTTTTAAGCTGATCTGAGTCCTCTGAACTGGGAATGAGAGTTACCCAGCCCTTCTGGAAGGTTTTGATGTTTAGGGAGCAGCACCAAGGCAGACAAAGGGAGGGACACAGTGGAAGGTCTGTGGAGCTCCGCGGAGGAGAAGACCAAGTTTCCCACAAAGCCTGATAGCGCCAGGCGCTCCCGGGCCGGCTGCCTGATGGGCTTGTTTCCACCCCGACCCTGGGCCCATCTGAGCGGCCGAGGCTTTTTCTGCCCAGATTAGTTCCCTTTGGTAGCCTTTTGGGTCACTTCATTACATTACTCTGTTATCTTCATTTGGTTTGGGTCCTGTTTAATTGATAAAGAAGTCATTTTTTATGCCCTCATACATACTTTTCCGTGTCATGCATGAGGAACTTTGGGAACATTTAAAAAAATTTTTAATTGTTATTTAGTTTTTTAAAACCAGCTTCTGTGCTTGTGAGTACTGTGTCTGTGGGTTTGGCTCAAAAACTGGATTCTTTTCCCAGTATTACTTTCTTAACCCTATTTATTCCCCCCCCCACCTCCTATCCCCCACCCCATAGATATTTAGACATTTAGAGTCCTATTCGCAGCATCTGTCATGTCAGGAGAGCGCTTCTGTTTTTTAATAACTAGGGGGAGGATGGTATTGGGTGCTGAAAAGTTAGGAAATCTAGACTGGGGGGCCAGAAGGGATACCCAGAAGTGAGGCAAGTCAGGTGGGAAACAGGGTGAGCTGCAGTTGGGGGCTGTCATGAGGACCTCACAAGGGGTCTGGGGCCTGGGACCCTTGTCCTCACCCCTTTTAGCCTCTCAGTCCCCCCTTGCCTCCAGCCCAGGGCCATGGAGCTGAGAGTGTGGGTCAGACCCCAGTGCCTGTTCACTAGTCCTCAGGCCTGTCTGTGGGTAGGGCCCAGGAATCTGAAGGCCACCCCTGGTTCAGAAGCATGGCCTTCTCTCCACTGTGCACAGCTACCACCCTCAGCTCACAGGGCACACACATAGCTCTGGGGCCCAGTGGTGACCCCAGGCCACTGCACCTGGGAGGGATGCTGGTCCGTGTTCCCTGAGAGAAGCAGCTTCTGTGGTCAGGTGCATCTCAGAAGTGCTCTGAAGCCAAACTGTACAGGTGTCTTGACTGTAGGACTTCTGGGAACTTCTGTTACAGCATTAAGCATTGTGGTTCCCCAAGGTGGGGATTCCCTCAACTAACTTGACCACAGAACCTTGTCACTTTCCTTCTTAGAATTCGAGTCATAGGGAACAGTTTGGGAAATACTGCTGCAGCAGTGTCAGTCCCTGTCCCCTCCCCCAGCTCCAGCCCCAGCCCCGCCCCCGCCCCCAGCCCGGACAGCTGGGAGCAGATGCAGTCCTTTGGGAGGAGGGGGGGCTGGGGTTGGGGCAGTGGACCCCAGGTCCCTCCAGGGCCTCTGGCAGGGATTCCAGGTCTCTTTCACAGCAGTCTGGCCCTCCATTCCTGCCCGCCTTGGCCAGCCCAGAGCCCTTGGCCAGTGTTCCTCTCAAACCTGTGTTGATGCTGGCTTTGGGGTTGGTTTGTAGGGAAGATGGTGAGTTGGAAGAAGGTGAACTGGAGGATGATGGGGCAGAGGAGACCCAAGACACCTCTGGAGGCCCTGAGAGAAGCCGGAAAGAAAAGGGGGAGAAGCACCACAGCGATTCAGACGAGGAAAAGTCTCACAGGAGACTGAAACGGAAGCGGAAGAAAGAGCGGGAGAAAGAGAAGAGAAGATCAAAAAAGAGGAGGAAATCTAAGCACAAGGTAGGTCCGGAGGGTTCATGGGCCTGGACCTGGCGGAGAGCCCCAGGAGCCGAGCTTGTCTTCTCGGGCCAAAGAGCACTCCTAATAGTGTTGTTTTCTCCTTCCTCAAATTGGATCAGTAGCTCATGCTCCATTGCTGCTAAATGCCTGTAGGTAGGTGTTTCACGGAGAGCACAGAGCCCTTCCGGCACTTTCCAGCAGTGCTTTCCCCGGGGCTGACTGCCAGAGTGGCCTGCCTGCAGCAGAATCGCTAAGTCCACTTCTTCTGTCATTGCAGCGCCATGCATCTTCCAGTGATGATTTCTCCGACTTCTCCGATGACTCCGATTTCAGCCCCAGCGAGAAGGGGCACCGCAAGTACAGAGAGTACAGCCCCCCGTACGTGCCGGTGAGTGACTGCTGGTCAGGGGCTCCATGGAGTAAAACTGCTTACTAAGCACCTTACTCTCTGCTGGGCATTCTTGCATGGCACTTGACACGGATTTTAATCCTGCAAGGTTAGGTGTTGTCTTTTTATATATATATATAAGAAATGTATTTTTATTGGTTTTTAGAGAGGAAGGGAAAGTGAGAGAGATAGAATCATCAATAATGAGAATCATCGATCGGCTGCCTCCTGCATATCTCTTACTGGGGATCAAGCCTGCAACCTGGGCATGTGCCCTGACTTGGATATGAACTGTGACCTCCTGGTTCATAGATCAATGCTCAACCACTGAGCACTCCAGCTGGGCAGATTAGGTGTTGTCTTTATCCCCATTTTACAGGTGAGAAAACGGAGACTTAGAAAACTTCAACCAGGTTTCACAGCTCTGAAGTACAGGAATGGGGGTTTGAACCCAGTTGGTAACCGATCTCTAAGCCATGCTGCTAGCACTTCTTGATGTCACCTCTTCCTATGGCCTTTGCCGTGTGTCTCCTATCCCTGAGAAAGATGCTGACTTGTCCCTGTCATAGCTGACTGTTTTACACTGTTCAGAAATGACTTTTGTGGAAAATTAGCAAGAGAATGAAATGGCTATAGGAATAAATTATATCTCTGACCTTAAGCAAACATAAAGTTATCTATTAGGTTAGTATGCTATTACCCACCCACCCCACCCCCAGCAAAACTGATACGAAAAAACATCAACATAGCTTTCTGAGTTTTGATTTTTAAAAATACTTTTAAAGCTAGTAGCTCTTAAAGGTGTCCCAGTTATTATATGACTCGGCACCGTCCATTATTACAGATAATTTATTGTAAGGCATAGTTGACATTGATCTAACGGAGATTCAGACTGTAAACCTGAGGGAGGCAGGGAAGGAGGAAACACCGTGAGTTTTAATTGGGAACTGGTGTTGGGGCATTTTAAGATCTGCTAAAGTAGTTGTGTATGTCTATCTACCTATGTTTTGTATTTTCTCTCTCTTTTTTTTTTAATGAGCGTGGGTTATTTTAAATTAATAGACTATGTTTAGAGCAGTTTTAAGTTCATAGAAAATTAAGCAGATAGTGTAGCTCCCTCCTTAGCCCGCCCCGTTTCTCCTGTTTTTAACATCTTGCATTAATGTGGCTGATGCATTTGCTGTCATTGATGAGCCAATATTGACTCATTATTAGAGTTCATACCTTTACATTAGGGTTTTTTAGTTCTTTGGGTTTTAACAAATGCATAAAGTAGGTATTCACCATGCACTGTCATATAAAATAGTCTCAGTTCCCTGAAATCCCCTCTGCTGTACTCCTCCCTGAGCCCCTGGCAACCACCAGTCTTTTTACAGTCTCTAGAGTTTTGCCTTTCCCAGAATGTCAGTCAGGCTCATACAATTTGTAGCCTCTTCAGATTAGCTTTTTTCAATTAGCAGCATAGTTTACGGTTCCTCTGGTTTTCATAGCTCCATAGCTCATTTTTTTAAATTGCTGAATAGTAAATGCTCCATTGTCTGGATGTGCCACAGTTGGTTTATCCATTCATTGCCTAAGGACAATTTGGTGGCTTCCATTTGTGTGTGTGTGTGTGTGTGTGTGTGTGTGATATATATATATAAAATACATATTTAACTTGATCCAGTATTTCCTGGCACCAGCACACTCTGGAAAGCATCATTTGAAGTGGCTTTCTAGTTTGGTTGCCAAGCAGGTAATTAATTGAATTCTAAGACCCCAGGAAAATTTTGACCAGGAAGCACCCCTTCTGCCTACCAGGCTTCCTCCCCAAATGAGATTGCTCTATAGCCCTGGGAAACCCCCCCCACCCCCCCTACTACTTTCTCCCTCGTTCTTCAGGGATTGTGGGGTCTGTTCTCCATTTTCTTTTAAGCTGTGCCCTTCCTCAAGAATAGAAACATCTGGGCCTAATGCTTAGATCTCACTCAGGTGGGGACCAGTCCCCAAGTGGCTTGAGGATGGTCTCTCCCAGGGATAGTGAGGGTCTTGGTGGTCTGCACCCAAGGCCCTGGGGCCTGCTCACCCTCCTCTCCCTGGCAGTCCCACCAGCAGTACCCCCCGTCACACAGCACGTCCCTGCCCAAGAAGTCCTACTCTAAGATGGACAGCAAAGTCTACGGCATGTATGACGACTATGATAACGAGCAGTACGGGGAGTATGAGGGCGACGAGGAAGAGGATATGGGCAAGGAGGACTACGACGACTTCACCAAAGAGCTGAACCAGTACCGGCGTGCCAAGGAGGGCAGCAGCCGGGGCCGAGGTGAGAGCCCAAGCTTCTGCTCCAGGTGTCTGAGCAGACTTGGGGTGGGGCTGGAGGGGCGGTGCAGAGTGGGACAGGCCTGGTTGTCTCCATGCTCACGGAGCTCCAGACCAGGAGAAGAGACAGGCAGTCATTTAGGGCTGAGATAAGTACGGAAGGAGAGGTTTGGGGCAGTTAGCCATGTGAGAAGAGGGCCAGTGCTGAGGCCCTGGTTGGGATGGGGCCAGGCTGGTATGAGGCAGAGAGAGGGAAAATTCACTTCCTGGTCAGCAGTGAGGGGAAAGAAAAGGACAGCTTCTCACATCTGGGCCAGGGTGACTGGCAATTGGCTGCCCCAACCCTCAGTAGCCCCCTCCCCCATCCTCAGCTCATATCACCTGACAAGGTGTGACTGTACCTGTGGGCCTGCCACACCTCTGAACTTTGAACTTTGGAAGTTAGAAGGATGGTGGGGGAGGGCAGAGTACCAGAGCCTCGCCTCTTAGAACCATCTCCTGCCAGTGAGATTTTCCACCCTAAGGGGGCTTCCAGAACCTTCCAGGTCAGAGGTTCGCATCCCCGCCTAAGGCCCAGCCTGTTGTTTGAGTAGCCGTCTAGTCCTTTTTTTCAGCAGTCTTTCACGGACACCTCCCTGGACAGGCCTTGCTCTTCGGAGAGATTCTAGACTAGTGCTGTCCTGTAGAAGCAGAATGCAAGCCACCATATGACTTAGTTTTCTAGTAGTCACCGTTACAAAGCAAACAGCTGAAATGAATTTTAACAATATATTTTATTTACCTTATACATTCAAAACCTGATTTCAACACGTTTGCAAACTAGGCAGATGTGATATTTTACATCCCCCCTTTTTTTCCCCACTGAGTTTTTGCAATCCAGATGTACTTTACACTCACAGCATCTCTCTGGTTTGGTCAGCCACGTTTCCGGTGCTCAGTAGCCACGTGTGGCTGGTGGCTGCCATATCGTACAGTGCAGCTTTCAGTGTAGTGAGTGCTGTAGCGGCCATGTGCCCTCAATGCTGAGGCACCCCATCGAGGGGACCAGGGGAACCTTTAGTCTGCCTGGGGGAGCTGGGAAGGCTTCTTGGAGGAGGAGAGGAGGATGAAATGATTGACCTCAGGGGCAAACAACGGGTTAACATCTCTCTTGTTGGTGGGGTCTACTCCCGCTCAGGCGTTCACTTTCTGAATCACCGTGCAGGCAGTCGAGGCCGTGGCAGGGGCTATCGGGGCCGAGGAAGCCGCGGAGGGTCTCGGGGCCGAGGCATGGGCCGGGGCGGCCGAGGCAGGGGCAGAGGCTCCATGGGAGACCACCCAGAAGATGAAGATGACTTTTATGAAGATGAGATGGATGTAAGGTTTTCTACTGCCCGGGAATGGGGGAGTGGCTGGTGGGCTGCATGTACTGTTGGGGGTGGCCTGTAAGACTAAGGAGGAAAGCAAGCATCAGATGGCAGGCAGGTTTATGTGTTTTAAATGTTCAGGTATGATTTTGAATTTGAAAGAACTTTCATATGATTCAAACTGAACAGATACCAAAGGGTGAGCTTTGAAAATTACATCTTCTTCCCACTGATTTCCCAGCGACTTAGTTCCCGTCCCTGGAGACAAGGCTCCCGAGCGGCTCTGGAAACGTTTTAGGCCTTTGCAGTCCGGGGCTTATTTACTCACTGCGCTGCGTGCTTGTGCGCGGGCACACTCACTGCCGTGTCCCCGCCGAGACCTTTCTGTGCGTTCTTTGTTACAGCTGCACAGCTGTCCATTGTGTTACAGAGGTGCCCTAATGGGTTTGCCCAGGGGGTGGGAGTTTTAGGACTGATGACTGCACAGGAAGGATTAAGACCACCAATGCTCAGGCTGGGTCATGTGAGGAGGGGACACAGGCCCGAGGCCCAGATTTCTCACCTGCTCTTCTGAGTCTGAAGTTGTCCTTGAAACCAAAAGGCAAAGGAGGCAAAATGTATAGTTAGGGACAGTGTTCATTGTTCCACATGTGACACCTTTCTTCTCCTTTCTGAAATTCCAGTATGGAGAAAGTGAGGAACCAATGGGAGATGAGGATTATGACGACTATTCCAAGGAGCTAAACCAGTACCGCCGGTCCAAGGATAGCCGAGGACGAGGTAGGCAGGGGCCCCAGAAGTTGGTGGGGCTCCTTCTGGCAGCTGTTAGAGTTGGGTTCTGGGACAGGCAGTGGCTGACACCATTTCTCTCCCCTGCAGGGTTAAATCGAGGCCGTGGCCGGGGTTCCCGAGGCCGAGGCAAAGGGATGGGCCGTGGCCGAGGTCGAGGTGGCAGCCGAGGAGGGATGAACAAGGGTGGAATGAATGATGATGATGACTTCTATGACGATGACATGGGCGTGAGTCAACTCTTCATTCTGATCTGATGTGTTCAGCCAAGGCCCCTCCTTGGATTTTTGTTCCCTTTAACGACTTGTCTTCTAAGGCTGACCCTGGCCTCCTACTCCCAGTAGCCGTTCCCCATAGGGCCAATAAGCACTAATCACCTCTCATAAGGATGCACTGCTGGTGAGACCCTCTCTTTTGTGTTTTGTTTTGTTGTGTGTTTTTTTAATGTTAATCTCACCCGAGGACATTTTCCCCCATTGATTTTTAGAGAGGTGGGGAGGGGAACATCGATATGAGAGAGACATATTGGTTGGTTGCCTCCCACACGCACCCCAACCAGGGCCTGGGGATTGAACCTGCAATCCTGGTACATGCCCTTGACTGGGAATCAAACTGGCGACCTTTTGTTGTGCTGGTCAGTGCTCCACTCATTGAGCATCCCTGGCCAGGGTAAGAGACCCTCTGGTTTTTAAAACCAGGTCTTTGTAGCACCTGCAGTCACCCCTAACAAGTCTCTAAGACTTGGAAGGTTCTGGGTGACCCACTCAGTTATCCCTGGAGAGTTTTACAGGAAGGCACGTGCCTCTGCCTCCAGGAGGTGGATGTGTTCCTGCACAAGTGTGTGTGTGTGCTCGAGTCTTTGTTGCCAACAGCTCCAAGTGCCAGAGCTTTTCTTACCCAAGCAGCATTCCATACTGTGGGCTCAGACTCCTATGGCCTCGGTGTCAGGACCTGGCTGCTAGACAACTCCTGTTACTCTTCTTCACTCAGATGGTCTCCACCTGACCCGCCAGGGCCCTCACCGCCCTCGCTTTTCATTCCCCGTTAGTTACCTTCACACTCTGTGTTCTGTGTTCCTAACAGGATGGCGGTGGAAGCTACCGGAGCCGTGATCATGACAAGCCCCACCAACAGTCTGACAAGAAAGGCAAAGTCATCTGCAAATACTTCGTGGAGGGGCGGTGCACATGGGTAAGGAGTCAAAGGATCTGGGTGCCTGAGCAGGGCAGCAGCCTCCCAGAGGACACAGGCCCCTCGGCATGCTCTAGAGGTCACCTCACTGGGCAGGGCTCGTGCTGGTGGGAGTGGTTGACACTGAGAGGTGCCTCTGGGGCCTGAAAGACTCGGTTCTCTTCTCAGAGGGACTGAGGGGCCGGAGCGACAGGACATCTGGGTTTTTCTGGTTTGGGGAGGATATTTTTGGTCAAAGTTTTCAACAAATTCGTACAGCCTCAAATGTTGTATTAAGATTGATGCTAATGCAAAGATGCACATATTCTGGTCAGTTACTGAACTTTAAGACATCCATAGAAAGGGGGGGGCAGGAATCAGCCTGCCTTGAACTTCACAGCAGAATTGAATGCCACAGATGGACCAGTGGCCACAGAATTCTGAAGGAAACAGTGTAACCCAATGTTAGTTTAGTCCAGTGGTCGGCAAACTCGTTAGTCAACAGAGCCAAATATCAACAGTACAACAATTGAAATTTCTTTTGAGAGCCAAATTTTTTAAACTTAAACTTCTTCTAACGCCACTTGTTCAAAATATACTCGCCCAGGCCGTGATATTTTGTGGAAGAGCCACACTCAAGGGGCCAAAGAGCCGCGGTTTGCCGATCACTGGGTTAGTTAGCCAGCTTTTTTTTTTTTTCTTTTAATTTTTAAAACATATTTTTATTGCCCTAACCGGTTTGGCTTAGTGGACAGAGCGTCGGCCTGCGGACTGAAGGGTCCCAAGTTCGATTCCGGTCAAGGGCATGTACCTTGGTTGCGGGCATATCCCCAGTAGGAGGTGTGCAGGAGGCAGCTGATCGATGTTTCTCTCCCATCAATGTTTCTGACTCTCTATCCCTCTCCCTTCCTCTCTGTAAAAAATCAATAAAATATATTTAAATATATTTGATTTCAGAGAGAAAGGGAGAGGGAGAGAGAGAGATAGAAACATCAATGATGAGAGAGAATCACTGATTGGCTGCCTCCTGCACGCCCCCTACTGGGGATCAAGCTCACAACCTGGACATTGCTGGAATGGAACCCAGGACCCTTCAGTCTGCAGGCCGACGCTCTAACTACTGAGCCAAACTGGCTAGAGCTGTCAGCCAGCTTTTTATTCACATTTACCATCAGTGAACAGATATTGGGAAACATGCACCCAGGAAATACTGCACCTATGAATGTCTTAGAAAAAAGTGTACTTCCAATAAGTGTGCATGTGTGTGTAAAATATTCCTTATTACAGTCAATTCGTATTATTTTTAGAAGCTCGTAATACATATAAACAAAGAAAAATGAATAGCCATTCCTGAGAATAAGGCTTTTGAAACAGGTATACAACAATTTCTATCTTTAGTTTACCTAGGTGTGTTGTTTTCTTTGGATTGTGTCATAGTGCAGGTAATGAAAACACACCTCCACTAGCTTAAGCACATAGGTGCTTATCCCTCAGAACAGTGTAGGGGTGGGAGACAGTACAGGGTTGTGCAGTGTCAGTGGCACGCTGTGGGGCCATGCTCCTTCCTAGGCTATATTTTGCCGTTCTTAAGCATGTGGCTTTTGTCTTCATGGTTGCACAGTGGCTGGTGTTCTCCAGGCAGCACATCTGAGGGCTAGAGGAAGAAAAGTAGGTGGTGGGATTTTTTAAAAAAAATTGAGGCAGTGTTGTCCTCGTAGGGACTTTTGCCTCCACCTGTCTCCAGAACTTTAAGAGAAGCTGGGAAATGGAATAGTTTTAGCTGGGCACATTCTTCCTCAAACAAAATTGGGGTTCTGTTACGAGAAAGCATGGGACTGGATACTGGTTGTCTTTCAGTAACTAGTGAAAAAGAGGAGGTAAGCGAAAGAAGGGAAGGAGAGAGGGGTTAGAAGGAGGCAGTGAAAGGCAAGGAATAGAGACGGGAGGAAGAGGCTGTGGGAGAGGGAGGCAGGGCCCCGGGGAGCACACACATGGTCAGAAGTAAGAAGTTGGTGGGAAACCTGCCTGCTCCCTGAGGGAAGGGGGCTTCATTCTGTCGTCGGTCCCTCTCCTCAGCGGTGACAGAGCAGCTTTTCTTGGAGGAGGAGTCAGCAGGGCTTCCCGCACCACCGCCTGACCTTCCGTTGCTTCTCTTCCAGGGAGACCACTGTAACTTCAGCCATGACATCGAGCTACCAAAGAAGCGAGAACTGTGCAAGTTTTACATCACCGGGTTTTGTGCCAAAGCCGAGAACTGCCCCTACATGCATGATATCCTTTGGCGCCCACAGCTGCTCTGATTCAGGGGCAGAATTCTCCTTGGTGGCAGCAGCTGACCTCCACTGCGCTTCCTCTCACCCTGCCAGTGCAGTGCGAGCTTTCAGTGCGTCTGCATCTCATTTAACCCTCACATCTGTCCTGTGACGGGCCTGCTCTTCCCGTTCTGCAGATGAGTAAACTGAGGCCCACGTTAATACGTTCTCTCTACATATACTCTTGGGACTGGCCTATGCCATTGCCTGTTATCTTTCTGAGACTTTCTAACTGGCTGTGTAACCTTGGGCACATCATTGAACTTCCCTATTTCTATTGAGTGAGGATTTGAGGACACAGCCCCAAGGCCAGCGTGGTGGGGCGGGAAGCACTCTGGAGCAAGACTCTTGAGAACTGGGTCTGCTGCCAACCCACTGTGCAGCCCTGAGAAATTCACTTCACCTCTCTGGGCTCGTTTCCTCATCTCCAGAACGCGGGGTTGGATTCTGCCCTCGGGAATGTGTGCATGTGTGTGTTCCATGAGATGAAGCATTTGCCTTAATTTGCCATGAACGTGATTTTCCGTGTAAGTTATACCACACGACTGGGAACTGTATCAATGGTGACGACTGCATGTTTTCCCACGACCCTCTGACCGAGGAGACGAGAGAGCTCTTGGATAAGGTAAGGTCGGGGGGGTCGGCCACCACAGCTGACAGGAACCAGGACCTGTGCCTTCCGTTGACGTGGCTCTGCAGCCCGCCCGCTGGCCTCTGCAGGACCATAATTTCCAGTTGCATTGATCTGGAGCTGGGCCATTTCAAGGAAGACATGGGGACTGTGTTCTTGCCTGCAGAGAGAGTGGAGGAGGTCACGCATGCATCTTCTCTCCAGCCAGGGCAGTTTTCGCTGGGGTGGCTGCGTGAAAGGAGTGTTGCCTGGGGTGTCTCCAAGCATATCTTGTGCTTTCTTAGTTGTCCTTTAGAGAGAGTCTATGGTACACACAGAGGAGAGGAGACTTGGGATGGCTTATATTTTTATGGAAATGTCAAATGTTTACTTACAATTTTTAAAGATTCTATTAAGCAGTAAACAAAACAAAAACAAAAACTGCAGGGAAATTAGAGGTGTGTGCTTGTTGGAGAGCTCTTCCCTCGGGTGAGGGGTCAGGGCTTTTTGAGTTGTCAGGTGACATTTGAAACTCATCCTAGTATCTTCTTGTCCCTGAGGAGTCATTAGGACTTGGGGAGTCCCAAGGTCCTGTCCTTGGTTTCCTAATCCATCCGAGGGATGAGCAAGAGAACGTAGCCTTTTAAATGAAGACTTTCCTGCCTTCTAGTTCTCAGATGGTTTGAGGAGTTGGCTATTTGTTTAAGAATGGAAAGGATTGTGTTTATCAGCCATCCTTGGATGACTGCCCAGTTTAAATGGCTGCTGGCACTGCCTGAGGAGTTGAGGGGAAGCCTTGCACAGGCAAAGCAAGAGAATACCGCTCCTCATTGGCAGAGGGGTGGGAAGAATTGGAGAAAGGTCTTATTTGGCCAGGCCCTTTGGGGAGGCTAATAACCTAGGACTAGGGTTTGGTCATCTAGATACCTAGAGCCTGTGAGTTTTTCACAGGGTCAGTAGTGGAAGTCATGGTGACTTCATTCCTCATTTGAAGAATGGAGCAATATCTGACTGAGGACTGCCCCCTGCTGGAGGTTCAGAGTTTGTGTTGTAGACCAGTGCTGTCCAATAGGAAACACGTCAGAGCCACATGTGTAATTTTTCCTTTTTTATTATCTACCCACTAGTTCTGCAGCAGTTTTAATATGAAGGTTTTACTGACAATTGCACGATTTATATGATGTGAGCAGAAAAATATCAAGAATGGCTATGAATTGGCTAGTCTTGTAAATCACAGGCTACACATCTTTTTGTTAATCCTTAACCAAGGATATTTTTTCGATTGATTTTTAGAGAGAATAGAAGGGAGGGAGGGGACAGCAGGGGAGATGGGCAAAGAAACGTTAATGTGTGAGAGACATGACGCCCACATATGCCCCGATCAGGGCCAGGATCAAACTCTACAACCCAGGTACGTGCCCCTGACCCAGAATTGAACCCTCAGCCCTTTGGTGTGAGGGCTGACGCTCTAACCAGAGAGCCACACGCACCAGGGTCAGACTACATACACTTAATTTTAAACTTTCTAGTAGCCATATTAAAAAGTAAAAAGAAACACATGAATTTAATTTTTACACCATATCTTATCTCAGTGTATCTATGTTCAAACTAATCATTTTGGCAAGTAATAAGTGATGGGAAAAAGTAAGATTTTGGGGAGACTACTATATCTTCAGAATCTGGTATTTATGGCCACATTTCAAGTACTCAATAGTAACACTAGGCCAGTGGCCACCATATTGGACAGCAAAGCTCTAGACGCCGTAGTAAAAAACGCAAGAAAATAAGGTGTCCCATTTAAGCTCCTGCCCACAAACATTTTGAAAATATTGATGTCATCCCCTATATAAGGTTAGGTCTCAGTGGGTTAAAAATGAGTGTAGAACCTAGAAAAACCATTCTAGAATCGAATTTGTGTGGTTAGGAAGTAAAACTTGCAATATGCCTTGGGATGGGCCTAGACCAGTGGTCGGCAAACTCATTCGTCAACAGAGCCAAATATCAACAGTACGATTGAAATTTCTTTTGAGAGCCACATTTTTTAAACTTCTTCTAACGCCACTTCTTCAAAATAGACTCACCCAGGCCGTGGTATTTTGTGGAAGAGCCATAGTCAAGGGGCCAAAGAGCCGCAGTTTGCCGACCACTGGCCTAGACTGACCCTGCCGAAGGCATGGGGTCACCATTTCCTTCCTGCCCAGACGGAGTTGCAGCTGGTGCACCAGGGCTGGGCCTGGGGTCCAAGCTGTGCTGCCTCTCATGACGAGGACTTAGCCACCGTATCCTGAAATGTCTGTGCTGTCATCCTGCTTTATTTTCCCACTTTGCAGGGACACTTCTGTCTGTCCGGACACTGATTTCCAGCTGTCCACTCGAGGTTTGGAAGCATGCCTGCCTTTGGGGTTCGCAGTGACTTTTATGTGGGAACAGTTGGCAAGAGTAACACAGATTCCCTCTGCCAGATGCATCTGTTAAACAATATTTTTTGCCCCACTTGCTTTATCACTTGTTCTCATTTTAGTTTATATCCGTGAGTTTTGACAAAGATATAGCCACGCAGAAACTTAGATGGAAGAAATTCAGTCCATCACCCGAAGCTCCTCAGTTGCCCCTTTGTAGTCAACGCCTCCCCAGTCTCCAGCCCCTGGCAACCACTGGTCTGTTTTCCATCCCTATAGTTTGACTTGCAAGAAGGTCATATAAGTAGACTTACACTATGTAGCTTGTAAATATGTGTGCATACAGCCTTTGACTCGAGCTTCTGGGCATGATCTACATGAGGCTCATCCACGGCATCAAGAATATAGTGGTGTAGCTCATTATGGATTGTTGCTGAGTGCTGCTCCATTGTATGGATGATTTCAGTTTTTCATCCCGCCATCTATTGAAGAACATTTGGGTTTCCAGTTTGGGGCAAACCTTTTTAACCAATAGACGTGAGTTCACTTCTTGGGCTTGACAGACCGTGTCCCACGTGCCTTTGTGTGTCTGCAGGTGTGTCAGTCCTTTTCTGCTGAGGATGCTTTTGATTTGTGGAAGCCCCTGGGATCGCTCTGAATCAGTCCTGGTAGGGGAGGTGTGGGGTCCAGCAAGGCCCGGGTGGTTTCATCCATTGAAAGGGTCCCGGGAGCCCTTGTCCTTACTGACAGAGGCCCCACCACAGCAGAGGTTGAGGGGGTGGGGGAGAGAAAAACAAAACAAAACAAAACATTGATCAGTGGCCCCCATATATGCCCAGACTGGAGCTCAAACCTGCATCCTAGGTATGTGTCCTGACTGGGAATCGAACCCGAAACCTTTTGGCATATGGGACGATATTCCAAACAACTGGGCCACCAGCGCGAGGTAGCTCCAGCTTTTGAGGCAGCACTCGAGACCCAGGGTGGGATTCAGCAAATGGGTATGGCAGGGGGCTGGTCTGTGTCCCGAGAGGAGTCCTTATCAGGATATTGTGGGGCCTGAACTAGAAGGGGTGCGAGAGGCTAAGTCCTGGCATAGGAGGGTTCCCCAGTGGCCAATAGGCTGCTTGCAAGGCACAATTCCTACCCTGCAGGATGGGAAACAGAAGCCCCACCTGCAGGGCAGGCTGAGAAGCTGAAGTGCTGCGTGCAGGCAGCCCACAGGGTGAGCGGTGCGGCCGTGCAGAGGTTTTCTTGTGGTGAGAGCTTCAGTTGGTTCTGTTAACCGTGAGTTTATTGAGTGCCCACCGCGTGCTGAGCACTGTGCTCAGTGCTGGCAATGGCAGGGAAAGATCACCACAGCCTCGGTCCCAGGGCAGGCGGTCGGTCGGAGAAGGGGACGTCAGCCAGTGTTCATTGTGCTGAGTGGTACCTACCGAGAAAGGCAGCATGTACACCACGGGCACACCTAATCTGGGGAGGCTGGTGTCAGGAGGGGACCTGAAGGAAGGTCGGGCATTAGGTGGCGTGACCAGGAGGGAATGAATGGGGCATTTTGGGTGGGACCTTGAGAGGCAGAGGGAATATGGCACCCACATGATGGAGGTGTGGTCAAGTTTGTTCCTATTTAGTGAGGGCAACCTTGTTCAATGTTGTCTTTAACCTGAGGACATTGATTGCCATTGAAAGGATCGGGCGGTACAGGGCACAGCCATCTTTGTGACTGAATTCTCTTATGCTCATGTGCAGAGAATGGTGGGGAGACTAGACAGGAGGCTGGACAGAGTGCTGGTCAGAGACAGTGAGGCCCCAGGGTGAGATGAGCAGGTGAGCCAGGCAGCATCTCCAGTACTTCAGAGTGAGGATAAGAAAAGGTGGGAGGCCCTAACCAGTTTGGCTCAGTGGATAGAGCGTTGGCCTGCAGACTGAAGGGTCCCAGGTTCAACTCTGGTCAAGGGCATGTACCTTGGTTGCGGGCACATCCCCAGTAGGGGGTGTGCAGGAGGCAGCTGATTGACGTTTCTCTCTCATCGATGTTTCTAGCTCTCTATCCTTCTCCTTTCCTCTCTGTAAAAAAATCAATAAAATAAAAAGAAGAAAAAAAGAAAAGGTGGGAGTCAGGGGTAGTACCACAGATCCTTGCTGGGCTGGGGAGGCAGAGCTTGTGCATGAGGTACGACCAGGTGGAGATGGTACCTGTGGCTCAGACTAGAGAGTGGCAGTAACCGCAGGGCCCCGGGGCCAGGGCAGGAAGGCGGTGTGCAGGCAGGCAAGACCCACCAGAGAGCAACACCAAACAGCTAGGTTGGCCACTCAAAGCCTTAACTCTAATACACCTGCGCACTGCCTCCCCCACGGCTCCCAGGATGTGTTTACTCGGTCATTCACCAAATGTGTGGCAGTGCCTCGTTGCTGCAGGCACTGCCCTGGGCACTGGGGAGACAGTGATGAGGGGGCGGGATCGGGCATCAGAATCTATGTGCAAGGAGCCCCGAGGCTCTCCAGCAGGCTGACACTCAGGAGGCTGGGGGAGTTGACACTGCCAGCCCTCGTGAGAGGCAGGCAGGGGACACAACACGAGCAATGGTTGCACACTCAGTAGAGGAACTGAAAGGGGCCGATTCGTTGGGAGGAGGAAGGGAAGTGAGCAGAATGTGGGGGCAGTGAAGCAGACAGCCCCCAGCCCCCATGGTCCTGGGCGCTCCCCAGCCTGGCTAGTGGTGGGCAGTGTTTCCCACATTGCAGCGGGCACGTGTTAAAATGTGGCTCTGATTCAGAAGGTCCCCTGTGCTGCTGGTCCACCCACAGGCCACACCTTGAGTAGCAGGAATTGAAGGGACAAAGGTTTTCCACTGATCAGTTTTCCATCCCCCTTGAAGCCAAGGGCCCAGATACTGTTGTTGATCGTAAGGGGAGAGAAAAGCCAAGACCTGCCTGACACCTGTCAAGAGGTCCTACATCCCCGCCGGCCCTGGGTGGAGGCGCTTCAGGGTCCGAATCCAGGGTTTTTATTGGGGGCTGGTAATATATGTAGCCTCTGCCTGGCATGTGCCCAAATTCCAGACTCCCAGAAGGAAGGCGGTGTCCAGCAGGAAGCACATTGTAGGGGTTAGGCGCAGGGAGCCCTCTTCTCTGTCAGGTTCCCTTACACCAGCCGAAGGCCAACACTGCAAGGCCTTCCAAGGAGAGCATCAGGCCTGCTGTCCTTTTTCTGCACGGGACCCTACCTGGTGAGACAGCCTCTCAAATCCAGGCTTTGAAATCATTTGTCTACTTCATACAGGCCCTCTGCCGGGCCCTGGGTCCCTCAGGGGGTACAACAGTCCTGCCTTCATGGAGCTGACAGTCTGTGTAGAGCCAGGAATACACAAGGATACAATTCACCGTGGTCTTGCAGAGTGTGGGCAGTGCTTGGAAGGGGCTAATGATGTCCCAGTAGTGAATGCAGGGACCTGGACAGTCGTCACCCTGTTGACCTTTAATAGGGCCATCCATGGGGGACATGGGGCCACGTGGGAAAAGAGGAAAACAAATGCCTGGGGAGGAGCCTGGTCCAGACTGGCCTGCAGGGCAGAGCTTGGCTGTCAGACTGCCATGGGGCTGGGCGCTAGGGTTGAGTTGGGAGCACCATGGAAGGAAATGAAGCTGCCTCCCCAGCACCCAGTCTTGCCACCAGGCCCCATGGGAGTTTGATGGCAAATGCAGTGAGAGGCTTTTAAAACCCAGATAGGATGGTGGCCTACCAGCCAGCCGTAATACATGACTCACGCTGCACGTGGAACTGAACACGTCATGCTGAGGGGAAGAAGCCAGTCGCAGAGACCCCGTATTACAGGGTTCCGTTTCTGTGAAATGTCCAGGATCAGGAAATCTCTAGAGACAGAAAGCACATTAGTGGCTGCCATGGGCTAGTGCAGTGGTCAGCAAACTGCGGCTCACAGGCCACATGCAGCTCTTTGGCCCCTTGAGTGTGGCTCTTCCACAAAATAACACGGCCTGGGCGAGTCTATTTTGAAGAAGTGGCGTTAGAAGAAGTTTTAAGTTTAAAAAATTTGGCTCTCAAAAGAAATCTCAATCATTGTACAGCTGATATTTGGCTCTATTGACTGATGAGTTTGCCGACCACTGGGCTAGGGGGAGGGGAAATGGGAAGTGATTGCTTATGGGTAAGGGGCTTCTTTTGGATGATGGAAAGTTCTAGAACTAGACAGGTGATGGATGGATAACTTCATGAAGGTACTCAATGGCACTGAAATGTATGCTTTAAAATGGTGAGATCGTACGTTTTATGGTACTGTATTTTGCTGCAGGACAGGAGTGGCTCTCCTGCCCACTGGTCAGAGGGGACCAGCGTGGTGAGGGGGGTGGTTTATGTGCCCAAGAGGCTTCATGGTCATTGGCCTTATGCTGTAAGGCGCTCTCAGTCCCTGTGATTCAGTTTTCCTCAGCAAATCTAGTTCTCGGCCCTGGAGGGGTCCTTGCCACCCGACTCCTGTCCTGTCCTGACTGCACGCCCTTTTATCCTCTCACTTGCAGATGTTGGCTGACGACGCGGAAGCAGGCGCTGAGGACGAGAAGGAAGTTGAGGAACTGAAGAAGCAGGGCATCAACCCCCTGCCCAAACCACCCCCCGGGGTGGGCCTCCTGCCCACCCCGCCTCGGCCCCCTGGCCCCCCTGCCCCGACCTCTCCAAATGGCAGGCCCATGCAGGGCGGACCCCCTCCCCCACCCCCGCCCCCTCCTCCGCCCCCCGGACCCCCGCAGATGCCCATGCCAGTGCACGAGCCGCTGTCCCCCCAGCAGCTGCAGCAGCAGCAGGACATGTACAACAAGAAGATCCCCTCCTTGTTTGAGATCGTGGTACGGCCCACGGGACAGCTGGCTGAGAAGCTGGGTGTGAGGTGAGTGCTGGGACCTGTCACTGTGAGCCTGGTCAGGGCAGCTTGCTGCCTCCAAAAACGATTGGAGGCCTGGTCTAGAGCAGCGGTTATCAACCTTTCGGACCCCCGGTTGGCGACCACTGCTCCAAAGGTTTCCTTAAACCAGCGGTCACCAACCTTTCGGACCTCCTGGACCACCAGTGGTCCACCAACCGGTGGTCCGCGGCTGCTGGTCTAGAGCCATTCACTGCTCACCATGTGGAGGCCTCCACATCTCCTCAGGGTGACCCCACCCCCACCCCTGCTCTGCAACCCCTCTCATAGGCACCATTTCCTCCTTTTCCTAGGTTCCCTGGACCTGGAGGACCCCCCGGGCCAATGGGCCCTGGGCCCAATATGGGACCCCCGGGGCCGATGGGGGGCCCAATGCATCCGGACATGCACCCTGACATGCACCCGGACATGCACCCTGATATGCACCCGGACATGCACCCAGACATGCCGATGGGCCCTGGCATGAACCCTGGCCCACCCATGGGACCTGGTGGCCCCCCAATGATGCCTTATGGCCCTGGAGACTCCCCACATTCTGGAATGATGCCCCCCATCCCACCAGCCCAGAACTTCTATGAAAACTTTTACCAGCAGCAGGAAGGCATGGAGATGGAGCCGGGACTCATGGGGGACGCAGGTAGGCAGGGCGTGTGGGCCCGGTGGGATTGCTGGGTTTACACAGTGGAACATAGGAAGATTCGACCTCTCTCCTCCCAGCCTTTGAAAGCATGAATCCAACTCCATCTCTGTCCCATGAGTGGTTGAATGTTTTTCGTGACAGAGTCACTATCCTGTTGAGGCTGAAAGGAATATTATGGTTATTCTCACTGTAATTTAGTCTCTTAGACATTTTGCTTGGTGTTCCTGGAATCAGGAGCACGGAGACACCGAGGGCAGGTGTGGAAGAATGTTGGGCTAAGAGGCGGAAGTGGCCTCACCAAAGCAGCCTCCTTCTAGGTGGTTCTTGGCTTGGGACTGCCAGTGTCAGCCTTGTGGTTCTGCTTGCTCTGTCCCCACGTCTGACCATCCTCCCCCCTCCTCTCCTTCCTTCCTATTAAAATAACAAACATATATCGGCAGCAACAAACACGTGGCCACAGGAGGTAGTGTGCGGCCTTCGGCAGGAATGGCCTGTGCAGCGGCTCCAGTCCCGGCGTCAGAGCCAGCAAGACAGCCACGGTCCTGGCCTTAGCTTCATTAGAGTGGAGGGAAACAGGCAGGAAATGTATACATAAGTACAAAAGCTCGTTTCAGCATTGATCATGGCTAGAAGTAACGGTGCTGTGGGAGAGTGGTGGTCAGAGGTGGGCCAGGAGGGTCTGTACACGGTGAGGTCAGTGGGCAGAGGCCTCTCTGCGGAGTGACGGGGAGTGAGCTGGGACGGGAAGGGAGGCGGCAGCTACGGGGCGCACAGCCCACACGGGAGGCACAGCCAGAGCAGAGGCACCAGCGAGTCCACTTGCTTCAGAAAAGCAAAAGAGCGTGTGCTTTGGAAAGGAGGACAAGGGAGAGCAGTCCCAGCCGTAGGGACTCTCGCCCTGGCGAGGTGACCTCATTGGAAGAGTGACCGGTACAAGCAGAGGAGTGAGAGGACAGCGGGTGGTAGGGCGGGCGTGGAACCCTCCTGGGCAGAGGCGAGCCGGGAGGTAGCAGGGAGCAGCAGGGCTTGGCTTCTCCGTTTGGAGATGATGCCATGGGCCAGCATGACCCCGCATACATGCGATGCAAGGCGGACAGGAGTGGATGGGCGCTGGCCATGGGGCAGCCTCCGTGGGTGCTGATGGCGCCCTGACTGGGAAGTCCTGCTGGAGAGCTGAGGTGGGGGGGGACAGCACTTCTGCTTTGTCCACAGTAGGGATGAGATGCCCATTTGACAGCCACACCTCGGGCCTGTTGAGGCGGATCAGAGACAGGCAGGCTGGAGGTCGATGTGAGCGTCATTGGTGTCTAGATGGTGCTCGAAGCGGTGAGAGCAGGTGTTTGGGGTAGGAGCAGGGGCTTTAGAAAGATGTGACAAGTTCTCAAGTGAGGAAAACAGGTTGCTTGAGGGGTGATGTTCCCACAGCCCTTCCCACCTGTAAACATGCATGTGAAGTGTGCAGGGCCAGGGGTCTGGGGTGGAAGGAAAGCAAGTCTGTCAGGCTGTTCACAGCACAGAGGAGTTGGCGTAAACCCCCACGACAGGAAGTCTCACAGAGCGTGCTGCTCAGTGGCTTCTCGGCACAGCGGGTCCTCCAGTAACATTGCGTTCCACATCCTTCCGTGAGCGCGCTGGTGAGGTGCCCTAGGAACTTAGCTCTCCTTTGTATCGATTGGCCTCTGGTAAAATTGGTTTCATTGTGTTTCGCTTAAAGTCATAGAACCTATCGATAACGTTAAGTGAGTCCTTACTGTATTCACAAGTGCACAGCCATCTTTTAAGAAATATGTATTTTTATTGATTTCAGAGAGGAAGGAGGAGGGAGAGAGAGACAGAAACATCAATGATGAGAGACAATCATTGCTCGGCTGCCTCCTGCACACCCCCTTCTGGGGCTCTAGCCCGAAACCCAGGCATGTGCCCTGACCAGGAATTGAACCGTGACCTCATGGTTCATCTATTGACCTGAGCCACGCCAGCCAGGCAGTGAGACGCTCTTAATGAAAAGTTCCGAACGGGGGGACTGGACTGCTCACCGAGTATCCGGGTGTCCCCGTGCCGAACCAGCGTGTGGCACAGGTCAGGCTTGCCCATCAAGTTCACATGTGATAAAGTTCAGTGGCCAAAACAAGGTGACCTTTCGCTTTCTGCACATACGTGAAATTATTTTGTGTAAAAATTAAGTTACAGTTTCACTGTCTTTTACTGGCCCCACTTCAGTTGCTCACTAGCCCCGTGAGGACAGTGGTGAGTGTACGGCACATGCATCATTGCAAAACATTCTGTGAGCAGTGCTCACTGGACATTCTCCATCTCTGAGAGAGAGAGAGAGAGAGAGAGAGAGACACACACACACAGTCTCTTGGTATATTGTCCCCCAGCCCACCATGCTGCGTCCCCTCCTTAAATGCAGCAGCAGCTCATCAACTTTCATGGAGTGTAGGAAGCAGGAAGAGAAAGCAGCAGGAGCTTCTGGGTTCACATGTGGCCTTAGCATCTTAGTGTTTTTTATATACATATATATTTTTTATTGTTGAGAGTATTCTAGATGTCCCCCATTTCTCCCCCACCTTTGTCACCCTCTACCCAGCCCCTGTCCAACCCCAAGGCCTTCTCCCCACTGTTGTCTGTGTCCATGGGCTATGCATATAGTATATACGCTCTTTGGTTAATCTCTTCTGTAAGCCCCTTCCCACTTCCTTCTGAGATCCGTCAGTCTGTCCCATGCTTCCTATCTCTGGACCTGTTTTGTCAGTTTATTTCTTTCATTAGATTCCACATAGAAGTGAGGTCATGTGACATTTGTCTTTCTCTGACAGGCTTACTTCACTCAGCATCATTTTGGTGTATTTCCCTTCTTTTCTTTTCGAGTCTCATCCCCAGTTGTTAAGCTCATGTTTTGACCTCACAGTGTGATAGTGTTCTTCTTTATTGATTATTACAAACAAACCCTAAAATAAATAAAACCGGTCAGAGTGCGTGGAGTAAAAAGTGAAGAGACCTCTTAGCCCCTGCCTCTGGAATCTCATTTTCAAGAGACTGCTTCCTGTCTTTCTAGAGCCTTTTTGCATTTTTGCAAACATTCCCATGACGTTCCGTCCTGTATTCACGTCATGAGCATTTGCCATGTCACTAAACTCACTGTGAACCCCATTGTCACCCTGGCTGCATGCTAGGTTGGCTTCTCCGTTCCCCGCTGTTGGCTTTCTGTGGGGACTGTCCTGGGATGTGCCCTGGTAGGAAGGGACGGGCTGCACATTCTCACCCATCGCCATCGCCATCAGGGGAGGTTCTCAGTTGAGGGCATGGGTGGGTTGGAGTTGACATCTCAAGGCCCTTCCCGACACGAACCCTCGGTTCTTCCCTGCCACAGAGGACTACGGGCACTACGAAGAGCTGCCGGGGGAGCCTGGGGAGCACCTCTTCCCCGAGCACCCTCTGGAGCCTGACAGCTTCTCTGAGGGAGGGCCCGCAGGCCGGCCGAAGCCGGGCGCCGGTGTCCCCGACTTCCTGCCCTCAGCCCAGAGGGCCCTGTACCTGAGGATCCAGCAGAAGCAGCAGGAGGAGGAAGAGAGAGCGAGGAGGCTGGCTGAGAGCAGCAAGCAGGACCGGGAGAATGAGGAAGGCATGTGTCCTCCCCAGGGGCAGGGCGCAGGCCCCAGGCGCCGTGCAGGGGAAAGATGGGGAACACCTAGATCGGGTTTTACACTGAAAGGGAGCCTCGGCCAGGGAGGACCCATGCCTCGGGCTGGGGCTGCTGCATGTCCCTCAGGAAATTGGAAGTCGGCTGCCCTCTGTGCCTTGGGGGTCGGGAGAGACCCTGACCCATCAAGGAAGGAGGTGGTCTGGTCCCTAGAGGACACAGTAGCTGACTCGATTTACTCCCTGCACCCTTACAGAGGAGGCTGTAGAAAGATGCTCACACCCCCCCCTCCTTTGCCCCCTGTTCTCAGGAAGCCAGCAGATGAGAGCTGGTTGTTGACATAACCAGTAATGATCAGTCACACACTGCTGCCAAGTTGCATGGGGCTGTGCAGTGAGCTGGTGGCATCCCCAGGGTGAAATGGGGAGGACAAATTGTGTTTAGAACCTGAAGCCATAGGTCACAGGTGGCCATGACAGGAGCCCGGGAGCAAGTGGGGACCGTGGGATGAGGGGGCAATGCCCTCTGGTGGCTCCAGTTTTATCTGCTTAGGAGGTTGGACTTGGCCTAGTTTCCGTGTCTGCCCCCCCTGGGCCCGCCTCTTAGCCTGTGGCTGCCCTTCCCAGGGATGTGGTAATCTTGGGGGCCTGGGGTCAAGCGTCTGTGAGCCCCAGGCATAGTGGGGAGCTGAGTCAGTGGGGCTTGGGCCTGCCCAGGGGGTGATGAGGTGGCGGCACCATAGGCTTGGAGCCTGAGCTCAATCTGGGCTCTGCCCCATCTCAGGGCACAGTTCATGCCTCCCTTTTCTCATCTGTCAAATGGGCCAAATAACACTACCTCCCGGGTGTTTATGAGAATTAATAAGACAAAGCATTTAGCTCAGTGCTGGCACACAAGGAAAGATCCAGAAATGTCAGCCAGGGGCCTGCCAGGATCAGCACTTTGCTGGCCTGATCTCACTGGCTGTTCGTGGCAGGGGAGGGGGGTTCTTAGGAGAGGGGAGGGGAGGTTCTGAGAGGTAGGAAGCAGAGGTGCTCACCCAGCGGGCTGCCAGGGGTCTGAGAGGGCGGATGTGGTGGCCACTCACTCCCTCCCTGCTCCTCTGCTTTCTCAGGTGACACCGGAAACTGGTACTCAAGTGACGAGGACGAGGGTGGGAGCAGCGTCACCTCCATCCTCAAGACCCTGAGGCAGCAGACGTCCAACCGACCCCAGGCTTCTGTCGGGGAGCTGAGCAGCAGTGGGCTGGGGGATCCCCGCCTCCAGAAGGGACACCCCCCAGGAGGCCGGCTGGCTGACCCCCGCCTCAGCCGGGACCCCAGGCTCACACGCCATGTTGAGGCTTCCAGCGGGTCAGGCCCAGGCGACACGGGGCCCTCCGACCCCCGGCTGGCTCGCCCCCTGCCTGCCCCGAAGCCTGAAGGCGGCCCCCATTCCAGCCCCGCAGGCCCCAGCGGCTCCAAGGGGTCTGGGCCGCCCCCTGCAGAAGAGGAGGAAGGGGAGCGGGCCCTGCGGGAGAAGGCCGTGAACATCCCCCTGGACCCCCTTCCCGGGCACCCACTGCGGGACCCGCGGTCGCAGCTGCAGCAGTTCAGCCACATCAAGAAGGATGTGACCCTGAGCAAGCCGAGCTTCGCCCGCACCGTGCTGTGGAACCCCGAGGACCTGATCCCCCTGCCCATCCCCAAGCAGGATGTCGTGCCCCCTGTTCCCGCTGCTTTGCAGTCCATGCCTGCCCTGGACCCCAGGCTGCATCGGGCCTCCACTGTGGGCCCCTCCAACCCCCGACAGCGCTCGGGCACCTCCACGGACCCCGGCTCATCCGGCTCCAACCTGCCTGACTTCGAGCTCCTCTCTCGAATCCTCAAGACTGTCAGTGCCACTGGCCCCTCCGCTGCCCCCGGCCCCAGCGACAAGCCCAGCGACCCCCGGGTACGGAAGGCTCCCACCGACCCTCGGCTGCAGAAATCAGCAGACTCTGCTGCCTCCTCCCGCGCTGCCAAGCCTGGCTCTGCTGAAGTACCCTCTCCAGCTGCCAGCCCCAGTGGGGAGTCCTCTCCCCCGGCCACCGCCCCCTATGACCCCCGAGTACTGGCGGCTGGTGGGCTGGGCCAGGGCAGTGGGAGCGGGCAAAGCAGCGTGCTGAGCGGCATCAGCCTCTACGACCCCAGGACTCCCAATGCAGGTGGTAAAGCTGCAGAGCCTGCTGCTGACGGGGCCACCCAGCCCAAGGGCCCCGAGGGCAATGGCAAGAGCTCGGCTGCCAAGGCCAAGGAGCCCCCGTTCGTCCGAAAGTCTGCCCTGGAACAGCCTGAATCAGGGAAGTCCGGTGCGGACGGGGGCTCCACCACAGCCACGGACAGATACAACAGTTACAACCGGCCCCGGCCCAAGGCTGCTGCAGCCCCCGCCTCCACCACGGGCACCCCACCACCAGAGGGCGCTGCACCCCAGCCCGGTGTGCACAACCTGCCAGTGCCCACCCTCTTTGGGACCGTGAAACAGGCGCCTAAGACCGGCTCCGGCAGCCCATTTGCTGGCAACAGCCCCGCCCGAGAGGGCGAGCAGGACGCGGGGTCCCTGAAGGATGTTTTTAAAGGCTTCGACCCCACTGCCTCCCCCTTTTGCCAGTAGGGCCAAGTCGGAGTGGCGCTGTCCCTCCCCCACCCTCCTGGGCCATGTTTAAGTGCAGCGCCCAGAGTTGGGGACTTGGGGGGAGGGGGTCTGGGTATTCTTCCTTTACTTTTTCCCTCTTTTTCTTTCGCTCTCGTTCTTGCTCCCCCCCCCCTTTTTTTTTTTTTTTTTTTTTTTTTTTTTTAGTAATACTTCCTTTTTAAAACATATAAATTGTATATAACCGTCTTCAGTTCTGGTCAGTGCTGCAGGGCTCCCGCCAAGAAAACCTACTTGTGCACACGAACAGTTTGCAAGTCACCAGCTGGTGTTCTGCCTGGCCAGCCCAATTTTCAGGGACTCCTTGAAGACTGGGGGTCCAGTAGGTTTTCTGGACACAGCTTGGCCCCTCCTCTTCCCCCCTCCTTGCAGGACAAAGTAGGCGTTGAGAAGGCCCTGAGCACTGCATGAGGAGGCGAGATGTAGCCAGGACCGAGGCAGGACCCGCTTAGGGGCCAGTGGGGGTGAAAGTTAACCAGGAAAGGAAAAGAGCCTGGGAGCTGCCCTGGAAGAAACAGCCCATTCCCGCCGCATCGCCTCTGGATTCGCACCTGGTCCCTCGCCAGCCTCAGCCTGTTCACCCTGAGCCCGCACCTCAGGCCTGGACAGAAGACGCCAGGGTGAGACAGGCTGGAGGCAGGGCTGGTATGGGGCAGGTCCCCGAGCTGCTTCCGGGAGGCAGGCCGCAGATGGCGTTTTCCGTCAGTATTAGCTCCTCTCCTGTCCTGTCTCGGCCATGCCCTTCTCCCCTTGTGCCAGGGGCTGTCCTGCTCCTCAGAAGCCAGAGCGCCCAGTGCTGGCCTGGCCTCTGGGGACAGCTCAAGGATCCGTGGCATGGCCGCCCACCAGGCCCCTGAGGAGGAGTCCTGGCGGTTCTGAGCAGTGTTTCTGTCTCCGCTCCCTTCGCCCCTCTTTGCGCCATATCTGTGGGGCCTGTGGTCTCGGTGTGTTTGGTTTCTTCTAAGCGACAGGTGCATAAGTTCAGAGGCGTGTCAGGGTGTGGGGTTGGGTACTCCCCTAAAAAGGACCTGGGAGCAGGCTGGAGAGCAGCCATGACGGGGTGGGGGCTGCTGGCCGCCTGGGAGCGGCACGAGGACCCCGCCTGCAGGTGAGGGTGTGGGACCGGAGACCTGTGTCCTGCTCCTGATCCAGCTGAGCCGGGAAGGGAGCAGGCCACTGCACCGGCTTCCATGGACCCGGCCTGGGAAGTGGGCGAGGCCTGTGCCACCAGGGGTCCTTCCCTCCTGTGTTCGTCTTTGCCGGCTTCTGCCTCTCGCCTCAGCCACCTCGCTTAAGGTCCCTGTCTCTCCCTTGCTAATAATGAGGAAACCTGGTGACCAGCCAAGGGTTCCCCCTCCCTGCACCTCGGGGTGGGAGGTGAACAGGCTGCAATACCACACCCCTCTCCCCAGGAAGAAAATAGTTGAGTTTGGGGCTAGAAGTGAAGGCCAGAGAGGCAGCAGCCCCACAGGGTCAGTGCGCTGTGATCAGGTTGGTTTGGTTTGTCTTTGTCTTTTGTTTTTTTAAACATTAGTGAGGTGTTTCTTCAGCCACCAGTGTTGGCCTTGAGCAGAGGGCTGCAGCCGTGGTGTTTGTACAGTAAATAAGAATACAGTGTGGCTGTGGGGTTTTCCTTCTCTGAGAATTTCCTTTTGTAAAAGCGAATTAAATAATTTTTTTAAACAAATTTGTGGATGAAATAGAAGCTGGAGCCCTCCTTGGATATTCAGCCTAAGAACCTCATGGGACTATGAATTTACCCAAACTTTTCATTTGCCATCAGGCCAAGCTTTTAAAAAAAATTGTTCTCTAACCAGGATTGTAACAAAAGTGTAAATACTATTTCAGAAAGTTGATGGTGCAAATATGTATATAACGTACTGTATTTTTACAATGATCGTCGCATGCCTCTATTCCACCCCCTTTTTGTACTCGGTATCTGTCTTCCAGAAACGTCACCTGCCCTTTCTCCTGTGGTCTCTTAATCCAATAATTGTATTACTGCCATTAAAGGATGCAGTTATTTTAAAAAGCCTGCCGTCTCCTGTTCCTCCTGCTCCTGCCGTGCTGTGCCCCGGGACTAACCAGAAGGGTGGGAGGCAGTCTTGGGGTGGGGGTGAACCTGCATCTGTTCCCTGATGCTGCCCCAGGGTGACATGCGTGATGACACCATGGGAATGGTGCCTCCAAACACCTGAGTGACTTCATCCCCTGGTTCCCTTGCTTGGCTTTGGGCCAATCAGTACACACAGGTCCACGGTGATCCACACAGGTCCGGTCCCGCCTGCACACCACTCTGGGACAGCTGGGCTTGTAGGGATGAGAGGGACTTGGAGCCCTAACTATAGATGGAACGTCTGTGTCCCCTCAGAAGCAATATGCTGCAGCCTGGGCTCCAGGGTGATGGCATTAGGAGGTGATCAGATCAGGAGGATGGGGCCCTCCTGGATGGGATTGGTGCCCTTAGTAGAGACTCACAGAGCTGTCTCGGCCGTGTCCTTGGCCCCTCTGCCCTGTGAGGACACAGCTTGATACGGCCAGCTGTGACTCAGGAAGCGGCTCTCAGCAGCCCAAACCCACCTCGTTAGCCCGGGCCTTATCATGATGTTTCTGCGAGGGCTGAGGGCGAGTGGGACTGAGCCATATCTCCTCTGGGCTTCCTTTGGCTTCTGTGTCCCAACTGTGACCTCACAGTTTTCCACGGCTGTTGTATAAACTAGACAAACTCAGTGGCTTAAAACACAATTTGTTGCCATTCTGGAGGTCACAGGTGTGACGTGGGTCTCACTGGGCTAACATCAAACTGTTCCCGGGACTGCATTTCTTTCTGGGAGAATGGAGATTATGTTTCCTTACGTTGCCAGCTTCTCAGGCCTCCTTCCTTCCTAGGCCAGGGCCCTCTTCCTCCACCTCAGAGCTCTGACCCTCCCCCTCGGCACAGCTCTGACCACAGCCGGGCACGGCTCTCTGCTTGTAAAGGCCCATGTGGTTAGAGTGGGTGATCTTCCCATCTGAAGATTCTCAGTCACATCTGCAAAGTCCCACTTGCCATGGGAATTACATATTCATGGATTCTGGGAATTGAGACATGGACACCTTTGAGGGGCTTTTTTTTTTTTAATCCTCACCCTAGGATATTTTTCCCATTGATTTTTAGAGAGTGGAAGGGAGAGAGGGAAGGAGGGAGGAAGGAGAGAAACACCGATATGAGAGAGACACACACTGATTGGTTGCCTCCAGCACGTGCCCCAACTAAGATGGGATTGGATCTGCAACCCAGGTACGTGCCCTTGACCAGGAATCAAACCCTAGACCCTTCGGTGCACAGGCTGGCGCTCTAACCGCTGAGCATCACTGGCCAAGGCCATTCTGCCCTTTATTTGGGATCCCCAAACATTTCTCCAGAAAGAGTTCTCATTGCCTTTACCCTGATTACTGTTCTAAACAGGTGAGCTCCAGGTGTGTGTCGGGAATTCAGAGGGCTGTCTCGGAAGTCCTTCTAACTCATCCGTGAAGATGACCTCACCTGTACCTCAGAACTCGGACTCAGCTGGCTTCCACAGACAGGAGCCCACCATCTCAGGTAAGAACGCCCACGAGACAGCTCCAGGCTGGCAGAGCGGGCAGCGGGCTCCAGGTGCACCCCGCTGGGGCCGTCTTTCCACACGGCTGGCCTTGGCCCCGGATGGCAATGTGGCCGGAGGGCCTGCCAGCCTTCTCCTCCCGCGGCGGGTACAGAAGCAGGAACGGAACTCTCCTCCTGCATCTCGCTCTTTTTTCCCCCTTAAGATTTTTAAATTGAGTTTTAGAGGTAGAAGAGAGGAAAGAGAAACATCGAGGTGAGAGCTACATCGGCATCAATTAGCTGAGGCATGCCCCCGACTGGGGATCCTGGCATGTGCCCTGACCAGGAATCGGACTAGCAACCTTTTGGTGCATGGGACAGCACCCAACCAATGGGGCCACAGTGCCATGGCTCCTCCTGTATCTCTCTCTTCTCTCTCTCTCTTGACTTCAATACAGAGAGGAAGGGAGAGGGAGGGAGAGATAGAAACATCAATGATGAGAAAGAATCATTGATCAGCTGCTTCCTGCACGCCCCCTACTGGGAATTGAGACCGAACCCCAGGCGTGTGACCCTTCAGTCCACAGGCTGACACTCTTATCCACTGAGCCAAACCAGCTCGGGCCTCCTGCATCTCTTTATGACCAAGGAAACGTGCCGCGCCAGCACGGCCAAGGGTGACCCTGAGTGGGGCGGCTGGAAGGCTTAGAAAAGACAGACAAGAGAAGGAAGGCTGGGTCTCGGTGGGACACCGCTTCTCTGAGAGACAGCGACCACGCCCACAAGCCGTGTCTTTATTTTATAGCAGATGCCACGAGGCAAAGTAAGGGCATGGTCAAGATGTTTACAACGTTCTCCTGGGTTTCCATCCTACTCAACTACGTGCACCTGAACTCTATCAAGCCCACATCACTCAGGCACGTGGGGCCACGTGTTCAGACCGTAGGTTCAAGCTGACAACTGCAGCTGTTGGCGATCATTGTGCTGGGAGGGCCCTGCCCTCCAAGCTGGGACTTGTACGTGGCAATGAGAGGACTGTGCCCGCTCATCAGTCTGAGGCTTAAATCTGTCCAAAACCCGGTAGCTGCACCCCATAGTAACACTTGCCGGACTGCCCAATGTCTTCTCAGGAAGTTCAGGAACAGGAACGCCATGCACAGCTGGGGAGGTTGTGACTGCTCCAAAGCAGTGGAGTGAGCAAGTGTGGGCTGACATCCAGCTTCCATCAGGCTCAGCAAGCGCTGCGCCCGCACGTGGGGCCGCGCGGCCTGGCAGGGCCCTGCTCCTCCCGTTTCTCAGGAATACGGACAAAGATGAATGGGTAAATAAAACGTGGTCTATCCAGACAACGGCATATTAGTCATACAAAGGAATGAAGCACTGATCTGTGCTACGACGAAGGTAAACCTTGAAAACAGTACACTGAATGAAAAAAGGCGCAAAGGCCGCGTACTTGATGATTCCATTTCCAATGAAATGTCCAGAATCAGCAAATCCACACGCAGCAAGTAAATGAGTGGTTGCCAGGGCCTGGGGGAGGGGAGCAAGTATGGGTGGGGACTGACTGCTAATGGATGGGGTTTCTTTTAGGGACAGTGAGACGTTCTGGAGTTAGTGATGATGGTTGCCCAGCCTTGCAAGTATACTAAAAACCATCAAATTTAAAAGGATGGATTTGATGGTATGTGAGCGTCGACCTATGAACCAGGAGGTCACGGTTCATTTTCCGATCAGGGCACATGCCCGAGGTGCGGGCTAGATTCCCAGTGGAGGTGTGCAGGAGGCAGCCTATCAATAATTGTCATCATTGATGTTTCTCTCTCCCTCTCCCTTCCTCTCTGAAAGCAACTAAAAAATATTTTTAATTAATTAATTAAAAAGTCAATAGCATTCTTCAATAACCAACTGGGAAGTTAACAGAAAATCAGATAATCTTACCCAAAACAATCGAAGTTATAAGGAATCTAGGATGAAAAACCTACGAGAACTTTATGGAAATGGCAAATAAAAACAGCTGCAGCCCGGCCGGTGTGGCTCAGTGGTTGGGTGTCACTGGTAGATTCCCAGTCAGGGCATATGCCCCAGGTTGCAGAATCAATCCCCAGTAGGGGGCACGTAGAAGAGATTCTCTCTCACTGATGTTTCTTTCTCACTCTCCCGCTCTCTATAAAACCAATAAAAACATTAAAAAAAAAACAACAATAACAGATCCAGACTAAGATAAAAAGAAACTTTATTCAAAAAGACCATTGCTTGGGGAGCAGGCTCCTTCTCAGATATCTGCAAGCATCTCACAATCGAACAGAAACAGGCGTTGCTTCTCTGTGGTAAGAGGGGTTTGCGGTGAAAGCAAGTTGGGGAAGTTAAGTAACTGACTAGTGTGGTCCACAGGAAACTCTGGAGAAACTGACCCGGCAGGTTTCAGTCCAGAGCTGGTTAGGAGTTGGGGGAGCCGCCTGGCGCAGGCTGTGGAGGAGAGCAGCCCCAGCACAGTTTGTTCAGGGTCAAACGGGGGGTGAGGAATGAGCGATCGTGAGCACAAAATGTCAGACTTCCGTTGATGGAGTTAAAGGACAGCCTGAATCAAGGCCTGATCTGTGGGTGACAACTCGACACTGTCCTTCCCGTCATACTCCAAAGCGTCCTGCCACAGAAGCTGGTTGCTGATCTCTTTGGTGCACTGTTGTGCTCACAGTTGTTGGAACCATCCTGACATCTGGTGAGCTCTTGATAAAAATATATTCTTTTAGGCCCTGGCCTGCTAGCTCAGTGGGTTAGAGCATCCTTCGATGCCAAGGTTGCAGGTTCAAACTCCCGGTCAGGACACAAAGAAGAATCAACCAATGAATGCATAAATAAGTGGAACAACACAGGATGTTCCTCTCAAATCAATAACTAACATTTTTAAAAATATATATGTAGATATTTTTTAAAAGGTGGCCAGAGTGACCTTTTCTTTTATCTACACGAATAAAAGAGTAAGATGCAAATTGACCGCACCTTTGCAACACCCACCAGCCAATCAGGAGTGAGTATGCAAATCGACCCAACAGAGATGGTGGGCTAATTTGCATACGCAGGTGCCAAGTGGCCAGGGCTGGATGGGATGCTTGTGCTGTCGCCATGGCAACGATGCAGGCGTTCTGCACCACCCCAGCTGCTCTGGGCCTCTGGGCAGAGTGGGAAGGCGAAAAGGCAGCTCCGGCCTGGAGCCAAAAGGCAGCTCTGGCCTGATTGAAGGCAGTGCTGGCAGCCAGGGAAAGGAAGGCCCATTCTTGCATGAATCTTCATGCATCGGGCCTCTAGTAGATATATAAATATATATGGAGAGTGGCCAAAGCACTTGGAGAGGTTCAAGCCTCGGACTGATGAGAGGGCACGGTCCTCTCATGGCCAAGCCACGTGCAACTCCCAGCACAATTATAGCCAAAGGCTATGGTTGTAAGCTTGATCTTATGGTCCGAACCTGTGGTCCCACATGGCTGAGTGATATGGGCTTGATAGAGTTCAGGTGCGTGTAATTAAGTAGATTCAAAACCCATGAGAATGTTGTAAACATTTTGCCATGCCCTTACTTTGCTGTGTGGAATCCTATCAAATAAAGAGGGAATATGCTAATTGACCATCACTCCGTCACAAAGATGGTTGCACCCACAGCTGAGGCCAAGTTCCCGTAAGGAGCCTTAATGAACAATCAGCAGGGACCTGAGGCTGCGCCCTCCCCCTCCGCCTTGGGGCTTGACAGGGGACCTCAGGCTGTGTCCCCCACCCAGCAGGGCTTAACAGGGGACCTCAAGGTGCGCTTCCCATCCTGGTGCTGGGCTAGGGGACCTCAGGCTGCTCCCCTCGCCCCAGCACCAGGCCGGGGGACCTCAGGCCACACCCTCCACCCAGCAGGGCTTAACAGGGGACCTCAGGCCGCGCCCCCCACCCTGCAGGGCTTGACAGGGGACCTAAAGATGCACTTCCCGTCCTGGTGCTGGGCCGGGGGACCTCAGGCCGCGCCCTCCACCCAGCGGGGCTTGACAGGGAACTTCAAGGTGCACCGCCAGTGCTGGGTCCAGGGAACTCAGACCTGAGGCTGCGGCCCCCCTGCCAGGGGGGCTTGATGGGGTACCTGAGGCTGGGCCCCCCTCCCGGTGCTGGGCCGGGGGACCTGAGGCTGCGCCTCCCTGCCTGGCAGTGCTTGACAGGGGACCTCAGGCCATGCCCCTCACCCAGTGGGGCTTGACAGGGGATCTCAGGCTGTGTCCCCCACCTGGCATGGCTTGACGGTGAACCTCATGGCACGCCCCCCGCCCTGTTCTGGGCTGGAGGACTTCAGGCCACACCCCCGTCCTGGTGCTGGGCCAGGGGACCTGAGGCTATGCCCTCTGCCTGGCAGGGCTTGACAAGGGTAGGACTGGCTGGGTCTGGATCTAGCCCAATGTGCGGGGGGAGGGTGCCGGCCGGGTCTTGGGTCTCACGCAATTTTGAGGTGCATGTGGGTGGGCGGGGACTTGACTCTGGTTCCCATGGTGTGCCCCAGACTCTGATAGGAGAAAGGTTTTCATTTACATTTTACTAATATTCTTTCATCTCTGACACTTCTATTGTAGAAAAAGGGCAAATAGCAATATTAAATTATTTCCTCTAATTAATCCCCTTTTAATGTGCACGAATTTCATGCACTGGGTCACTAGTCTGGCTATAAAATAAAGACACGGCTTTCAGGCTGTGGCACTGTCGCTAGCTCTCCATCAGAGAGGACAGCAACCCACCCAGACCCAGCTTTCTTCTGTTGCCTGTCTTTTCTCGGTCCTTTACCGCCCCCACTCGGGCTCACTGAACCTGGATGAGCTGGCTCGGCACATGTGGAGCCCAATGTGGGGCTGAGTATGCCATGGCCATGCCAGCTCGGCATATATATATTATTGATTTCAGAGAGGAAGGGAGAGGGAGAGAGAGACAGAAACATCAATGATGAGAGAGAATCATTGACCGGCTGCCTCCAGCACGCCTCCCAGTGGGGATCGAGCTCACAACCCAGGCATGTGCCCTGACCGGGAATTGAACCGTGACTTTCTGGTTCACAGGTTGGCACTCAACCACTGAACCTCGCCAGCTGGGATATATATATTTAAATATTTTTAAATATATTTTTAATAGTTGACCTATAAAATTGTATAAGTTTAAGCTGTACTGTGTGTCAATTTGATCCATGTTGATGTATCTAATTCCAATTATGTATTGCAACATGATTACCACCGTAGCTTTAGCTAACATCTCCATCATTACCATTTCCTTCTCGTGGCAAATAATTAAATACATTCATTGGAAAAAATACCAATGCCTGGTCAGATGCTGACTGCATGGCCTGGCACGGGCTGAGCATTAGTCTTTAGCTCAGGCTCCTGATGATCTGCGGTGGAGGCATCCAGCCAGCGGTAAGATCTGTCTCTTTAAGAAGGGTTTGTTTTCTCTGCCCTGACCCTTTCTGACATTCCATCTTCCCCCTCCCCTCTGCCATGTACACCATTTCACCAGCCAAGAATGTGAACAATGTGTCTCACATATTTTCAGTTTCCACTTAATCCCATTTAATGCTTAGCATTTGTGGCCAGCGGGCAGGGGACCATCCAGGACAGCCCATTGAACGCCCTCCCCAAGGGTGGCCCCTCCCTAGCTCTCTAACCTGTAGCCCCCTCCACAAAATGCAAGCTCTCCACAGGAGAGGAAGGGGCAGGGGGCAGGGGCCTGGGCCAGCAGGGTGGAGAGCTGCTGAAGGGTTTAGGGGGAGACATCACTGGGTACTCATTTAAAACATCCCGTGGTTGCCCTGGCTGGTTTGGCTCAGGGGGTAGAGCGTCAGCCTGCGGACTGAAGGGTCCCAGGTTCGATTCTGGTCAAGGGCACATGCTTGGGTTATGGGCTCAAGCCCCAGTAGGAGGCCTGCAGGAGGCAGCCAATCAATGATTCTCTATCATCTATCTCTGCCTCTCCCTTCCTCTCTGAAATCAATAAAAATATATTTAAAGCCCTGACCAGGGTGGAGTGTCGGGCAGTGGACTGAAAGGTCCCGGGTTCGATTCCAGTTGAGGGCATGTACCTGGGTTGCAGGCTTGATCCCCAGTGGGGGTTGTGCAGGAGGCATCAGATCGATGTTTCTCTCTCATCGATGTTTCTAACTCTATCCCTCTCCCTTACTCTCTGTAAAAAATCAATAAAAATATATTATAAAAAAAATAAAATATATATATATATATATATATATATATATATATATATATATATATATATATATAAAACATCCCGTGGCTGCTAGTTTTCCACCGAGCAGCAGCACCGTGCTCTAAAGAGATACATCAGCCCTGGCCTGGTTTGCTCAGTGGATGGCGCGTCGACCTGTGGACTGAAAGGTCCTTGTCATCCAGGTTGCTGCTCACGTGTCACACCCTCCAACACGTGTCATGTGTCACAACAAACAGGTGTGAGTGGATCACAGTTTGTGTGGGTCAGGAGTCCCCCAGGCCAGTGCCTCTGCCTCTGGGTCGCTCACGAGGTTTGGGCCAGGCAGCGATCACCCGAAGACTTGACAGGGGCCGGGGGTCCGCACTCTGTCACCCCCACAGCAGCCGTCGCTCACGCTGACCCGCCCTGACTGCTGGAGGGGACAGGCGCCCAGTGTGAGCAGCACTGGGGTCATTGCAGGCTGGCTGTCGTGCTGTCTCACTCTCTGCCGCATCACCCCACTTCCTTTGGTTACTCCTCAGGGAGTATATTTTCCCATTGATTTGACAGAGAGTGGAAGGGAGAAGGAGAGACAGAGAAACATCGATGTGAGACACATTGATTGGTTGCCTCCTGCGTGCACCAGGACCAGGGCCGGAGAACCTGCAACCAAGGTACGTGCCCTTGACCAGAATCCAACCCAGGACCCTTCAGTCCTCAGGTGGATGCCCTATCCCAAACCGATTAGGACCTTACTTTATTTTCTTTATGGACTTAACACTTTACAGATTTTTTATTGTTATTTATTTATTTTTAAAATATATTTTTATTTATATATATATATAATTTTTTTTTTTTACAGAGAGGAAGGGAGGGGGACAGAGAGTTAGAAACATCGATGAGAAACATCGATCAGCCGCCTCCTGCACCCCCCCCCTTACTGGGAATGTGCCCACAACCAAGGTACATGCCCTTGACCAGCATCGCACCTGGGACCCTTGAGTCTGCAGTCCGACGCTCTATCCACTGAGCCAAACCAGTTAGGGCAATTGTTATTTATTTTTAAAAATGTATTTTTTATTTCAGAGAGGAAGGGAAAGGGAGAAGGATAGAAACAATGATAAGAGAGAATCGTTGATCGGCTGCCTCCTGCACACCCCTTACTGGGGATCGAGCCGGCAACCGGGTATGTGCCCTTGACCGGAATCGAACCCAGGACCCTTCAGTCCACAGGCCGACCCTCCATCCACTGAGCCAAACCAGCTAGGGCTTATTGTTATTTATGAATTTTATGGAGGGAAAGGGACAGAAAGAGAGAGAGAGAGATCGATTTGTTGTTCTTATTTACGCATTCATTGGTTGCTTCTTGCTTGTTCCTTGATCAGGGATAGAACCCACATCCTTGGTGTATTGGGACGACACTCTAACCATTGGACACACTGGCCAGGGCCTGGATTTTTACGCTAATTCTTCTTTGTCCCTCTTCCCCAATAGTGTCATGTCTATAGGCTGGGACACATCATTTTGCGTGTGTGTTTTGCTCACTGTTGTATCCATAGTGTCAAGCAGAGCTTGGTACATTGTAGACACTCGATAAACATTTCCTGAATTAGTAACAGAGAAGCTACTCTGAGCTGGCTTCAGCTGCCCAGGGAAAGACAGCATGATCTGGGCTGGGAATGGAGAGAAAGAGAGAGCTGTTGACAGTGTCGCCTGCTCATTTTCAAGTTTCCCATCTGTCCCTGCCACAACCACCGTCCCCAGGGCAGCAGAGTGACCTAGAACAGAGAAATTGAACAGTGCCTGCCCCCTGCTCACATTCCTCAGGCTCAGTTGGTTGGCTGTTGTCTCATGCACCGAAGGTCGACAGTTCGATTCCCGGTCAGGACACATGGTTGATTAGAAATGATGAGAGTGGAAATCTTTGCTTTGTTTCCAGTCTTAAGGGGAAAGCAGTCAATACGTCATCACTACGAATGATACTGGCTGTGGACTTGTTTATAAATGCTCTGTATCACATTGAGGAACTTTAGGGAAGAGAACTTTGTCCGTTTTTTTTTAAAATATGTTTTATTGATTTTTTACAGAGAGGAAGGAAGAGGGATAGAGAGCTAGAAACATTGATGAGAGAGAAACATCGATCAGCTGCCTCCTGCACCCCCCCCCACTGGGGATGTGCCCGAAACCAAGGTACATGCCCTTGACCGGAACCAAACCCGGGACCCTTCAGTCCGCAGGCCGATGCTCTATCCACTGAGCCAAACCGGTTTCGGCAGAACTTTGTTTTGTTTACTGATTAATACCTAACGTGTAGCATAATGCAGATAGGAAGCAAATACTCAGTAAGTATTTGTTGAATGAAAGAATGAATGAGCCCTAGCTGGTTTGACTCAGTGGATAGAAGGATCTTGGGTTTGATTCAGGTCAAGGGCATATGCCTGGGTTGTGGGCTCGATCCCCAGTAAGGGGCATGCAAGAGGCAGCCGATCAATGATTCTCTCTCATCATTGATGTTTCTACTCTCTCTCCCTCTCCCTTCCTCTCTGAAGTCACTAAAATATATTTTTTAAAAAAGAACTATGTCCATCGGAAGCTGATAGACGGATGGCAGAGACAGATAATGCAGAGATCATTATGACAGTGTAGTGAGGACTGTGAACATCAATAAAGGAAAACCTAACTAAAATTAAGTTGGGAGGCCAGAAGGGGAAGCTCTCACACAGTACCACTTGATGTCAATTACAAGAAGAATTGTCAGTTACAGACAGGACCAAGCAAGAAAAAAAAGTCAACAGGAAAGAATCTCTATACATAAAAAAGCATAATATGCAAATCCACCGGACAGCAGAACGACGGGTTGGCTATGATGTGCACTGACCACCAGGGGGCAGATGCTCAATGCAGGAGCTGCCCCCAGCCTGCAGGCCCCGATTGCCCAATGGGGAACTGGGAGCCAGGGGTGGGTGGTGAGGGACGCCTGGCCTTGATCACAGGCCAGGCCTAGGGACCCTACCCATGCACGAATTTCGTGCGCGGGACCTCTAGTCAGTTATAAGCCCCAACAGGAAAAGACGTCCATTGCATCTCCTAGGAGAAATCGACTACCCCATCAGCTCAGCCAATGAGAAACCGTCATCTCCCTGAACTCTCCTTTTTCTCCAATGGATTTCCCAACCTCTTCCTTTTTCTCTTAAATAATGTTTCTCTCCTTTGTTAGACTTGCCTATGGTTTTTGTATAACTTGTTTGCCCAAATTGCAATTCTTTGCTATTCCCAGATAAACCCATTTTTGCTGATAAAACAAAACAGAACAAAAACTACTGTTTTATTTTTAAGGTCAACAGGGGATATATAAAGACTTGTGTGGACCCAGAGGCAGAAGCCAGAGGCTGCAGTTTGACAATGAGAGCGGGTCCTTCCTGGCTCCGGCATGGGCTTACACCTACAAGGAAACTACAATGGCTTATAGCAGGCAAGTTTGGAAACAGCCTAGTCCCTGGGATCACTTATGATGTATCAATATGAACCACTGAACTTGATTTTGTGGGACACAGTGGGAACTGGCTGGCTGGGGCTCAGGGTGGGAATTACTTTTTTTAAAAAAATTTATTGATGTAAGAGAGAGAAACATCGATTTGTTGTTCCACTTATTTACAAGTTCAATGGTTGGTTTCTGTATATGCCCTGGCCCAGGATCAAACCCACAACCCTAATGTATGGGAAGGATACTCTAACCAATTGAGCTACCTGACTAAGGCTGCTAATTACTTTTCATCAGACGTTTTTGTAACTTTTGCATCTTGTCCCATATTCAAAATAAATGTCTTTTAAAATTAGGCTGTGGAAAAATAACCAATACCACTGATTTATTGTTATGTGAAAAAAAATTACTTATCGAAGGGCATCTTATTTTACATCTGCATAGAAAAAAGACACGACAGGACTATAACAAAATATAGCAGTAACCGCTCATTGGTGGGATTTATGGTGAATTGCACTTTCTCCTCTGGGCTCTTCGAGATCTTGCAAAAGTTCTAAATTAAGAGTTTTGGGATTTTGGCTATTGGAATTCAAGTTATTAACAAAAACTACAAGTCCCGGCAGTCATCGCGCCTCCAGCTTCTGAAGACCCGCCTTCCTCCGGCACAGTGATCACTGGGATTCCTAGTCCAACAGCTGAAGCTGGGTGGGACGCCTAGTACCGGCACAAATGAGAGGGGCGGGAATTGCTGCCATTCTGACCAATGGATGGCGCGCACTGGGCCTCAGTGACGTGCGAACAGCGAGTGGGTGAACCTCTAAGTGTGATTGATGTGTATTTTAGCCTACGGGCGGCTTGTGAGGCGGAGCGCTACGCGGCGGTCGTAGTGCGAACCATGGGAGGCGGCTGGTGGTGGGCTCGGGCCGCCCGCCTGGCCCGAATACACTTCCGGGGGCTGCCGCTGCCGCCTCCGCGGCCCCGGAGCGGGGGCGCCCGGGGGTCCTTCGCCCCTGGTCACGGCCCCCGCGCCGGGGCCTCGCCGCCCCCCGTGTCCGAGCTGGACCGCGCGGACGCCTGGCTCCTCCGGAAGGCTCTTGAGACAGGTGTGGGGCTGGGGCGAGGGTCGGCCGGCTGCAGACGGACGGGGGTCGGGATGGACAGGCTGTCCGCGCGCGCGAGTGGGAGAGGGAGTGGGGCATCTGCTGGAAACTGGGCCCGGACTAGGGAGGGAGAAGGCTTCCGTATACGCGCAGGGAAGTGCTGGCTGCAGAGCGCAGTGTGTCCGCATAGGAGAAGGGCTTGTGGGTGGGACAGGGCAGTGGGTTGCAGTGGGGATCGGAGAGGCCGGGCGGGCTAGGACGGGCATCCGGAAGAAATTGTGCTGTCGGGACGAGAGAGGCCGCCAAAGAAGGCCAAGGGCGGGGGAGTGTCTACAGCGGGGTCCACGATGGAGGGACCAGTTCGCATTGAAGTGGGGACCACCCCGCCTAAGGCGGGAGTGTGGATCGATACCGAAGAGGGGGAAGTTCCTGATTGGAGGAGGTACAACCAGTAGAAAGAAAGCTATGGGCTGATTGGAGGGCGAGGTGATCCAGGCTACAGGGGGCGGGGCCTCATACCAGGCTGGGAGAGGACTGGGCTAAGAGGATGTAGGGTTGGGGAGTTTGTAACCCAACTAGCGTGTTAGCACTACACAAGGATGTGGAAGCCATCACGCCTGGGCCAGGGAACAGTTTGTGTCAGGAGGTCTGAGAAAGAAGTGAGAGGGCAGCCAATGGGTGGGGGCTGACCAAGATGACATCTTGGGGTCTTCCTGTCCTCAGATTTAAATTCTGCAATTTTGGTTCCAGGTCCTGCAGATTTTGCAGACTGTCTTGAATATTCGGTATTGCAGAGTTTGGGGAAGCGGGGCTCAGAGATGGAGAAAATAGAGGGTTTGGGGGAATAGGGTTATTGTGGGGGCGGGGGGGTGGGAGGGGGAGGCTGCCAAGACATGGTGGGGATTTGGAGCAGGATGGGGTGGTGGGATGACAAGCCCCTCAGTTTGACTGTCTGGGCTGAGGCACTTTGGGGGCAGGGTGCGGCTGGTGCTGATTCTTTCCCATCTCCCCCGTCCCTCCAAGCCTTCCTCTCCTGGTTTCGAAATGGCCTCCTGGCATCCGGCATCGGGGTCATCTCCTTCATGCAGAGTGACATGGGCCGGGAAGCTGCCTATGGTGAGTGTAGGGTCCCTCCCGCCTCATCGCCCCAATAGTACGTATAGAACCCCTCATTCTTCCTCCACCAGAAGCCATCTCACCCTCACTTGTGTCCACCTCCCACGCACCCCACTGCCCATCAGAGTGGGTGGTCCAGGGCATGGTTGTGGGTCTGCCCCTCCAGTCTGACTTCTCAACAAAGATGAGGGTCCTAGTCCCAGGCCCTGCCCTGCCCCTCCAACTCTGTCTTTGCTCTCAGACCCCCACCCTTTCTCTGATCCTGGACCCCACCTCCAAGTCCTTGGCACCCCTCTGCTACCGTCTCACGCCCAGTGCCGTGGCTCTGTACCACCCCTGACCCCTGCTCTGTCCTTGAGTTTGCCCCATCCCACTCAGCCCACCTCAGTCCCCTGACACCCCGTTTCCAGGACCTGCCTCCCCCTCGGCCTTCCTCCCTAACCCCTCCCCCACCCGGGACCCCAGGCCTCTCCTTCATTGATCCTGGCTTCCGCCCTCTCCCACAGGCTTCTTCCTGCTGGGTGGCCTGTGCGTGGTGTGGGGCGGCGCCTCCTACGTGGTGGGCCTGGCATCGCTGCGGGGACCTATGCAGCTCTCGCTGGGGGGCGCGGCTGCAGGCGTGAGTGCCGTGCTGGCCGCGGGCCTGCTCTGGGCCTGTGCCGTCGGCCTCTATATGGGCCAGCTGGAGCTGGACGTGGAACTGGTGCCTGAGGACGATGGGACGGCCGCTGCGGAAGGCCCAGATGAAGCAGGACGACCACCGCCGCCGGAGTGAGCAGCAGGGCCAGGGGGAAGGACCGAGGACCTGAGGCCTGGGGCCGCCTCAGACTGGCCAGGGTCCAAGGACCAGGACATTAAACCTGACCCTTCCCTTCCTCCAAGTGGTGGTTCCTGTGACGGGAAGGCTGGGCCTGCAGGGGGGTGGAGGGATGAGGGAAGGGGTGGGAGGAAGGAGAGGGGCTCCACAGCCCCCAGAGACCAAGCCACAGACGGGGAGCAGGTCTTTAATTCTTAGAGAGTGCTGATGGTCTGAGAGCCCTGTCCCCCACCCCCTTCGGGCCTGCACCCACCCCCCAGGGTCCAGCTCTGTAGGAGGCTCTCCTAGTCATCAGTCCCCCTTCCGCTGCACCCTGGTGCCTGTGGGTCCCGGGTAGGGCACGCCCAGGGGTGGATAGAAGGCCTCTGGGAAGGGGGGGCCTGGGCCCAGCCTCTGCAGATGTGGGTACAGGAGGCCCAGCTCTGTGGGGCCATAGCGGATGGTGCTAGGTGTGCACAGGCCCCGCACAACGGGGGGCAGGAAGCCCGCATGGAGCAGGGAAGGTGAGGTGTCGCCAGGAGGCACCAGGCCCCACGGCCGCACGAGGTCCTGCTTGTGGGCCCCTGCCCGGATGACAGAAGTGAACTCGCGCCGTGGCGGGGCTGGGTGGCCAGCTGGCTCCTCGTCTCCGCTGTCCTCCGGGTCTTCCGGGTCCCCACGGCCAGGCTCCACTTTGATGCACTTGCCCTGGGTCGGGGGGGCCCCCTCCTCATCTGGGAGGGCAGCCTGCTTCCCTTGCACTGGAGGAACTGGCTCTAGAAGATGTGAAGGGCGCTGGGTGTGTGCGTGCCCAGCCCTCCGTCTAGCCATCTGTGGAAAGGCTCAGTCGGTCTCTGCTGGGCTGGTTTCACCCCAGGGGACAGACCCCTGGCTCCTCTGGAGACATGTTTTGGTTGTCATAACTGGGGAGGAGGGTGCTCCTGGCATCCGGCAGAGAGAGGTCAGGGGTGCTGCTGAGGACCCCACAATGCACAGGACAGCCCCCAAGCCAAGGTCGCCTGGTCCCTAACGGCAGTGGAGCAGAGACTGGGAAACCCTGGGCTAGCCCGGGGCTAAGGGATGCGCCCTGTCGACGCCATACAACGCACGGGCCGCTGGCTGCCTCTGGCTACAGATGCTTGAAGTGTGGCGAGAGGGACTGAGAACCTGAATTTTTCGTTTCAGTGTAAGTAGCCGGCCCTCTGTGGCTAGCGGCTTCTGCCTGGACAGCCCAGGCGCCGGGGCGGCTGGGAGCCTGCGGGCCGGTGCAAGGGGCTCACCTGGGGGTTCCGGCTCAGGGCTGCCTGCACCCTCGCGGGCCGCGCTGCCTGGAAGCTGGAAGGCGTCCAGAGGGGTGTGGCCACCCTCCGCTCGGCTGCGAGGAGACGGGGTTGGAGCCAGGTTCCTGGGTGAGGGTACATGCCTCTGCCCCCCTCCCCTGGCTTGTGGGTGTAGACTTCCCCCTCCCCATCTGATGCAGAACACGCCCCCCCCCCCCCCAGTGAGTATAGCGTCTCCACCCCAAAGCACTCAGGCCTCGTGAGGACCCCAGACTCCAAGTTGGCTTGTGGCCCAGCTTGGCCCCACCCCTAGGCCACACGGTGCGGCCCCTGGCTGTCACTCCGAGGTGTCCCCCAGGCTCCTGCTGCTCCACTGGCACCAGTGTCTTTCTGCCGAACTGCTGCCCCTCTGGGCCGGTCCCGGCCCAGCAAAGGCAGAGGCGTGGCCACCTCCTCACCTGCATGGCCTGGCCTTTCCCAGGACCTGCCCCGCGTCCTCCCTCTTCACAGCAACCAGGGCGGGGGAGGGGCCTTTCCAAAAGCAGGTTGGACTGTGACCCGCTCCAGCTCTAACCCCCGCCATGGCTCCCCAGTGCCCCAGGATCAGGTCCAGACTCTCAGCCTGGCCCTGCGGTCGCCTCAGACCGGCCTCTCTGTCGTCCGTCCGCTCTCCACTCCTCTGCTTCCTGCTTCCAGCCCTTTGCTCTCTGTCCCGCCCCCTTCCTGCTTCAGCCCCCTCCGGGCTTGTCCGTTCTAGAAGCCCTCTTTGTGGGCCCTCCTCCCCAGGTGGGGAGAGGCAGTAGAGGCCTCTGGAAGGGGCCCCAGCCCCTGTGGGATGGGCGGGTGCAGCCCTCACCTGAGCACGTAGCTGACCCAGAGCACGTGGCGCTCCCCCGGGCTCTTCCCGCTCACAGCCACGGTGGCCACGGACTGCAGCCACACAAAGCCCCCCGCGCGCTGCAGCCAGCGGTAGTAGCCGGTCACCACCTGGCCCTTGTCCAGCACTGGTCCCAGCCAGGGGCCGGAGGGGCCAGAAGGGTTGGGGGAGACGGACAGGTGGACAGGCAGAGGGAGATGAGACAGGTGGGCAGGGAGGCGGGCAGAGAGGAGACGAACGGGGCAGGGAAAGATGGGGAGGCAGGTGCAGAGAGGGACAGACGGGGAACAGGAAGGATGAGAGGGTGGAAAGAGCAAGGCCATATACAGAGGGGCAGCCCGTCAGAAGGCAGCACCGGTGTTGGGGGTGGGTCAGAGGCCCGCAGCCAACCCCGCCCCCACCGCGCCGGCCCCTGCTCAGGGCTCCCGCTGCGCTTCTGCGCCGAGCGGAGCCCCTGGAGTTGGTAACAGGAGGGACGTGATCACCCCGAAGCAGGACTTCCGGGGAGCGGGGCCTGAGGCCTGGGGAGGCATAGGCAGGGGAGGGTCCTCACGGTCCAGGTGGCTCTGGCGGATCCTGGCTGCATCCTGTCCGTGGATAAACTGGTAGCAGCTGCGGCCCACCAGCTCCGCGGGCCTCAGGTCCATGTGCTCGCTGACTCTGAGGGTGGGGGCAGGGGGAGGGCCGGGTTGCCTCTGCAGTCCCCTAGGGTCGCCACTCTTACTCTGGAGGCTCCGAGCCTCCGTTTCCCCTCTACAAACTGCAATCGCGTCTCTCCTGGCGTGGCTCTAGGCATTCGGCAGGTGGCACCCAGGCGAGGGTCCCATCTCACTGTCTCATTGCCCCACCGCGCGCAGGAGAAAGAGCGGATGCGAGAGGAGGGACCCGGGGGGCCGAGAGATGGGCTGGGAGGCGCGAAGCTCTGCTGAGGGCGCCCCGAAGGGAGCGCGTGGACCTCCGAAGGCACAGCCTTCCGTCCCCAGAGCCGCCCCCCCAAGTCTACCCCTCCCCCTCAGCTGCTCTTCCGCCTCCCGCGGCCCCCCCAGTGCCCAGCCCCTCGGTGCGGGTGCGTCCCACCCCATACCTGCTCTCACAGGCCAGGATGGTGAGCCCCAGGCTGAGCCGGAAGACGATCATGTGTCCGTGCAGTGGCAGCTCAGCCAGGGGGGCCGGGGGCAGCGTGTGGCCGAGGGCCACGAGGCCCAGGGCGCGGGCTCGGAGGCGACCGGTCACGTGGATGACCTGTGGGGGCGGGGGGTGCGCTTGGAGGAGGGGCGGGGGTGGGGGGAGAGGCTCCTGCTGTCGCCCGCAGGCGCTGGGTGCGGGACAGGGCCCGCAGGAGTGCGGGAGCTCCCCCCATCCCCCCCGCCCCCCGGGCAGCGAGGACTTGGAGTCAGAGGCTGTGCCAGGAGCTCACCCCACCTTGTACCCCGAGGCCTTGACGTGCAGACCGCGCTTGGTGAGGGTGGATTTCATGCGGATGAAAAAGGAGCGCTCCTGGGCCCGGGAGGAGGGCGACACCTCGGGGGGGCCGGCCTCTGGGGTGGAGTGAAGGAGAGTTGTGGGGTGCTGAGGAGGAAACACACCTAGGCGCCCCCTCCCCGCCCTCTTCAGAGCGAGCCAGAGGCGGGTCAGGGCCGCACTCGGGCCCACGCACCTGACAGTTCTACAAGCTCCTTGGCGTCTACACTGAGCTCCCTCCAAGCAGCGGCCTTTCTAAGCTCAGCTCTGACTCCGTCCTTCCGCCCCGAAGCTGCCGGGGCTCCCAGGACCCTGGCGCGGAAGCCCAGCTTCTCCCTGGGACCTAACACTTGGGCAAGAACTGCGTCCCACTGACACCCTCTGAGGTCAGCCACCTCCTCTGGGAAGCTCCCCTGACCCCCCGCCCCCCAGGTCGGATCCTGTCTCGGGGCTTACACCACTCCTGCCCCAGCTGGGCATAGCCACCCTTCACTGGATGGTGAGCCCTGGAGGGTGGGGCTGGGCTGTTGTCACCACTGTGTCCCCAGCCCTGCCCAGCACAGAGCAGGGCATCAGGGTGTAGCAACAGAGAAGACTCACAAAGAGCTAGTAGTCTGTAGGCCCCTGGTACAGGCATAAATGTGCTCACACCCAGATGACCCTGGGCCTCAAATTTAGGTGCAAACATCATCACAGCCCCACGCATGCCCCAAAACATCTCCCCAAACTTGCAATCACTGCTGACAACTCAGATGGTTTTGGTGCAAAGCAAACTCCATGGAAGAAAATCTTATTTACAGGAAAGTTGACCTCACAGTCGTCCCCTCCACACCTCAGAGCTAAAAGGAACTGTCAGGGTAATCTAACACCCTCCCTCCTCCACATGGAGTGGAATTTTCCATTGGAAAGAAGGGTGAGGAGCATACTAGATCCTGGAGCCAGACAGACTGGGGTTGGAATCTAGCTCAACTTACAGCTGTGACCTAGGACAGGTAACTTAACTTCGCTGCGCTGAGCCTCAGTTTCCCCCTCTGTAACACGAAGAGAATAATAGGTCCTGCTCTGTGGGATTGTGGTTAGGATTCAATGAAATTGAGTACTTAGAGGCACAGCGCATGCAAACGCCCAATAATGGTGCACCGCTATTTACCTGTCACCCACAGGCTGCCAGAGGGATCTTTCCAAAGCTCAAAAACTTGGGGATGCAGGCAATCTTAGGGAGCCAAGTCTTCCTGCCTCAATTTAGACTCTAAACACTTGTTTTGCACAACTCTAAGGAGAGTGGGTTTTGTTTAAATGTAACACCGCTGGATACAATGTACCTGTTGTCCCTGCATCAGGCCTCATTCTTTGGGGGCCCTTGGAATTACCGATCTCAGGAGTATCAGCAAGCGATGAGGAAGAGGAGGAAGAGGAGGGGATTGAGGGTGAGGTGGGGGGCCCGGAGGTCCGGGTCCGCAGTCCCAGTTGCTCCAGGACCTCTGAGTGGTCCCCAGGATGGATGTAATCGAAGACGCTACTGCCCGTTAGCTCCACCTGCCGGCGAAGGAAAGGAATACAGGGGCGGATAAGGTGCGCGCAGTCACTGCTAGGCCCTACCCCCACCCCGGCGCGGCCCCCTCCCACCCGTTTGGCCAACCGTTCATTCCCTTACAGACAGGAGTACTTCATGCCAATCTGTGTTTTTATTAGAATTTTTTTTAAACCTTCACCTGAGGATATTTTTTCCCCATTGATTTTTTAGAGAGTGGAAGGAAGGGAGGAGAGAGAAACATCAATGTGAGAGAGTTACATCGCTTGGTTTCGAAGGCTGCCTTAGATGGAGCAACCCAGGTATGTGCCCTTGACCGGGAGTCGGAATTGAACCTCGACCCTTCAGTGCGCAGGCGCAGGCTCTGTCACCGCGCGGGCCGGGGCAAAAGGAACATTTGTACAGGAGGAGATTAACCTAGGCTCTCCCCTGCCCTCCCACTTCAAAGCCAGTGATCACTAACGACTGACTTTCTGGCCCGCCTAGTCTGCTAAGACCCTGTGTAGGGCCCTGGCCGGGTTGGCTCAGTGGATCGAGGGTCGACATATGGACTGAAGGGTCCCAGGTTCCATTCCGGCCAAGGGCACATGCCCAGGTTGCAGGCTCGATCCTCAGTGGGGAGCGTGCAGGAGGCAGCCGATCAGTGATTCTCTCTCATCACTGATGTTTCTATCTCTCTTTCCCTCTCCCTTCCTCTCTGAAATCAATAATTTTTTTTTTTTAAAGAAGCTGTGTAGGGAGTTGGGATGGGGAGGTGTCGTAGCCTCTAACTTACAGCAAACAGCTGTGCCCTGAAATGACTCACAGGATGTCCCAGCAGGAATGGGGTTCAAGATACAAACAGTGGAATTAGGACATTTGAGTCAGGCAGACTTTTGCATTTACTTCCCCCCCAAATCTTGCAGCAGTCCCACATCACCCCCAATCCAGGCCCCGTATTCTCCCCGCTGTGTTCCTGCCCCAGCATCCTCACTGGTCCTTCAGTCCTCACTCAAATGGGGACCCTCCATAGGTTACTCGCCTGGCCATGGCCCTCCTCCCCTCAGACACCTCCCAGAGCGGGTGGAAGTGGGTAAGGGGCGTGGGGAGAGACATCTGTAATAATGTCAACAATTCAAAAGAAAACAAAACCCCTCCCCCAGCTCCCACTGCCCCAGGGCTTGGGGTCACCCCCTGAACTCCTCCCCTCCTCCAGCCCTTCCCACACCAGCTTCAAGCCTGCTCTCCCTCTCTCTTCTTCCCTCCCTTTCTCTTGTTCAAATTCCCCTTCCTTCTGGTTCATCCTCCTCCAGAAATCAACAACTCGCAAAAAGCTGCCCACAAAGGCCAAAGCACTGAATTGTCGAAATTCACCATCCGCCAAAATCTTTCCAAAAACGGTGAAAGTTGGTAGCAATAGGTATTGACTGGATCGGGGAGGCCTACGAGGCCAGAAGGAGCCAGGACTCCCCACACAGGGGCTTTCAGACGCCACAGAAAACCTTTCCGCGCTCGCAGATCCGGAGCCCCGCCTACATAAATTGTTGTGATCTTTTAAAACTGTTTAGAAGAAACAACTCTGGGTCAATATGGTGTATTTGGCCATCACTCATGGGCAAACTGGTCTTTCTGCTAATTTGCTTCTTTCAAATTGACCTGTTACTTTTTGTTTTGTTTTTAAATATTTTTATTGATTTCAGAGAGGAAGGGAGAGAGAAATAGAAACACCAATGATGAGAATCATTGATTGGCTGCCTCCTGCACGCCCCCTACTGGGGATGGAGCCTGAAACCTGGGCACGTGCCCTTGACCTGCATGGAACCCGGGACCCTCAGTCTGCAGGCCGACGCTCTGTCCACTGAGCCAAACTGGCTAGGGCTTGTTTTGTTTTTAAATTATTTTTTCTTTGACCCGTGACTTCGATAACCCTCCTCTGCCTGAGAGGAGGAGCCATGTTGGATGCCATGTGGGGTTCCAAGGAACGCACGTTGGGAACCACGGATCCAGTCCCTTTTTCACGCTGGGATGGTGAGGTCAGGAGAGAGGAGGGGGATGCCCAGGCGGCCCAGGGAGATGGCGGTTGTGCCAGTCCAGGCAGCCTGCTGAGTCCTTACCTGTGAGAGACCCAGGTAAATGGAGACGGTCTCTGAGATGTAGAGGAACTTCCCCTCCTGGTTCAAGGCAAACACAAAGCCATCCAGGCACTAGAGGGGGAGAGACAGGGAGGCGGAGAGGAGAGCCTAGCGTCTGTAAGAGGTTCTGACATCTTATCTCTGCCAGGATGGATTATTTTTGGGGTGGGGAGGACGGGGCTTCACGGGCCCTGGAAGGGGCAGGCAGGAAGGGGTGGCCCATCATGCGCCTCCCAGTCGGGGCGCTCTCCTGCGATGGATGTGGTAGAGAAGGGTGCTGTTCTCCGAGGAAGCCACAAGGTGGCAGCACGGAGCAGCAGTAAGGGAAGGGGCCTCACCTGCAAGATGTGTCCTCCCAGGTGCTGCTCGAAGATTTCGGAGACCAGTGCCACGGGGCTCCTGCGGCCTGGGGCTGGGGACAGAGGGACCCGTGAGGCCGGGGCCTGCGGTCTGGCCGACCCTGGCCTTCGGGGAAGGACCCCAGGGAACCAGGCTACGAATTTCCTCTCTTCCTCCCAGTCCTGTAGCCATCATGGGGTATTGAGGGACCCCCGTCCCTGTGGGGGAGAGACCTGGGATGTGGGGAGGAGTGAGAGGGGCAGAGGTAGGCTGGACAGACAGAAAGACAGAGAGACACCAACGTATACAGAAAAGGGATCCATCCATCCATCCATCCATCCATCCATCCATCCAGCAAACTCTCCCTGAGCACCTGTGGCCAGGCTCTGTGTTGGGAACACTGGGGTGACCCAGACAGCCTGGTCCTACCCACACGGGCACCCAGGCCATGGCACATAAACAAGTAAAAAGTGAACAAGGAATTATCATTTGTGCTATGAGGAATCAAATAGATTATGTGGCCCTGGCCGGTTTGGCTCAGTGGATAGAGCATCAGCCTGTGGACTGAAGAGTCCCAGGTTTGATTCTGGTCAAGGGCACATTCCTGGGTTGCAGGCTCCTCCCAGGCCCCTGGGCCCTGGTAAGGGCTCTTGCAAGAGGCAACCAATCAATGTGTTTTTCTCACATCGATATTCCTCTCTGTCTTTCCCTCTCTCTTCTACTCTCTCTAAAATAAGTGGAAAAATGTCCTCAGGTGAGGCTTTAAAAAATAACAATAATAAACAGATATGTGAAATGAAGAGGAAGGTGGTGAGGCCTGTTGAAGGGGGAAAGGGAGTAGCTGAGCTCAGACCTGAAGGATGAGAAGGAGGCAGAGAAGAGAATGAAAAGGAGAAAGGGATACACACAGAGAGGCAGGAACAGAGCACAGGCAGAGATTGAGAGACAAAGGCACACAGAGATAAGTAGATGGACAGAGAAACGTACAGAGAGATCCATTATAGTTGACATGAATAATATTATGTTAGTTTCAGGTATACACTACCATGATTAGGCATATTTATAACCTACGAAGTGATCACCCCAGCGAGTCTAGTACAAAGCTCAACTTCTTAATTGTTTACTTTTATTGACTTAATCTTATTCATGTCTTCACCTTAGGGGCTTGGCACAGTTCCTGGGACAAAGTGGGCGCTTAGTTAAATGACAGCACAATAGGTGAGAATGGGCTCCAGGTTCACAGCCTGGGTTTTATCCTCTTTGCCCTCAGTTTTTCCAAACCAGATATACAAATGGCTAATAAGCCCATGAAAAGATGCTTAAACTCATTAGCCATTAGCAAACTGCAAATCAAAACCACAATGAGAGACCACTTCACACCCACTAGGATGGCCAGACAGACGCACAGAGAAAATAGGTGCCAGGTGAGGCTGTGGAGACACTGCACACCCGCCCTCGCCCGTGCATTGCTGGTGGGAATGTTAACGGCACAGCTGCTCTGGAAACAGTCCGGTGAGTCCTCAATGAGCTAAACATGGAATTACCATCTGACCCAGCGATTCCACTTGTAGGCATGTGCCCCGCAGCACCAAAAACTTGCTCTCGCAGACACCTGTACATACATGCTCCCAGCAGCACTGTTCCTCACAGCCAGAGGTGGAAACAAATGTCCGTTAATGGATGAATGGATAAACAAAGCATGCTGTATTCGGAACATAGAATATTATCTATAATAATAAAAGCCTAAGCGACCATCGCAACTGGACGGGCGACCCAACAGGCTGCGTGGGGCGACCAGGCTGGCAGGGGAGTGGGGAGGCAGTGAGGGGCGACCAGGCCAGCAGGGGGGGGACAGTTGGGGGCAAGTAGGCCGGCAGGGGGGCAGTTAGGGGCGATCAGGCAGGCAGGTGAGCAGTTAGGAGCCAGTGGTCCTGGATTGTGAGAGGGATGTCCGACTGCTGGTTTAGGCCCCATCCTGGCAGTTGGACATCCCCCGAAGGGTCCCGGATTGGAGTGGGTGCGGGCTGGGCTGAGGGGGACCCCCCCTTGCACAAATTTTGTGCACTGGGTCTCTAGTTCACAATAAAAAGGAATGAAGCTGTGCTCCTAGCTGCGACTTCGGCGAACTTTGAACACATTGTGCTAAGTGAGACAAGCCAAGCCTGAGAGGACATATATTGTATGAGAGGCCCGATGCACAAAATTCACGCAGGGGCTCGGCCCTCGAAGCCCCGCCCACTGGTCGTTCGGAAGGCCGTCCCACCATCTGGTCTAATTAGCATATTAGCTCTTTCTTATATGGGATGATTGCATTTATATGAAATGTCCAGAATAGACAAATCCCTAGAGACAGAAAGCAGACTGGCGGTTGCCAGGGCTGGAGTTGGGGGAGGGGCATGGCTACTAAGGGGACAGGGTTTTAGGGCGATGATGGACATGTTTTGGAATTGGACAGAAGTGATGGCTGCCCAATATTGTGAAGGTACTAAATGCCACACTAAACTATGCACTTTAAAAATGGTGAATTTCATGTTATGAATTTTACCTCAATAAAAAAAATATTTTAAGAGATAGGGCCTGGACAGTGTGGCTCAGTGGCTGAGCCAAGAACCAAGGGGTCCCTGGTTTGATGCCTGGTTATAGGCGCAATCCCCAGTATGGGGCGTGCAGGAGGCAGCGGATCTATGCCTCTCTCTCATCAATGTTTCTATCTCTCTCTTCCTCTCCCTTCCTCTATCTCTAAAAGTCAATAAAAACATTTTTTAAAAGTAAAAAATATGTATATATAGAGACAGAGACATACATAGACAAAGACAGAGAGACATAAAGAGATGGAGAGACCCTAACTGGTTTGCTCAGTGGATAGAACGTAGGCCTGCGAACTGAAAGGTCCCAGGTTCTATTCCGGTCAAGGGCACACGCCCAGGCTGTGGGCTCGATCCCCAGTGGGGGACTTGCAGGAGGCAGCCGATCAATGATTCTATCTCATCACTGATGTTTCTATCTCTCTCTCCCTCTTCCTTCCTCTCTGAAATCAATAAAAAATATATATATTAAAAAAAGAGAGAGAGAGATGGAGAGGCTGAGAAAACAGGGTGCACAGAGAGAGAGAGGGAAAGGGCAGAAAGAGCCAGGGCGAATGAGACAGGCAGAGAGGTGAAGGCCCGGCCCAGCCCCCCCCCCCCCCCCCCCCCCGCGCAGGAGCTGAGGGCCCAGACACCGGCTAGGGGTGGGCAGGTAGGCAGAGGTCATGGATCCTGTTCCCACCCATGACCCCCTCCCTGACCCTGTGGAGAACGACCCCCAAGCCCAGACTGGGGAGCCAGGGGAAGGACTCGGTGACCTCAAGGTCCTCAAGCGCCTGGCTCTTGCAGGGTTGGATCCAGGTCCGGTGTCCAGTCGCGGGCTGTCCCTCTCTGGCAGTGTGCCCTGGGGCCAGTGGCTTCACCTCTCTGTGCCTCAGTTTCCTCCTCTGCCAAGTGGGTTTGCTAAGAGCGCAGCCCTCCCAGGCGGGCTGAGCATTCAGTCCGCTTAAGGAACTTCTAGAAAGGGCCTCGCTCGGCCTGACCCACAGCAGGTGCCGGGAAATGCGGAGCCACAATGAGTATTAACAGTGTGATTACTATTGTTATTTCCAGACCATCCAAACACCAGGCGGCGAAAACACGCCCCCCCCGCCAATCAGGGCGCAGCCCTCGCCCGCCCCGCCCCCTGATGTCTAGGCCACGCCCTCTCCTCCCGGGCGCTCTCCCAACCCCGCGCTGTTAACATCCTTTTTCCACCCTTTGGAGCTCCAAGAACAATAACTGGGAGTGGGGGTGGGGTGATTAACGGGGACCCCTCCCCCGAGATGCAGCGCGAACAAGCCGGGTGACAGGCGGGAACAATGCTGCTTGCTAATTGTTGCAATTTTCCCCTGTCATTTTTGCTAATTCCTTCATTTTCCCTCTCAGAGGATCAGCCCAGGTCAGACTGAACGGCTGCAATTAACAGCGTTAATGGGCGCGTCGGGACGGGGGCGGGGGCGGGCGTGCGGGGAGGGCTCAGCCACTGGCTGGTCCCCCAAAACACCGTGCCTGTCCCCTGGGATGGGGAGCGCTGGGGTCTGTCCCATCACTGACCACTGACCGGTGGGCTTCCTTACCCCCAGGCTCTCCCTCCTCAAATCCACCCACTCCTGCCCCTGTGTTTCCTCCTCTCCTACCCAAATACCTCAATTTCTCTCTCCCCCAAAGTAGTTACTCCCAGATTTGCCCTCTCCTCACGTCCAAACCTCAACCATCACTCACTCATTCAGTAAACATTTGCTGTTTTTTACTGGAGCCTGATTCTGCTGGAGAAGAAAAACTGTCCCAGTTGCCACCATCCCTTACAGATTGGGGACTGAAGGTGTCTCCCAGGCCTTAGGCGTCCCCCTCCACTTCTCATTCCAGTTGTCGGGGAGGGATTGCTGTGGGGGTGGGGTGGAGGAAGGGAAGAAGGGCTGGAACTTCGTTACCTGTGAGAAGGAACCACCCACCACAATCAGAGCCTGTGGGCCTGAGGGCCTGAGGGGGGCATTCCTGCCTCTACTTTTCCTCAGCCTTATCTGTAAAATGGGTCCAGTGAGTGGGCAGAACGGGTTTGTGCATGTAAGTAGCACAGAGCCAGGCACACAGTAGGTGCCTAATCCCTGAGTCTTGCCACTATTCTTATCAGTATTACTATGGATAACCTGGGATACCTCTACCCTTCGGGTGGTTCCTTGCCCTGCACCTTAACCCCTCTCTGTCTCTCACACCTACATCCATTTTCTGTAAGTCCTATGGGCTGTACCCTCACAGCCTCACCTGAATCCAACCACCTGTCAGCCCAGAGCCCCCACCCTGGCCCCGCTGCCCCACCTCCCACCGAGACCACTGCACCCACCCACTTAAGGGGCTCCCTGCTCCCACTCACGCCCCCATCACCACGGCTCCCGTCTCACTTGGGGTAACAGACGAAGTCCTCACCACAGCCCATGGGGCCCTGCAGGACCAGGCCCCGCTGACCACTCCCGCCTCACTTCCTCCTCTCCAGACTCCGTCCAACCCGCAAGCCGAGTCCGCCCGGAAGCGCTGCCAGCTTTTCTCATAGCTTGCTCCCTCCCCTCCTTCCCTCTCAGCCCAAAGGTCACTTCCTCAGAGAGGTCATGCCGCCTTGGGAACGAAGATTCACTCTTTCTCCCCTCATGCCATTCCAGTCACCCAGCCGAGGGATGAGTCTGCTGTGCCCCAGACGCAGGGAACAAGGTGCCATGCGGGGAGACATACAATAAACAAAGGAGCTATGGCGCGTCAGATGATAGCGCTACAAGAAGTAAGGCAGGGAGTGCTGGGCCGCTGCCACTTTTAGCAGAATGGGCAGGGGAGGCCTGACTGGGGAGCGGACATTCAGAGGGAAGGGAGTTCCTGGTGGCGGGCACAGCAAGTGCCAAGGCCCTGAGGTGAGTATGAGCTTCTCTGAAGAACAGCCAGTGTGTGTGTTGGGGCTGAGAGTGGGGGTCGAAAGGGTGAGAGGAGGAGATGAGGTCAGGGGGTGGGGGACAGGGGGCCCACCTCGCAGGAATTACAGGCCGGCCCTGGAGGCCCGGGACTTTGTCCTGTGCCCTGCTGTGTCTCTGGCACCGAGGACCGTGCCTGGCACGGGGGAGGTGTTCAGTGGTGTTTGTTGAGTGAACGGGCAATGCCGATTTGAAATCCAGGCTGTCTTTCTTCTCCCCAGACGCTGAGGCACCGAATTAGACTTTGACCTCTGTTGTCTCATTTTACAGATGAGGCTGAGGCGCAGAGAGAGGCGGAGAGCTGCAAGGGAGGACTCATCCCTGGAGACCTGCAGCCATGCAGCAGCCCCCCCTTCAGGCCTCTGAGAGTACTGAGCGCGTTACTGTGCAGGCCGTGCTGGGCACGGTGTCTGACCCGTGCTGCATTATTACTGTTACTATTTCTGTTATTTTATTTTTTAGTTATTTTTACTTTTATTGATTTCAGAGAGGAAGGGGGAGGGAGAGACATCAGTGATAGAAAGAATCATTGATCGGCTGCCTTCTGCACGCCCCCCACTGGGGATCAAGCCCGAAACCCAGGCATGTGCCCTTGACTGGAATCGAACCCGGGACCTTTCAGTCCGCAGGCCGACGCTCTGTCCACTGAGCCACACCGGCCAGGGCTATTTCTATTATTGAGGAGGTCATGGAGAATGGGAGGCTCAATGCTTTGTTCCCTGACTCCTGCTAACACACCATCCTCAGTGTACCCGTCTGAACTAGGGAAGCAGGCCCTTGGCCTCTTGTTGGGAGACCCTGTAGGGCCCGAGATGCCCCCAGTTTCCTAATGCTGAGGGTGTGAGGGAGTCCCGCAGTTCCTCCCCCACCAGCCTGGGGTGCAGGCAGGGGCTGATGAATCCGAGCTCTGCCTCCTCAGTGCTGTGAACTCAGCGGGTCCCTGCCAGGACTTGCCCACCACCCAGGTAATTGGGGGGCGAGGGGGGGGGTGCTAGGCTTCGGTGGGGCTCTCTCCCCACTGCTCTCCCTGGGCTCCGGGACAATAGGCAAGATGTTTATTCCCAGGGCGCGCGGTGTTGGCGGTAATGACAGTAATCAGAGGCTCTAATGCCGAATTCTCTCAGTGCCAGTCAATTCGCCTAATTACCGCCTGGAAGCTGGATTACTTAAATTTAAATGGTGATTTATTGCGAACTTAATCAATGCTATTTTCTCTCCCCCCTCCTCCCTGGGACCGGGGCAGGAGGGGAATTGAAGACACCCCCCCCTGAACCCGACCCTAAGGACACCTCTTATTTTGGGGTGGGAGAGTAGCCTGGGGGGCCCTGCCCTGTGACCTGAGATTAATACGATTCACTGTCTTCTAGTTTTTAGAGTAAAGCGGTCATGCTTAAAAAGAAGTAATAACCTAACACTTGTAGGTATCTGTCAACAAAGTCTGAAGAATAATAAAAGCAGGCATCTATATACCTGCGTTTCACACAGTCCCTATTTATGCATTATCGATTCTGCTTCTTTGATTATTTGTTACCGCGTCTTGGCCACTAGGGCGTCAGCCTGTCCAGCACAGGGACTATCTAGTCTGTTTCCTGCTGGATCCCAGAGCTCAGAACAGCAGCAGGCACACAGTAGGTGCTCAATAAACCACAGTCTCCCAACAGCCCCGCAGGGTCACCCGGACAGCAATAGAGGCCACATAGGGATTGGTTACTCTGTGCAGCGGTGATCCAGGGTTTTGACATATATTCCCTGGTTGATCCCCTCCTTAGCCCTCAGGGAGAAGTGTCATCATGATTCCCTTTCACAAATGAGGCACAGAGAGATGCGGGGACCTGCCCGGTCCCATGCTGGGCGGCGTCCCGTGAGTAGTTTCCCTGTCCCTGTCAAACTGGGAATTCCCCCTGGGTCCTCGCAGGTCTGGGTGGGAGGCCCAGGCGGGGTCCCCTCTGACCCACTCCCGGAGCTGCGGGTCTCCTTTGCGGTAACAACGATTCATCTCCGCTGATAAAAGCAACAGCATTCACTAGTATGACCCCCTGGCGTCGCCAAGCCCTTGATGAGGCCAGCATTCCTGAAATCTTCCCTCCCTGTGTGCCATTTTCACAGATGAATACACCGAGGTTTGGAGAGTAAGACACCTGATAGGGACCCCGCAAAAGGTCTGACTCCAAACTCTATGCACCCTCTGCATCAAGGAGCTGGGCGAGGGCGGGTGGGCGCCTGGGACCCCGGGTCCTCTGCGCGCCACCCCCGCGCGTGCGCACTCACCGAGGCCGGCGGGGGGCCCGGTGGCTCGCAGCCCCCAGGGCGGCGCCCCGAGCGCGGCGAAGCGGCGCAGGCGGAGGTAGGTGACGCAGAGCCTCACGACCGACGCCTTGTCCAGCTGGCTGGAGATGGCCCCGGGCAGCGGGAGCAGCTTGGCCAGCTCGAAGAACTCCAGGTTCTCCTTCCCGCGCCGCGAGCGCGCCGCGTTGCGGGACTTCTCCTTGCGTTGCGCCTGCAGGCTGTGCGGGAGGCGCGCGGGGAGCCTCAGCGGGGCCCGGGCCTCGGGGATGCGGGACCTGGGGGAGGGGAGCCCCGCCTTTGGGGCCTAGGGGACGGGGTGGGACGTTGGAAGCTGATTCAACTCTGGAGGTGGGGGCAGAACCCGAGTGTGAAGTTACACCGGCGGCCGGCGGTGGGGACAGACGTGGGAGTGGATCGGGGGAAGGAGCGGAGGAGGGGAGGTGGGGAGTGCTGGGTGTGGATCCCGAGGAAGGGGCTGGGAACGCCACGCGGGAGGGTGGGTCACAGGACGACGGTGGAGCAACTCCGGGTAAGAAATTCTAGCCCCACGGGATGGGGCGGACGGGAGTGTGAATTCAACCCGGACGCCGGCTGGGGGCGGGGCCAGGCCGGGGGCGGGGCTTCGCTCACCAGGGTCCGGGCGGGGCCTTGACCGTGAGCCCCGGCAGAAAGTCCCACGGGACGCTGCCCCCACGACCTGCCCCGCATCTGACCTCTCCGCCGCCGCCACTGCTGGGGCAGGGGGCCGCCATCTCCGCGGGGACTCGCTCAGGCGGGATCAGAGCAGCCTGCGGGACTCGAGATCCGCGTCTCCTGCAGCGGGAAGGAACCGGAGGCAGTGCTGCGTCCGAAGGGGACCCCGGGAGAGCTGCTAGGGAAACTGAGGTCCGCGCGGGGCTCAGGGTGCCAGCCAGGAGCTGGAGCCGGATGGTGCCTCAGTCTCCCCCTGGAGGCCGCGCCTACGGAGCCCGCGGCTCTCACCCTGCAGGGCCCGGGAGAAGCTCAGGGCGAGGACGTGCCCCGCCGCCACCTCCCCCGCGCCGCCCGCCAGCGCGCCCGCCTCACGCCCGCGCCGGGCCGGCTCCCGCATACCAATGGGCGCACGCGGCGCGCATACGGATCCGACCGGCCCGCGCGCTGCGTGCCAAGCATGCCCAAGCCCGGCGGGGGGCGGGCGCCTGCCAGGCCCAGGCGCGCGGGCATCTAGCCCCCGGAGTCCTCTGGCCCGGGGAGCCGCCCCCCAAGCCCATCCCGGGAGTCCTGTTCTCCGAAGTGCGACGTGCCTATTTCCCGGCCTGGCTAAGAAGGTAGGGGCAAAGGGCAGGGACCCCACCCCATGGTCTGCCCAGGGACCTCCCCCCAGCCCCTGGGGGGGCGTGCCATGTGTCCGGGCCACCAAATCTCCGCCACCACAACTTCCTCCCTGAACACCCGAGCGTGCGGACCCAGCCCCCGACGCAGGGGCCGGCGCCTCGGCCGAGGACGCACCCAGGACAGACCCAGCGTTGGGGCCGGGTGGCCTGGATCCAGATCCCCGAGAGCCAGGCGCGTGTTCAATTAGGTATCAATTCCTCCAGGACTAGCGTCCGGGGTTCCCCGACCCACCCAGCACTCCCGCCGCCCGAGCCTCGGCAGCCAGGTGTCCATATCCCCCCACCCCCTATTTCTCAGGACCCAAACAGCGTATGCCCCTTCCCCCAACCTCGGGATACGGGCGTTGGGATCACCCAGGACACTGGAGTTTCGGCCTCCTGTGCCTCCAGGACCCAGGTGTTCCCTTCCCCTCTCGCCTGCCGGCGGCGTTCCCTACCCGCAGGACCCCCAGCCGCGTTACCTGAATGCGGGGTGGGTACCGGGCGCGGCGAGGGGCCGGCCCGGCGGCGCAGCGGGGTGGCCCCATAGACCCGGGGCGGCCCGGCGGGGCGCGGGCTGTGGCTCTAGAGGCTCTCGGCGCCCACCGAGGCCTCGCAGACTTGGAGACGCGAGGACAGCGCTGAGGGAGGGGCGGGGTCAGCCAGAGCCCCGCCCACAAAGTCCCGCCCCCCTGGTCCAGCCCAGCGCCAGCCCCTCTGGCCTTTTCAGGGATGGGGCGTTTCCAGCAATGGGGGGTTCGGCCCCGCCCACCTGAAGGGGAACCCGGAGTCAGTGGGGGGAACACCATAGTCCAGGCACTATCTACAGACTCCACGGGAGGAACTAGCGCCCGAGCCCCCCCCAGGCGAACCCGGGGCCCCAGCAACCTCTTCTGACAAGGCGGGCACCCTGCACCCGGGCCCCCCTGCAGGGGTGGAGACCCAGACGTCAGTGCCCCCTCCAGGACGCAGTCCAGGCTTTTGACACCCTCATTTTCCAGGAGAGAGCTTCAGGGTGTCAGCACCCCGGCACCCAAGCCCACCCTCCTCTTCTAAGGCCAGGTTTGGCACCGGACCTCTCAGGGACCAGGACCGGGACACAGGCACCTGAGGGACTTCAGAGGTCAGGATCCTGGGGACGTATCTCTACCATCCCACCCCCGCCACAGGATGGGAACCCCCAAAGCCAAGCTCCCCATCCTATATAATAAAAGGCTAATATGCAAATTGTCCCCTGGACTGGGAGTTCCACCAGGAGTTGGACCAGGGGGAGGGGCCAGCGGGGGCAGGAGGGAGAGGGGAGGGGCTGCAGGCAGTTGGCTGTCTGGCCCCACCCCTGACCAGCCAGCCAACCACCCCACCAGTGCATGAACTTGTGCACCGGGCCTCTAGTTAGATCCTAAGTGGGCTCAGGTCCGAGGCAGGCCTTCTCCACTCGGGTAGGAGACTCCACACCCTTCCCTCCAAAGCCCCTTCAGCAGCCTGGCTCCGGGCTCCTAGGAGACCCCAGTGCCACGAATAAAAATGGGGCGGGAACCTTAGGAGAGGCAGGCAGGCGGGCAGGGGCTCACCCTGAGCAAGGGCCTTTCCCCCGCTGGGCAGAGGGAGAACGGGGCACACACCTCGAGCACTGGCTGATGGGATCCCCCTTAAACGCACTCATGGTAACCCCGTGTTGACTTGGGAGCCAGTGCTTGTGTCCCATGAATCCTTTCTCCACGGCCAGGCTCTGAGCTGGGCTCTATCGCTGAGCCCGCCTTACAGCTGGGGAAACCGAGGTATGGAGAGGCGGTCTAGCCGGATGGTGATGGCCTGTCAGCCAATGATTTTTCCCTATTTCCCCCCCGGAGAGACATGTTAGGGTCAGGGTAGGGATTCCAGCTCAGATGGCTGTCCCTTCTCCTGGCACTGCTTCCCGTGCAGCCAGGGGCGGGGGGGGGGGGGGGGCGGTTCATTTCAGTACAGCCCACCTCCCCGCGCCATTGTGGGCCTGGAACAAGCTGGCCCAGCGGTTGTCAGAGTGGGACCTGGGCACCGGTTCCCAGTCCCTCTTGGGGGTCTGCTCGGTCACATGGTCATGCTGGGACGTTTTCTGCCCTTGGCCTTCATTCCCCAGGAGTGTCCGCGGGTTCTCTGGAAGCGGCATGGCATGTGATACGGAAACAGACTGAATTCATGTTAACCTGCAACGATGTTGATTATTGTTATTTAAAGTGCGTGTTACCTTCAAAGTTCTGCTTTAATGTCTGAGACGGCTTACAAAACACAAAAAGCTCTGTGGCCTTCCCTCAGAATAGAAAAATATTCCTGAGCCCTAACTAGTTTGGCTCAGTGGATAGAGCGTCGGCCTGGGGACTGAGGGGTCCCGGGTTCGATTCTGGTCAAGGGCATGTGCCTAGGTTGCGGGCACATCCCCAGTAGGGGGTGTGCAGGAGGCAGCTGATCGATGTCTCTCTTTCATTGATGTTTCTAACTCTCTCTCCCTCTCCCTTCCTCTCTGTGAAAAATCAATAAAATATTTAAAAATGTAGTCCTGAGGTTAAAAAAAGTTTGAGATCCACTGTTAAGCCCCTGAAAGCTGAGAATACAGCTATGCTAGATAAAACGTCTATACATCCAAAGACACGTACGCCCTCAAGGGCCCGGATGCAAACCCTCTTACCTAGACCCATGCGGCGTCCCTGACAAACTCACACACACATCATTTGGGGCCTCAGGTTCCCATCTGGGACGTGGGGGGCTGCCCTGTGATGTCTGCGCCCCTGCAGCTCTGATGGTGTGGGGGCTGGGGGGAGGGATGGGGGCCCTCCAGCGGGGCACCCAGGAGCCTGCCATAAGAACTCACAGCCCTGGCCGGTGTGGCTCAGTTGGCTGAGCATCGCTCATGCACCCAGAGGTAGCTGGTGCGATTCTGGGTCAGGTTTTGGGCTCAATTCCAAGTAGAGGACGTGCAGGAAGAAACCCATGGATATTTCTCACTCTCAAAGCAGTAAAAACATTCAACAAGCAGAAACCTCTTGCCGAAAGTTTGGGGAGCCCTGGAGGGTTGGTGCAGCAGCGGGCAGGCAAAGCAGTGAGCAGTTCGCACTCAGGGTCTGAAGGGGTAGCGGAGGGAGGAGCTGTTAGGGGGTCCTGAGCGTGTGGCAGCAGAGACCGCCATGGTCACAGATGCAACCCTGCCCTGGCCTGGCTTCCCACCCTCTCCACTGCACTCAGCTACCCTGCTCTTCCCTGGCCTGGGACACATTTCCCATCAAAATTCTGATACCCCACTACTTCCAAAGCAGCCCGGGTGGAAGGGACGGGAATGACATTATGTGCCCTTGGTAGGTAGTGAGCTCCCTGTCACCAGGGGAAATCAAGGAGAGGGTCAAGGATTTTGGTAGGCACTGAGAGCGTGTGTGTGTGTGTGTGTGTGTGTGTGTGTGTGTATGTGTGTGTGTGTGATTCCAATGACTTCCACTTACACATTTCATTCTTCCCTCTTGGGAGGTGGACAGCATAGTCTCGAGGTGACTCAGCAGGCTGACATTCTAATTCTGGTCCCGCGTGTGTGAGTTTGGGCCGCGTCCGTCCTCTCTGTGCCTCACTGTCCTCATCTGTGAAAAGCCCTTCAATGAGATGAGGCAGGAATGTCAGGGGAGCAGGTGTCCCGTCTGAGCTCCCAAGGGAGTATTTGTCCCAGTAGCAGGCGAAGTGCTTCAGAGCTGTCTCCTTCTCATGGAGCCTCCTGTGACAGACAAGACTCACTGCCCAGGAAGTCCTACAGCATGTCTGACCTGAATCCCTCCTGCTTTCACTCCTGCACTTAGTGAAGCAAGGGTCCCAGAGGCAGGCCTGGTTCAAGGCCAGGATTCTGAGAGCCAAGCTGTCAAGGTGATGTCTCCCTTCGCCCTGGGGTGTTACTGGGGTGCAGCACCCCAGGAATGCATTTCTTGGGAGGTCAGACTCAGAATCAGTTCTGAGAGTGAAGCTTTTATTTAAAGCACTAAATGGACGAGGGGTCACTGGAGACCTGGGCCATCCAGTTTGGCCCCAGAGTTGTCCTGTTTTTCATCCATGTATCCAACAAACATTTATTGAGCACCTACTGTGTGCCAGATGCTCTAGAGAGCCAGCAGGTATGAAACAAGCAGAGATTCCTGTCACTTGAGCTGGCATGCCAGTGGGGGTGTCAGACAATAGACACAACAAGAAAAAAGATGTGTCAGATGGAGCCAAGTGCTGGAGAAAGCAAGCAAGCAGGTGTATGTGCCTGTGCATGCGCAGGTGTGACTGTGGGGAGGCTGGCCGAGCGCTGGCCATTACTGGGGAGCTGGGAAGAATAAAGGAGTTAGGGTCATAAGTGAAAAACAGAACCCAGCCGAAACCGGTTTGGCTCAGTGGATAGAGCGTTGGCCTGCAGACTGAAGAGTCCTGGGTTCGATCCCGGTCAAGGGCATATACCTTGGTTGTGGGCACATCCCCAGTAGGAGGTGTGCAGGAGGCAGCTGATCGATGTTTCTAACTCTCTATCTCTCTCCCTTCCTCTCTGTAAAAAATCAATAAAATAGATATTAAAAAGAAAAGAAAAACAGAAACCACCCACTCAATAGGCCCCACACCTAAGTGTCACTTGATACCTGGGTGTGGTCCCTGTTGCCTGCTTCTGCCCCCACTGCTGGGGGTCTTGTCAAGCATCTAGAAGGGTTCAGGAATCTGGAGAAGGGGCTGCTGTAAAGTATTAAAGAGTCTAGAGACCAAACCTAATTTTGGAAGGCATTTTGGGGAGCCAGAGGAGCTTGGCTGTAGGAACCAAGTTCTGCTTGTCTCAGGACCCCTTGCTTTTTATTAACACAAATTGTCCTAAGGCAAAGCAGATACACAGATCAAAGGCAAGGTATAACATACAGAATCCATTGTCAGGTTGGGGGAACTGCCTACGGCTGTTCAGGTGTTTGGCCAGCAGGAGGCAATAACATGCAGATTGAAATGCCCTCAGCTGTCTGGGAGCAAGCAATCATTTATGCATCCTTTTCAGGTTTGGGAAAATGCCCTCAGCCATTTCCAGCAGGCACTGCTCAAGGTTCCATCAACCTTTTGATAAAACTTCTTGCATTTATGACATGCTGGAATTAGCTTCTGGCACCCCACCCCAGCCCCACCCCTCCTGCTGCTCACTCGGCCTTCCATCTCCCCTTTAGGCCACCCAAGGTGTCAAACCTCACAGAGGACAAGGGCTGACCTGTCACCTGCCCACAGGTTCCGGAAGAAGACAACGACAACAGAACTCAACAGGACAGAGGGAGGTGCTCACCCTGCCCACACGTGACACCGGGTGGGACACTAATGTTGGTAGCGAGCAGCAATCAGACCAATTCACTCCCCTGGTCACTCTGCTGTCACCTTGACCCCAGCCCAGGCCACCAGCTGCAGAGATGGCCGCGTCAGGGACCACGAGGTCCTGTGGGTTCAGGAGGGACTTGTGGGGCGCTCAGGACACCCGGCCCACTGCCTCTCCCAACACAAGGGCTGCTCTTTGAGAGAAACGGAACGCCAGGGCCCTGCCGCGCCCCCTGGAGAAGGGAGGAGGGCCAACACTGGCCAGGAAGGTGGGGCAAGGAGGAGCTGCTCTGTGATTGGAAGCACCACTCCTCCCCGCTCCTGCCTTTGCTCTAAGTCTGCAGACTCACCCACTGGGGGCGCTCACTTCCCTCCGGCCGAGCTGCCCTCCGAGGTAGTAAGAACAGTACTGATGAGAGCAATAATGATAATAGGGCCACAGCGAAGAGTGGCGGGGGTTGAATACTAGCCCCCCCCCCCCAACAAAAAAGATATATCCACGTCCTAACTCGGGAACTTGGAGATGTGACCTTTGGAAAAAGGGTCTTTGCAGATGGAGTTAAATGAAGGATCTCAAGATGAGATCACCCTGGGTTACCCGATGGGTCCTAACTCCACAGACAAGTGTTCTTGTAAGAGACAGAGAGCCCTGGCTGGGAGCTCAGTTGGCGAGAGCATCGTCCTGATACACCAAGGTTGTGGGTTTGATCCCAGGTTGATGCAAGAATCAACCAATGAATAAGTGGAACAACAAATTGATCTCTCTCTCTCTGTCTCAACAATCACTTAAAAAGAGAGACAGGCCCTGGCCCGTTTGGCTCAGCGGATAGAACGTTGGCCTGCGGACTGAAGGGTCCCAGGTTCGATTCTGGTCGGGGGCACCATGCCCGGGTTGAGGGCTTGATCCCCAGTGGGGGGTGTGCAGGAGGCAGCTGATCGATATTTCTCTCTCATTGATGTTTCTAACTCTATCCTTCTCCCTTCCTCTCTGAAAAAAATCAATAAAATATATTAAAAAAAGAAAAATTGGGTAGATACATAAAAAAACGATTAAAACAGGGACCAGAACTGTTAGCACTTATTAATATTTGCCTGGCTAACATTCATGTCAACCGCTCTTCAGTCCCTACCTGGGAAACAGAGTTCCTGTGAGCCTGTATCTCTCTCCCTTTCCTTTATTCTTTTTTAAAATTAATTTTACTTTTAAAAAAATATTTTTATTGATTTCAGAGAGGAAGGGAGAGGGAGAGTTAGAAACATCAATGATGAGAATCATTGATCGGCTGCCTCCTGCATGCCCTCTACTAGGGCTCGAGCCCACAATCCGGGCATGTGCCCTTGACCAGAATCGAACCTGGGACCTTTCAGTCCACAGGCCGACACTCTCCACTGAGCCAAATTGGCTAGGGCCCTCTTTAAAAAAAGATTTTTTAAAAAAAATTGACTTCAGAGAGGGATGCCCTGGCCAGTTTGGCTCAGGGGAGAGAGCGTCCGCCTGCAGACTAAAGGGTCCCAGGTTCGATTTCGGCCAAGGCACATGCCCGGGTTGTGGGCTTGATCCCCAGTAGGGGGCGTGCAGGAGGCAGCTGATCAATGATTCTCTCTAATCATTGATGTTTCTATCTTTCTCTCCCTCTCTGAAATCAATAAACATATTTTAAAAAAAGATTTCAGAGAGGGAGAGGGAGAGGAAGAGAGAAACATCCATGATGAGAGAGAATCATCCATCGGCCGCCTCCTGCACACCCCCTGCTGGGGATCGAGCCCCAGCCTGGGCATGTGCCCTCACTAGGAATCAAACCGTGACCTGCTAGTTCCTGGGTCGATGTTGATCCACTGGGCCTGGTGAGCCTGTATCTCTTAATCCCCACTCTCTTCTCCCTCCTCTCAGCTCCTGCAAACCTGACTTCTCTCCCTGGCTCTAACCACCCCATGGCTCCCCAGTGCCCTATAAAGCGCTAGGTGGCTTGGCCTCTGACCTTCTGTGACTGAATGAATACATGGATGGATGGATGAAACGACAGGAAGAGATCATCTCCTTGTTTCTTAGTCTGCTTCTGGGACTCTTCCAACCTCATTTCTCAGAACCTGCCTCTTCCCCAGTCCCAGCTGCTTCTCCTAATCTTGCTTTGCTGTTCCCCATCCCTAAAAAGCCCACCAACTCGGCTCCCGGCACTTCCCCGGCTGCCAGGGACTGGGCAGGGCGGCGCTCTGCTGACCCCTGGTGGCTGTACAGAGTAACACCGCATCCAGAGCATTCGGCCTGGCGCTCCTGAGCCCCTAAGGACCTAGGTACTGGCTGTAGCTGGGGGAACGCAGCTCCAGCCCCGGGGTTTCACAGGGAGTGGGGGACACAGATGGCAACCGGGCACACAACTGTGTAAATCTTGGCATCTACCTCTACGTGCAATTTTGAGCAAATTCTGTCTCTTTGACCTTCATGGTATCCGAAGTCTGACCTCCTCCCTCCACTTTCGCGGTCCCAGCTCTGGTCTCATCCACCAGCACTTCCCTCTCGATTCCAGGCTGTCTTACCGATTTCTCCTCTGGCCTCAGGCTTCAATATGGCTCAGCACAGTTGCTGATTCTGTTTTTAATCTAAACATTTCATGTTTTTTAACCTTGATTTTTAAAAACATTGCGTTGGAATATTTTTATCTTGGTCACTGAATTGTTTTGTGTCCCCTTAAATTTTCTGCTGCAATGTCCCCTCCTGAGCACCATAAATAGCACCCCTGCTCCCCCAGAACCACATCCCCCTCATCGCCATCTGCCATGGGCACTGCTTTGCCCGTTTCCTGTCTTTCCCCCCAGATGTCAGCTAGGGGCCTGGCAGAGAGACGTTTGGGAAACATGTTAAGTGGGCTAAGACCATCTGAAGGAGTAACAAACTGAGAAAACGCTCTTGGAAGAGAACATGCCTTTTTCTTTGAAAGCAAAGGAGTCCATCTTGGTCTGGGGTCAGGCAGGAAGAGTCCAAAGGTCTGAGGCTGGGAGGCAGGGTGCCAGGTGAGGGGTCGGGTTTTCCTCTAAGTGCTCCGTGGAGCCCTGGAAGGAGATAAGGGAGGGGTGACAGCCAGGTCCGTTTGGAAAAGCTCTCTTTGGATGCCACAAGGAGCTAAAAGGGAGGGAGACTGGAGGCTGGGAGGCCAGGGAGGAGGCCGAGGAGGCGGGGCAGATGTTCAGGTGAGATTCCGTCAGGTGGCGGGGAATGAGGAGGGAAGAGTGGAGGGCTCCAGGGTCTGGCTTGTGAGGGATGAACAGGTTTGGAAAAAGGGGCCAGGACTTAGGCTGTGGGTGTCACACGGGTCACCAGGCGAGTGTCATCAGCAGGTGGATATGAGGGTGGTCTTGGAGTGGAGGTCTGGGCTGGAGTCACATGGGAGAGGTCGGCTTGTAGACAGAGACCCCAGTCAAGGTTAAGGTTGAGACCACTGCGTTCTACAAACTGAGGGCACTTTGTTGGGCATCCTGGGACAGCATATGGGGGAGCTTACAGGCCCGCCTCCCCCAAAATTTTTGACTTGGGTGGCTGAGATATATATACGTATACAAATCCACGCAACTCAAACCTCAAGAACTAGAGAAAAGACAGGCTCATGTCAGCACACATAATGAGTGCCAGCTGTATACTGTAGTAATTAAAAACCAAATGGAATGAATGTGTGAATGGGTCAGGGGAGAATTTCTAGAGGAAGACAGCTTTGAGGACTGAGGAGTGGCTGGGCAGAGCTGAGGTGGGCGGGTGTGTGTGGGACAGGGAATTCCAGGCAGACTGGGCAGCGAACCCCCATCCTTGGAGGCCTGGTCCTGAGGGTCCTGAAGGGGGGTGGGGACAGAGGCCACCTCCTTCCCTGCAGCCAGGGGGTCTGTGGGTGGGGCTTGGGATAATCACCTGAAACAAAATACAACAGGCAGGTTTTGGGAAGCAGCCATTCTGCCACAGAGGAGCACCGGCAAGTGCTGGGACGGACCTCAGACGGAGGGGGAATGACCCCGACGCTCCCGTGGGCCAGCGCTGCCGGAAAGCCTTCCCTCCCTGCGGCCAGAGCCCGGCCCCTCTGCTCCGGGCCTGGAACACCGCTGCTGCGGAGGACGGAGCCATGTCCCGCCCGGCCTGCTGGCGCTGCAGGGCCCAGGGAGGGGCGGCCTTCACGCCTCTCAGGCCGGGATTTTTACAAGACTGATTTATTAACTATGATACATATCACATAAGGCCTTTTCAGTTTTTTACACCATTCCCATTGAGACAAGTACAATACTTTGTAGCAAATACATGATTTTAAAAAACAAAACCAAACAAAAACACCTCAGTCCGAGATGCCTCAGCCTTGGGTGGTGGCTGACCATGCACTAGTCGGGCCGGAGCCTCAACATACCCACGTGTTCAAAAAAAGTCTGGGAATTAAGCAAACATTCCTAACACCAGCTAGAGGATGTCGTGGTTAAAGCCCCTAACGTACAAAGAAATAACTGTTATACTTTCTTTACAGACAGTTCTCCACTTTGCTGCAAAACAGAATTTTGGGCACATGGCCAGACTACTAACACATTTCAATACCATTAATGTTTTTGTTTTTCTCAGGAAACTCAAAATATTTGTTAATTCAACATATATAAAGATCATTTAACGCGAAAATACAAGTACCAGAAAAATAAGCTGGCAGCAGCACTGTTCCAAATTTTCAAACAAGGTTTATTCCCATGAAATGCAGACATTTCCTTTTGTCAATGTACACAGGGAACGTGATTCTTCTTATGCAAATAACTTACGCCGTCTCCACTACATCCAAAGTGTGACATCGCTGCCGTTTGTGGCCGGCCACCTCTGACCTCGGGGAGTTGGCAGGCGGCCAGCTGGAAGGCGGCTCCCAGAGGGAAGAGCCGGGTGGCCTTTCCCTCACACCAGCCCCTCCCTGGTGCCATCGCCAGATGTGACTTAGGGTTCTGGCGCATGGGACTCAGGCTGCCCTCACCTAAGAGGCAGTAAGAGGGCAACTGCGCAGCGCTGTGACCACCCCCAGGAGACAAGTCAAAGCCTTTGCTCTCTGGGCCATTCCGATGCCCCATGCCCTAGAGGACTGTGGCAATGGTTTCCTCTGCCACTGAGCACTTCCCCTAGGATACCACCCCCGCCCCCGCCCCCAGCAGTGTGTTCTCACGGGAGGGTGCAGTGGAGAGGACTTTAGGTCACAAATGCTGCAGGTTGTATTCAAGTTTCAGGGCTGAGGGACAGGGACAGGCGTGCTCCTCTGGGCCCCCTGGCCAGCATGCTGTATGCCACCTGCTGCCCATCCTGGCACTCCTTCTGCTTCCTGTCTTAAGCAGGGAGAGCAAGGTGGCAGGGGGTGCAGTGCACAAACAGTACCGTGGACTTCTCTTGGCATCCCTCCTCCTAATGCCAGGTGATGGGCATGCTGGCTGGACAGGTGCTGATCCCTGATGTGAACACAGCCAAGAATTCAGGCAGACCCACAGTCCTGCTCCTAACCTTGGACCACCTCCCCTTTCCCCCCCGGCCCCCCCTCCGGCAGCATTGCTGCCACAGACCAAGGGCTGTCCACTCCGTGAACGGTGCCTACACTCTTGTGGGACTGGCTGGGGAGAGAGCTGCTGGGGAACACGGAGCAAAACATCCCTAGCTGACCCCTTTCGGCCAAGGCCAATTCCTGCCTGCCACCCCCTCAATTCTGAGAGCTGTGGGTTGCAAACCATTTAAGGCAGTTCCCAACATGCACCCCAGCTCTCCCTCCTGGGTCCCCTCCAAGTGCCCATTTGGTGTGAAGGCAGACCTCCGACTGGAACTTAGAACCACAAGAAATGTCCTCGAGCCCAAGTCAGCCTGGAGAAGCAGAAAAGAGGAGCTACAGAGTTAGCAAAGGAAACCAAGGCACCCATGCCGCCGCCTGCCCACTGCGGCTCACTGCGGCCCCAGCCGCCTACACCTTCAGAGCCCTGGCTGGACAGAGGCAACCGTGAAGGGGCCCTGCAGCTGCTCCGGCAGCAGGGGTGAGGGCATGAAGCAGTTGCTCCTTCTGTCTGAGGTGCCTCAGGAATGGGGTGGCGTGGGAAGGCAGAAGTGTGGGGCTGGTGAATTCCTGGTGCAGAGCTGAGGTTGCAGGCGGCAGTGGGGAGTGTGTGTCAGCACAGAGGAGGTGGCAGTGTGGCAATGGGAGGGGACCAAGCTAAGCTACTTTTGTTCGCACGGGACAGTGGCTCCAGGCCACCCTCACGGTTTCCCTTTAACCACATCCAGTACCTTGAAGGGCTGACTGGGAGCAGGCGAGGTGCCCTAGGAAAAGGGAGATGTTAACTCCATGGCGGATTCCTGCACTTGCCCGGGGGGGGGGGGGAGGGTCTGGTCTGCCCACCTGGGTGAAAACCAGACCCTGCCATCGCCTTCCTGCCCACCCGACCTGAGGCGCGGGCACAGCACCCCCACCAGAAGAGGACACACCGCCCTCCCAACATTTACACAGGACAGACGTGTACCTGGGGTTTGCTTTTTGACTTGTGTTCTTGGAGGGGTAAACTCACAGGGGTCAGCCAGTCACCCCAAGCACCTAGTTTGCCGTACAGGAACTACACACAGAAGTGTCCAGCTTATCCAGAGGAAGTCAGTGAGCAAGGGCCTGCACCACCCTCCGCGGCCAACAGGGAGCATTTGGGGCTGGGGTGGCTGGACACGGTTCCGAGGCACCCCTTTGTCAGGCCACCCAGCTGAGGTGACCCAGGGCATGCTCGAATACATCACAGGTGCTGCTTAAAGTGCAGAGACCCGGAGGACTGGATGGCATGCGGGGCCCTCTCCACACACCTCGGGTACCTTCGTGTCAGGCTTCCCCACTGCAGAGGAGGGGCAGCCAATCGGGGTGGCCTTAGCGACTGCTGTGCTGTGGGGCAGAGGTGGGCATGAGAAGGGTTCTCCCAGGGGCCAGGAAACTGAGGGGAAGGCCACCACAGGAGGGTGGTGGTGTGACAAACGGGCACGGTGCTCTGGTGACGCAGATGGCTTTTGTGCCTGTGGCTCCTCGGGCCTGCTGGCCCTGGGAGCATGAAGGATGCATGTGGGCAGCATATCACCATACCCTGCCCTCTTCCCACAAGCAGCGCTGCTGGCGGCATTCTAATGCCCAGGATGAAAACGACTCCACTTCAACACCAAACACACTAAACCAACCCCCAGGTGCACCCTGCACCCTCAGCTGTCCCCTCCCTCACAGGCGTACCACTCCACACACACACACACACACACACACACACACACACACACACACACAAAGTAGTGTTTCCGTAGTACTGTAGTGTGTCCAAAAGCAGACCAAGTTCCAGGCTGGTCTGTGGGTCTCCCTGCTCTGCCCACTAAGGGCTCAAACCATCTTTTGGGAAAGGGGGACCTGGTGACAGGGAGACCCGACAGGCTCTCAGGCCATCAGCCCTGGCCTCCTGGCTTTGCTGTCACAGAGAAGGGCCACCTTCTGCCTGTCTGCCTCTCCGGGGGTGGGAGAAGAGCTGAATCTTGAGGTCTGCAGTTTTCTCCTGGTAGTGTCTTCCTTTTTCTTTTTAACGATTATTGGATTTTCCCGTTTTCCGTCCAGTGTTCCTTGGCCACAAAGGGAAGGCACCCCAAAGCCTGTGAAGGGGGTAGTGGGGCCAGAGGGGACGCTGCACTCCCTTGATCCAGGGACAAAGCTCCTCCCTCAGCACTGCGCCTTGGGGTGGCAGAGCCCTGTCCCACATGTTCCCAAGGAGGACGCTGGACAGGCATATGGAAGGTTAGAAGAGGCAAGTGTTCTCCGGGGTTGCTAGCCCTGCCCTGGGGTGGCCTGCATCTCGGAACCTCCTCCTTCTGCTGTCCAAGGCCAGGGCTGTCCAAGCAGTGGGCGATGCACCTAGGCCAGTGTGTGCGGGCAGGCAGGCCAGGGAGCATTGAACGGATGAGGGCCACTGGGGCTGCTGCCTGACACGTTCAGTCCTCCAGGGGTCCGTGACAAAGGGTAGGGCCCATTGGGCCGCTGCCTGTAGCCAGCCCCAGAGCTGAGAGCTGGGCTTGGGCATCAGACAGCCCAGCCTGTGGTGGACTGTTGGCTGGTGCTACCACTGAGGTTTTGAGAAGGTGACAGGGCAGAGAGGACACCCTCCCCGCCCCTGCCCAGTAGACCTGCTGTGTACAAGGCCAAAGGCCACCTTACCGAAGAGAGAAGCGTTTCCTTTTGCCCCAGAACTTGGTGACTCACAGCGTGTGCTCAGCTTGAAGCTGGGAGGGCAGCAGTGGCTGCATCGGGGACTGGGGGGTGGGTGGAGGCGACTGGGGAGGTGATGGCTGGCTGGTGATGGGTGTGGAGGTGAGAAAGGGCACGGTGGAGGCCACGGCAGAGGGGGAGCTGGGCGTGGCGCCAGGGGGCTCGCTGATGGGCCGGTTGTAGAAGAAGAAAGGGCACTGCTGGATGAAGAGCTCGATGATTGTCTGGTAGGTCCGCGTGGCCGTGAGCGCGTCCATGGTGCTGAAGTCAGGCCTCATCAAGGTGGGCCAGAAGCAGATGGAGAGGTTCTCACTGGTCATGAGATTCACCTTGTTGTTGTGGCTGACTCTGTGGGTGATACCAAATTCATGGTCAGAGCTCTGAGGGACAGCGGGCCCCACCTGAGGCTCTGGGCCTTGCCCCATCTCACGTGTGCGCCCTGGTCACTGTCACCGGGCTGTCCTTCCTGCCTGCCCACCACAGCATGGGAATGGGAAGGCCCAAGCACAGCTCTCTGTGCCCTGTCCTCTGCTTCAGTGTCCCCACATGGCAAGCTCCCGGGAGTGGCTCTGAGGCCCTGGCTCATGGGAGGCCCCCCACAAGCTTTGGGGTGAATAGACTGTCTCCAGGACTCTTGCCCAGGCCACCAAAGTGGGTGACAATGCTCTGGCTGTGCAGAGATAGGGAGTGTGTGTCCCAAGCCAGAGCTCCCTCTAACACCAGCGCCGCGATGAACACTAGGTCTGCCTGGAAAACAGACGTGTCTCGTGTGGGTGAACGTGGGACCTACGCCGAGACCAGGTTCCTGCCGCAGCTCCCGCCCTCACTTGACTGGGGCTGCTTTCCCGTGCGGCGAGGTGTTCGGTCACACACCAAGGACACGAACACCGGAGAGGACTTCGCACACTTGGAGCCCCGTGGGTCGCTCTCAGACAGAACCAGGGTGGGGCTGAGCCACAGTGCCCCCCTGGGGAGGCGGGCCAGCACCCCTGCAGCTGGGTTGGGGACAGAGCCTCGCTCAGCCTCATTCTGCCGCTCCCTGGCCCTGACGGGCGATGCCTGTGGAGAAAAGACCAAGCAGCAAGCCCTGCGACGTACTTGTTGAGGTGGGAGATGACGTATTTGAAGACTTCGTGGTTCTCCTTTGGAAACTTCTTGAGTACTTCCTTGAGGGCATGCAACTTTTGCTCTCGGTCGTTGATTTCTGAGGAGAGAGAAAACCAAAGACTCCCATGGCCGAGGCTGGGGTGCTCTGGGGCTCAAAGCCGACCCTGGTCCTGGGCAGTTCTTGAAGCCAGTGGGCTGGCGGCCACCAAGGGTATGCTGTGTCGGACCTTCTCTGAGGGAAGCCCCGGACTTTTAGAAAGGCCAGCCCCATTCTTCCCCAGAGCCTGTGCCGGCGGCACACCTGGCGGTGGCTCGGGCCCTGGGGCCAGGCCCACCTCTGGGTCCCAGGTGCCCGCTGAAGGGGAGCACTGTGAGCCTGGAGCTTCCTGGCCCCCACCACCCGAGACTCAAGGATCCAAAGAGACTCCACCATAAAGAACACTATTCTTTGCTCATCTGGTTGCCCCTGGAGACAGGCATCTCAACGCAGAAAGCCTGCTTGCTTCCTGACCAGACGGGTGAGTGCTGCCACCCACCCACGCCAACCGACTGTCTAGGGAGGGAGTTTGTCACAAAAGCAGGGCTGTCCTTTTCCTGGAGCCACAGGGACCCTCCACACATCTCCCTATAGGAAGAGCCGATGGAAACAGTGGGGGATTCTCATGCAGTTCGTCAAAGGGCCTCCATGTCCCCACCCCGCCTCAGCCCATCATTAAACCCTAATGCGCTAGGAGAGAACACAAGCTCACTAGGAGGAAACGCTTAACCCCGCCAGGCCTGCTTCGCCAGCCCTCACAAGCCTAGGAGGCAGGGCTAGCCCATGTCAAGGATGAGGAACCTGAGGCCCAGAGCGGTTGCAGAACCTAAGTGGGGACCACTGCGTTCTCTGGGGCTGGGCCATCTTAGCGGGGAGAGCCATCGGGGCCAGTGAGGCACAAGGGTCCAGAGCCCACCTGGAGTCAGGTAGCCAGGACAGGCTTCTTGGAGCGTGGGAGGGTATCCTGGGGCTACTTCTTGGAAGTGAAGGCTCACTCCGGGACTCCAGGGCTTAGCTCTCACAGCAGGGTCGTCCCAGGAAGAATGGCAGCTATCCCACAACTGAGGGTTGTGGGGGTGGCTGGATGGGGGTCCACTGAGAAATATGATGGTTCCTCGTTGGTTTGGGGGCACAAGCTCCTTTGCTGGGCAGGAGAGCACCAGCCCTTCTCCTCACAAATAAGCCACGCACACGTCTGCCTGGACCTGGGTGCTGGCGGCCTCCCAAACCCGGTGTTCCTCAGGAAGCCCGAGGGTCAGGCTGGGGCAGCGCTGGACAAGTCTGGCTCAAGCTAGACTTGGAAGAACAGATGGAACAGAAACAGCCGCCTGGGAGGGCGGCAGATGCAGAGAGAACCTGCTGGGAAGTCCTGACCCACATGGTCCTGGGTGCGAATTCTGCCTCGGACACCAAGCAGCTGTGTGACTTTGGAGAAGTGACACATCTGAGTCACTTGTGTGTAAAGGGCTGATGACAGTGCCTCCCTCACTTAGCGAAGACACCCCGTGAAGAGCTCAGACAAGAAGCACCTGGAAGCTAGTCTGACTTTCAGAAAACCAGTGACAGGAAGCTGCAGAGATGGGCAGGATGAGCTGTGGAGAGCGCCTGCTGGCAGGCCAACGAGCATTAAACTGGGTAAATTTTTTGACTTGCAAGTGACTTGATAAAAACACGCATTTTGTGAACATTGGCCTGTTAGAAAATGACCAAAAACAAAACAAACAAAAAAATAAAAGCCCACAGGAACTAATCATGTGGGGCCATTCTCAGCTTTGTTTCTCTGAGCCCAGATTAATTTTCAGGGTTCAGCCTCAAGGGCACACTTTGTCTCTGGTCTTGAGTTTCAAGAAAAAGTTTCCTTAGAAACAGGAAGCGGCTCCCGAAGGAGGAACGTGTGAGTAACGCCGTCGCGCCCCTGCGAGATGCAGATGCGAGCTCAGCGCAGGTCCCCGTTGGAGCGGGCGCCATGACACACACACAGCTGCATGCTGTAATGAGGCATCCCACAGCCGCAGCACCTCCACTTTCAGGCAGCCGCACCCGCCCTCCTGGCTGGAGGCAGGAAATGAGGCTGGCAAGGCCACCGTCTGCCCTGGATGCCCCTCCTTCCTATCCGCTGAGCAACAAGGAGGGTTGCTTCCTCTCTCTTCCTTGGGGAAAGGGAGGGGGCAGGGTGGGGTTACTGAGCCTGCTTTGATAGTAATTATGGGCCGCACCCAGGAACGCCAACCTCCTTCCTGACATAGTGAGGTGCCCAACAAGGACCACCATACCATGGCCACCCCTGTGCTCCCCTCCCTTTCTCCCACTAGCTTCGTGGCGCAGGGTGTCCAGGATGCTGAGGAGCGTGAAGTGAGTGGTGGGAGGAGGAGGGAGGCCATAAAGGAGAGCAACAGGAAGTCTCCTAGGCAAAGCCTGGCCCTGCATCTGCCGCATGAAAAGCAGGGACCATCTTGCTGAGGTCCTTCTGACTCGACCTTGTTCACTTCCCTCAGGCAAGTGAAGCCCCACCAGTGCCAAGGGGTCGACTCCAGGCTCAAACTGGCAGCCTCTCCATGCCAGCCCCGACACCGGTGATTGCTAACTCAGGGAATGCTGCAGTGCTGGCCGGGATTTCAGTTGCGTTCTGTGCAGCCCTCAGCACCCCCTGAGTGAAGGTGGGGCTGGGTTTACCCCACAGGCTGGCTAAGCAAACCGGCTCAAGAGGCAATGCCAGGGGCACAAGGCTGGTGAGGGGAGGAGGGGAGGGTCCCAGGCTGTCTCCCGGGCCAGCACACCTGCTCTGGATTACCTGCCTTCCATCCACTGCAGTGCCCCCTCCAACTTCAACAATCCTCTTCCGGTGGGGGGTGGTAGTTATAGGGTTTGGGCCCCCCAAGCTAACACACCACTCTTTTGAAATCAGGTGTCAGGTGAAAGCAAGATGCTCTAGGAGAGGCAAGACAAAGTCTGGACACAGACCAGGCAACTTAGAACAACTGAGACCACAGAACTCAGGAGGAAGAGGAGGGGACCGCCAGAGACCACCGTGGACTTCAGAGACTAGCTCATCACATCCCTCACACTACACAGATAAACCTAGGCTCAAAGAAGTAAAAATACTGGTCTAAGCTCACATACATTGGTGCCAGAGACCCTGATCTCAAATATCAGTCCTGCTTTGGTTGGCCACTCTGCTGCCACCTTTGGCTTCCAGGCTGCCAACCAGGCTCTAGCTTGGATCTGCTGTGCCCAAAGTGCCTAGAGGAAATTCCTTGATGACCTTTGACCACCTGGCACACCAGCACCACCAGAAGAGGACAACACCCAGCTCAGGGCCACACCCCTCAGTGAGGCATGCAGGCACACCCGTGTGCAGCCCCCACCTTTCCCGCAGGTGGGAAATGACTGCAGGGTGTCCTCCTGGAGGCTAACCCTGCAACAGCCTGCTCAGTGTCCCACCAGACAGAGGCAGGGACTGGCAAGTGCTAGGAGGTGAGGGACAACCCCGTGCTCTTAAGCAGCTATCTGGACAGACAAGAGGAAGCAGGATCCCAGGATGAGCAATGTCACAAGGCAGCATGTGAATAAGAGCCTGGTGAGCAGCAGGGCTGGTCTGCCTGGTGACCGGGCCAGTCTGTCAGTCAGTATCTGTGGCCCTATGTGGTTTCACCTGTAAACGGGATGGTAAGATGGTGAGCTGCATCCTGAACCATTTTGGGTCACACATCCCTTTGACAATCTGATGAAAGCTACTGGTCTTCTCTATGGACTAAAATGTGCACAAGGGTCTCACTTGCAGTTATAGGTCCCTGGAGTCAAAGGTCCTTAGTCGGAACTTGTGCACTGAGATGGAGCCAGCTGCAGGGCTCCTTCTGGCACCAAAAGACATAGGTCAGTGCCTGTGCGGCACTGGGTGGACCAAAGGGATTCCAGACAGGGGGCCACGGGTATTGTGGGAGGTAAAGGAGAAGGTGTGGAGCAGGAATAATTGATGACACTTTTTGAATGCTGAGGTGGGGTATGAAGAGATGGAATGGGGAAGTCAAAGCTGTTTTCTCTGCCTCATGCCACCTCTTCCATGAAGTCCTCTACCTCACTTCCTCCACACTGCCTTTTCTGTATTTCTAGCTCAGCTTGCTTCAGTCTGTCTGGCCAATGGCTTACATGTGCTCGTGGGGAGGGCAGGGACAATGTCTCACCACCGAAGGTCAAGCCTCAGCTTGCCACTCCCTAAGCGGTACGCTGTTCTTCATTTCTCAATCTCCCACCTTGAACGTGGGAGAAAGATGACTGGTGAATAATCACAAAAATCTCTATTTTGTTGGCACATTTTCAGCATGTTCAATATTGTGAAATTATGGAGCTAACAATTTGATAGTGACCTTGGTATCTGTTGTGATGGGATCTGAAACCATTTCCAAGCCCTGAATACACACAGATACAACAGTTCTTAGGTATTAAGAGGAAAGAGCTGGTCAAGTTGATGTTGCCATGGAAACCAGCCAGGCTGGGAACAGCTACTTTGGGGCTTGAGAATCTTTGTTCCATGTCCCTGAACACTAACTCTGGCACTGCCTGGTGGCTGTCTCTGGCTCAGTTAGCCACCCCTGACACACACAGCCCCAATCTTCACTCAGCTGGCTTTGGCTGTGGGAGGTGCCAGGTCACTCCCCGCAACCAGGTTCAAGACAGAGCCCAGCTGACTACAGGAAACACAATAGGAAGGGGAAGCAGAAATCTCCACCCTTTTCCAGGCTGCAGTGGCAGCAAGAAGCTCCCTTCCTCAACACTGGAAGCTGCGGAAGCTGCTGTAGGAAGGGCAGCTGATTCCCTATCAATAACACCTCCCTCTCCTGCTCCCCCTGCTCACCCCCTCAACGAACCAAAAAAATGCTATGTCAGCAATTCCCACAGAAACAATGGGATTCTGTTGGGTGCCAGGACTCTACTAGCCTCTAGATGGCGCCAAGTCAAGACAAATGCTGACAGGAATTCCCCTAGCTCCCAGCAAGCTGGGTACCAGCTCATGCCTCCTCTCCCTAACCTCAGCGAGAAACAAGCCCAGGCTGAAAGAAAGCTGGCTCCAGTGGAATTTCCTGTTTCACATCAGGGATCACTGGGAGGACCTCTATCAGGACGCAGGATCTAAGAAGCGGACACCTGTCCCTACCCTGTTAAGTCATCTGAAGAAACCAACTTCTGTCCCGAGAAGGCAGATGGGAAAGAAGGCCAGATGAGCTATGACGGCCCCAGACTCTGCCCCACCCCTGGTGGGCTTGGACAGGATTAGGAGCTATAAACAACTTTAATCTGCCAAGACCATGTGGCTAAGGCAGCACCCAGGTGTGGAAACAAACATCACGGGGGATGCAGACCATGGGAAGGTGATGCAGGGGTGCCCTTCCGCCAGCACCTCTCTCTAGTCACTGAAGCCACTAAGAGTCTGTGACCCAGAACTTAAAGCTCTGCTGAGTTTAGGCCTCCCTCAAGTTTCTGTCCATACCAGCCTTGTGTTGTGCTTGCTTAAAACGCCCTCTTCTCAGTCCTGCTAGTGTGGCTCAGTGGTTGAGTGCTGACCCATAAACCGAGTCACCGGTTTGATTCCCAGTAGGGGATGTGCAGGAGGCAGCCGATTAATGATTCTCTTTCATCAATGTTTCTATCTTTCTGTTCCACTCCCTTCCACTCTCTCTAAAATCAAGTAAAAAACCCCCAGAAAACAAACAAAAAGAAATATCCTCCCTCTTTTGAGTTGGGCAGTGACAAGATGAAACTAATGTCCTGGGGTCTGAGAAACATGGCACCCCTTGGTCACTGGGAAAGACACTCCCTCTTCTGCTGCAGAGCAATGGCTGCTTCTGGGGGCTTTGGTCTACCAGAAGTACAAGTTAGGAAGGCTACCTTTGGCCAAAAAGGGTAGAAAGTGTTACACATGGGAAGCTCCAAGAGGTCAGGTCCCCTCGGCCGAACTACACAAAGTCCAGGAAAGACTGGCCAGTGAGAAGGCCCTGCTGAGAGAGGCAGGCCAGGGCAGGAACAGCTGTCAGGGCAGGCGGGATAGCACGCAAAGGTGGCCCTTAAAACAAGGTGCTAACTTGCTGTAGCCCCAAGTGATCATCTAGCCGGGGCCACTGGCCCTGGCCCTTTCCCTCAGAGGCAGAAAAAGGAAAGAACCACCTACCTCTTAACAGGGCCTGTTGCAGCCCCACCTCTATGCCTTTCCTAATCTCATTTCATCAACAGGAGCAGGGACAGCAAGATCCAAAACGAAGGGTCAGAGAACATCACAATATGCCAAGCAAAGGAGCACGGATTCAATCCGAATTTGACACCCAAACTAGGCTCTTAACTCATGGAGTCTGGGGGACCCCAGAGAAGAACCTCTGGTCTACAAAGGCAGGAGCCTCATTTGCAAGTCCCTTTGGTGTCATCTTGTTAGTTCCCTTTTCTTATGTCCTTTAAATCTCAGCTCCAAGAGCCACAGTGCCTGCCCCCGAGGGCAGGACCCATTCTTATGGTGCTGCGCCCCTCCCCTCTCCCTCAGTGTGCCCAATGCGGTCAGGCTGGGGTGCTGCCAGGGGCCCAGGAGCAGGCTGGGGTGCCGGTACTCACTGTGCGCCTCCACCAGATCAATCTGCATGTTGTAGGGGACCAGGGGGTCAGGCAGCTCCGAGAAAAAGCTCTTCATGGCACCAGCCACGGTGTTCACTGTAAAGTCTTTCTCAGCCAAGTCCAGGTTGTGGTCTGAAAGGAAGGTGGAAGAGTGAGGCCAAGTCGATCTAAGCTGTGCAGAAGCAAAAGGAAACCCTGTGCTTGGGGGAAGTCAGAGAGACCTCGAGGACCCTGGTGTGCTGCCCAGGGCTGGCCTGGAGTCTGGGCAGGACCTCAGGATTACCACAGACCAGACAGGAGCACCCCTGGTGCTGCTAAAAGAAGGTTCTCAAATTTGCAGAGGCTGACAGCCAACACCTCCTACCAAGGCCACCATGTGAGTAGGAGCTGCACCCCCTCCTTCTGTGCCTCCAGTTAGCTCCCTATGTCCACCTGGATGTGTTGCTCCCTCTTCCTAATCCATCCCTCCAAGGGAAGAAAGGAAGGGGGCTTTCCTAAAAAGCTGGCTCACTTTTCCTGGTGGGTTGCAAACACATTGCCAACGATCTTGAGCATTGTCACCTGAAGAAATTCAATAAAAAAGAAAAAAAACCCTACAACCATCTTGATTGCTGCCCCCATCTTCATCCCTTATGATGGCAGGACAGACAGACTTGTTCTTTTCCCTCTGGCCCCTCACAGCTTATGACACCACTGACCTGTCTCTAGTTTTTTCTTTTCCGACTTGACTGCACTCCTGATTTGTAAGAAATCACCGACTGACAGTCATCAGCTGTTCCCATTTTGGGGGGATAAGCTGTGTTACAGATCCGTGTATATTCGGTACAAGTGCATACCCAGGGGCGTGGCAATACCCTCATTTGGACCTCATGCTTCCTGGCCCAAAAGATGAACATGTGTCCCTTCTCTCGTGTCACCTCTCCCCACGGGCTGCTAGCAGAGACCAACTGTGGTGTTGCAGTGCGATGGCCCCAGTGCTTGGGCAGGCAGCCTGCTCCCGGCTGTGCACTGGCAGCTGCTCCGTCACGCAGCCCGCACAGGCTGCCTGGCTTCTGAGCCTGGCTTGGCCCCCTCAGGCCCAGCCGTGCGTTTAGCCTAACCCTACTTTGATGCTTAGGTTACAGTCCTCCCTGGCCAGTGACATCTGAGAACTTTGATTGCTTTGGCTCATCTGCTGCTGGCACCGGTGGGTGAGCCTTCTCGTCCACAGAATGCTCAGTGCCAAGAGGCAGAGTTTGGCCAAGGGTTGGGGTTAAATAGATTTGGCCTCTCACAGCTGCCCTAGCTTAGGAGATGGGAGTCCTGCTAAGAGCAGGTCTAATTCATGAGAGTTCAGCTTTAGAAGCCTGAGTTCCAAGGCTCAGCTAATCACAAAACATTCCCTTGCTCTCTCTCGTGCAGGGACTTTGTGAGAAGGGCACTCCTTTGTGGGAAGGGGCCCAGGCAAAATAAGTTGGTCTTCTCAACCCAACACTGTACCATGTGCATGTAATGACGCCTGCATGGCCCCATCCCAGGGAAGCAAGACCCTTCAGTGGTGAATGAGGCATGTGCCAGGGTGACCCAGAACAGTGTCTGTGGGAGGTGATGGGCTGACAAGGCTTGGCAGGGGGATGTTTCCGTTTGCTGTCGGCCTGTTCCTCCGCTGTGGCAGTGTGACCATGGAGGCGATACTAACTGGGGCCAAATGCTCTCTCTTTCTCGGTCACCAAGCCAGCACCTCTTGCTGTGTGTGGCAACAGCACCCCCAGGGCTGAACTGCAGCTCCCTCAAGGGGCTCCATTGGCAGTTTGGCTGTCATGGTCGCCTTGACTGGCTCCGGCCTCCGATGCTCAGTAGGCTGTGGCCTCACCTTGATCAAACTGTCTCTGCAGACTCTCCATCTCTGACTTGTTCCCGCTGACGCGGTAGATGCCTTCAGTGCTCAGTCCTGAGGAGAAACAAGCAGGTGTCTTAGGTGCAGGCAGTGGAGAGCAGAGACTGAGGGGGACACTCGAGGAGAGAAGGGGAGAGCATGAGGCACCTTCCATGAGAGGGGAAAGGGCTAAAGCAATTTCCTAGATGCTTCAACCTATTTCCCCCATATTCTTTTTTTTTTTTTAATGTATTTTATTGATTTTTTACAGAGAGGAAGGGAGAGGGATAGAGAGTCAGAAACATCGATGAGAGAGAAACATCGATCAGCTGCCTCCTGCACACCTCCTCCTGGAGATGTGCCCACAACCTTGGCCCTTGACCGGAATTGAACCCGGGACCCTTCAGTCCGCAGGTTGACGCTCTATTCACTGAGCCAAGCTGATCAGGGCCCCCATATTCTTTTTACTAGAAGCCCGGTGCATGGAATTTGTGCATGGGGGGTGTGTGTCTCTCAGCCCAGCCTGCACCCTCTCCAATCTGGGACCCCTCGAGGGATGTCCAACTGACCATTTAGGCCTGATCCCAGTAGGACAGTTGGACATCCCTCTCACAATCCAGGACTGCTGGCTCCCAACTGCTCACCTGCCTGCCTTCCTGATTGTCCCCAACCGCTTCTGCCTGCCAGCCTGATTGATGCCTAACAGCTCCCCTGCCAGTCTGATTGCCCCTAACTGCCCTCCCCTGAAGACCTGGTCACCCCTACTAAATGCCCTCCCCTGCAGGCCTGCTCCCCCCCAACTGCCCTCCCCTGCTGGCCATCTTGTGGCAGCCATCTTGTGTCCACCTAGGGGCAGCTATCTTGTATGTTGGAGTGATGGTCAATTTGCATATTACTCTTTTATTAGATAGGATTCCCCATTGATTTTTAGAGAGTGGAAGAGAGGATGGAAGGGGGAGAGAGTGGGAAAAGAGAAACATCAATGTGAGATACACACTGATTAGTTACCTACTGTACACCCCAACCGGGGCCAGGGATCAAACCTGCAACAACCCAGGTACATGCTCTTAACCGGGAATTGAACCCTCGACCCTTCACAGTGTGCAGGTCAACGCTCTAACCACTTAGACACACCAGCCAAGGTCCCGGTATTCTTTTTCACTTAAAAATTTAAAATACTTGATTTTGAAAAAATCAAAATAATATAGAAATACATTAGCCAAAGATAACTTTGTCCACAGTTTGATGTATACTCTTTTATTTTTAACAAAGGGGAGATAATATTCTCTTAAGCTACCCTTTTTACTTACCAACTATGTTGTGAACTTACTCTAGTCATTAAATATTCTTATTTTTTTACAATATGATTTTAAAGACACCAAAGGATATAGTAACTTTAAAAATAGTCCTATTGTTAATCATTTAGGTTTTCCCAAGTTTTCACTGTTAGAAATAACCCACAATTATGTTTTTTTGGATAGCTAGTAACTATAACAGATTCTTGGCAGTGTGTATTTCTTACTTTGTGAATTTCCTATTCACATTCTTGTTTGTTTTCCTGTAAGAGTGGTTCTTCTCATTTTGCACTTGAAAGAAGTCATAGAATATTAAGCAATTGCCTGTGTTAATGTTATAAACATTTACATTTTTTGCCTTTTTGTTATTGGTCTTCTACTTTTGTGTACTACATTTTTTAAAGTACATAATTTAAAAATTTTAGGTTTTCAAGACAATTTTCTTTATGATGTCTTCCTTTGTTTTTATGCCTAATATGGATTTTCCTATTCTTAAGTTTAGTTTCTATTTCTTTCTTCTTTCACACCTTTAAAAAAAAAAATATATATATATTTTATTGATTTTTTTTACAGAGAGGAAGGGAGAGGGATAGGGAGTTGGAAACATCGATGAGAGAGAAACATCCATCAGCCGCCTCCTGCACACCCCCTACTGGGAATGTGCCCACAATCAAAGTACATGCCCTTGACCGGAACCGAACCTGGGACCTTTCAGTCTGCAGGCCGATGCTCCATCCACTGAGCCAAACCGGTTAGGGCTTCCATACCTTTTAAAAAAAACATTTAACTCTGTGATTCTTCTGGAACTTACCAGGTGTACCGTGTTACGTAAGGAAAAAAAAAACAATACTAAAATTCAACTAAATAGTATAGAAGAATATAAAGCATCAGCTGAGCGACTGCTGGCCTCCACCCTTCACTCCCACCCCTTGGCAGAGTAGATTCTAAGCACTGTCCACTGACTCCATCTCCCCTTCCAGGGAAGGAAAGCCCACTGTTGCCCCCTTACATCACAGTCTAAAGGACAATGAAGTCCCTGTGGAAACCAAGACGGGGTCTCAGGGCCAAACTAATCCTGGTCCCTCCTGAAGACTGGCTTTGAGCAGCTCTGGCTGGCTGATGGGCACTGAGAAAGTGCCCTGAGCTACCACTGCACACACACCAGAAGGCAGTGCAGGCAGTGAAGAGGGCCCCATCAGGCGAGATAAAAGCAGCCAGCCTGCCTGTTCCTGGGTCCCCAGATTAGTGGCAGGTGAACTCTGAAGAACACAGAAGCAAAAGTCATCAATTCCTGGCTTAAAAGCCGTTAATTGCAGACGGGTCTTTCACCCCAGAGAAAAAGGGGTTAATGGATCGGTCCCAAAGACACCCTATGATGCAATGTCTAGTTTATGAAGGAGCTGCCATCACTGCACTCGGTGAGAGAGGTGCAGACACTTTCGAACCTGAGGCTACAGATGCACCCGGGCTCAGGGGTGACCTTTCCCACTGCCCCCACTTTTGGAATGAAAATGTTTTCCTGCACCCACCCACACTCATTCATTTATTAAGGAATGATGATACCATTGAATCCTCAGTCCCCAGTGGCAGGAGCTACTAAATGAAGAGAATACAAACGAGAAGAGTGAAGTTCAGAAAGGCCTTGGCCCACACTGCACAGCGGGTAAGTGGTAGACTGGTCTAAGTCCAGGGCCTTTCCCACCCTCTGTGTCCACACTGTTCCGGAAGTCACTTGACATTTATCCACCAGGCTGAAGTCCAGACCAGTCTTTCCTCCCAGAAATACCACACTTGAGTCAAGTCCACTGGCCCTCGGCATTCTGGTAAGCTTTGTAGATGGTACATCCCCTACTGCTGTCAACCCAAAGGTCAAAGGTGAGGGGCTGGACCTTATGCACCATCCCTAGTTAGTAATTTTACAATGGTCTCTTTTCTCAGTGATTTCTCTGAACTGTTCACAGATGTATTTAAACTTCCTACTTATTTCACATCTCCAGTGATACATATCACATGCTTATACATGAAACCATCCACATTTGGGCAAGCCCTGGGTGGTTATGTGTCAGCAGGCTCAAGCCTTCACCACTGGGCTGAAAACTATTTCCTAGGTGGTCTTCTCTTGACTATCATCCCTCTCCAATACAAAGAAAACAAGTAGCAGGAGCTTCCGAAGTCCTTGACAATGTCGCACTGCCCTCTCCGAGCCCCAGTGTGGAGAGACACTCTCTCAACTTCAGACCCTCGGACAGCCTCAGGCTATTCTATCATCTCTGCAACGCTGACCTTCAGCTCAGACAGAGCAGTCCTCTGCATTGTCTCCTAATGGCCACTTGCCCAGCATCACAAGGCAGAAAACAAAGTGCAAATTAGTTATCTGGAAATTTTCAGAGGTATGGGCTGCCGAAACCTCACTAGGTCCATGATAACAAAAAGGGAAGCATTTGAAAGTGCAAGGCCAGCTTCACAGCGTCTATTAATCATGAACTTAGTATTTCCTGTAATGCGGATGCATGTTTACTTTATGAAATCCCATTTTAAAATAGTAATTCCACCGCTGCCTTACACAACACCATAACATAATTTAGAAAAGCTATTATTTGCTTGGCCAGTACAACTTTTTACAACTACTAATTAGACAGCAATTAAATAACAACAAAAACTGTAGAGCAGACTTTGAACACCACGAAGGCTGTTAGTAAAACGGAGGGCTATTGACATCAAGTGATATGGGTGAGGATGCAGGTGAGAACTAGGACACCTGACAGGCATGGGCAGCCAAGGAGCCCCAACCAGAGCAGGAAAGGGTTGGGGTGCTACAGGCAGGGGGCTGGATTCTAAGGGGGGCATGTCCTGGGACTCACGGGCCCACACAGAAGCACTCTAGAGGTGACTGGCTCACGCCTGCCAGCAGCAAGCATAGTCCTTACCAACAGGAGCCCCCAACCATAATGTCTGTTCCATGCCCACACGTCTACCTGGGAAAGCTTTAGCCTTGGACTGTGGGGCATGTCTACACACAGAAATCGCCAAAGACCCCACTACGTAAGCAGTCTCGGAGAAAATCCTTTTTACTTCCTTAAAAAAAAAAAAAAAAGCCCTAATGGTTTCAAATATCTACTCTGTTTTATGTTTAAGTTAATCTTTGGGAACAGAACAAGACAAAGTTCAGAATGGCCAAATATCTGAACTACCATGCAGAACAGTTTTGTTCCAAAGGCTCAAGAGACGAGAGCTCCAACTAAGAATGGAAATGACAGGCAAATCTTCTCTCAGTACATAAAATTATGCATAGCTACAGCTGTCATTCCTTGGAATGGGCCAGAGCTTTTGAACTCCCTCCTCACGGATAGCCATCTATCTGGAATGCTGTTTAAAAAGATTAGTATCTGGTCTAAGAAGATAGTAATAACAATAATAATCCATTTACTGACTGCTTACCACGTGCGAGGCGCATAATGCTAAGTGCTTACCATACATTTTACATTAACTCATACCCCAGCCCCAGAGAGATTATGACTAATCCCATTTTAGAGACGGGAATGCAGAGGCTAAGGGGCAAGTAACATGTACAAGATCAGAGTGGACTGAGATTTGAATCCCATCCCATCCTAGAGCCTTCATTTTTTTACTTTTCTGTTTTAAATGATTGGTTCTCAAAATCGCACATGTATCCAAATCTCCTGAAGGGCTTGTTATAATACCATACAGGTTCCACCTGTAGAAGTCTCTGACTCTCTCTCTCTCAGGCCCCGAGACTTTGCATTTCACACATTCTGGGTGATGTAGATCCTGCTGGTCAGGGAGCTACACTTTGAGAACTGCCACTCTAGAACATGGCTCAGGCCTCTATGGTCTCTCTGACTCCTGAATTCTATCATTCAATAAAATTGGGGGGGGGTGGAGAGGGGGAGATGATACACAAGGAAAAATAAATACCAGATACTTTAGGAACAAAGCATTTCCAAAAAGTATTAAAATTGCTGCTATTTATTATTAATTTTGTTGGATATTTTTTCCATTGATTTTTATGGAGGGGGGGAGAGAAAGAGAAACTCGATGTGAAACAAACACATTGATTGGTTGCCTTCCCCACACGCCCCAACCTGGGCCAGAGATCGAACCAGCCACCCAGGTACATGCCCTTGACAGGAAATTGAACCTGAGACCTCCTCAGTGCAGGGTCGACACTCTAACCATCGAGCCATGCCAGCCAAGGCTGCTTTTATTTTTAAGCAAGCCCTTATGCACTATTGAAACTTTTAACCTTGGCCAGGTAAGACTTTTATAAAAATGTTTAAAAACAGTCAAAAGAAAAGCAGAGACCTTATTCTTCTTTTCAGTGTTTATGGAGCACCCACATGGCAGAGACGGTCCTTTCCAGAGCCCTTCGGGCGTAGTCTCCCTCAAAACTATTTTGGTGACATGGGAAGGCTAGATGGCCCACCAATGCCAGCCATGAGGTGTTGAATGGGCTAACAATGGGCATATTTCACTGTGATTTCCCCATCACAGCAAATGCTGCTGGCCCTGGCTCCTGAGAGACGCCTGTGGCACTTACTTGGCAGACTAGGGGCATTAGGAAAATGGACGGGAGACCAGCAGGAGCTTGAAAATCAAGGGGAGAATCACCTCCTGCCCTGGTATGTGTTTGGTTTTCTGAAACGTCCAAACAAGTTTTTATTCCTGGATCGCAAGCACCATGTCTCAGCACCTATGCTTTTGGCCAGAATCTCTCCAAGTCAGCCCAGGCCAGACTGCACCTCTGCTCAGCCACACCAGGACTCAGTGACCCCGTTTCCTTTCTAGTACAAATCACTACTTCCTCCAAGTCACACTCTGACTTTACTTTCTATATCTAGATATAAAAACTCAGCACTTTAGTCCTTTAAAGAAACTTAACTGGAGCTGCCCAGTGCTCTAAAGTGTCACACACCAGATAGGTCTTAACTACCAACAACTTTTGTGGAAAGAAACACATGTAATAGACATGCTCCTTCTCTAAGAGGAAAGTCTCAGGCAGGCCAGATTTCAAGGCTAGAGGGGTGCTGAGAACTCAGGGAGAGAAGGAAACTCCCTCAGCATAAAAAAATCCAAACTGTCTTGGCGAGGACTGACCTCTGGGGAACACCAGAGTAAGAGGCTCTCCTTTGGGGTCAAATGCCAACTGTATATCTATAATGTCCATCGCCTTCTGAGGACCACACTGCAGCACCTCCGCCTCTATGGAAGATGAAAGGACAAGGGAACAGTAGAGTATTTAGGTTGAAAGCAGAAGCCACTTGCTGGATGTAAGACCCTGGCAACTGTGTCTAAATTTCCTTCTCTGCACAACAAAGAGAACAGGGCCCATTTCATACCCTGCTGGTGTGCATTTAGGGGACCTTAGCAAAGGGCTGAGGGAGTAAATATTATGCTAATGACCTAACTGGAAAGGAAGTTAGCAAGTGGAGGAGTTTTGTTGTCAGGGAGACATGGGTTCGAATCTTGACCCTAACTTCTGCTCATCTGACTAGGCAATGGATTAACACCTACTTTCTGCTGCAGGAATGAATGAGATAACCTAAGCAAGTCCACAGCATAACGCCTGCCATTTCCTTTTCTTTTCTCTAAACTCTTAACAAGCCTCAAGTGCAGCACCTGCCTGTAGGCATGGCCTATGCCTAGGGCTCAGCCAAAACAGGCCAGTCTGCAGAAAAATATTTAAAAACATGCATAGGCTTCGACACCCAAGTGACCTCAGTTCTGATTCTGGCTCTGTCTTATGGTGGCTGAGTGACTGGGGACAAATCACTCCACCTCTCAGAGCCTGGGCTCCTCATCAAACATCGGGTGGTTAATTAATGACTTTGTCGCAATGTGAATACGGAGGTTACCCATAAGGAAGGGAGTAATATAAAAGGCCAAACACTGAAATAATAATAATTAAAAAAGGCCAGGCACTTTTCTAAGCTCTTCACTAGAATTGACACAGTGAATCCACCCAATAATTCCTTGAGGGAGATATTAATATTTTTATTCCCTTTAAAAAATATATATACTTTTAGTGATTTCAGAGAGGAAAGGAGAGGGGGAGAGAGAGAGAGAAATAGAAACATCAATGATGAGAGAGAATCACTGATCGGCTGTCTCTTGCACGCCCCACACCGGGGATTGAGCCCACAACCTGAACCTGGGCATGTGCCCTGACTGGGAATCGAACTGTGACCTCCTGGTTCATAGGTCGATGCTCAACCACTGAGCCATGCCAGCTGGGCTTTCCCTTTTTACAGACAGCATATGGAACTCCGAGAGGCTAAGCCATTTACTCAAGGCCACAGAGCTAGTAAGTGGTGGGGGCAGGATTTAAACTGGCTCACTCAAGTCTCTTCCTCAATGATCGTGCATTTAAACATTATATTACTGCCTCAATGTTAACTCCCTGTACCCTTTTCCCTTAAATATTGTATGTAGGGTACATCCCATAAATGCCAGATTCATTACGGGTTATAAGAATTTTCCACTCCTCCCTTGTTTACTCATATGTATTCATGTCTTCATTCACACCCCGTTCAGTGTTCTCATCTGTCAATTGGAGGATTGAGTAGGAAGCGCCGGAGGAAAACTGCGGCCTCCTCTCCACATAGAAAGCAGCCAATGGAAAGTGTCCTGGCTTTATTCCTACAATAAAGTTCTACTATTGATAACATTACAGAGTCCCCACCAGATCTCCCTGTTGCCTTCCTGTTTTGGATGTGCTCAGAATGATTTTCTGGCTCTTCTATTCCTTGAACACTAGGGTCACTCTGCCCCCTCCAGCGCCCCTTTGTTAGCTGTCTTTCCTCAGTAATTCCCTCGTCAATCAAGATCTGTTTCTGGCAACGCCAGACCTCCTTTCTCCCCACGACAGAATGCCACTAACACTCTATTATGACTGCTTGACCGGGTGTTAGCCCCACAACTCGGCGCTGCGGCTTTGTAAATTTCCAACACCATTGTATGTACACACAGCCATGTCATCAATCTCCAAGCTGGGGAGGAAGGGAGAGAGATCTGGAGGGGAAGAGATGAAAATATCACACCAGGTCTGGGGCATCATATGGCTCTAGCATCTGGCTGATCCTTTATAAGCTCCCCATGTACTTACTGTCATTAACTGTGAAAGTGGGCTTCTGGACCCTGCTGAGCCTAACAAGGCGCTCTGTTTTTTTCCTGACTTTCAAGAAAATGCATACCCCAATAGCTGTGTTTAAGAAACCACAATGACCAATGAACTTCACACCAGCAGCCCAGAGTTGACGTTGCCTGTTCCGGGCAGCCCAGGATGGAGAATAGAGTGTGATCCATAACTGAGGTGAGCAGGCTGCACCCCGCAAAGCAGCCACAAATGTTCAAAGCCACAGGCAGCTGGGGGCCCTCCTGTCAAGAGGGCCAGCGTCTTTTGGGCTCTGAGTGTGACTTCACGAGTATAAGCCCAGGAATGGCAGTGTGACTCTGGAGGTGGAGCTGGTGACACTATAGTGAGGGGTCTCATTGGCTAAACAAAGAACTACCAACAAAGAAACAGTCCTAACTAGCACACAGGTATAAGGTGTAGTATGTCGCCACCATCACCACCATCTCCATGCACACAATGCCAACTTCTCTTCCGCAAGTACAAAAGCATATACAAAAGCTCCTTGAGGTCAGGGCAGATTCCTCCCCAGCATTAATGAGGGCAGAGGTTAACGTCTTTTAGCTTCTGATATCCAAAAAACCACGAAAGGAACAGCGATGTCACCAAGGACAGCCAGTGTCCTTCCTTTCCTGGTCTCTCTTCCCTCACTAAGAGTGAGCATTTTTTATAGGTTAGAAACCTATAATCCTCTGGCAGGAAAGCTGATTGTGGTCCCCACTGGCCTATAATTCTTCCACTCTAGGGTAAAATACACACTTCTCCATGCATGGCCTGGGTGGCCTGCATCACTGCCCGGGCCTGTGTCGCCTCACCCTCCCCGCCCACCCCACCTTCCAGCCCCCCACTTCACTCTAGTCCCCTGGCCTTTCAGGGACTCAAAGCACTGACCCCTTCCTGTCTCAGGGCCTTCCTACAGGTTGTTCCTTCTACTTTTACCTCCAGTTTTTGGCCGACTAAACATTGCTCCTTCAAAGTGGTCTCTCTTGAGCCCCTGATCTAAATAAAGTCTGTTACAGAAGTAACTGCGTAGATTTATGCAGTGCTTATACTATGGGTAGGCAGTGATAAGCATTCCACCAGCCTTATCTCAGCAAGCCCTCACAACCCGGTGAGTTAGTTGTATACCACCAGTATATTATCCCCATTTTACAGCGGAAGAAAACTGAGCCACGTGGCAAGCCAATGGTAGGGCTGGTATCCAAACCCAAGCAGCCTGACTCCAGAGCGTGTGTTTAATCACCACCCTCCACCACCTCCATACTTGTCCCATACAGCACTGGGCAAAATCTGAACATCACCGTACGGCCATGTGCTCACCTGCTGATGCTGGACCCCAGCAGGCCCGAGAGCAGGCAGTGTTTTCCGACTGCGCCCCTATGTACCTGGACTTGGCATAGTAACTCATTCCTGGAGAAGCCATTCAGTAACTATCAGTGCGAAGGAGGGAAGGAGGGACATATGCCTGAAAATACACATGCAGTTTCTCTGGTGGAAGAGAGGGAGGGAGTGGACCGAAGGAGTTTGTCCTCAACTAGCCTGGTGCCTCAGGCACGCGGCAGGCCTTCAGGGCATGGCCAGCACAGGGAAAACGACATCAGTAAGTGTTCCCACCTCCCTTCTCACCTTCCTTTAGGGCAGGGCTGGGGAACATCCAGCCCCTGGGCCATATGAGGCCCCCGAAATCATGTGGTCTGGCTCTGCCAAGGCATAAGGGGTGAGTTAATTAAAGGTTTGGCCAAATATAACAGGCTAATTTTTAAGCTGATAATTTTGTATGGCCCACAAATGATGTTATAACTATCCAAATGGCCCCTGGCAGAAAAAGTCCCCGCCCTGCTTTAGGGACTGGTTAAGTCTGCTTTCACTGCCCCAGCTACTCCCTAGTGAAGTCACAGGGCGTGGTCATTCACCAGGGGCAGGCAGTCCTCTGCTAGGTGTGCTCTCCCTCCTCAGGCTGTTCACTTTTAGAGGGCAGGGACATGGTTTGGCTTTGTTGGAGACCTGCATCCAGCCTCTCCCACACACGCGAGGGCGGAAGGAGAGCAGGCCAAAGGAGCTCTCCCAGGCAACAGTTCAATGGCACAGTCAGGCCAATGCCATGAAGGCCTAGGGAAGAACCGGCAGCTGACCATGGGTAGGTACCACAGTTCCCTGGCCACTCTTTGTGGACAGCCTGCTGCCCTGCGTGTGGGGGGGCCCACAGCCTCCTCTGCTCTCAGCTGGCCAAGGCCAGCGGCCTGTCTCCCTGAGCTCACTGCTGCCAAGGGAAAGTGCAAGTGGAGTAGCCAGGCCAGGAGGGCCTGTCGGAACGGTCTCAGGGATTTGGGCTCCCCCAGACTATTTCTGTCTTGGCTGGAAGCGCAGAATTCCTCTGTGGAACAAGCTTTCCTGCTCTTTGGCTGCTGGGCTCTCCAGGCAGCTTGCCAGGCCATGCTGTTCCGATCAGGGCACTGGGTCCTGAGGAAACCCGCTAGCAGTGCGGAGACACAAGCTCCAGGAACTCCACTTATCCGCGAGGGGCACAAGGGGAGCTGCCTGCCCACTCTGATGGCATGGGGCATTTCTGGAAGGCAAGTGACTTGTGTTTATCATACAAACAAGCAGAGAATGGAATGGTGGTGAGAAATGGGAACATAGGAGGTAGTCAAAGAAAGCTTTGTTTTAAAAGTATTTGGGTAATGGGAAAGCAGCTCACTAACAAACCTGGAATTATAGGGGAGGGAGAGATTAAGTAACACAGAACCCCCATAAAAATCACAGCAAACGAGACCACACACCTCATATTTTAGTACTTTGTCATCAATTCAAAGTATTATAAATATGGCAATTACATAAAGCCTGTTGGTGTATTCAAGCTATAACGGCACCTATTAAACTGTTGCAGTGATAGATGGGAGTATCTATCCTGAAATTAGCTGCCTTCTCTGAAAGAATTACAGAGATCGAGGCTGACTGCAGGGAAATCACTGACTGCATTGAGCAGCTCCAATCGCACCAAATCTCCACAACAGCTCTAGAAAGTGCCTACGATGAATGTGGATGACAATACGGAGACTTTTATTTAGGGCAGCTGCTTACCACATGGGAAGGAACTTAGTAAACTTCTTTCTTTTTTTAGTGTGTGGGTTCTTAACTTCGTGCAGGAAAGATTTCACAACTTGAGTCCAGGTGTTTGAGAGGGTACGTTCATTAAAGCAGGGACAGGCACACAGGAAGGGCTTTGCATAGAAGAAGCTACAGGAGAGCCTAGGCGGCTGCTTTGGCTCACTGGGAAGTCAGAGAAAAGGGGGCCTTGGAGACAGGTTCAGGGGGTTAGCCCAGCATGAGCTGCCGCTGCCTGCTGCTCCCCTAGATGCAAGTCTCGTGGGGACCCCCAGAGTTTAGGTGAGAAAGTAAAGATGCAGGCCTGAGGGAAGGAAGGCGCGCGCGCTCCGTAGGGAAAAGCGCCCTTGGTAAACTTCTGAATCCAGTTTAGTCTGATGCTAGAAAGCTTGCAGCTTCACAGAAGAAAGGGCTGGAATGTGGGCTTCTGCCCAAAGGACTATGGGATTTGTTTCCGCCTCATAAAAAGTGCTTAGTGCTTGCCCTGGCTGGTGTGTCCATCCTGCTCCAAGGGGTCGCTGGTTCATTTCCCAGTAGGGGCATGCAGGAGGCAAGCTAATCAATGTTTTGCTCTCACAAGCAATGTTTCTCTGTTTCCCTTCCCCTCTCTCTAAATCTCTTCCATTGGGGGTGTTCCAGAGTTGTATCCTTTATAATAAGCTGTAAAAGTAAGTATAGCATTCCTGAGTTCTAAGAGTAATTCTAGCAAATTACTGAACCTGGGAAGGTGTGGGAACCCCCGACTTTGTGGCCCAGTCAGATGAAGTGTGGGTAACCTGGGAACCCAATACTTTGCAAGTGGTGTCTGAAGTGAGAGCTGTCGTGTGGGACTGAGTCTTGTGGAGCATGATGATAACTTTGGGTGGTGTCAGAATTGAATAGTAAGACACCTAGATGGCGTTAAGAGTAGAAGCAGTGTTGGAAAAGACCCCAGATATTTGGTGTCCAAAGGAAAAACCGAACCCTCTCATGCAGTTAGAGAGAGAAGGCTATAGTCTAGTATTAGCTGGCCTCGCTCCACTGCTTCATGAGTTGCCAGGGCCCCACTTGATCTATCTTCTTTGGGCTTCAAATCACCTCAGTGAAAGCAGGCAATATGGCCAAGACAGTAATGGCTCTGGGTTAAAATGCTGGCTTCTATCTACATTCATCTTCCAGAACCCGCTTTCTTCACCAGAAATTGGGAACTGTACCTATCTCAGAGCACTGCTAGGCGGGTGAAATGAGATTCGCGGAAACACTGAGCACAGGAGCAATGTGAGCTCCTGACTGACACTCAGAACACTGTCTCCCTTAATACACACAACTACCCTGCAAGAGCTGTTTTCATCTTCATCTCACAGCCAAGGAAACCGAGACTCAGAGAAATGGAGAACCGCCCAGGTCACACCTGCCAGGCTGCCTGCAGATGCCACGCTGGCCCGTGAAAGGCCCTGTGCTGCACACTGGGGCTAAAGAAAGGGCCTTGCCAACGAGATGAAGCAGTCCGGGAGTTCACTGACAGCTGTAGGACATCAGCTTGAGTAATAGTTTGGCCTTTTGTCCTGCTGTCTCCAATCAGGGCGACATTATAATTTGCTCTCAGTTAGTTATGAAGCTGAGAAATATATGCCTATTACTAGTTCCAAACACTTTGCAGCCATTTTCCATTTACTAGTTTGGTGGGGTTTTGGGAGGGCAGTTCCAAGAAGGACTGGGTTGGTGTTTTCTGGAGAACTGCACACCACCCATCAAAGTGTTCCCTGATGCGGGGCGTCTGTTTCTTGTGATCACTGAGAAAACACAAGGGGACAGATGTGTGCTCGGCCATCTTTCTGTAGGGAGGGAGGAAACTGAGGGAGCCGTTAAACTCTGGCACCCCTGATGGCTGTCTCTTTTCAATCTATAATACGGAGGTGAGATAATGGAACTAAAGCCAGGAGCTAGCATTACCACATTAAAACAGGTTTATTAGCTGCTATTACTGCTGTTTGTCATTAGTCTCCGTGATCAGTGACTCCGCACCTTGGAAAGGACCCAAGGGAAGGGGATGGGCACACAGCAAAGCTGCAGGTGGACTGTAACCACATTGCTACTGAGCGCACAGAATCACCCTGAAGCTGTGAGGTCTCCTGACTGGATTGCTGGGAAGAGCAAATCATTTGATCTAGGTTCAGTCACTTCAATCTTATTCATCCTTTTAAGTTCCAACAACTCTTACTCCCAGCCTTCACCAATCTCTCTCTTGCAAGCTCTAAGTGGTTTAGCGCCAAATCATTTTACTTTATTGGATCATAAACTCCTTGAGGACAAGGGTGTGCCGTCATCTTTGCTCTGAGTCACTGGTTTAGTCCATAAACACTGGGCTGCACAGCAGTCTTTAACTTAGGAGGAAAAGACTCCCCTCACTCTGAAAACCTAACAAAAGCTGTATATTTTGCTCTCTCCACAGAGTATGGGTGCACACACACACACACAAAATCTCTGCACTAATCTTCAGCGGTTCAGAGACCTCCAAAGCCCACCCATGGACTCTAGGTTAAGCAACCCTAACTAAGTTTACCTGCTTGCACAATCCTTCAAATCAGAGACTCCCAGGGTCTGAGAATCTGCTTTGCTCCAAGTTACTCTAACCAGGTCCCTCAAACAACTCTTTTTAAAAATATGTGTTTTTTTAAAATTAATTTCAGAGAGGAAGGGAGGAGAGAGAGAGAGAGAGAGAGAGAGAGAGAGAGAGAGAGAGAAACATCAGAGATGAGAGAGAATCATTGATTGGCTGCCTCCTGCATTCCCACACTGGGGATGGAGCCCACAATCTCCTGGTTTGTATGTAAATGCTCAACCACTGAGCCAACTCTTTAAGCCAACTCCAAAGACAGCCCTCCTGCAGGAAGAATAATATGCAAATTGACCATACCCGCTACACCCACCAGCCAATCAGGAGCAGGTATGCAAATTAACCCAACCAAGATGGCTGCAGCCATGGAGAGAGCAGGAGGCTTGGGTTGCCCCTGGCAATGGAGGAAGCCAAGCTTTCCGCCTGCCCTGGTGGGCCCAGGCCTCTGCTCAAGGCTACAAAGTTTCAATTATAGAAGATAAATAAATCCCAGATACCAGGGCCCCTGATTGGGTCGCCGGGGGGCGTGGCCGGCCTGCAAACAACCACAGGCTCCTTGCCCAGGCTGCCCCATGCCCCAACTGCCCTTCCCTGCTGGCCTGATCACCCACAACTGATCCAGGACACCCTTCAGGGCAAACCAGCCGGCCCTCACCCATGCACCAGGCCTCTATCCTATCTAATAAAAGAATAATATGCAAATTTACCATCACTCCAACACACAAGATGGCTGCCCCCATGTGGACACAAGATGGCCACCACAAGATGGCCAGCAGGGGAGGGCAGTTGGGAGGGACCAGGTCTGCAAGGGAGGGCAGTTGTGGGTGATCAGGCCTGCAGGGGAGGGCAGTTGGGGGGGGGACCAGACCTGCAAGGGAGGGCAGTTGGGGACGATCAAGCCTGCAGGGGAGGGCAGTTAGGGGTGACCAGGCCGGCAGAGGAAGGAAGTTGGGGGCAACCGGGCCTGCAGGGGAGGGCAGTTGGGGGGGACCCAGGCCTGCAGGGGAGGGCATTTAGTAGGGGTGACCAGGCCTGCAGGAGAGGGCAGTTAGGGGCAAACAGGCTGGCAGGGGAGTAGTTAGGGGGTGATCAGGCTGGCAAGGAGAAGCGGTTAGGGGCAATCAGGAAGGCAGGCAGGCGAGCAGTTGGGAGCCAGCAGTCCTGGATTGTGAGAGGGCGCAGGCTGGGCTGAGAGATACACACCCCTAGGCACGAATTTCATGCACCGGGCCTCTAGTTTGTAATATGAGAGCCTGGGCAAGGAAAAAGAAAAGCCAAAGTGGAGGCAGATTCCAGCCAACAAGAGGTCTCTAAATTATCATCTTGTATTTAGTGACTGTACTTCCTTATCTGCCCTAACCTAATTTAGTACAGAGGAAGAATAAATCACTTACACCTTCGAAAAACACCTGAGTGCCTACCTACTATGGTCAGTTGCTATAGCCAGCCCCTGCCCTCGAGTTCCTTACAGTGTAGCAGGAAACAGAGAAGCAAAGCAGCGAAGACAATGCCGAATGGTGACATTCCCACAGGGGATACCAGCAGAGAACCCAGGATTATTCTGGTGGCCACACCTTACTTTGCCTTGGGCAGATGGGAGGGAAGGTATAGAGGGAAAGAGAGAACAAAGAAATAAAGGTAGAGATAAACCTAGAAGCCAAATCTAACCCAGGAATACTTGTAGCAGAGAGATCTAACAAGGGGTGAGCGGATCTCTTTCAGTTCACTAGGAGAGAAAATTACTGCTTCTCTGAGGCCAGTTACACCCCACAAACAACAATTCATTCAGCAGTTATTTAGGACAGGATGGCCAAGCACTTTTGTCTTCAGACCCTCGGAGGAGTTTTCTAATCACGTTCTCCCATCGTCTGCCCATTGCTGCTCAGATTAGCCCAGATGCATATTCACTTCGAGAAACTGAAACTCAAAAACGCTGCCTCCACCCAGCCCCTGCTTGCTCCAGATGGCTGAACAAGCACCTCAATGCCTCAAGCAGTCCCCAGGGTGACTGGGAGAAAAGTGAAATCACCAGACAATGAGGAATCTTTGTCAGAGTAGGTCTCTTCTCTAAGTGTCTCCCTCTGAATTAATACAGGCTGGTGTGTACCGAAAAATTTTAAGTTCCAAACCTGGAGTAAGAACATCTATTTATCCACCAATTACTATTGTTATCAAACAGCTTTATTGATGCCATTACAATTCACCCACTGAAAGCATACAATTCAATAGTTTTTAAAGTAAACTTACAGAATCCTGTAACTATTACATCTTCATCAACCCGAAAAGAAACCACTCCAAATACCTCCTGCCTCAAAGCCTCTGGCAACCACTACTCCACGTTCTGTCTTGTGGATTTGGCTATTTTGGACATTTTGTATAAATGGAATCCTTACAATATGTAATCTTATGTGACTGGCATCTTTCAACTTAGCATGTTTTCAAGAATCTTCCACGTTGTAGCATGCACAGTTGTCCCTTGGTATGCACTAGGGATTGGTGCCAGGAACCCCCCCAGATACCAAAGCCCATGGATGCTCAAGTCCCTTATATAAAGCTAGAGGCCTGACGCACGAAACTTCGTGCAAGAGCTGGCCTTCCTTCCCCTGGCTGCCAGCACCCAGGACCCAGGTGGTTTCGCTCTGGCCCCGGCTTCATCTGGAAGGACGTCGTCTGGTCTAATTAGCATATTACCCTTTTATTATTATCGAAGATGGTGTAGTACTCTTATATAACCAATACATACCCTCCCATATACTTTACATCATCTATAGATTACTTACAATGCCTAGTACAATGTAAATAGTTGTTATACTGTATTGTGTAGGAAAAAATGACAAGGAAAAAGCCTGTACATGTTCAGTAGACGTACCGTCATAGGCCTAATTACTCAGTACATGTCAGCAACAAGGTAACATTTTTTGTTCTGTGGTTGGTTGAATCTGAGGCCGCAGAACCTATGGATATGGATGCCGACTGTTGAGGTTCTTCGTTCTTTTTTATGGATGAATAATATTGCATTGTATGGGCAGGCAGCATGGTATGGATAGACCATCATCAGCTGGACATTTGGGTTGTTACCACCCTTTGCCTATTATGTATAATACTGCCTCTCCATATTATTTTGAAACCTGAATCCTAAAGTGATTGACAAATACCTCCCAAAACTTGGGAAAAGATGCATATGACACTTTGTGGCCAACTCCACCCTTGGGACACCAAATCTTCCCTTAGCCCTGACAGCCTGGTTCACTCCCTCTGCTCTGCTGACTCAAAGCTCCTTCCCTTCCCAGCCCCTATTTAAATACCCTTCCTCAAAGATTTCACACACATTCCCTGAACTGTTAGCAAGACACCATGTACCCCTTCACACTAAGAACACAGGGAAATTTGTTCCCACTCAGATGTTGTAATCCTGCTCAAGACCTTATTATTATATGCATCTTTTTACTTCTCCTTTTCTGTTTCTACTGAATGGAACTTTTGAGGGATGAGGTCTTTTGAATGTCTCTATACCATTTAGTCATTCACAGTCATTTATCAGAGCCCTGTGTCCTTGGTTTGGAGGATACAATGATGAAGACCCAGTCCCTTCCTTCAAGGAACTTAGGGTCTATTGAGGAAGGAAGACAATCAGAGTCCAGTGTGCTAAGTGTTCACAGAGGACTGCACAGGGAACTACAGAATGGGGGGGGGGGGGCGGGGAGAGGGAGAAAGGAAAGGAGGGGATTTTGGAGTTGAGTAGTGGGGGGGGGGGGGACCTTGCTCAGAGGGTAGGTCAGAGAAGGACTCCTGAAATGGAACAGCAAGTAAAGACACTGTGGGTAAGCAATATCATGAAAGCTCAAGGTACTACACGTAGTTCTGATCTGTGTGGCTGAAGCTTATCATCCTGGGTGAAGGAAATGGTGAGGAGTGAGGCTAGACAATGGGCTGGCAACAGCATTAAACTTCTTCCTGGAGGTGATGGAGAGCAGCGGAAGAATTTTAAACCAGGGAAGGTGATGTGATCTCACTTATTTTAGAAAGGTATTTGCAGCAGTGTGAATAAGGGACGGAAAGGACATGAGACCAGAAGCAGAAAGACTGATTACCAAAAGGCTATGACTGTAAACAGGAAGAGAGAGAGACTAAGTACAATGGTAGAGTCCAGACCCATTTAGGTAGTAAAAACAACAGGACTTATTAGCTAGCTTGACTCTTGGGAGGAGGGCCAAGACCTTCAGACCCCACCTTTCTACTGATGACAGCAAGGGCTGGCGAGCATGCTCAGGAGTGACATCCTTTTCCAAATGAAATCATAAATGGAACCTTAAGGGAGAAGGCCCAGAGTCCTGGTGGCCTACCTTCCCCGTCCCGTGCAGAAGCACTTACTTAGAATCTAGGGATTCATGAGAGGATCTGAAACCCCCCGGCCAAGTCCAAATGCTGGATCCTGATATCCAAAGGATTCTAGGGCAATACAGTCATGTGCTCAACAGTGCCTCTCACCTCCACACCTGACGCTTGTTCAGTCCACTTCCCTACCTAGAAGATTCTTGCGCATCCTGTTACAGAATCCAACTTACCTTCCAGCCCCAGCCCCCAGCCCAGGCATGTACAAAGTCAACTCAAGGGACTTCCTTCCTTCCCAGACTTCCACCTAATGCCTTGGCCTTATGGACACTGGGCAAGCTCACAGCTAAGAACTACTAATTGTTCATTTTCTCTTCCACGTGGCCATCTCTCTCACGGGACCTGGGCTTAGCCTTCCTCAGGATCTCCTCAGCATTGAAAACACCTTGTACTTGTAACAAGCCCAGAAATATTCACAGACTGACAAACTAATTTGTTACACGCTCTCCCTCCCATGAATGACTAAATATGAGAAAAGAAATGCAGAGAAATCATGATCTTGAATTAAAACATTCAATATTGATACATTACAAAGATGTTCAACTGCATTTTTTTGGTATTTTTTCAACTGCATTTTATTTATTTATTATTATTATTATTTTGAATAATATATTTTATTGATTTTTTACAGAGGAAGGGAGAGGGATAGAGTTAGAAACATCGATCAGCTGCCTCCTGCATACCCCCTACTGGGGATGTGACCGCAAGCAAGGTACATGCCCTTGACCAGAATGGAACCTGGGACCCTTCAGTCTGCAGGTCGACACTCTATCCACTGAGCCAAACTGGTTAGGGATCAACTGCACTTTAAACATAAACCAAATAAAAATATTAATGGAGTGGTTAAAATTACTAAACAAAATAAATTTTTAAAATGATCACACAGATATTTTCCAAGGAAGAAGAAGAAAAAAAAGTAAACTGTCTTTAAAGATCCAATAAAAAAGGGGGAGGTTGGAAGATTGCCCAGTGGGCCTTGGGGCTGCTGGGTGTATAAATGAAGCTGGGCCCTGGGGCTACAGAAAGAGGGAAGGTCCCAACCAATTACTCTTGACTGTAATCCTCACTAGGCTGAGTGCCCTTCTAGGCCAATATGAACTGCCCTATTCATTTATGAACCACTAGCAGGGTCGCCTAAAACCGTCGGAAAACACAGATATTTACATTACGATTCATAACAGTAGCAAAATTACAGTTATGAAGTAGCAACGAAAATAATTTTATGGTTGGGGGTCACCACAACATGAGGAACTGTATTAAAGGGTCGCGGCGTTAGGAAGGTTGAGAACCACTGCTCTAGAGCCTAAGGAAACTGACACATGAATTACTCTTTAGGATAGTAAAAACTAAGCATTGTGAAGCTATAGCATATTCTGGTAAAGAGAACAATTAGGGGAATGGAAAGTAGAACTGAAAAAGATGAATTCTACTAGTTCTAAGAATTTAAGAAACACGATTTTGGTATAAAAACACGAAAGTGAAATCTGTAAAACAAACAACAAAAAAATAGAAAAGACCCAATTTTTAGGAGTTAGTAGCTGATAAAATAATTGTCACAAAATATAGGGAGAGACTATCAAAAGGGGGTATAATAATTGAATAAAAATATAAAGAGGAAACAAAAGGTGGGGTTGAGGTTTTCTGAGGCCTTGTCCCTCCGCCCATCACTGTAGAGCCATGCTACATATACTGCACAGGTTACCAAAGACTTGTCAGGACTGTTCATTTCTGCAAGTTTTTGAGACTTTTAGTCTCCCCCTGGGTCCAAGATGGCTTATGCCTGTTCTTCTCCAAGAATTCACACATTGGTAAAATCTTCCACTAAGCTCCAACAAGCCGTGCCGACCCCTCTGCTGCACCAAAGCTGCCCTGTCAAGCAAATACTGTCCCGAACTCAGAGGGTCAGCCGAGTCCGTCGGAACTTGAAAGTTATTCTGTTACCGTTTTTCAATGGAGGTTAGTGACTTACAGTATAAAGCAGTGATTTTCAACTGGTGTGCTGCAAGAATTTTTAAAATAGTCAATACCTGACCATTTGGTCAGGGGAACTGACCTCTTTCCCCTTAGACTGTCAAGTAAGAAAATGACAACAGCCAACACAACAATAGCTATCTGGTATAAATAAATAAAAATTATACCTATTTTTTGTTGTCAGATTGGCAAAAAATGTATCTCTTTGTGTGGCACAGAATTCTAGTAATTAGTGTATGTGTGCCATGAGATGAAAAAGGTTGGAACTCACTGGTGTAAAGGAAGACTTAAAGAAAGATGTCACCTGTTCAAGTTCACAAAACAAACTAGAAATTAAAAATTCAATTTATAACAATCTCACTCTGATGATATGGTAGGCCATATGGTGGCATTGGGGCAATAGTGTCACTAAATCATTACTAAAAGCATGTTACCTGCGTGACACTATACTAACTCCCATGTACAGTGAGGATACAAAAATTAACAGCACTGTCGTGTCCTTTCAGGAGGTGATCACTTAGGGAGACAATAAGGTTAAAATGTGAAGAGTGAAATCATACTTAAAACATAATAAAAGGTAAGCCACAAGGTAGGACACAGTGATTGCTAAGCAGAAGACACAGACAGTAACTGACACAGAAACCTGAGGAGGGAAGGCGAAGTTAATTCAAGTAAGGATGGTGAGTCAGTCACAAATGCATCTGTCATCGAAGACCCAGCTGGATTTGCTGAAACCAGAGTGGCAGAGGAAGGAAGCAGGTGAAGGAACACAGAAGGGAAGAAAGCGATGAGATGGGCTGCAGGAATTTTTAGTTAGAGAGTGCCCACATATAGAAGGCCCAATCTGGTTCCAAATAAGGACTTACCAATTTGGTGTTTTTCAATTTCCTATCTTGAACGTCTCCCCCCAGTGCTATATTTACCAGTGCCCCCTTAGAATAGACTGGTACTTTCTTTAAGATTTCCTCCACGTGTCGAGGATGTATAAGATTTAAGAAGAGGCCTCTGCACACTCACCTGAAGTTTACACAAATCTCCTGGTATTGTCAAGACATGGAACAGCCATGCTAGTGAGGTTGTCTTATATTAAGAGGGCTGGCTTTTGTAACTTAGCCATTATTTCTAAGTCATGATAAAACAGAGCATCCCACACAAATATGCTATTAGCACTAGCAAGGTTGATAGTGTGTGCATGCCAATAAGTGAACAGGGAGAATCCAAGATGGCGGCGTAGGTAAACACCTAAACTGCTGCCTCGCGCAACAATTTCAAAACTACAACTAAAAGAAAAAACGTCTATCACCCAGAACCACGGGAAAGCTGGCTGAGTGGAAGTTCTACAACTAGAAGGAAAGAGAAAAGAGCACTGAGACGTGCACGAGCGCTGAAAAGCTGAGGTACGGAGGCGCGTGATCCAGGCTGGCGGCGGGTGTTGCTTTTTTCAACCCAAAGGGAGACAAGCCCCCGATTACTCTGAAATCCAGTCTCTGGGGAGACGCGGAGGACCCAAACTCCTACGGGGAGAAGCTGGACTGTCTGCCAGTGAGGGTGGCTTGCTTGCAGAGCTGCGCGCAGGAATAATTGTTTACGGCACTGGGGCACGGGACTCGGGGATGCCCTTGGGGACGCAGAGCCGGCTAACTAGCAGCCATTGCTGTTTGCCACGGCCTAGCCTAGTGACACCCTGAGACCCCGCCCTGCACAACCTACAAACCCACCCAAGCTCTAAGCAGTGGCTTTTGCATAAGAAAGCCCTGCCCTATCGCAGCTTAACCTAGCAAACTTGCAGCCCGGGTCAGACAGCTCCAAAACCTCCAAACCCCAAGCAAAGAGGAGAAAACTGTAGCTCTCACTGTAGCTCCTGCTGGGTGGCCTCAGACAGTAGCTGACCTGCACCCCATTGGAGATCCAGAAGCCAGTGTACCTAGTGGTCAGTGTGAGACACCAGATTTCAACTCCTCACATCCATAAGTGACACATTCAAGAGGCAGACTCAGTGAGCACCAAAGCCCCACTGAAACAAGTCCTGCCCCATAAGCGTGTCTTCAGCGCAGCAGTTCTTCCATTATAGACACAGCGAGTGCTCACAGCTAATTGGCCTGGAGGTCAATTCCTCCCAGTGTACCAATGGCAATTAAGGCTTAACTATACCAAGACTTTGCACTCAGCCCACAAAGGGGTGTACCAAGAGCATCCACCTCATGTAATTGAGGAGGCTGAGCTACTGCCCCCTATAGATCACCTACCACACAAAGCTACTCCATCAACACAGGGAAGCAGCCAAAATGTGGAGACAAAGAAACATGTCACGAATGAAAGAAACAGAGGAAAGCAAACTACTGGACGACATAGAGTTCAGAACCACATGTATAAGGTTACTCAAGAATCTTCTTAAAACCGCTGAGAAACTTGATGAGACCTTCAAGGAGCTTAATGAGAATGCCAAAAAATTGGAAAAGGATCAGTCAGAAATGAAGCATACACTGTCTGAAATAAAGAATATACAGAAACTCAACTGTAGATCAACGTACCCCAAGAATCATACCAAAGATCTGAAATATGTGGAAACAAAAAACATCCAACCAGAAAAACAAAAAGAAAAAAGAATCCAAAAATATGAAGATAGTGTAAGGAGCCTCTGGGACAACTTTAAGCAAACCAACATCTGAATTTTTGGGGTGCCAGAAGAAGGGAGAGAGCAAAATATTGAAAACCTATTAGAAGAAATAATGACAGAAAACTTTCCCTGCCTGGTGAAAGAAATAGACTTACAAGTTCAGGAAGCGCACAGAACCCCATACAAGAGGAATCCAAAGAGGACCACACCCAGACACATCATAATTAAAATGCCAAGGGCAAAAGACAAAGAGAGAATATTAAAAGCAGCAAGAGAAAAACAGTTAATTACCTACAAGGGAGTACCCATACGACTGTCAGCTGATTTCTCAACAGAAACTATGCAGGCCAGAAGGGAGTGGCAAGAAATATTTAAAGTGATGAACAGCAAGAACCTACAACCAAGATTACTCTACCCAGCAAAGCTATCATTCAGAGTTGAAGGTCAGATAAAGAGCTTCACAGATAAGAAAAAGCTAAAGGAGTTCATCGCCACCAAACCAGGATTACATGAAATGGTGAAGGGTATTCTTTAAGAAGAAGAAGAAGAAAAAAAAGGTAAAGATAAAAATTATGAACAACAAAATGACATCAAATACATACCTACCAACAAGTGAATCTAAAAATCAAGTGAATAAAAAATCTGAAGAACAGAATGGACTGGTGAATATAATAGAATCAGGGACATAGAAAGGGAGTGGACTGATGATTCTCAGGGGAAGCAAGTGTGAGGGGTGCGGGAAGAGATTGGACAAAAATCTTACTCCTATGGATGAAGACAGTGGCGGGGGGTAAGGGCATGGGGTGGGGTGGGGAATCAGGTGGAGGGGAGCTATGGGGGAAAAAAAGAGGAACACCTGTAATAATCTGAACAATAAAGATTTATTTAAAAAAAATAAGTGAACAGAATACATCTCAATCCCTAGTCAAAGGTGACAATTTAAAAATATATATTTTTATTGATTTCACAGAGGGAGAAGGAGATAGATAGAAACAAACTATGAGAGAGAATTATTGATCAATTGCCTCCTGCACACCCCCTACTGGGAATCGAGTCCGCAACCTGGGCAGGTGCCCTGACCAGGAGTCGAACCAGTGACCTCCTGGTTTATAGGTCTACACTCAACCACTGAGCCACACCCAGCTGGGCAAAGTTGACAATTTCTGACCAGAGGAAATGTTCAAATATCCAACTATGCTTTGACTCACACAGAGTTTCCAGAAAGAACCTCCACAGCAAAATAAAGGAATCCTGGCTGCTGAAAATTTCCCATCGCGGAGTAACACCGCCAGGCAAATAATTCCTTGGAATCCCCACTCCACTACCTCCCTAGAGCGGGCCAGGAAAGATAAAACAGGGATGTTTCCTTTTTATTCTGAGCAAACAATTTTACTGTAAAAGATACAATTATCTGAAAGAGGGACTGGCTTGAAAATGACTAGGAAGCAGCAGCAGAGAGTAGAGACTAGGATGCAGTGAGAGGAAAGCTCGAGGAGAAGAAATCATGAACGAGGAGGCTCAAATAACAGAGCTGGACTTTCTCAGCAGTAAAGCTTCTCAAGCTTGTCTACGGACTGAGTGTGAGGGCTGGTGCTGGGATTTCCCAAACACAGAGCCAGAAAACCAGAAACTCCATTTGACACATCAGCTGGCTCTGACACATCATTATTCTTCAAGGGCCTCAAGGTGAGAGACACTGTCACACATTCACAGCCTTTCTGAGTGCCAATAGCATCACCAGTCCAATCTGGGCAAGACAGGAGGCCAGGACTCCGGTTTCCAGCTAAGACTCTCAGGAAGCCTCAGCTGCATATGGTGGGAGAGGAAGAAAACCCTTCAACTCTTGGGGTCTTATCTGCAAAATGAAAGAGTGGGACTAGATGCTAACAAAAAAGCACCAACTTTTATTGGAGAACAACACACACTAGTAAGTTTATAGAGAAGTGTAGGTACAGCATGCATTTTGACACACTGCACACCCTCACGTAAATGGCACCCAGATCAGGACAGAGAACAGTCCCAGCCATCCAGAAGCCCCTTTCAGTCCCTCTATTTCCTGCCCCTGGTAACTGCTGTCCTGATTTCTAACAGCATAGGTAAATTTTACTTGTGTTTCTACTTTACATAAATAGAATCATACAGTATGTATTCTTTTATTTCTGACTTCTTTTGGTCAACATGTTCCTGAGATTCACTCAACTCTAGAAAGTTGAACTAGATGATTTTTAAAAAATGTTTTTATTGATTTTAGGAGAGGAAGGGAGGGGGATATATATAGAGAAACATCGATTGGCTGCCTCCTGCACACACCCTACTGGGGATTGAGTCCCCAACCTGGGTATGTGCCTTGACTGGGAATCGAACCAGTGAGCCTGGCTCATAGGTCGACACTCAACCACTGAACCACACAAGCTGGGCCAACCAGATGGTTTTTAAAACAGCTTCCAATTCTAACACATTAGCATTTTAAGAACACGATGCCACTCTTATACACTGTCAATGGGAGTGTACTCTCAACAGGATGTACATGCCTCTCAGTCCATTCTGAGGTAATATCCTACAGATATACTGCACATGCGTACATATGTATATACATACCTATAGATATTCGTTGAAGCATTAAATATATATATGTATATGACTATATATATATATATATATATATATATATATATATGTGACTGGAAACAATGCCTTTCAACAGAAAACTGATTTAAATAAATTATTATATATACAGACCAAGATATTCTATGCAGCAAAGAGCAAGGGGAGATGAAAGTAGAAGTAACAGTAACAGCCAACTTTTAACTATACTTACCAATATGAGAAAATATCCACAATGTATTCTTAGGTAGAAAAAAAGCAAGTCATGGAACAGTATGTTTAGTGACCTCCTGGTTCATAGGTCGACGCTCAACCATTGAGTTACACCAGCTGGGCTTTACTTTTTAATTTATTTTCATACAATACAGTAATTATACTAATACAGAGAGTAAAGAGTACAAGCCTTATTTTTCAGCACTACTTTCTCAACAACTCCCACCCAGAATCACCCGAGACACCCCTGAAATTTTTGCCGTTTTCAAGTCATAAACATACAAGTTTTCTACACCTTATAAATGGGCTAACGCCGCACATATTATTTTAAAACTTGCTTTTCTCACTTTATAATAAACTAGTGACCCGGTGCACGAAATTCGTGCACATTAAAAGGGGATTAATTAGAGGAAATAATTTAATATTGCTATTTGCCCTTTCTCTATAATAGCAATGTCAGAGATGAAAGAAAATTAGTAAAATGTATATGAAAACCTTCCTCCTGTCAGAGTCGGGGGCACACCACGGACCCAGACTCAAGTCCCTACCCACCCACATGTGCCTCAAAATCGGGTGAGACTCAGAACCAGCTGGCCCCGCCCCCATTGGGCTAGATCCAGACCTGGCCAGTCCCACCCTTGTCAAGCCCTGCTGGGCAGAGGGCGTAGCCTGAGGTCCCCAGCCCAGATCGGGGCAGGGGCATGCCTTGAAGTCCCCCATCAAGCCCTGCTGGGCAGGGGTGTGGCCTGAGTTCCCCTGCCGGGTGGGAGAGGGTGGGAGAGGGCGTAGCCTCAGGTCCCTGCTGATTGTTCGTTAAGGCTCCTTATGGGAACTTGGCCTCAGCTGTGGGTGCAGCCATCTTTGTGATGGAGTGATGGTCAATTAGCATATTAAAGCATCCCTCTAATAAAGCATCCCTCTTTATTAGATAGGATTGTGATGGGCAACTGATCTAAATAGACACTTTTCAAAAGAAGAGAGAAGGAAGGCCAAGAGACATATGAAAACCTGCTCAAAGTCACTAATCATCAGAGAGATGCAAATCAAAACAACAATGCGGTACCATCTCACACTTGTCAGAATGGCTATTATCAACAAATCAACAAATGACAAGTGCTGGTGAGGATGCAGAGAAAAAGGAACCCTCGTGCACTGCTGGTGGGAATGCAGACTGGTGCAGCCACTGTGGAGAACAGTATGGAGTTTCCTCAAAAAACTAAAAGTGGAACTCCCATTTGACCCAGTGATCCCACTTCTAGGAATATATCCCAAGAAACTAGAAACACAAATCAGAAAGGATATATGCACCCCTATGTTCATAGCAGCACAATTCACCATAGCTAAGATTTGGAAACAGCCTAAGTGCCCATCAGCAGATGAGTGGATTAGAAAACTGTGGTACATCTACACAATGGAATACTACGCTGTGGTAAAAAAGGAGTTCTTACCATTTGTAACAACATGGATGGAGATGGAGAGCATTATGCTAAGTGAAATAAGCCAGGCAGAGAAAGATAAATATCACATGATCTCACTCATTTGTGGAATATAATGAACAACATAAACTGATGAACAAAAAAAAATAGATCCATAGACAGAGAAACATCAATCAGAACGTGAAACCTCAGGGAAGGTAGGGGGTGGGGGGGAGAGGTCAACCAAAGGACTTATATGCATGCATATAAGCCTAATCAATGGACACAGACAACAGGGGGGTGGGGTCATGAATGGGAGGTGGGGGGTAAAGGGGAATAAGGACACATATGTAATACCTTAATCAATAAAGAAATAAAAAAATAAAAATAAATAAATTGTGGACATATTCACATATTGGTACATATAAGTAAACCTCATCCTTTTTTTTTGGAAGTTATACATTGACTTATTTCTATTAGATAACAGGTATTATTCTTATTGAATCATAGAACAAACCAGGAAGCAATGTAATAGAAGAAAGAAAGGGAAGAGGGAAGGTAGCATGGTGGCAAAGAACTATTTAGAATGGAAGTGGAGAGCACACTGTGAGTATGGGATTTTGAGATGAGAACTAAGGCTTTCAGAATTAATTTTGAATTTGAATACTATCCTTTTCAGTGATTGGAAACCTCAGTTTCTAGTAGATGAACGATTTGTTCAACAAATTTTTATTGATATGTACCCAGAATTACTCAATTTAATATAATCAGATTGAAAATACAGTAATGGGAATTCTGTAACGGAATAATATTCTTGAGCAGACATGTTGGTGACAGTTGGTACATATTTGATGATCAAAGCATTGCTGTTGTGGGACAAATGAATGGAGCTGCAACTCATGTGTAGCAGATATAGGGGCTCCTCAAAACCATATTATTTGACTCTATTGGAATTGTCTTAATTCCACTGAATGCAAGCTCTCTGAGGGAAAGACACAGATTTCACTCAACTCTGTACACCCCAGAGTATAGCAAGTCTTGCCCATAGTTTCATGTGATCAGCATACAAAATATTTTTCAAGTGAATGAATGAGATGGTCTTCCAACGGCAGCAACTGCCTCACTCTGCACCAAAGAGACATCCATTTTTCTACCTCCTTCCTTCATAATTCCCATTACTGTCTTTTCAAACCTCATCTTTTTAACACCTGCCTCGTATGCTGCTGTGTGGATGCATGATCCTCCTGTTAACAAACAGCCTGTGCTGGTGCACACCTTTGTGGACATATGCCAATGTTCCCAAAGAACAAATTCCCAGAAGGGCCGGGACCAAGGGCATAAGAGTTTAAAAATTTAACTGATACTAGCAAATTATCTTATTAAAAAATATTTTTATTGATTTCAGAGAGGAATGGAGAGGGAGAAACAGAAATATTAGTGATGAGAGAGAATCATTGATTGGTTGTTTTCTGCACGCCCCACGCTGGGGATTGAGCCTGAAACCCGAGCATGTGCCTTGACCTGGAATGGAACCATGACTTCCTGGTTCATGGTAGATCCTCAACTACTGAGCCATGCCAACCGGGCTAACAAAAGATTTTTTTTTAAAAGGCCATATCTATTTATATTCCCACTAATAGTACACAAGTGTACCAATTTTTAACATATCTCCTCTGATTATATATATATATATATTGATTTCAGAGAGGAAAGGGGAGAGAGAGAGAGAGAAATAGCAATGATGAGAATCATTGATTGGCTGCTCCTGCATGCCCCCCACTGGGGATCAAGCCCACAACCCTTGGGATCTTATCTGCAAAATGAAAGAGTGGGACTAGATGCTAAAAAATGCCCTTGACCGGAATTGAGCCTGGGATGCTTCAGTCCCCAGGCCTACGCTCCATCCACTGAGCCAAACCAGCCAGGGCTCGCCTCTGATTATTTTTAATAAAGAATACCTATTTTACAATAACTACAAAAGCTTTAAAAAGAAGTTTGAACCCTGGCTGGTATGTCCAATGGTTAGAGTGTTGGCCTGAGGGTTCAATTCCCGGTCCGGGGCACGTACCTGGGTTGGGGCATGAGTGGGAGGTGGCCAATTGATACGTCTCTTTAACATTAATGTTTTTCTCTCCCCCCCACCTTCCACTCTCTCAAAATCAATGGAAAAATATCCTCGGGTGAGGATTAAAAACAACAAAAAGAAGTAGTTTGAAACCTAATGACCTAGCAAAAAATCCAGTTTTAAGTTAACAGCTGGGGACTATTTTAAAAACTAGTCCCAATGGCCAGATTTACCGAGAAGGCCAAAGGAAGACCTGACTTATTGCTGTGCACATGCCCCCACCACAAAGAATGCTGAATCCGGACATTCTGATCAGAAGCAATCAACCTACTCTGACTGCTGGCTGCCAAGGTCTATGTTACAATCACGCAAGAGACGTAAAGCTCCTGCTACCACGACTCAGGTTTTTCTGCCACGTGAAAACTTCCATTTTAAATTATTCAGGTGCAAAACCTGGTTCCCAGCTCGTAGGAAAGGCCAACTCTCCTAAGGGCTGGCATAGCACAGACAACCAGGGCTGCCAGTTACAGGAAGTGGGGCAGACTTAAGGCCCTTGTAGATGAGCTAGTCTAAGCTGCTTCTCATTTTAAAGTTGGGAGACACTCAGACCTTAAGGTATAAATAAATAAGGTTAAGAGCTTGAGCTTTGGATTGGATAGATGAACATTTGAGCTGACTGTTACTTATTAGTTAAGCCACTTAAAATTTTTTTTTAAAAATTCTCACCCGAGGACATGTTTAGAGAGAGGAGGGGTGGGGGAGAAACATCAACTGCTGGCCTTTCGTTCAGCCCTGACTGGGAACCAATCAAACCTGAAACCCAGGTATTCTGTACGCCCTGGCTGGGAACTGAACTGGCAACCCTTCGGTGCACAGGATGAAGCTCAACCAACTGAGCTGCACTGGCCAGGCTAAGACACTTAAAAAAAAAAGTTTTTATTGGTTTCAGAGAGGAAGTGAAAGGGAGAGGGAGAGATAGAAACATCAATGAAAGAGAAACATCAATCGGCTGCCTCCTGCATGCCTCCTACTGGGGATGATCAAGCTGGAAACCCAGGCATGTGCCCTGACCAGGAATCGAACTGGTGACCTCTGTGGTACGTGGGATGACACTCAACTACTGAGCCATACCGGCTGGGTTATTTAAGCCACTTTTGATTAAATGATTTAATTTTCCTCAATAGCAGCTCATCTTTAAATAAGAAAACAGTAGTGTCTACTTCAAAGGACTATATGGGGATTAAGTAAGAAAAGAGAAGAGGGATTAATTTACAACTTTCTCTCTCTGTAAGATCACCCAGAAAATCTATGCAGTTAGGCACAGACATTCCAATCCCTTGGTATGCTAAAAGAAAAATGTACGACTCCGAACACTAGAAATTCTAAATGGAACACTTGCCAATTCTGCTGAGACAACTGACAGGTGGTTGTGGTTGTCCCAATGTCCCAGTCTCCTTTCCAGGGAACAAAGAAGAATGAATTCCCTTGTCCCCCTGTGCTAGGGCTAAGCCATGTGACCAGTTCTGACCAATGACTTAAGAGCAGAAGTGAAGTGCGGCTGAAGCATTTAATTGCTGGAAGGAGACCTTCCAGAGGTCTCTCTCCCTCTGCACCTAGCATCATTCAAAGGAGGGGGTGGGGGTGGGGGGGTTTTGAGCTGGGTTCCTGAGTGAGGACAATGAAGAGCAGAGGCCCTAGGACAAATATCATGGGTTAGAAAGAAATGTTTGCTCTTTTAAGTCACTGAAATTTTAACCTGGCCTAACATAGAGGAAAAAATTTAGCTAAAGAAATGACAGTAAGCCCTGGCCAGTGTGCTAAGTGGTTAGAGCATAGGCTCATGCACTGAAGGGTTGAGGGTTCAATTCCCAGCCCTGGTTGGGGCTCGGTTGGGACTCATGCGGGAAACAACCAATTGATGTGTCTCTCTCACATCGATGTTTCACACTCTTTCTGCTTCCCTTCCCTCCCATTCATTCTCTCTAAAAAGCAATGAAAAAGGTATCCTCTAGTGAGGATTAATTTTTAAAAAGTAACATAAAAAGACAGTCATTATTACGGTTGTGGTTTAAAAAAATAGTCTAAGAAGGAACTTTGTTCTTTTTATGTAGCTTCAAAAATGAAAACCTATGAGTTCTCTATAATACATGATCTAAGGGAGAAGCCACCCACCAGCTCACCAATGGCTTCCTGTCCTGGTGATTAGACTGGTCTGCATTTACTCCTGCAGCACACCCTACCTGGCAACAGAGGAAACACATCTTCCTCAAGTTTCTCAGCAGAGTAATATCCACACACAGGATATGGGTACCAGAGGACATGGTTCTAACAGACACGCTAATAAAATCAGAGGGAGACAGAAATAGCCCCGCTAATGGAGAGAAGGCAGGAAAGCATCTAAGCACATCCTCCTCACTAAACCCTCAAGCCACTCCCAAGACAAGAGACAAGATCGGGTTACCTTTAAACAAAAGCAGCAATTTCCCAACCAGTAAGAAAATTCTCATCATAGTCAAAAAAAAAAAAAAAAAAAAAGAGAGAGGGGAAGGGGATGGGTTTCAGAATGCTAAATTTATTACAGTTAGAAGACTGTACTTAGTTTTAAAGTGGCAGAATAAAAACGACTTTACCCCTTTATCCTTTGGAGAACCACATAAAAGCAACCAGGAGAATTAGAAACATCATATCTTTGACAAAACCAGAGATATCTGTGACCTCAAACCCCAATATGTGATGAGTAAGAACTGCTAAATGCTATAAAGGTCAAACAGGGCTTGGGAAAGCAATGAAAGAATGGCTGTTGGTACAGATGTCAGACCAAATGCGCGAGTCCATTCCTACAAAGTAAATGTTTCACTCTAAGGGGAGAAAACCAGAAATCCATGGTTCAAAACAGTGGGAACTGGCTCAGGGACTGGTGACTGAGGCTTCCTCTGAACCAGTCTGGCACGAAGAATCATACACAGAAGTCAAACCTACAGGAACAGTCTATCAAGGAGGTAGGGTGACAGAGAGAGACTGTGGGGCATTACAATGGCCACCTCCACATGTCTGAGCATCATTCACACATGGAATATTTAAGGAAAACTTCTGCTAAGCTAGCCTCTCACCAAAAATATTTTCTGCAAATTCTAAGACTAGAAAGGAATCACCTTATTCAAAGATGAATGAGTTTTAAAAGGATGTGGTACATACTGAACTATACATTTATTTTATTATTTTTGCCATTTCTGTCCACTTTATTATATAATCTAAGTTAGGAAAATTGGTATTCACAGATAAATTACCTTTGTCCATTAAAATGACATTAGACTTGTTTCTGTAGGTTAAATAATAAAAAGTAACTCACAGCCATTTGTACAATGAAAATGAACTTTTCATCCATTTCTTTTGCCCAGTCTAATTACTGAGGAAACTTCTTAAAAGATACTACAAGGACTCTTAAGAAGCAAGATTCCGATAAGGGGAAGATTTTTGAACATTTAGAACCAAAGTATTCTGATCCAGAATACAAAGAGAACTATTTCAAAGTGACAAGGAGAAAAACACACAATCTATTAGAAAAATGGACAATCTATTAGACTCTTCACAAAAAAGCTACATTAAAACAGCCAAAAAGCATATGAAAAGCTACTCAGCCGCTTTAGTGTCTAGGTAAATACAAAATATAAGCAAGCTGCAATTAAAAAAACAAACCCTCACAATATCAAGTGTTGGTAAGAATGCAGAGTAATAGTAATCTCATACTTTGGGAGTATAAATTGTTATGCCCATTTTGGAAAATTACTTGTTGTTACCCAATAATGCTGAATAGACACATCTTACACATCACTTCTAGGTATATAGCCAACAAGAATACTGCATGGAAAATTGCACAAGTTACGAGGCACTAGAAAAAAGGGAGAAAGGCTTTTATATGTGCTTTTAGAATACTTCCCCCTCGTTTTAAACATGGATCCTCCACGTTCACTCTGCACAGGGACCTGCAAATTATGTAGCCAGCCTTCATCTGGAGTCTTTTGTTCAGTGTTATGTGAAATGCATCTATATTACAGCGTGTGTATAGCTAAGGCTTGTTCATTTCCATTGCTATACAGTATATTCCATTGTATAAATGCACTATTCATTTATTTACTGTTTTTGACATTTGACTTGCTCACTTTAGCTCTTATAGAAGGAATCACTATGATCATCCTTATATTTATCTTTCGATGAACTATACATTTAAATTTTGTGGTACATTTAAATTTGATGTTCAACATTTCCAGGAAGACTACCAGCAAAGAGGGAAGGTACAAGAAAAACCCAACTGCAAATAACAGTCACCAAAAATGCTGCCATGTAGTAAATGAAAATATATTCCCATGAATTAAAAACAAATGACGAGTGCAATCCCCTCTATGAAATAAAACGTGCAAAGCAGAGACACGATCACTTAGAAATGATATTAAATGACAAAAGTAGATAAAACATTTAAGAGCAGAGCTCAGAGAAATAAAAGAGAAAAAGGGTATTTTTTCCATTATAGGAAAAAACACACACAACACTCCATGGAAAAAGACAAGACATTGCTGAAAACCCCAATAAGGGACATGCAGAACCGAAGTTAGGATGACTGGAATGTACGTATTAAAGGGCTCACACCATGTTCCAGGAAAAACATGTTCTGGTAGACTTATTAACTTAAAAAAAATCTTTGGGGCATTTAGACAAAACACTGACTGTTCTCAGATGTCTAAAATCCAGTCCATGCTAAAAGATATCAGAATCGTGCCTATAACATCCTCAGGAAAGAAAGGCTAACCCAATAAATTCACATCCAGCCAAAAAGCCATTCTATATAATAAAAGCCCAGGGACCTAACAGCAGAACAACCAGTCATTATGATGTGCACTGACCACCAGGGTGCAGACGCTCAATGCAGGAGCTGCCCTCTGGTGGTCAGTGCGCTCTCAGTGGTAGCGCTGCTCGGCTGACTGGGATGAGCAGTGCTCCCACGAATCCCGTGCACTGGGCCTCTAGTTTGACTATGAAGACAATGAACTCTTGAACATTTAAGAAGAAAAATCTCTATAGAGTAACTATGCAAAGTACTGAGCAAAACCTATTAGCAAAGAGTATTCAGCAGCACATCTAAACTAATAAAAGGGTAATATGCAAATTGGTCACGACGCCCTCACAGTAACAACTGAACAGCAGGAAGCGTGGGGCAACCAGCCTGGGAGGGGGGTTAGCAAGGGACGACCAAACAACTGACCAGCAGGCTGTGTGGGGTGACTAGGCCGGCAGGGGGGACAGTGAGGGGTGACCAGGCTGGCAGAGGGGGGCAGTGAGGAGTGACCAGGCCGGCGGAGGGGGGCAGAGAGGGGCAACTAGGCCAGCAGAGGGGGCCAGTGAGGGGCAACCAGGCCAGCACTAAGGGGTGACCAGGCTGGCGGGGGGGGAGGGGAGGGGCAGTTAGGGGCAACCAGGCCGACAGGGGCGGGGCAGTTAGGGGCGATCAGGCTGGCAGGCAGGTGAGCAGTTAGGAGCCAGCGGTCCCGGATTGTGAGAGGGATCCCGGATTGGAGGGTGCAGGCTGGGCTGAGGGGACCTCCCCCCATGCATGAATTTCGTGCACTAGGCCTCTAGTTTAAAAATAATACTCTATGACCAAGTGATCTGTTTTTATTCACAACACTTGTGACAGCAAATGTGTGTGGGTTTTTTCCTCACATCAACCGGTTTTCCAATGTTTTGCATAGCAGCTGGGTGTTCAGTAATTCAATTCAATTGTGATACTACCTCCGTGGAGTTAGCACAGAATTTACAGGTTAGGGGCTCAGCACACAAGTCTGGCCTCTATTCAGATGCCAGTCATAAGTCCTAGCCTGCTGTATGTCTTCTGACTGATAGACTAGAAGTTGGGGGTCCCCACACTTCTCTTCAGGAACACATTTTAATAACTATTATTTCTGGTTTATTATAAAGCTTAAAACTCAGAAACAGCAAATGGAAGAGATGCTAGGGCAAGGTACTGGGGAAGAGGCATGGAGCTTCCATGTCCTCTCCAAGTGTACCACTCTCCCAGCATCTCAACCAGGAACTCTTTGAACACCACACTTAGGTGCTGTTGTCTTTTAAATGTGGAACACCACGAATTTGCATGTCATCCTTACACAAGGGCCATGCTAATCTTCTCTGTATCGTTCCAATTTTAGTATGTGTGCTGCCGAAGCGGACACAACTTAGGGGTTTTTATGGAGGTCTCATTACCCAGGCATGGCTGTTAAATCACTTGGCTGCTGGTGTTTGAGCTCAGTCTTCAGCCTCTTGCTCCTTCTGTGAGGTTGGAGGTGGAGCTAAAAGTTCTAATTCTCAAATCATCATGCCTTGGTCCCGGTGACCAGCCCCCATCCTGAAGCTATCTGGACTCCCTGCGTAACCAGTCATCTTGTTAGCTTACATGATTCTCATCACCTGCCCTGGCTGGTCTGGGTCAGTGGTCAGAGCACTGGCCTGCATACTGAAGGGTTTGATTCCTAGTTAAGGGCACATACCTGGGTTGCATGTTAGATCCTGGTCTGATAAGGGCTTGTGCAGGAGGCAACCAATTGATGTCTCTCTCTGCCCCCCACCCCCCTTTCCTTCCATTCTCTAAAAAGATCAATGAAGTAAATATCCTTGGGAGAGGATAAAAAAAAAAAGATACTCACCACCTCAGAGATTCCAAGGGTTTTAAGAACTCTGGGCCTGAACATGGGGAGGAAGACCATTATACCACAGCAAGTATGGTTTATTACAGGACTGCTAGCGTGGGTCAATAGTAGGAAATTAGTAATTTAACGTATACCTATATAGATTAAAAAAGTTATGTCAGCATCATCATAAAAGCTCAAAAGATATTTGATATAATTTAACTCCATTCTTGATAAAACCAAAAAATTCTTAGCAAAAAGGATAAATGAATAAATAAATCCTTAAAATGAAAATACTATATTTATCTCCTCCCAAAGCTAATAAGAAGATAAGAAGTTCCACTATTACTAGCATTATTTACTATTGCCCTGGAGGTACTATTAACTAATATAAAGAATCCAGAGAAAAAAATACCAGAGAAATAAAGATGGGGAAAAGGAAGTAAACAATAATTATTTACAGATGTTATAAACTATTTTTAATTTTATTTTATTGATTTTTTACAGAGAGGAAGGAAGAGGGACAGAGAGCCAGAAACATCGATGAGATAGAAACATCGATCAGCTGCCTCCTGCACACCCCCCACTGGGGGTGTGCCCGCAACCAAGGTACATGCCCTTGACCAGAATCGAACCCGGGACCCTTCAGTCCGCAGGCTGACGCTCTATCCACTGAGCCAAACCGGTTTCGGCAGATGTTATAAAGTATTTATCTGAATTTTAAAACCCAAGAAACTCTATCTTGACTGTGGTGATGGTTATACAACTATATTCATTTGTCAAAACTCACTGAGTGTACACTTAGAATTAGTGAAACTGGTGATTCAGTGTAGTTCTGCAAATAGATGGATGGGTGGTTCACTATTTAGATAAATGAAATTAGAGGGTTCAGAAAGACACCCCAATACATAAAGGAAGTTGGCATATATGTGGCTTACAGATCAGTGGCAGGAAGACAAATCATGCAATAAACACTGTTGTCACAACTGAAATAATGTTGCATCTTCCACTGAATAAATTACAGATAAAAATAAAGCCATAAAAAATCCTAGGAAAAAACTATGGGAGACTTTCATAAATAATTTTGGAGTGGGGTAACCCTTTCTAAATATATCAAAAGTCCAGAAGCCAAAAGAAATAATGGAAAATTCAACTGTAAAAACAAACAAAGGAATAAATTCTATATGGAAGAAAGGTTATAAATAAAGTCAAGCAACAAACTAAGATATCTGAAACTTATATGCAGACAAGGGAGCTTGCTAGTTTAGGGGACTGGGACAAAAGGCTAAGAGGGGAGACATACTTTTCCACTGCATATTGTCCTGAATTTTGTAACAAACACATGATTTAAAAAAAAATAGTGGGCTGGCTTGTATTTTGTCTGAAGTCATCTTTCCTACTACTTTGGAGTTGATAAGTATCCTCTTTTGTGAAATAACAGTTAAAAAAATAGTTTTTTGTTTTTTTGTTTTTTTTTTTTAAATTAATGTCCTTGTGTGGCAGAACAAAAGCTGGCACTCCTCTGTCAGCCCCAAAATGCTAAGGGTAACTGTACTGGCCTACTAAAATCCAAGTCTGCAAGACACATAGTGCAGGTCAAGATTAAATTGACAACCTTTTAATAGGCAAGATATGCAAGAATAAGACCAAAGTTATGATAATCCAGCTCCTGATCTGGGAAAGCATGGCTGCTAAACACCTCTAATCTTTTTAAAAATATATATTTTTTTATTGATTTCAGAGAGGAAGGGAGAGGAAGAGAGAGAGAGAAACATCAATGATGAGAGGAAATCATTGATTGGCTGCCTCCTGCATGCCCCCCACTGGGGACCAAGCCCGCAACCCAGGCATGTGCCCTTGACTGGAATTGAACCTGGGACCCTTCAGTCTGCAGACCGACGTTCCATCCACTGAGCCAAACCAGCTAGGGCAGTGGTCGGCAAACTCATTAGTCAACAGAGCCAAATATCAACAGTACAAAGGTTGAAATTTCTTTTGAGAACCAAATTTTTAAAACTTAAACTTCTTCTAATGCCACTTCTTCAAAATAGACTTGCCCAGGCCATGGTATTTTGTGGAAGAGCCACACTCAAGGGGCCAAAGAGTTGCATATGGCTTGCAAGCTGCAGTTTGCCGACCACGGAGCTAGGGCATCACCTCTAATCTTTATGGCATTATTAGAAGTCCTCCTTTGCAGGACTGTTGTCAAGACTATGAGGAACAGCACCTGAGACATACCTATTCATGAGTAGCTGAAGGCCTTACTTCTACTTTTCAAATTATGAGACCAACATACTGCAAGATAATTATAGCTGCAAAGAAGTTTTATAATTTACAACATTTCCATGTGTCTGTCTTTTGATCTTTAATATCACCCACCCCATAACATACATCGGTAAGGCATATGATCTTTGCTCTGCATTGAAGAAATTAAGGAGCCCTGGCTGGTGTGGCTCAGTTGCTTAAGCATCGTCCCATACACTGAGAAGTCCCCAGTTTGATTTCTGGTCGGGGCACATACCTGGGTTTCGGCTCGGTGGGGATGTGCAGGAGGCAGCTAATCGATGTTTCTTTCTCTCTCCCTCTCCCTTCCTTTCTCTTCTAAAATCAATAAAAAACTTTTTTTAAAAAAGAAAGAAATTAAGGATACGAGAGATAAAATGACTGTTCTCAGTCTCGTTGGAACACAGGCAAATCCTTCCTCCTATACCTATTCTCCCATTACCATGTCCTAACTTTGAAGGGCAAGGATTATGTCCATACACTGTCTTCTGGACTAAAGATGCCATTAAGCATCCTCCTTGCCTGAGTCAGATGTTCAGGTGCCTGCATCAACCACTGTGCCACCACAGCAAATGGTCATCATGCCCAACTTCACAGATGTGAATAACTGAGAAAACCTATTTGGATGTGTAAATTATCTAATAGCTTAGCCACACATTTAATAGTTCAAAATAGACTTAAAAAAAAAAAAAGATGAAAGGACAGTACCATCTGACTAGCAATGCTAGAAGGTCTGCTTTAAGAATAGCTAAGAATCATTTGCAATTAGTTTGCTGAGAGCAAGTATTTTTCAAATGCTTAGTAGTTGGTTGCCCTAGCCCAGTGGTCGGCAAACTGCGGCTCGCAAGCCACATGCAGCTCTTTGGCCCCTTGAGTTTTTAGCAAAGGCCAGCTTAGGAGTACCCTAATTAAGTTAATAACAATGTACCTACCTATATAGTTTAAGTTTAAAAAATTTGGCTCTCAAAAGAAACTTCAATCGTTGTACTGTTGATATTTGGCTCTGTTGACTAATGGGTTTGCCGATCACTACCCTAGCCAGTGTGGCTCAGTGGATACAGTGTTGATCTGCGGAATGAAAGATCCTGCGTTCAATTCCAGTCAAGGGCACATACAGGCTCGATCCCTGGCCCTGGTCAGGGTGCGTGCAGAAGGCAGCCAATCGAAGTATCTCTCACACCGGATGTTTTTCTCTCTTCCTTCCACCCTCTCTCTCTAAAAAAGAGAGAGAGAGAGAGAGAGAGAGAGAGAGAGAGAGGTAGTTGGTTAAATCTAGGAGGACATATGGACATGTCAATATATTGTTTTTATCATCATCCCCTTTAACGGAGGAGGAAACCGAGGCTTAGCTAGAATAAGTAACTTGCCCAATATCACAGAGCTAATGAGGCTGTAGAACTAGCCTGGCATCCAAGCAGACCGACCCCAGTGGACTGATTGTTCTTCACAGCTTTGCCGAATTCTCTCACTTGTAAACAATGCTTATAACTGGGTGGCAGGATTAAGGCTCCTTTTTACTTTCTTCTTTATATCTTCCAAGAAGAAAAGTATGCCAATAATACAGCAATTTCCATTTTGTAAAAAAGACATGCGTTTTTTTCTTAAATGGCTTAAAGGGTTTCTTGCTTATATTATTTAAATGCTGCATAAGTCCTTCCCTTCAAAGATTACTGAAGCTAAAGCTTCCTTTCCCCAAATACAGGAAATATGAAGTAGCGATATTCAGATTAGAACGATATTGTTGGCCTTCCATAATTGCTGCCAAGCAGGCAGCTGAAAGGCTAGCTGTGTGTGGGCACGGGACAACTCCTCCGGCACTCTGCCTCTCACAGTGAGGACGGAATGAAAATCATGCTGATCAAGAGCTTAGGACAAGGCCTCCTAAATGTTAATTATCCCCATCATTATTGTTGTTAAAACAGCTACTACCACATTCCTTCCAACTGATGATGGACATCTCAGCCCATTTTTCCAAACTAGGCTAACTGATTATTAATACCTATGCTTACTGTGCTGCCCACGACCCTTTCCCCAGTAGCTGTTATCACCAAGATGGGGGCCACTTAGAACCAAGGATTGCTGTATTTAGTTCAATTCAGGCGAGGTATTTCCACTTTATTTTTCCTCTTCTAGATCTAGTGATATTAAAACACCACCAACAAATATGTAACCCACATTTTTCAAGGCTCAGAAAAGTATTGAATTAAAATTTGAGGTCCTTCACTCCCTTCACCAGTAATAGGAAGAATATGTGGAGAGCCCAGCCCAGGAAGTGAAATATTTCCTTATAGTTTAAGTTTCTACAAAAGCCTCTCTTGCTGCCATAGCCCAAATGCTGGCTCCTGACAACCACAACCGAAGAAAGAGTTTTTCTTTTGTGGCTTTTGAAACACAAAAAACAGATCACAAAACAGAAACACTGATTGTAGTTCCAGTTATCAGGAGCTCTGTACTACATACTACTACAAAGGTCTTATTTCAACCAAACTGCAGCTTACGTGAAAAGATAAATTGTGTTTGTTGTTTTTAAAAACACACACACAAAAAAACTTTTGGGAGGCCACCAAATTTAAATAGCCAATGGTTTCTAGTCAAGAGTGAAAGAACGTAAACTGGGGTGAAATCACAAGGCCTTGCATCTGTTTGAAAAAGTGGGACTGAATTGCCTGATACCCGTCATCTTACATTTCAAACAAATAAACCACCTGAGAGCCAGGTCCTACACAAAAGAGTGATCTTATCTTTTTAGACCAGGATTCTCAAGTGTTAGTCTTCCACGTCTTCTTCCACCAGGCTCAGTCCTTTTGACTCTGTTGCCTCAATTCCCATTCCTACTGACCCAATTGTTCTGCTCTGGTCATGTGAACACAAAGATACCTGAATGAGGTATCTGAAGAGCCAGGCCCCAGGGGACACCTAAATGCAGAAAGGCCCAGACCCCCCGCCCCCCTTAAGGATCTCAGTTCCGATGCCCACAACAGTCACCTTGCCATCTGTATTTATTTGTTGGGGTTGCCGTGACAAAATACCATACACTGGGTGGCTTGAACAACAGAAATTTATTTTCTCTAATTTCTAGAGGCTGGGAAGTCCAAAATCAAGGTGCTGGCCAATCTGGTTTCTGGTGAGAGCTGTTCTTCTAAGGACACTAATTCTATCAGATCATGGCCCCACCCTTAGGACCTCATTTAACCCCAATACAAGAGAAAAATGCTAGAGTAGAGGCATGTCAACCGTGGGAAACCTCCTAGCTGGTTTCACTCAGTGGTTGAGCATCGACCCCATGAACCCAGAGGTTACTGGTTTGATTCCTGGTCAGGGTACATGTGCCCAGGCAGCTGGCTGGATCCCCAGAAAGGAGTCAGCTGATCGATGTGTTTCTCTCTCATAGATGTTTCTATATATCTCTATCCCTCTCCCTTCCTCTCTCTCTAAAATCAATAAAGATTTTGTTTTTAAACAGTGAGGGATTTGTCAGGTGAGATGGGGAAACTACATGTAAGGCAGTAAGAACAGTGATGAGCAAAGACAGGGAGGCATGAAGCTGCAAGTACAAAGAAAGATGAGGTTTACCCTGGCTGGGTGGCTCAGTTAGTTGGAACGTCCTGCACACCAAAAGGATGTGGGTTCGATTCCAGTCAGGGCATATATATCAATTTCGGGTTCAACCCCCCATCAGGGCACGTGCGGGGGGGCAACTAACCAACGTTTCTCTCTCACATGGATGTTTCTCTCCCCCTCCCCCTTTCCCTCACTCTAAATACCAATAAAAACGTATGTTCGGTGAGGCTTACAAAAGAAAGATGAGGCTTGAAAGGCCAGCCAGGACTGGGAGCCGACACCCTGCTTATCGTTTGTGGCATTCTCCCCGTTTTGGTTCACCACGCTGACTTACACCCCTCCATCCTTTCAGCTCTAAACCAACGTCTGGGTAAACCAGGCCAACAACATGGGAACTGGGTATATATCCAGAGAAACGAAGGGCAGAATGGAGGAAGATTTGCAAAAAGGCAGCCAGATCAAGGGCATTCAAGTCCTCAAAGGTCAAGACTGTCTTCCACACAATGGCCAACAATTTTATCAAACAAAGGCCAAATACTGTCCCTCCATTCATAACCCTTCATTGGCTTGTACTTCTTAAAAGCCAAGGTTTTACCAAGAACGTTCTAGTCTCAGGAATTTTACACTCACTGCTCTGTTCTCTGGAAAGTTCTTCCCCAGGAAATGGCATGGTTCCCTCTCTCATTTCCTTCAGGTTTCCAGCCTTCTTATCCAAAACTTCAACACCCCAGACATTTTGCATCCACTAGCCTGCTTCATTTATTCCTCCACAACAGTGATCACTGAGATTCTTCCTTTTTGTTTTGTTAATCCTCACCCAGCGTATTTTTAGAGAGAGCAGAAGGGGGGGGGGAGGAAGAGAGGAAACACCAATGTGAGGAGATACATTGATTGGTTGCCTCCTCCACGTGCCCGATCGAGGATCAAATCTACAACCTAGATACGTGTCCTTAATTAGGAATCGAACCTGTGACCCTTTGGTGCATGGGTTGACACTCTAATCACTGAACAACATTGACCAGGGCATCTCCTGAGATTCTTTATATTTGACTTGACACTCAATATCTATGTGCTGAATAAAGGACAGTATCCTCACGGTTCTAGGCCCTCCAGCCCTCTGCCCTCTGGAATTAGGCAGAGAAATAAATGCACAAAGGACTAGTTATCCAAAGAGGGAGGTAAAATGGAGGTAGCTGTGTGGAAAAAAAACATTCCCAAGTCTTTATCACAGGCTGAGTAAGCACGGAGAAGATCTAAAACAACAGGAAACAAAGATCTCTGACAGTAAGGAGTGACCTGACTAAACAGGGATTCAAAACCAACCCATGAGATAATCAGAGGACAAGCAAGATATTAATACTGAAAATCTCACCTTGGAATAACAAGCTCCCTCCCCTTTTCTGAGTGTTTACTATGTGCCCGGCAGAATCAGGCACACGGTCTCATTCAATCTCATAGGAGGTGGCAGTCATCAGCAGCTGTGTTTTACAGAGGAAAGCAGTTTAGCTGAGAGACTAGCAGAGCTGGGGTTTTAAATGGAAGGTCACTGGCTCCAGAGTCCATGCTTGACCCACCCTGTAGGAAATCAGGAAGGGGAGTGTGAGTCACTCTCCCCAAGGGAGAAGCCTGGGCTGGACCTTGAAGGAGAGCTCAGGCCTCTGCACAGGGGAGGAGGACAAGGCCCAGTGGCCAGGAGGGCTTGGCAGATGGGGCCTCGGCAAGCTGAGAGGCCCAACTGGAATGGAAGGTGCATCTGAGACGGCGCCCGTGATGCGAACTGACCACTTATAACCTAAGTACTATCAGAAGGTCTTTAACAGGCTGAATCATCTCAATGGCTCAAAGCACTACCTTTATTTTCATGTTACAGTCAAGGAAACTGAGTCACGGAGAGGTTACACATTTGTTCAGAAGCAGCAGAGCGAAGATCCGAACCCAGGCAGTTTGGCTCCAGGTTCATCCTGAATAGATCATTCAGGGGCAAGAAAATAAGGGTGACAGGCCACCACAACATATATAATACGTACGTGCACAGGCGCGCGGCCTCCACAGGCACGGGGCAAAGTCCTCACTGGGATTGTCTGAAGCCCGTCCCCTGTTACCACTGACACCTGCACTCTGTACTCTCCCCATCTCCACCTCCTGCTCTCATCTGCCCTGATGTGTTTGTTGCCTGGCTGTCTCCCAAAGGCCTCAGATCTAATGGCAAGCATTTTTCCCTAAAGATGTTACCCTCAATTAGTGGTGAAATTTAAATCTGCCACGCAGAAAGCACTCTGCTCGTTTACCCAGGCAAATGAGCTAAAGCAGAAGGAAGGTCACAGCTCTAAGTGTTCTGTCAAAGGCCATTTTTATAGAGGGCTTCCATTTGCAGAGGAGCGAGGGCCACCTCTGACCTGCAAACAATGCAGACAAGCTGCTGTACAGCCACAGCCTGAAGTCATGGCTGCAGGGCTTTGCGATCACCATCAGAGATACAGGAGGAAGAGCCTGCTTCAGGACTCGGCCTCATTTTCCCTCCCCTCCAAATGCCCGCAGGGCTTAACCTTTCATTTTGGAGTCTCACTGGTAGGTGTCAATAACACTACCAACTGATCTGTGCTACCAATTGTCAAAAGTTAATCAGAGAGCAATGCCCTTTGATGGCTGGGCAAGTAAAAGCCATGGAGTTATCAAGATCTGTGCTAACCACAGTCTCAACTTTAAACCACAGGGAGAGCCCCAGCAAAGAAAAGAGCTACACCACGAGGTCCTGGAAGGATTCAAGATCATTCCAGCCAGGCACACTTTGCAAATGGGAAAAACCCAGCTGCTCAAAAAATGGGTAAGACAGCTCTGTGTACCCACCCCTTGCCAAGAGCCCCCTTATCTAAAGATAGCAAATACAAAGCCACAAATAGCTAGCAGAGATCCCCTTACTGTTTAGCTCTCAGCCTCGTACATTATTGCGCCTCAGGGACTGATGTGTGCTTCAAGGCATCTTTTAAGCGATCATGTTCAACATGCTAAAATTAATTATTAAGTCCTGCCTGTGTGGCTCAGTGGTTGAGCATGGACCCATGAACCAAGAGGTCCCTGGTTCCATTCCTGGTCAGGGCACATGCCTGAGTTGCAGGCTCAATCCATCCCCAGTAGGGGGCATGCAGGGACAGCTAATGGATGTTTCTCATTGATGTTTCTATCTCTAAAATCAATAAAAACATATTAAAATTATTAAAAACTGTCTCATTCCACTCTGGCTGGGTGGCTCAGTAGGTTGGAGTGCCGTCCAGTGCGCCAGAACGTTTTGGGTTCGATTCGAGGTTAGAGCACATACAAGAGGCAGCCGATCAATGTTTTTCTATGCACTGATGTTCTTCCCGCTACCCCCGCCCCTAAAATCAATAAAAACATATCCTGGGGTGCAGATTAAAAAACACAACATCCACACGAACTGTCTCCTCCTGGTTATATATCTGAAGTATATGAGTGCCCACAAATGCATCAAAATTCATGTATAAGAATGTTCATAGCAGCATTATTCATAATAGTGCCAAAATGCAAAGTGCCCAAATTCCCATGAAGAGTTAGAATGAATTGTGGGTTATTCACGCAATGGAACAGTATACAGCAATGAGAATGAACGATCTACAACCACACACAACCACGGATAAATTTATGGAATAAGCCCAGCTGGCGACCTCAGTGATTGGGCTTTGACCTACGAACTGGGAGGTCACAGTTCAATTCCCAATCAGGGCACAGGCCTGGGTTGCAGGCTCGATCCCCAGTGGGGGACATGCAGGAGGCAGCCGATCAATGACTCTCTCTCATCGTTGATGTTCCTATCTCTCCCTCTCCCTTCCTCTCTGAAATCAATAAAAATACATTTTTAAAAAATTTATGGAATGAACCACAGATGAACCCAGACATAATGCTAAGTAAAAGAAACCGCACTTGGTCTGAGTCCATTTTAAAAGAACAAAAGGAGCAAACTATTCTGTAACTCTCAGAAACTAGGAGAGTGGGTATGCCTGGTAAGAGGAGTCTGGGGCAGGGAGGGAGGGACAAGTGGGGCTGGTCATCTCCTGTTTCTTGACCTGGGCACTGATAGACAACTGTGTTCCATTTGTGGCTATTCACTGAGCTGTACTCACGATGAGCATACTTTACTTTTTTTCTTTTTAAATCCTCACCTGAGGATATTCTTTTATTAATTTTTAGAGAGGGAGAGAGAAACATTTACATGAGAGAGAAACATCTATGTGAGAGAGAAACATCGATTGGTTGCCTCCTATACAGGCTCCAACAAGGGATCAAACCCAAAACCTAGGTTTGTACCCTAACCAGGAATTGAACCTGCCTGGTGCACTGGAGGACATTTCAACCAACTGGGCCAACCGGCCAGGGCTAAGTATACTTTTCTTAATGACACTACAACTTTAATGAGAAGTTTTTTAAAACGATAGACAATGTCCAATCTCACTCATTACTGTTTGGGGAAAAGGCCCTATTTGGATTTCTGCAGCCTTAGCAAGTCAGTGATAGGAGCCACCAAATGATGGCTAATACTGACTGGGTGATTACTATGACCAGACATTAAGCTAAGAACATTAGAAACAGGAGTTCATTTAATTCTTAAAAAAATTCTTTTGAAAGAGCTATTATTTTGTTCCCAATTTGAAGGAACAGGAAAACGAAGCTTAGACAGTTTAAGGCCAGCTACTGCATGAAAAAGTCAGGATATCAGGGTGACCCCAAAGCTCACGGACTTAACACTTGGGTATCTAAATGAGAAATGGGTTCATGCTATAAACATAGAAGTTGCATTAGGCCCCCAAACTTATTTTTTTCCATGATCCTTTTATTTTGAGTCTAGGCCAGCTGTCTTGTAAAATGTATCACATTCTAGATTTTTCTGATTGTTTCCTTATAAGATTCAGATTAAATATTTTAGGCAAGGAGGCACACAATGTCAGCCTGAACTGCTAGTGGGGGTGACAGGGCTAATGACTTTAAGGTAGTAAACTCCAGATCTCTCCATTATAAAAGTACATCCCCCCCCCTTCTTTTTTTGTTAATCCTTACCCAAGGATATTTTTCCATTGATTGTTAGAGAGAGTAGAAGAGAGGGGGAGACACACAGAGAGAGAAACATCAATGTGAGAGAGACACATCGATTGGTTGCCCCCGCAAGGGCCTGCAACCGAGGTATGTGCCCTTGACCGGAATCAAACTGGGACCATTTCAGTCCAAGGGCCAACACTCTACCCACTGAGGCAAACCAGCTAGGGCCATTTCCCTTTTATAACTGGTAATTAATGTGTTGGTTGATATTCTGAAACCATGTAACTATCAAGTTCCCTGAAAGCCATTTCATAGCAATTGTTTTTATTTTACTTTTTAAAAATCAACTATTGAGGCATAATTTTTATACAATAAACTTATTTAAATAATATATAATGTAATAATTTTGACATATGAATATAGGAGTGAAATCATCACCACAACCAAGATACAAAACATTCCCATCACCCCCAAAAGGTTTTCCATGTCCCTTTGTAATCCATTCTTGCACTCCTAGCTCCCAGGCTGATCTGCTTGCTGTCACTATAGATTAGTTTGCATTTTCCAGAGTTGGGTATAACTGGAATCATAACTTGTAGTCTTTTGTATCTGGCTTCTATCACGCACAGCTTTTAGATTTGAGATTCAAACATGTTGCTGCATGTAGCAGGAATTTATTTCTTTTGGCCCCTGAGTAGTATTCCAGTGGATGAATGGGCCAGCTCACTTACTAACCTGTGGATGGGTGGTTTCCAGTTTGGGATTTCATGAACAAAGCTGCTGGAAACAGCTGAACATGTCTCCATTTCTGTTGGACTAATGCCTATGAGTGGAGCAGTAAGTGTACGTTTAACCTTCAATAAACTATCAAAGAGACTCCCAAGGTCAGTGTATATACCCTTTCATAGTCCCAGCAGCAGCAGGTGAGGTTCTAACTGCCCCAGATCGTCACTTGGTCCTCGTCAGTCATTTCATTCCCCAGTGATTTTAATTTCATTTTTAGTATGCTTTTTAAAAACATATTTTTATTGATTTCAGAGAGGAAGGGAAAGGGGGAGAGAGAGAGGGAGAAAAACATCAATGATGAGAGAGAAACATTGATCGGCTGCCTCCTACAGAGGAGTGAGCCTGCAACCTGGGCATGTGCTCTTGACCGGAATCGAACCCAGGACCCTTCAGTTCACAGGCCAATGCTCTATCCACTGAGCCAAACTAGCTAGGACTTTAATATGTTTTTATTGATTTCAGAGAGGGGAAGGGATAGGGAGAGAGAGACAGAAACATTAATGATGAGAATCACTGATTGGCTGCCTCCTGCACACCCCCATCAGGGATCAAGCCCGAAACCAGGGCATGTGCCCTGACCTGGAATTGAACCGTAACTTCCTGGTTCATAGGTTGATGCTCATCCACTGACCCACACTGGCCGGGCCCCAGTAATTTTAAAATCCAGTAAGTTTTCTGCCTGAATTTGTTATGCTTATTTGTATGATTATGTCTATCTCCACCATCCCTGGACCTTAAGGGGGCAAACTTTAGTTCAACACAGTGCCTAGCATACAGTAGATGCTTAATATACATATTCAATAAATATCTGTAGAATGAATAAAATCTATTACTCCTCCAGTAAGAAGATGGTAAGCTAAATATTTTTAGACCTAATAAGTGACTTATCAGGAAGTTTCTGTCTACAACCATTTTGTGCATTTTCCTGCGTTTTCCCACTCACCCAGAGAGGAGAGTCAAATGTGACCTGACTCTGCTGCCCCTCTCGCATTCATTACACAGGCCGCTAAGTGAGGCACCGAAACCCCACGGCAGGGTTGTGTGGCTCGATCTTATGCCCTCCAGCAAAGGGCTTTAAAAATAGTAAATGTCAATTGTAATATTGTGCCCATGTAGGTGCTGCAATGCCCCAAAGACTGAGCCCTGGTTCTGTCACCAGGTTTTGTGAAGGTTTCCTCCTAAAAGAGTGGAGAAGAGAATGTAAGTGCTGCCACATTCTCTCTAGCCAGGCTAACCGTGCATTTTGATGACACCAAGCTCCTCCCCACAGTGATGTACCCTGATCCCTTCCCAAGTGCCAGCTTCCCACCACATCTGGTATCTTAGAGCAACAAAATCTCTTGTGAAATGAGAGCACTTATGTCAAGTGCCTGGGCCATAGCAAGCACACAATAAACGTGTCAGAAATAGAAAATAGGAGCGTCAACGTGATGAAGGCCATCTTTGGCAGTATTATTTTAATCAGCTGCTGGGCTTCCTTGACTACAGGGAATTTTCCATCCCGCAGGGACTAACTGGAATTAAGATGCATTAACAAAACTGAGGTCTACAGTTATTTCTATGCTATGGTCTGAATACAGTATAAGTTGAGATGGAAAAGGAGGGACCCTGTGCTCAAATGAAACTGCTTCTGCCTGGGAACAAGTGCTTTCTCGGCCTCTGCAGTACTTGCTGGAGGTGCTGGGATCGGCCACCGCTCAGGAAGCAAAGCCATTAAGAAAAAGGGCCGACCCTCTTGCCCTGCCTCCTCCCACGACTAACAGGAAAAGGTTTAAAAAAAATCACAGAAAGAGGGAGAGGAGGTTCAGTCTCACACATTGTTCCAAGGAAACACTCCGAGGGGATGCTGTTTTAGTTCAATGACTGACAAGTGCGGCCTGGGAATATATGTGGCAGAGCCCAGATGAGCAGGCACTCGGCACTCGGCCTGCAGGGCACTCACCCTCCTGGGATGCAGAGGGTGACACCGGAAGCTGCCTCAGGGGGTTTCCCCACTGGTGGACAAGAATATTTTCCCCAACTGTGGGAAAAAAGCCTGGACTCAAAGTTGGTCCAGAGACCCGGAATTTGAATCCTTAGTTTTGTGACCACACTGAGGTGGGAAGACTGTGTATTTATCCTGAGAAATTCTTCTCAGGACTGTGAGCAGGCTCTAAAATAAGTACTTGCCCCAACTCCAGTGAGAGAAACTCTGGACCGGACTGGATATTCCTACTTCCTGCCATGCACAGAGCTTAGATTATCGGGGCCCATATTCTCTCTCAGGACCCTGCTATAGAAGGGAGCAGTGACTCCATGGCCCTGACCACTTTTCCGTGTGGGTGAAAACTGGAAGAAAAAGCATTCTAGCCAGAAATGTAGGCTATCTGATCCGCAGCAAACCCTTCCCAGCGGTGACCTGAGCAGCTGCAGCAGCTACATGCCCTCCTCCAGCCCGCCCCTGTAACTGGAGCTGCGAGAGTAAAATCTAATACCCGATTAGCACAGCAGGCACTGAGGCTATACCTGGGCTGGGGCTGAAAGCATCTGCAGATCAATCTGGAAGCTGTTCTACCTACTGGCCATTTCTTGAACACATTCCAATTTTAGGAAACACGAAACAAGGATAAATAAACTGGTCCCAAAGCTCGGGGAAAAAGACAGGTGCAACCTAGAGGCCATCTTCACCCACAAGGTTCTGGGCTAGCCTCAGAATATGGGGGCGCTCCGATGTAGAGAACTTTCAGACAACAAGGCAGTGGCCCTTTTCTTGTCACCTGTTTAGGAGGAGTTAGCAACTGACTCACCAACTATGCGGAGGGGTACGGCAGTCACAGAACCCTGCCATGGGCCACCGTGGACCTCGGAGTTGCCTGCAAACAAAGCTTCTCTCCCTCTGACACCAAATTTTGTCCTCGTCTCAGATCAAAGATTAGAATGCAGCTGAGAGATGAAATTTAAAAATGATGCCCAAGGTACAGTGGTAAGCCAAACAGAAAATAAGCTGCAGGATAGTATGTACACAATTTCATGTTTTTAAACATTTTGGGAGTGGTGGTGGCAGTATTATCAGAAAAAATATTCCAATTGTTACTGCATATTACTTCTGGAGATTGGGATGATAAAGACACTTCCGTTTTCTGTTACATACCTGTAAAACATGTATGGATATTTATGATGACTCCATTTTTAATAGTGAGCATGTATACTGCTCTTGTAATTAGAAAAAGTATTTGTAATGTGATGGAATGGTTCAAGTTGTTCAAATCAGAATGGTCACGCCACTCCCTCTCCACCACCAGGTTCCGGTTTGTTTTGTTTTCTGCGTGCCACTTGCTGGCTGTGACACTGGTAGGAAGAGCAGGTGGGTGGCAATGCAGGCCCGGAGGCACAAAAAGAGAGGGTGCGTTTCTTTCCCACCACCACCTGCAGGAGTGTATAGCCCCAAGCACGGCTGTTGAAAGTGATGATGCAATATGTCATTTGCCAGGACAAGCAAATGACAAGCTGTATGAGACAAGCACAAGAAGAGGCATAGGACTTTTGACTTTGAACTGCTTGGGGCAGGCCAGGCAAGCAAGCTTCATTTCGAGTATAATTTCCAATTGGCTAGAAGGGGCTGCTTGAACTACCATGGGATCCATGGCAAGTTCTACCAAGAATAAGAGGGAGAGATGGGATGGGAAGGTCAGGTGGCAGCACAGACTTTCCCTAAGAAAAGTACAAGTTCAGTGTAAGTAGGGGCTGGGGAAAAAACCTAATCCATAATTTATTCAATCATTCAATGAAATCCTATAGGGTCTCCACGCCCAACTCACAGGTGTGCTGTCTAGGGAGGGACACTGTGTCATTTGTCCCAGCCCTTTGCTCAGACAGGAGCCACCTAATGAAGTGGCTATGGGTGGTGTCAGAAGGGGCTGTGGATGATGGAGAGGCACAGACAGCACACCACACAAAGGGACATTTTAAAAGACAATGTCTAGACTCTTATTGCTGTTATTATTTTTTTTTTTAAAAAAAGGGCAGACAGAACTGCTCTGGACTATAAGAGACGAGGAAGCAAACCCACTCACTCAATCAACAATGAATGTATACTGGGTGCCAGGCTCCAGGGAGACAGGAGAACAGAGCATCCTGTTCTCAGGGAGTGGAAATGTGCCTCAGAAGAACTACCAGAAAGACGACATCAAAGTGCTGCTGGGGTGGGAAGTCTTGAAGAGTGAGGACAAGTTTCAGAGGCAGGAGGAATGTGGGACATTTCAGACATACGAAGGGCATGTGCAACGCAAAACAATACAAAGAAAGTCTTCTTGGTCCATGTTCTTCTAAAATATTGTTTGTATTCAGGTAAAACAATTCTAAAATTAATGCCCACTGTGGTATAAAAAAGAAAGAAGGGGGTGGGGGCAGAAGAGAAGGAAGGATGACGGGAGGGGAGAGGAAAAGAGGGAGTGAAGGCAGGCAGACAATGAGAGCATGATAGCACTGGGTATGAGAGGGAGCAATCAAGAGTGTGGCCAGCAGCTGGAAGGCAACGAGAAGCCAAGAAGAGGTTTTCAGTAGAACTGTCACACACTCAGGATGCACTGAGAAGGGGTGTGATGGTGGGGCAGTGGAACTGAAGTGGAGGGGACAGAGCTAAGGGATGACAAAGCAGAAGCGATGGGCTTTGGAATTGGTTAGTCAGAGATGTCCCTGAAGCTCTGAGCTTTTCGGTGACAGAGAGGACAGTGGTGTAGTCTAACAGCTTTACGAGAAGCAGCAGCGTGGCGGCAGATTGTGGGCCGGTGGAGGTCTTCATGCCTGCAAGGCTTCACAAGCAGAAGAGCAAGCAGAGGCATAATTTTGTCACTGGGTATAAAAAAGGCTAGATGGCATGCGGACAACATTCCTAGTACTACCACAGGTGAGCCACTGGAGGAGGCCACTCGCAAAAGGCTCCTCCTGAGAAAGGGAAACTCTCCCAGACACGAAAATCAAAACTATTACGTGCAGAAGGAATTACAGAGTTAGAACTATGGTGATCACAGTCTCAGGCAAGAATCATCAATGGATACTAAAACTAGTGGGTGAAAGTGTTAGGACAAAGCAGATACTTACAGTCTCAAAGCACCTCCCCACAAAATACTTATTCATTACAAAGGGGCAAATAGTAGCTTTACAGTGGAGCAGCTTGGCAGGTACCACCATCTCAATCAAGGGATCAAAGTAGACATCTCCAGTGATGGGGCAAACTGACATCACATGCCACGTGGTGTGATACAGTGAGAAGGACACAGCATTGCTTCCCTGCTATTTCTGCCAAAAGCACAACCCTGAATCTAATCATGAGGAAACATCAACAAAGCAAAACTAAAAAAACCCCACGTTGAGGAACATCCTACAAAATAACTGATCTGTACTCTTTAAAACTATCAAGGCCATTAAAAACAGATAGACTAAATGGTTTTAGATCGAAGAAGACTTAAGAGACTTGACAATTATATGTAATCTCTCACCAAAAAAAATTATCTTTTACTATAAAGGACATTTTAATGCAACCAATGAAATGAAAATGTCTATAGATTAGATAGGTTAGTACTGCATCAGTGTTAATGTCCTAGTTTTTAAAATTACACGGTGATGTAAGAATGTTTTTTAGGAAATAGCCACTGAAGTATTTAGGAGTAAAGCTGCATCATATCTGTAACAAATATTTCAGAAAAAAGATACAAATCTATAGAGAAAGAATGATATAGGGAATATGGTAAAATAACATTTATGGAATTTTTAGTTACTTTCTAATTGCTACAACTTAAAATTTTCCTAGAAATCTGAAAAAAGTTAAACAATAAAGGGAAAAAGAGCCCACCCCCTCCTTCCAATGCCACAAACTCTCTCTCTGAAACATTGGTGCAACTAGAGAGAATTTAATCACGGAATTGCTTTGTGTAGATTTCCTCCTGGCCCAAGGGAGAGGTGCCAGGAAGAAACAGATACAAAACCAGTGTCTAGCCCTGGCCAATATGGCTCAGTTAGCGGGAGCGTTGTTCCATGAACCGGAAAGTCGGGGCTTCGATTACCCATCATGGTACACACAACTGGGTTGTGGTTTGATCCCCGGTCAGGGCCAGTAGAGGAGGCAACCGATCAACGTTTCTCTATCACATTGATGTTTCCCTCTCCCTCCCTCTCTCTAAAACCTATAAACATATCCCCTGGTGAGGATTAAAAAACAAAAACAAAACAATGGACACTCAGAAAAAGGCTTGGTTACAGAATGGACTAAACAAAGCTGCAGATCTGCTGTGATTATGCAAAGTGCTTGCTGTTTCAACCCTAACCCTGGTGTGCTGCAGAGAAAACCCTGGAAATAATGACAAAGTCTTTAGCGGGCTTTAATTTGAAACCTACATTCCCTGCTTCTGCACATCCTTGAGGAAATATTAAAACCAGTCACCCAACTGAATATGCTGCTGCTCAAATGATCAGCAGAGCCTGGCAGGGTGTCCACACCACACAATACTTAATATCACCACAGATAACACCGGAATCAGGAAGAACCCAGAGGGAGACCATAATCCTCACCTTGGTTTCAAATCAGTTTAAGCCTATATTCTTGAGCTCAACTACTAATGCTCAAGAATTCCTGTAATCCTGTGCCTACTGTACCTCCTTCTCCCCAAAGCTCATCAGCTTTGGAAGCATCCAGGAGAAGAACAAGGGAAACAACATGAAACTAGGAGCTCCAGGGGTTTCAAAAGAGAAGCCAAAAGACACGTTCCAGGAATTCTAAATGCACGAAACGAATGTTTTAACACAGGTAAAATCGTGTCACTTCGAGAACAAAGAGGAAAAAATTTAAGACAGTTGGCTTTCACATAACACCAAGTTGTCAGTGGAGTTGAAGTGTAGCTGCTTGACTAGAAGGTACCCAAGCTGTGTGTTGTTTTTATCTCCGTTAAAAATATATTTTTTTAAATCTCTCAAAACATGAATCTCAGGCACTCTGTTACAACTAGTCATTCACTTTATTAAACCAAAATGCACTACCATTTGTGTCTAGTCCAGTACTGAGGACACAATGAGAAATAAAACCCTTTCCCTGCCCTCAAGAAGCTGACCGGCAGACAGGCTGCACGCTATGACGGGGAGCCGGGGGGACACAGAGAAGACACCTAGGTCGGCCACAACTGCAGCCGTGAGAACAGGACTACTCCTGTGTTCTGAAAGCTCTCCTGGAGCGGGCACCACCGCCTCACAGCTATGGAGATGGAGGGAGGAACCCGACGGTGGTTGGGACCGCCCAGCTCCTTCTCAGAAGGCATCTCACACTAAGCGAGAGCTGACTGCAGAATCTCTAGATGACTGAGCCCTCTGGAAAGCATCTTGTGTAGACAGTGAAAGCTGTAATTGGCTCTGAGGTAACACTTACCTGTGGCTTCAATGTACTCAATGCATCTCTCAATAAAAACAGGAATTGGCTTCTCTGGAGTCACGACGGTTGTTAAGGGGACCCCAAAATAGTTACTCTCCCAGGTTGCCTTTGTGATGGATGGCCGGGGTTTAGGCTTTGGTTTCTGTCCAAGAGAGAGAAAAGAAAGCAGAAAAATGAGTCTCATCATGCACCTACACATCAGGAAGGCTTCCAGAGGAGAACTCACAGTGGTGCGGAAACTGCTGGAAAGGTTCCAAACAGGATAGAGAGACCCACTTGTTCATCTCACTAATTTTGCATTTTCTAGCCTCCAAATAGCACACAAGCTGCCAGCAAGCTGCCTCATAATCACACCTTGAGCAAGAGACTGCATTGTTAGAACAAAGGTGTTTATAAGAAGCAGGCCATGTTTATTTAATAACAATGAAATGACTGTCCACGGCCTTTATCAGGGGTGCACTGGCATAAACAGGAAGTTTTCCAAACATCCCGAATGGTAATAGATGTTATACGCTCAAAGATGACTAAACTCTTAAAAAGATAAAAGATAGAATTGAAAACTAATAACTTACTCTCTCCAGAACAGAGATAAGACATGTATTCTGTTAAGGCTGAAAGCCCCCAGTGAGAATTCCCTTAGATACATCACCTGGTATCAATGGCTTCTGCATTTGAAAAGGGCAAAACTAACTCATCAAAGGTGACAAATAAGATAACTGTCTTTTCTTTCTCAGCAGTCACCTTCCTCACACAGTAGGAGTAGCAGCTGCAACTACTTGAGAGCTTACTATGTACCAAGCAAGTCCCAAATATTATTCCTTTTAAACCTCATGACATTCCATTTTATCAAGGAAAAATGTCACATACCTAAATGACACAACTAGTAAATGACAATGCTAGGATTTGAACCTGGGAGGGTCTGTCTCAAAAGATCCTGTCACTAGGTCTTTACTACTGTTAGGAGTTACCCAGATTGCAGTGTATCTTTAATCATTTATCCAACCATACAGTCATCGTCTGCCTAGCCCAAGAACTTTGAAAAAACGCAATGAGTGCAGGATTTGCGGTTAGACAGACTTGGGTAGGTAACTGAGATTTTCTAGGACTCAGCTTCATCTGTAGAATGGGGTTCCTAACACTCAAACCCACATATCTGCTGTGAATCTGGAGTGAAATAATTCATATGAAGAACTTAAGCAAGCGTCTGCTGCATAGTAAGTATTCAATTGATGGAGGCTAAATTTTCTAGCTAACTTAGATTGTTAGAAGACACCTCCTTGTCTTGTTCTAACATTGGGGGAGGGGGGAGTATAAGATTAAAATTTATTGTCTAGGTACTAGTACTATGGTTAGAAGGTTTTATGGTGATTAGAAATAGCTTTCTTGCAGCTTCTCTTAAAAGTTCCATTTTAAAAATTCCTTAAGACCAACTAATTGAAGTCTCAGTTTTATTGAAGAACAGTGCTGCTATTAGTTTTGACAGGCAAATTCTGACAAATTGGGATTGGTAAAAAGAATCACCGAAATCCAGAATCTTCCTTGTACTAGTATATTCAGATTCTAGAGCTAATAGGCTACACAGTATGGAGAGAACATTGCTTGGTTCACTGTGATCTGGCTGCAAACAGGTGTACCGATAGAAGCTCTCAGCCTGTCTTCCCTTTAGTAAGAACTCACATTGTTGGGCGACTACTGCATACTAGGTGCTGAGCCACTTCCCTTCCATCGTATCATTTCACCCCCACGCCCATCTTGTGAGCAGGTTGCTGTCTCTGAGGTGCTAAGTCACTTAACCAAAGTCACAGAACTTGTATGTCAGGGTTCAAACCTACGTCTATTAGATTCTAAAGCTTAAATTCTTTATGTTGCACTTCACATAAGTAGAAGATGCTAGGGAGATACTCTAGATTGGTTCGTTCATGTAAAGATATATCATAAATCATTCATTTGTTTTTCCTTATTTCTTTGTAAAAAGTGTGAAGTCAAGCCTGCGTGCCTCGGCAGCCTATGCGGGGAGCTATCAGCAGCTACTCCCCACAACCTGAGAGGCTGTATCACTGGTCTCACAAGGAATGGGCATATTGCAGTGGGCCAGGGTCAGGCTCTGTGGAGTGTGTGGCTTTTCTCTGGGACCTAAGGATCCATTCACATTCCTCCATACTGAATCAGTTAGCTGGTAGCAGGCTGTATGAAATACCGATTGGACTGTCTTTCCCTTTGGGTTGTCACTCGGGTAATGTCAGCCAGCAGCCTAGAAATGGGCTTGTTCCTCCTTTCATATATATTTTATCCTCAGCTGTTCTTTTTTCTTGCCACTTGTTTGCACAGGAAGTCCTCAAAGAATCTTAGACTAAACAGGAAGTGATCTGTTTTCTCTATAAAGGGTATCAAAAGGAATGAGAATGGGCAGGATAAGGAAACAGTTGACTCAGACCTAGAAGCTAGTTTAATGGCTTTTATGTAGAGACCCCCTACTTTTAAGTTTACAGGTTGTGCAAATTTATAAGTAAATCTGCCTAAATTGGTCTTATTAACTTGGAAATGAATTGAATTTCTGGAGATACACCTGGGTCCATTTACCTTGATCCTATTTGCTATTTGGTTACCCCCTTCCCCCCTTTAGACGGTGTTTTAACAAAGGCCAAAATTTCAGTTATATTTCTGTGGTTTTAGGAAATTTCCCATATTTTAGATAATTTTTTCCCCTTATGTGTGCTTCAAAATAAAGGGATTGAATGATTCTGAAGCAACTATATCAACAATATTTATGAACATGGACTTTGGAGAAAGGAAAGACTGGGCACTATGACAACTATTTCAAATAGCTATAGAACGATCTCATGGCAAGAGAACAGAGTTTACACCATTTCCAAGGGTCACGTTGGGAGAGAGAAAAGAAATACACAGAAAGGCAATTTTGGCCAATATAAACAAAAAGTTAAAAAAACAAGAAAACCCCAGCTGTTTAAAAAGGATGGGAACTGCTTGTAAGTATTCAAAGCAGAGGCTGCAACCTACCTGCCATACCCGTCAAGGAGATTCTGCCACCGGATGGAAGGCTTTAAAATAAGACAAACGTCTCATAGATAGTCCCCTCACCCTGAAGGCTCGAGATCTAGTTGAGCACTTCAACTTACAAATACAGAAACAGAGAGTAAGCTTTAACAGCGTCAACTCCCCTTACTGAGTGACATGGGTTTCTCTCTCCTTCTCTCTCTCTCCCCCCCCTCCCTCCCTCCTTCCCTCATTTAAACAAACTCTGATTTATGGACTGTCACATACACCCTTGAAATAAATGAAGGCTCTGTAGGGTGTTACAAAATAAGGTAAGGAATTCTTGTGCAACTAATTCTAAACCTTCCTAGTAAGCAAATCAGACTATGGTGCACGTCAAGAGCTGGGCCAGACTGCTGATACAGCAAGCACCACATCAGGTATCTGGAGAGTCCTGGGCAAATGTAAGATGGAAATGCCATTCTTCTGAGTGGCCTGCCAGATGTCTCAGTCCCCGGTCAGACATGTGCCACTCATTAGGAGTCACTGGAGCCCTTTCAGCAGCAGGTCCTTGGAGAGGAGAAAGTAACAGCATGCTGACATCCATCTTCTTTTGGGGTCACTCACTTAGCAGGCTGAATTGAAAAAAAGAATCTAGCCAGAGGAAACCAAGCCCTGAGAATAATCTACACATTTGTGTCTCCAAGTTTAGAGTCTGAGTCAAAACGGGAAAATAACAGTGATTAATTAGGAGAGGTCGTGTGTCACACTGTGCTAGGTGATCTGCACAATTAACTGAACTTCACAACCAGCCTTCAAGCAAGGGTTATTAGCCTCATTTTACAGATGAGAAACAGGCCCAGAGAGACTCATCCCCAGCACTGAGACAGCCAGGATGCGAGGCTAGTGATCGATGAATGCCAAGGCCCCACGGTTCTTTCCCTTACATGGACTAACTTCATGACAAAATGCCATTGACATAAACAAAGGCCTGGGTCCACTTGAGTCAACCTCACCTTGTCTTTATGGATCAATATTTTTTGGATGAATGACAGTCCATGTTCTTTTCTTCAGTTTCCTTAAGAACACTGTGCCTGATTCTTAGTCTCGATACTTACCAGGTGGCAAAGGAAATAGAAATGAACCACTCGTTTATGGCGATCTACTGCGAAGAAATGGGGACTGGAATTTGCCTCTGGCCTCTTGGCATTTCCGAAATGAGAAAAGAGCATTAATTGGAAAGTCCCAACTTTGCCAGAGCAAGAAGACGTCTGTCGCTTGCCCCTCCACGTCCACAAGGGCAAGAAAAAGACTAGAATTCAAGCCCAGGAATAAACAGGCTGGAGAAGGGACCCTTCTATCAAACTATACAATGCCTGGGTTCCAGAGCCTGATGTGTAGTAGGCACTTAATACGCTTCCTGAACAAATCCAGTTTCCAAGAATGCACAGGGCCAATGTCTCTTGATAGCTTTTCAAGTTTAGATGAGAATATCACTGTGAGTACAGAGGTTTTCTTCTCACACTGTGCTGCTCTCACTAGGATGTGAAGAGGTGAGGCTGAGAAGGTCTTGTTCACACAGAGAGTACTGTATCACAGATAATCAATTCCCTGTATGACTCTGAGGGCATCAAACAGAGATAGTACTTTATATACACATACGGCCATTTTCCTACTGGGCTAAGTTTCTAGAGGGCAAGAATCTTGGCACTTTTCTTTTTTAATGAATTACAGCCCAGGTCACATAGCAAATTAGCAGCAGAGCTAATACTAGGACTATTATTAGCCTTCAATGAACTTACAATCTAATTGGTAAGAGAAGACATGTATCCACAGTAAGCAAAGCTGATCTAGATATCAGATGAGTAAGTACCAACTGAGCCACAAAGACACTCTCTCTTGGTGCCATGGAGAGGTCAGTCACCCTTACTGGGTCAGAGTGTCCTATCTTCTGTGGGAGCAGCAGGTATAGCTATGCAGTGATGCTAAACAGTCAACCTCAAATATTCTCTCCTGGTCTCCATGTCAATTAGTTATCCAGATTTTAGGGTCAGAAAATATGGTCGCTGGAGTTGTACCACCTAGCCCAGCCTTTTAAATGATTGGTAACATATCTAATAAAGGAAATAAAAAACAGAACCCAGGCTGCTCTTTTTTTTTAAAGGAGGGGCAACAGATACAGAATATAGTCTGGAACAGGGACAGTGACCTCTGAGTGGGGACAATTCTCCCTTTTCCGAGTGAAACTGATATAAGCAAAGTCCTAGAAGGTCCCACACATGGTCGCATGGTTTGCCAAGTTGTGTGATGGCACACCCTGGACTAACTGTAGCTGGTGTGATAGAAAAATCGAAAGATTCCATCACTGCCCAGCTGGCGTGGCTCAGTGGTTGAGCGTTGCCCTATGAACCAGGAGGTCACAGTTTGATTCCTGGTCAGGGCACACGCCCTAGTTGTGGGCTAGATGCCCAGTGTGGGGTGTGCAGGAGGCAGACAATCAATGACTCTCTCTCATCATTGATATTTCTACCTCTTTCTCCCTCTCCCTTCCTCTCTGAAATCAATAAAAATGTATTTTAAAAAAAAGATTCCATCAACTGTGTCACGACAGGTTTACTCAAAGCACTTTCTTGCATTCCATATTCACATTATGGAGTTCTGATTAGATATGATTCTCTCACATTTCCCACAGAGCTTCAAAAAGACATTTTTTCTTTTCTTTTTTAAATCCTCACTCAAGGATATTTTTCCACTGATTTTCAGAGAGAGTGGAAGAGAGAGGGAAAGACAGAAATATTGATGTAAGGGCCCAGGCTGGGAGTAGCCTGCAACTGAGGTACGTGCCCTTGACCAGAATCAAATCTGGGACCATTCAGGCGTTAGGCCAATGCTCTACCCACTGAACTAAACCAGCTAGGGCTCAAAAAGACCACTCCAATGAAGCTATTTGCTCATGCCCCAAATGCATTCTTGGTTAAGTGGTGCTCCCCCTTCTGTCTCTGACCAAATCAAAACCCAAGTTTAAGAGAAAAGCCGAGGGTGGATTTGTTCTTACTGACAAAGTCTATTATGAAAGCAACAAATGCTCAGGCTTGTCTCCTTCAAGCTGGCAGTCGGTACTATGATGGGGTCACTCACCATCTCAGGGCATCTTTATTTAGGGAGCGAATAGGAAGTAGCACTAAGTCTCAGCTTTCCTAGCATCTCTAATCCTCTCGCATGATGGGAAAAGCAAGGCAGGTTGTCCCCTCAGTGCCCCAAATAAACTGAGACCAATAATTTTTTGCTCTATTAAAGGCACAACTGCTCTTGCCGGTTTACTCATGGTTAGAGCGTAGGCCCATGGACCAAAGGGTCGTGGTTCAATTTCTGGTTAAGGGCCTATACCTTGATTGGAGGTTCTCCAGCCCTGGTCAGGGGAAGTATAGGAGGAAACCAATTGATATATTCCTCTCTTTCTCCCCCTTCCCCCTCCCCTTTCACTCTCTCTTGAAATCAATGAAAAAAATACCCTCTGGTGAGGGATAAAATAAAATAAAGGCATGGCGTCTAGCAAATATGGGTTAATCCCTGTTGCTATTTCAGACTGAATGGCCAATGCAACATGGGGCTGGGGGGTGGGGTGGTCTACTAGTTCCAGGAAAATTTTTCTTTTTAAATAGATTTTATTGATTTTTTACAGAGAGGAAGGGAGAGGGATAGAGAGCCAGAAACATTGATCAGCCGCCCCCTGCACACCCCCAACCGGGGATGTGCCCGCAACCAAGGCACATGCCCCTGACCGGAATCGAACCTGGGACCCTTCAGTCCACAGGCCGATGCTCTATCCACTGAGCCAAACTGGTTTTGGCCAGGAAAGTTTTTAAAAATATATGTTTTTATTGATTCGAAAGAGAGAAAGACAGAAACACTGACATTGATCAGTTACCTCCTGTATGCACCCCAGCCGGGTAACAAACCTTCAACTCAGGCATATGCTCTGACCGGGAATCGGACTGGTGATCCTTTGGTGCACAGGGCGATGGTCAACCAACTGAGCCACACCGGCCAGGGCTCAGGAAGATTTTTACAAACATCCTTCTTGACTCAATACTCACTGAATGTGGACTTCCCAGAGCTCCACGTCAGTTTTTACCTGCTTCCCTACTCTCCAACAGTGGAGAAAACGAATTCCGAAGGCCTTTCTCTAGGGAAGTGGAGGTGATTCCTGACCAGAGCTGAAATAATCTGGGTCCTTACAAAGATATTTCAGTATCACTAGGTGTTGGAGGAGAACAAATTGGCTAAGTGAAGATCAGAGCAATTCCTTGTTCTTTGAAAATAGATTTGGGTTGCCTACTGTACTATATATATATATAACACAAAATTCGTATGTGTGTGGGGGGGTGTCCCTCAGCCTGGCCTGCACCCTCTCCAATCTGGGACCCCTCAGGGGATGTCCAACTACTGGGTTAGGGGCATTAACTCCAGCCATTAGGAAAATCACACAGAATGTCCTTGACATACAGTGTGGTTTTATGAGGTGTTTTTTGTTTAATAATAATGGCCATTCCTTTAAGTAATATCTGCTTACATACAATACAGCTGGTACTATGTGAATTCAGAATGTTAATATCACAAAATCATAGAAGGTTGTAGTGTAAATAACCTTGAATTGTCTAGTCCAAACTTTTATAAATATTGGAATTCCCTTTTCAAAGATTTTGAATGCTTTTTGTCCTAAGCTTAACCAACTTTTGAGGCAACCCATTTTCTGTGAAAGGACTAGGAGATTCTGGCGGCAGGCACCCCCTGGCTGGGCTGAAGACTGGGGGACTCAGGCGGCAGGCAAGCAGTGCACCTGCCGTGCCCCCAGGACTGGGGGACTCCAGCGGGGCTGAGGGGACTGGGCACCGCCAACTTTGTGAAGGTGTGATCGTCAATTTGCATATTCCCTCTTTATTAGATAGGATATATATATATTTTTTAAGAGCAGGTGTGCTGTAAGCTAAAGACAAATAGTTAAAGATAGTCTATTTTTATTACCAAAAACACACTACAGCAGTGCTTTAGGCTTAAAATAAACTGAGAAACGAATGACACCAGTTCAAAATAATTTCTCAAAGCTCCAGCTGCTATTTCAGTGTCTCCATGCCTTTTCTGTCTTCTACTCAACTAGATTCTGAAGCTAGAAACAAACAGCACCATGCTGTTCTTAGGAGGCAGTGTGGGGAAATGGATTTTTTTTCAGGTAATTTGTTTAAAAGGAACAAATTGACTGGAATGACTGACTGAGTGGTCCAAATGTGTGCCTGGCTACTGAACAGCACCATCTTTCTAGTAGACTGGATTCTAAAAACCCACCGGAAGTGGAAGTCAGTGGACCAGGCTTCAAAAATGTCAGCTCCTTCTCTTGACTAACTTGGGTAGGGTGTTTAATCTCTCTGAGCCTCTTTTCTCATCTCTAAAACCCAAAATTTAAAAAATCACCGATAAGAGAAACAGATGAAACTATTATGAAAATTGCATGTACCTGGTACACAATGATTAGGTATTTAAAAAGGTAGCAAAGCACAAAACCCTTCTGATGGCGCGCACAGCTGTTATTTGGGCTGGTTCTACCTCACTTTCTGCAGTAACCACTCTAGGTTTCTTTGAACTCTTTGAACATGCCATGGTTTTGCAGCTCCAATTTCCATACTGTTTTCTTGAAAGCTCCCCTCATGAAATCCTCATCTTCACTGACTTTGCCTGCCTCACCCTAGAAGTCTCAGCTTTATGTATCATTTCTTTGGAGAACTTCCCCAGATATACTTGCCACACAGCTCCACAGTACCCTGTACCTGCCTTCTGGTAACATTCAAAATGCATGTAAGTTCATGCTTAACATCTATCATCCCAGTGACTTGAACTAGAAGAGCACAAGTGCTCACTAAACGCCCATGCACTGCATTGTTTCCTGCCTAAAATAATGAATAAGCATGAGCTTTGGAGCAAAAGCATTGCTTTTAAAAAATACAATCCATTCAAAAATTAGAAAACGCAAGGTCAAGTCAGTGCCCCCCCACTTTTATGACCAGGGTATTTACTGGGCCTCACAGCTCACTGAGGAGGACTCGCCTTTTGGAAGCACACACTGAGAGTCTTTCCTGAGCAGGTCAAAAAGATCGTATTCCATACCATTCGGCCTGTCTGTCAAATGCAACATCCCTCCCTGGGGAGGGAGCAGCCCAATTCCCCAGCTGGTTCTTATTCACACTAGAAACTTTAACTCCGTTCTAGGCCTCACAAAATGAGAGCTGTGTCCACACAAAGCCACAACAACTAGCCAATTCACTGAACCCGATGAAATAAGCCAATTCACTGGGGGGAACACAAACTGTCAAACTGGGTACGCGGCTTATAGACCAAACAATGCGTGATTGAATTGGTTTGCTTTTCAATAGGTTGTCTTGTCATGTGGTAGGCTCCAGTGAGTGAAAGATTTTCTTTATCATTCTGTTTTGTCGTTTTTTTTTGAAACACAAAAATAAGAGCACATAAGATAGAAGGGTACATAACCAATAATGGCTTCTCTTTGATTTGTGGTCAAACACACTAAATTCAGCAATTTGAGCTTGCCCAAAAGGCACATTTTGTGGAGCAAGGCACCCCAGCCCACTTTTTTTTTTTTTGCTTTAAAATAAGACCCTTCCAGTCCTGATCTCCTCTTTGCAAACGCATGGCACTGGGAGACAGAGACCATGTGCAACAACAACTCTTTACAGACAAAGCATCTATTCATAGACCCCACTCAAGTGCAATCGTAGATTTTCAATTTCATTCAGCTGAGTGCGGAAGACTCCCACTATGAGGGTGGGCTGCTAAATGGTTCAGCTGGGAAAAGGACCCAGAATGAGAGTCAGCTCTACAGTCTGCACTTTCATTAGTAGAAATGAAAGCGAGTCCCTCACTCCAAGTCCAATTTTACAGTAAAGAGCTAATCCAGCAAATGAGCCAAGAGGCTGAGCAATTTCTCTTTCTCCACATCACTTCGGTACCCAGAGCACAGCTTTTTTTGTTGTTGTCGGGGCTGTTGCTAGGGTAAGTGCTGAAAAAGCAGCTAAAAAACACATAGGGTTAAAACTTACACAAAAGGGAGGGACAATGTTGGCCACCCCCAAGCCCACAGCTAGACCTTACCACTTTTATCCTTTCTTTGAATACAACATGCATTTTTTCACCTTCCAGCCTTTTCATACCTCATTCTTCAAGGTCTAGATAAATATCATAACTAATGCTCCCAGCATGCAGTGTGCTCAGTGTTTTCTGTGCATAATCTCATTCCATTCCCCACAACCGTATGAGGACAGTACCACTATGTCCTCCCCTTTTGCAGAAGGGATGTGGAGAGGCGAATCATATGCCCAAGTCCCAGTGAGGAAGTGGATGTGTTGGGATTTAGCATCCCCCTTCCCAGAGCCTGAGCTCCTGATCACATACTATACTACCTTAACTATTCCCATCACGGGATTTCTGCTCTGCCCCAACACAGCCCATCCCTATTTAGCCCCTCCACCCCGCAGCAGAGCACCTATTTTCACAATCTGCATAGTTTTTCTGCCTCAACTGGGTGCATAGGTCTGTGCCATTTCCTCAATGGTGTCTGGCAGGAGGCACTAAGTGTGTTTTCCATTACCAACTGGTTCCCCCCGCACTTCAAATAAATACTTATTGCTTTGTCACGCCAATAGAAATCAAAGGCCAAATCCCCCACGTAGGAGCTGGCATGACATTCTCTGGCCCATGGTATCTTGCTTTTCCAGTAAGACAAGTGTCAGTCTGCATTAATGGCAGCAATTTTAATTGAAGGTTTGCTCCAAACGGGAAGAGAATCAAGGCTTTGCTTATCTCTGCATTAAGATGACAAAGCAGATACACTCATTTCAAAGCACCATTTTCCAAGGCAGGAAAAGACAATTTCACCTTTTACTCACTCTTTCCAAAGGATACTCTTAAATTGACTTCTGGCACGCTATTGCTCTTGCGCCAGAGGTTTATCATTTTTATTTGACTTGAAGAGGTGTGGCCCACATAACTAAGATAGATGGGAAGTCAATCACTTTCTTGCATGCTGACCCAGCAACCCGGAATAAAGAAGTTCTTAGGTAGCCAGGCTGGCGTGGCTCAGTGGTTGAGCATCGACCTATCAACCAGGAGGTCATGGTTCGATTCCCAGTCAGGGCACAAGCCTCATTTGTGGGCTCAATCCCCAGTGTGAGGCGTGCAGAAGATAGCCGATCAATGATTCTCTCTCATCACTGATGTTTCTCTCTCTCTCTCTTCCTCTCCTTTCCTTTCGAAAATCAATAAAAATATATTTAAAATAAAAATATATTTAAAAAAAAGAAGTTCTTAGGTAAAAAGTGCTCATTACCAGCATGGATGCAGCTGCCTCAGGTGCTCACCCTATCCAGCCGTTTTCTGCTGCGCCTACAGTGTGCGCTCTTTACAGTTTAAAGCATGGCTTGTTTGGGAATGTGTTTTAAAAGCATTATTTTCAACAGGTATTAAAAACGTAGAAGCCAGAAAAAGTTATAATTCGCAGTGTGCTATTATGCCACTTTCCTAATTCCCAGGTGTGCAAACACTCCCACAAGTCTGAATCCTGTCAGCATTTGGATAAGCTGTTCTGGCAACACTGGGAGTGGAGGAGGAAGAAAAGACAAAACGTTCAAAATGTTTGGATCCCAGTATCATTAATGGGAGCTTTAAGGAAATGCTGGGACGCAGGTCAGGCTACTTTCTGGCTTCATGCTTTCAATGGGTCTGTTCACTACCAACCTTTGGAGAACAAAATACTAAAGGCAGATAAAGGCATCCAAGCAGAAAAACCAACCGAAGGAAAACCAGACAGAAAAAGAATGCCTATGATATTTATTAATATCAGCTCAGAGTAGGAGAGGAACAGAACAAAAGTGATACTGCCTTGCTCCTTTCTGACACTGTAAATATGGGGCAGGTTTAGAAGTCACAGTGGTAAGATCCTTATTTTTCATTTACATACTTGAATACCTTTTACTGATTTGTGCCAATAGAATAATTATTACTTTTTTCTAACATAAACGTTATGGGGAAGAGGAGCCAGTAAGAAATGTACGAGTGAGCTGTTAGTTTAGCAGTAAGACCGAGGCACTCAATTTTGGATTCTGGTATTGAAGTGAAGGAAGAGCAAGCTTATCGTCACTAGCTTGGCAACCTGTCAGAATACTGACAAGTTCAACACTTTGTGCTCATTTTGGTAATTATCATTTTTGAACAAAGACAAGTCAGGTTGTCTATTCAAGGTCCTTACTGTTGAGAACACCAGCAGTAGCTATCAAAAACACTGCCTACTTAAAAAAAAATTTATTTCAGAGAGGAAGGAAGAGGAAGAGAGAGAATCAAAGATCAGCTGCCTCCTACATGCCCCTTACTGGATCGAGCCAGCAACCGCAGGGCATGTGCCATGACCAGGAATCAAAACGTGACCTCTTGGTTCACAGGTCGAAGCTCAACCACTGAGCAACACCAGCTGGGCAACACTGCTTACTTTTATATGCTAAGTCAAACAAAGAATAAACATACACACACAGATTTTTACCAGAGGAAGTTGTCCTTGAAAATCATCATCAGTAAACGCTCACCAAGATACTGTGCACGCTACTGCTATGACCCATTTCTAAACTGGTGTCTTACCTTAGTGTTCCTTCGTAGACTGCGAAGAATATTTCTCCTCCTTGGGTCTTCATCTGTTTCATATGGAATGACAGCATTGTCCCCTTTGTAACCTTGGGATGCCTGGTCCTCCTCTTTCTTTCGGATGGGCCCCAGCTCATCATCGCTCCCCACGCTGAAGCTGGTTCGGTAACTAGCAAACCTCCCGAGGCGGCTGCATCTTGTCCTGTAGAGCACTGGCTTGCTCACAATGGAAACTTTGCGGCCTCGCTCTAGAGAGCTAGTGTCCATTTCACTATCAGAACCATTCCCACTGCCATTCGATTGGGCTTTGTTGATATTCCGAATGGTGATGATCTTGCCTTGGGTGCTGTCGTGGGGCACGGAGTATATGTTTTCTTCCTCATTCCTTGGCTTGACCACAGCATCCATGGGTTCGGCGTAATCAGAAGGATCGAACCCGTCCGGAGGTAGCCAGGTGCTAGAAGACATAGACTTCCTCTGTCCATCTCTGTGGCCTTGTTCTAAGTAAGACAGATCCCCCTTTGTAATTTCAAAATGGACAGGAGGCTTTGGTTTGACTGGCGGAGGTACTTTGTTGTTCAGTTTACTCTCAAAGTTGCTCATGAATAAAGACAGCCCATCATTTCCCTCCAGTTCCATAGAGAGCTTAGAATGATCTTTGGACAGGGAGGGCAGTGATGTGTCTTCTCGAAATAGGCTGTAAGAAGGGGGCTCGACATCCTCTTCTGAATCCTGCAGGTTTGAGTTGCAGAGTGGAGAGCCCGCCCGAGGAGAGTTAAACACCTCCTCCGTGGTGCTACAGGCCTCGGCAGCGTTATCATACATATGAGTAGCCTCAATGATGTTCTTTTTCTCCACCACATCTTTAAAAAACGGGTGGAAGAGCTCAAGTTTATGCTGTGGTTGGCTACAAGGAATGCTTGTGAATCTGCCATCAATTTCTTGAGCAATTTCCTCCCCCTCAATCAGCTGTTCCCGACTTAAGTCATTGTCCAGGACATCTACAGCGCCATCAGTGAGTGCAACCAGCTGAATGGGGATGATATCCTGCACTTCACAAAGAAAGGCACGTAACATAGCCAAGGAGGCCTTACGTTTGGCTGAATAAAAAACAATGTACCCATGGACTAACCGGCTTTTTCTGATGCTAAATGAGGAATGGTATGAAAGAATAGACAGCTCAATGCGCTTCTTATGTAGTCCAATTGGTAGTTCAAGTAAAACAGAGTTGTTGTTCCCACAATGGGAAGATTTACAGGTTTGGGACTGAAGGACAGGCAAGAGAATGTCATCTGCACTAAAAGGATCACCACACATCAAACACATGACAATTCGCAGGTCAACATCAGCCAGGTCTTTGATGCTAGCAGTAGAACTGACCAGGTTTAAGTTACGCTTGGAGTCCAGGAGTCCTTTCAAAACTTGACTGATGTGCTTTTCGTTAATGTTGCGTCCGTAACTAATGCCAGCAGAAGCAGGGTCCACAAAGACACACTGAAGTTTGCTAGCAATCTGCTGACCTTGTTGTATTAAGCTATGGAGGGTCTCCCCACTGGTGTCTCCTCTCTTGTTCACCAAAATCAGTGTCAGTGGGAGATGGACTAAATGATTATCTCGCCTACCAAGTGTGGACTCTCTACTCTTCTCTATACTCTCCACCACATAGGACAGAGATTCCTTTGAATTGTAAAGGCAGAGACATCCGTGGGGCTGAAATGTTGGAGTCTGGAAAGAGTTCACAGGAAGCCTGACATTGCCTTCTATTGGCCTCAGGGAAAGCTCATACATTTTACCATCTATCACATACTTGTCATCATTTGTACAAAGAGCTCGAATCTCATTGGCCAATTCTCGGGCAAGACCATCTTTGCCCAAGATAACCAAGTTGATTCTATCAATGTTGGGGTCAGAAAGTGAATTTTTCTGATTCCGGTCAGATGGCCGGATAAACCAAGAACTAATCAAGTGCTCAATCTTAGCATCCACACAAGCCGGGCAGCTAGGGCACGTTTCTTTTGTTGGGTGGTACACAAAATGAATGTGCTTCAGAATAAGGGCATCACGCTCCGCTTGGAGCTTCTGTAATGCTTTAAATCGCTGCTCCTCCCCCAGAACATCCTGAATGACCCCCATCTTCTCCTTGCTGGGCTTTGCATCCAGCTCCAGCTCATAGAACAATTCTGAATATTCTACAAGCAGCTCCTGAAACTCTTCCTTTGCTCTGTCTATAATTTGCTTTTGGTGTTTCCCATAGATATCCATGTACACAGATTCTTCCAGCCATTGGTAGAAATCTTCATTCATGATGAAACTACGGGCCTCTTCCCAAGGTTTTCCAGGAGTTATGAAAGGCGAGGTCTCCAGGTTTTCTTTAAACGCCCTTCTCATCTCAGCTCTTTTCCTCTCATTCCGTAGTTTCTCTAAGTGGGCCTCATACAGCTGCTCTGCGGGGACCGTATCCATTAAATCAAAGGGAATCCGCTCATTCTCCATGTTGTCAATGTGGCTGGTGGCATCCCATGGGGTCTCCTCAAGCACAACAAACCACTTCAAGAATTCTGGCTTGGTCTCCAAGAGCTTTTTGGCTTTTATGCAGCTTAGATGGTCTATTTCATCTAGATTGGGTATAAGAGCTTCAAAAGCTAATGGCAGGGCTGCCAGGTACAGCTTCCTTCTGCGCTCAATATGCTCGTGCTTGAGGCGGTGGATGTGCTGGAGAAACAGCTTCCTGGCTTTCTGAGTCCCTTCCAGGTAGACATAGTCCTGGTACTCAGGAGAGGCCTGCATCTTTCGGCTGACACTTAGCCAGTTCTCATTGTGGTTTTTCACAATGCGACTCACCAGCCACTCATATTTGTCTTTTGCCGTAGCTATCTGCTGACTCTGCTGCTTGAGAGCTTCAAAGTAAGGAATGATTTTCGTCTTTCCCCGACTTTTATCAATGAGCTGCACTAAGGTGCTGAAAGCCAAGTCCACGTTTACGTTGGATCTTGCAGAGGTCTCCACAACCTGGAGGTTCTTTTTGCTTAAGGCAAAAGTATGTGCATCTCTAATGTACCGCTCAACGCCTTCGTCACACTTAGTGAGGACCACAACTATGGGTTTTTTTGTTTTTGCAAGCTGATTGTAGAGATTGGAGACAAACTTGAGCTGGTCATCAAAGTTCCTATTCATGCCCCTGCTAACATCAATACCAAGAAGAAAACCATCAATTAGCAGCTTTCCATCTGACATTTGTTTCTGCTCAAAGTCCTGCTCCAGCCCCAGCTGGTCAGTGCAAAAGTACATGAGTTTTTCAGCTGATGCGAGCTTGGTTGCAGCAGCTCTCTTGATATAGGGCTGTAGGGCCGTGCTTCGATGAGGTTGAAAAGTCTGATCATCAATGAATTCAGTCTGCTCCACAATGTGCATTTTACATTCCACGCAATCCTCCAGGGATCGGCTAACTTCTCCCCAGTAGAGAAAGTGGTCATTATTGACCACTCGCCCACCAAAGTCACTGGTGCTGAGGACAGAGGTATGGTCCAAGTGAAATTCATCAGCACTTGGGCGCACGAAGCGGTTGCACAGACAAGACTTCCCAATGCCGCACTGGCCCTTCTCCTTCTCGGTCCCAGACAATCCCACCACACTGATGTTGTAGGTGGGAATGCGGACATCTTGCTTTCTTGCCATCATCATCGTCGACACATCCTGCCACAATCAGCCACTTCCGAGATCAGATTAGTGTTTTCCAGTGGACCCAAAGGCTTCCCAACATTATCAGCAGGGGCTGGCTACCCATGCAGTGAAGTGTCAGGTCCTGCAGTGCTTGTGTGCCAGTACAAGGTCAGTTTTTACCACTTCTCATCACCAAATAGCCAACATTTCTTCCTAGATGGAGAAAAAAAGAAAACCCATCAGTATCATCATTTTGGAACTCAACTATAATCACTGAACTATAGCAGAAATCGATATTCTTATTCAACAAATACAGTAAACAATGAATATTCCAGACCCAATGCTGGTTGAAGATGTAAGAGTGAATAAGAATGACATAAATGTACCCTCAGAGAGGTACGTCATCTAACAGAGGAAGACACATAGTTAGCAGCATGCCATGCGCTAACAGAAGGGTTTGAGGGCTCCTTTGAAAAATTGCTGATTCCAAGGATAGGGCAGGATTGGTACAAGATGAGCCTGGAATATCTTGTCGTGCAAGAAAGGAAGTTCTAGAAAAAATGGTAGGATGCCTCATAAGGATACAGGAGCCAGTCAAAGGGGCTCCCACAGGTCAAATCTGAGACAATCTGAGCACCAAAATAAGTATAGTGAGAAATTATAAGCCACTGCAAAATAAAGAAACCTTCAGGTCGTACTACTGGATCAGACAAGAATCGTCACTTGATGCTAAATCTAGGGGGGAGATTTTGATGAGGATCAGAGTATTTGTACGTAATTGAGGTGTCCTCCGAAAGGCTACTTACTAGTTGCAAAGGGAAAAATAAAAACAACGACACTAATTGTACAGTGGAGAAACTGGGCAACACTTTGGGTAATGAAAATTATCATCATCAAAGAGGGCTAGAAGAACATCATGAGTCTCAACTGTGATCCCCGGGGAGGATACATCACTATGCAGTATGATGGCCTAGAATCCATTACCTCATCCTAATCACAAGGAAACATCAGAAAAACACAAAATGAGCTAGATTCTGTTAAAAATGGGGGAGGGGGAGACTTTTTTAAAAAATAGCAACATCATAATTGACCAAGAATGGTTATGTAAACATTACAGATTAAGGGAGGCTAAAAAGAGACATCGTAACTAATGCAATTATCTGACCCTAGACTGAATTGTGCACCAGAGGAGTAAAGAAAGGGGGATGCTATACAGGACATTATTAGATCAATTAACGACACTGGACTATAATGGAATATTAAATAAAAAACGTTTACTTATGTAAATTTATGAAGTTGATTTAACATTCATGTGAGAGAACAGCCATGTTCTTAGGAAATACACTCTGAAATATTTTGGGGGGAAAGGTCATAATGTATGTGACTGGCCCAGAAGAAACCCTCACTAAGTTTATATAGAGAGTAAGAATGCAAATGAGGAGGTAAAGTATCAATAATAGATGAATTTGGGCAAAGTATACAGGATATTTCTTTGTTATTTTAATTTTTGCAGCTTTCTACAAGTCTGTAATTATTTCCAAATAAAAGTTTATTTATTTATTTTAAAAATTTATATTGGTTTCAGGGAGGAAGGGAGAGAGATAGAAACATCAATGATTACAGAGAATCATTGATCGGCTGCCCCCTGCACACCCCTCACTGGGAATTGAGCCTGTAACCCGGGCATGTGCCAGTGGCCAGAATCGAACCCGGGACCCTTTAGTCCACAGGCTGACGCTCTATCCACTGAGCCAAACCAGCTAGAGCATAAAAAGTTTTTTAATGTGTGAATATGGGGTGGTTTCTCTGACAAGAACATAAGCTCGCACGGCCAGTATGGCTCAGTGGTTGAGCACTGACCTAAAACCAGGAGGTCACGGTTCAATTCTGGTCAGGGCACACGCCCAGGTTGCGGGCTCGATCCCCAGTGGGAGGTGTGCAAGAGGCAGCCAATCAATGATTCTCTCTCATCACTGGTGTTTTGCTCTCTCCCCCTCCCTTCCTCTCTGAAATCAATAAAAATATACTAATAAGAAAAAAAAGAACAAAAGCTCTGTGAAGACAAGGCCCAACTGTCTTGTTCAATTCTTTTTTTTTTTTTAATCCTCACCCGAAGGTATTTTTCCACTGATTTTTAGACAGAATGGAAGAGAGGGAAAGACAGAGAGAAATAGCGATATGAGAGAAACACATCGATTGGTTGCCTCCTGCATGTACCCTGACCAAGGCACAGGCCAGGGAGGAGCCTGCAAACAAGGTACATGCCCCTGACCGGAATCAAACCCAGGACCCTTTGATCCAGGGGCCGACGCTCTGTCCACTGAGCCAAACTGGCTAGGGCCTATCTTGTTCACTTCTGTGTCCTCAGTCTATGACACAGTGCTTGACACAAATATTTACTGAAAAAGTGAATAAATGAATGACTATCAGAGCATATTAAACAGTCTTCAAATCCAGCCTTTTAGATTTAGGAAAACCTTTGTGAAGGAAATTCCATCCCAGAAGAGACCTAAGTAGAGGGAATGAAATGTGCAAAGACTCCTCTCTCTCCAGAAAAAAAGCATGGCCGATGGGGGAACCAGCTGGAACCAAGTGTGAGTGGGGAAGAGATGGGAGAAACGCACTAGCTGGTGAGCAGGAGCCACATCAAGCCACTTTCAGAGAGTTTAGATTTTTTTCCCCTGAAGGTTGTGGAAGCAGACTGTGGCTGAAAAGTGGCACTGCACAGGACCTAAAGTTTGGATAGATGAAGTAATACCATGTTATGATGTCTTACAAATTCTTTAGAAACTTTCCAGCTGAAATAAGCCAAAAAGTCTTTGGCTGCCTCTACAGAAATGGTCTTCTGACTACTGTTCATACTGCACTGCCATCTACTTAGATGCACAAATATGACTTCAGGCATCCATGGGAGAAAGACAACAAATCTTCCTCTTCCTCTTCCCCTTCCCCACCCCTCCTCCACCTCCCTAGGGAATTGCTTACTTAAGTAAAATTGCAAGATGTTTATGAATATCTAAATAAAGTGTGTTTACACACATCCTCTGAAATACCTGCAAAGGAAAGCTGGGAAATCTAAGTGCTTTTGCACATTACTCTGCAGTGCGCGTACACAATTTTGTTTCAACCCATGAGGAGGCCTGTGCTGTTAGAACAGAGACTCAGATGGGAATGCTGATGAAGGTTTCAAGGGTGCTGCTCCCAGTACAGGACCCTTCTCTATCCACTCCTCATCCCAGGACCTGGCAGGACGCAAGGCACCCACTTGACCAATCTTGAAACACAACTTGGTGGCACAGGTCCTACTTCAAGTGACTGCTGCACACACCTGGCAAATCAGTCCACGTATTCTCCGTAAAGTGGGCCAAGTAATCTCCCTTCACAGAAATCTGAGGAAAACACACCCTATCTGCTCTTAAACCTCAAGAAAGAAAGATATTGTCTCAATTTTAAACTATTATCCATTCAATACCTGCTTAGTTGCAATTTTTTAATGGCATGTTACTTTATTTAGTCCATTCAAGTTAGTCTCAGTTATCTGAAGGAAGCTAAAGAAAATAACATTCTCAACTCAAGAATGTAGCATCTGATACTTTAAACCCATAGGCTAACTAACTTTTAAAAAGCCACACCAAAAAAAATAATAATAATAATAAAAAGAAAAGAAAGAAACAAAGGAAAGGAAAAGCTGGCATGGGAGTGGTTAATTTTGGGACACCTGGTAACTTTCCACTTGTTAGAAACCTAATAGGTTTCCTGGTATGAGTATGCTCTTCTTACATGTCTGTCTTTGATGTCTGGATAATGCAGTTTTACTAGTTCCTCAATTGGACTGAATTACACAGTAAACAAAGACTGTTATAAATCTAACAACGTCTTAAACACTTGATTTAAAGGAAATAACCTTAAGTGCTTGGTCACAAACACATTCAACTTTTCTAAGAGGTGGGTAAAAAAAATTAGCTGAGTCACTAAATTTAACGATCTGAAGGCCACAAAGAAAGAGAAAGTAGAAGACAACGCATGTCTTAATTTTAATCTGATGGGAACTGGTGTTCTTAGTGGGCAACTAAGTTTCTCAAACAGCAAAATCTGACTGTCCATTCCAATAATCAATTTGCCAATACTAATCCTTTTAAAAACGAAGAGTTATCGCAGAGGGGGCAAAAATATTCTTTAATACAGTAACTCCTTTTATTTTTCAGCATTATTTACAGAGGTACTTATATCAGAAAAATAAAAAACACAGAACTTAACATTTAGTTAATTTTATGCCATAAGTCAACTACTTCAGAAAGAAAAATAATTCTAGAGTACTTTCAATTCTTTGTCACAAATACACGGCACGAAAACATAATACAAACATGAGAGCCTTTCAGAACCTGTCACCAGATTCCCAGAGCTGTTTATTTGATATGTTTAATTAACCAAGACACCAATTCCTCAAAGGGCGCCTGCCTCAACGGGAAGGCAGGAGGAGGGTGTTTTTAACACCTCTACAAAACACTCAGGGCAAGAAGTGGTAACATCCCCAAGATAGTACACATTTCACAGGACACAGAAATGCCTGTGATCCAGCATTACTATAGCTGCTAAAGTGCATATATACTGTCAACAACTCTATCAGTGTTTCACCCTTTACTCTGCAACCCCATGCCCCACCACCCAGCCCAAGAGGAAATGTTTCTGAGCTCTGTGATCTGGAATGCTCCATGATACACACACAGGTCCACCACCATTATCCTTAACCAAACTTCCATCTCTCCCTATGAGTATGGTCAACAAATTCTGAAAATGCATTTCTTTCCAAACAAATGATTTGTAGTCTTGGCCTCCACTTAAAGCTACAAAGTTTCAATTATAGAAGATAAATAAATCCCAACAAAAATGGCTGCGGCCACAAGCGAGCAGGAGGCTTGGCTCTACTCAAGGCTACAAAGTTTCAATTATAGAAGATAAATAAATCCCAGATCCCAGGGCCTCCGCTTGGGTTACCAGGGGGCGTAGCCAGCCTGCAAACCACCACAGGCCCCTTGCCCAGGCCACCCCATGCTCCAAGGGAACCCCCACCCTGATCCGGGACACCCTTCAGGGCAAACCAGCCGGCCCCCACCTGTGCACCAAGCCTCTATCCTATCTAATAAAAGAGTAATATGCAAATTGACCATCACTCCAACACACAAGATGGCTGCCCCATGTGGTCAAAGATCCTGCCCCCATGTGGACACAAGATAGCCACCACAAGATGGCCAGCAGTGGAGGGCAGTTGGGAGGGACCAGGCCTGCAAGGGAGGGCAGTTGGGGGCGATCAAGTCTGCAGGGGAGAGCAGTTAGGGGTGACTGGACCTGCAGGGGCGGGCAGTTGGGGGGGACCAGGTCGGCAGGGGAGGGCAGTTAGGGGTGACCAGGCCTGCAGGGGTGGGCAGTTAGGGACAATCAGACTGGCAGGGGAGCAGTTAGGCATCAACAGGCTGTCAAGGGAGTGGTTAGGGGGTGATCAGGCTGGCAGGCAGAAGTGGTTAGGGGCAATCAGGAAGGCAGGCAGGCGAGCAGTTGGGAGCCAGCAGTCCTGGATTGTGAGAGGGATGTCCGACTGCCTGTTTAGGCCCGATCCCAGTAGGGCAGTCGGGCATCCCTTGAGGGGTCCCATATTGGAGAGGGTGCAGGCTGGGCTGAGGGACACACCCCCCCCCCGCACAAATTTCATGCACCGGACCTCTAGTATTATACAATAATCCAAAGTATTTGTAAACAAAATATAAATGTTATAAAATATAATTATTATAATTATATAATAATGATATTATAGTATATAATAATATAATAAGAAATAATTTCATAGGGAACTGTTAGCAAAGGGAAGAAAACCGTTACCATAATTTTTTTTTATTAATCCTCACAGGAAGATACGTTTTCCATTATTTTTTGAGTGGGGGCCATCAAGGCGAGAAAAACACATCAATGGGCCGCTCCAATGTTGGGGCTGGGAAACGAACCTGAAACCCAAGTACGCCCCCTTAACGGGGATTGGAACCCAAGACCCTTTAGTGTGTGGGCTGGTGCTCTCATCACTGAGCACAGCGGCAAGGGCACCACCACCTGAAATTTCTGAATGGGTTTTCAAAGCTATGAATTACCCTCAGTAGTTGGTTAAATTTTGCAGTAGGTTGATATGTGGTAAGATTCGGAGCTACAGGAGAAAAGGAAGGGCTCTAACTAGGAAACATTTTCCCTGAAAGAGACTCCTAAAGGAGAATTTTCTAAACGAATTTATTTTCCAAATGAGCCAGAAAGGATTGAATAGAAAAGCTCAAGTAAGAGGAGTACACTACTCTGTGGTCTACTGAACCGCTCAGTTTACACAAAATATTCTCTAAAGTCCCAACACTTTCATGTTCATGTCAATAAACATTAAAGTAAATTTTCTTAAGGTTTTTGTTTGTTTTTCCTTTAAAAGTGTTAGTCACGTTAGAGAAGAAAAGTTGGAAGTGGAGTGCAAGGTCTTTATTCATCCAATTCATTCATCTGTGAAATCTAGATGAATTCATAAAACCTTTAAGTGAGTGATGTGCACAACTGACATTTTAGGGGATGTAGCTGTAAATAGAAATTATCACCTTTATGAACCTGACCTATGTAGTCTTCATTTCCTCTGTGTGACTTCTGTGAAGCAATGCCCTTATTCTGCTCATCTCTTCACCACATGATAAGTATCTTATGAAAGGATATCAAACTCAACAAACTCTGCTACTGAACAGAAGAGAACTTATGACCCCAATTATGGAGCAGCTAAATCTTCTCCTTCCTTTACGATACTTTATTTTTTTTAAAAAATGTATTTTTATTGATTTTAGAGAGGAAGAGAGAGGGAGAGAGATAGAAACATCAATGATGAAAGAGAATCATTGATCGGCTGCCTCCTGCACGCCCCCCACTGGGGATCGAGCCCGCAACCCCAGGCGTGTGCCCTGAACTGGAATCAAACCTGGGACCCTTCAGTCCACAGGCCGACGCTCTATCCGCTGAGCCAAACCGGCTAGGGCCCTTCACGATATTTTAAAAGAGTTAAGCATTTTTGGATTATTCTAGTCTCTAATCTTTAGAATTGAGAACTGAGCTGTCCATCAACCAAATCAAAAACAGATTTATAGAGCTAAGATGATGTGTTGAAACAAAGAATGAATGGGACACTATACTTGCTGATGAGAATCCTATAATGTACTTGAGATGCAATACTTTTACTTAAAAGTAACTAAACCACAAGACAATAGATGGCATAGACCATTTCCTGGGGCCCAGAGAAAGGAAGAGATTCAGCTCTGGGGTGGTTGGGGAAGGTATCAGACAGAGCTGAAGTAAAATTAGAATCGGTACATAAAAGATTGTCAGGGCTTGGAGAGATGGCCCAAGTCTAAAAATGTGAAAGGGCGTGAATAATGGTGACCAAAATGGAAAAACAACAGATACGTTTTGGGACTGACTGAAATAGTTTTCATGCATGGGAGATAGAAGATGAAAAGGGCAGCCAGGGCGCAGACTATGAAAAGACTGTCCTTTTACCTGTGAGAATTGAATATGAAAATAATCTTTTTGTCCCACCAGTGTTATTTACTGTATTAACACTGCTATCTCAACTCTTCACCCAACAAATCAACACAGTCTAAGAAGTGGATCATTTTACATGAAAGCTCTGGCCCGAGCCGCTTTGGTTCAGTAGATAGAGCATAGGCCTGTGGACTGAAGGGTCCTGGGTTCAATCCAGTCAAGGGCACATGCCCGGGTTGCAGACTCAATTCCCAATAGGGGGCATGCAGGAGGCAGCCGGTCAATGATTCTCTCTCATCACGATGTTTCTCTCTCTCCCTCTCCCTTCCTCTCTGAAATCAATAAAAATGTATTTTAAAAAAAGAAAGTTCCATTTGAATATGGCAGTTACATTTTTACCTTCTAGTCCAATGCAAATTAAAATAACACAGGGAATGGGACAGAAAACCATGGATTTACAAAGGAAGCAGAGCACACCTACTTCTGTTTAGTGTGGGAGGGAAGCTTTCCTCATAGCCCCGGAATCTCTCTCTATCCTTAGGGCTCAGGTTACAGGAAATCTCTGAAATGGGTCATCTGGATCTTTGGAAAAACTGATTTAAGTGTTTAACCATCTGGTATTGAAACATGGAATCTCACACAACAGATGGGCTATTCTTGGACACTGGGTATATGTGTGCATTCAGCTCTCACTATACCTTCTGCCAACTCAATGGACAGCACTCTCCAGAGAGCCCAATGAGGCAAACACAAGGGCTCAAAAACAATTTTCAACGACTGATAACTCAGATGTTTAGGTTGAAAATAATCTGACATACAGAAAGTTTTTTAAATATTTTTTTTTGTTAATCCTCACCTGAAGATATTTTTTCCATTGATTTTTAAGGAGAGTGAAAGAGAGGGAGAGAGGAGAGAGAGAAACGATTGGCTTCCTCCCACATGTGCCCTGACGGGGCTGGGAATGAACCTGCAATGCAGGTATGTGCCCTTGACTGGAAATTGAACCTGCGCCCCTTTGGTGGGCGGGCTGACACTAACCACTGAGAAACACCAGCCAGGGTATGGCTTACAGATACTTTTTTTAAAAAGCCACTAGAAAAGAGTTTCTGACTCTTTTTTACATGGCATTTGTCATTTTGCAGATGTCATTTCCTGCTCCTTGGGATTCATTTGCCCCCGTCCCCAAGCCCTGAATTCCCGCACAGAAAAACAGAACTCTGCCGCTATCTTACCACCCCAGCCAGCCCCCATGGAACAAAGCAAGCAGCCCCCTCTTCACCCTGACAGTTCTCATGCTCTGAGGTGTGCAGAACTCTACAAGCCAGTCCCAAAGAAACACAATTTCTAAGCCAAGTTATTCACAGCAGGAAATCAAATTCCCCTGATGAATGAAGGGGGCTGCTTTCAGCAAAAGCACTTCCTTGAACTTTATCCTCACCAACTTTCTACCAGGTAGCTCTGGAGTTCTAATCAAGCTATCTGATCAAAGCAATAGAAACAAAGATAAAACCAAAGGCTGAGAAATCTTTCTCACTGATGCAGCACAATTTCTCTGGGTTACCTATATTAAGAAAAACAACAAGGAAACAGGATTTCTGATAAACTGTAAACATATTCCACAACAAAGAAAATGCAACAGCAAAGCCAATTTGAAATTGAAGGCACGTCAATAAACCTCAGTCTCACAGGCTGTGTACCATTAATACTGTGAGTTAAGATTCTTACCAAACCAAGATACAAAAACACAGCGGGGCCCTAGCCAGTTTGCCTCAGTGGATAGAGCCTCTGCCCGCGGACTGACGGGTCCCTGGTTTGATTCCAGTCAAGAGCACATACCTCAGTTGCAGGCTCGACCCCCTGGCCCTGGCGGGGGCCCATGCGGGAGGCAAACCAATTGATGTGTCTCTCTTGTATCAATGTTTCTCTCTTTCTTCCTCTCCCCCTCCCTTCCACTCTTTCTAAAAACCAATGGAAAAAGTGTGAGGATTAAAAAAAGAAAGAAAGAAACACAGCCAGGTCTTACCTTTGAATTTCCTGGTATTCAGACCAATTTTATATTGATTTTTGAAATGGTAAAGAAAACAAAATTATATCAGCTGTTATTTCTGAGCACTTATGATCTACTCATTTTTTTTAAACTTTTCAGTAGAAAAATAGTTCTTTTTGAAAGAAATGTTCACCACAAAAATTTCTCTGAATATGCAAGAGTGGTGGCACCATCCAGCCAAATGTGCTTTGAAGAGGACAGCACTGAAGAAACAGGTATTTCTGTCAATTGGGAAAAATAGGTCAGATTATTTTCAAGTCCAACAGTAAGCCTTACTATTCTAATCCCCGATGGCATTCTAAGAGGGCATGAGGATTTCAGCCCATTATTTCTAATTATTCCTCATTTGCATTACTCATTTGCATTATTCTATAAATTGTCAGTTCTAAAACAGGCAACTATCTATACTAATAAAAGGGTAATATGCTAATTAGACCGGACATCTTCCGGACATCCATCCAGACGTCCTTCCAGACAAAGCCACAGTGGCGGGGGCTGAGGCAGACCAGGTTAAGGGCGACCAGGCCAGCAGGGGAAGGCAGTTAGGGGCGACCAGGCCGGCAGGGGAGGGCAGTTAGGGGCAACCAGGCCAGCAGGGGAGAGCAGTTAGGGGCAACCAGGCCGGCAGGGGAGAGCAGTTAGGGGCAACCAGGTTGGCAGGGGAGAGCAGTTAGGGGAGACCAGACCGGCAGGGGAGCAGTTAGGGGCGATCAGGCCAGCAGGCAGAGGTGGTTAGGGGCTACCAGACAGGCATGCAGAGAGGTTAGGGGCAATCAGGCAGGCAGGCAGAGGTCGTTAAGGGCAATCAGGCCGGCAGGGGAGCAGTTGGGGTGATCAGGCAGGCAGGCAAGTGAGCAATTAGGAGCCAGTGGTCCAGGATTGCGAGAGGGATGTCCCGGATTGGAGAGGGTGCAGGCCAGGTTGAGAGACGCCCCCCTCCCACTCATGCACGAATTTTGTAGCACCAGGCCTCTAGTCCTATCCTATATAATAAAAGCCTAATATGCTAAGTGTCTGGTCATCCAGTTGGCTGTTCAACTAATCAAAGCATAACATGCTAATGATATGCTAAGGTTGCTCAACTGCTCGCTATGACGTGCACTGACTACCAGGGGGCATACAGTCGACTGGTCGACCAGTTGCTATGATGTACACTGACCACCAGGGGGCAGAGGCTCCGACTGGTAGGTTAGCTTGCTGCTGGGGTCTGGCTGATTGGGACTGAGCAAGACGAACCAGACATGCCCTGGAGCCCTCCCACGGTCCCTCCCCAACTGGCCAACCTCCCACATCCCTCCCCGGCCCCGATTGTGCACCAGTGGGGTCCCTCAGCCTGGCCTGCACCCTCTCACAATCTGGGACCCTTCGGGGGATGTCAGAGAGCCAATTTGGGCCCAACAGCAGAATGACCGGTTGCTATGACATGCACTGACCACCAGGGGGCAAATGCTCAACTCAGGAGCTGCCCCCTGGTGGTCAGTGCGCTCCCACAGGGGGAGCGCTGCTCAGCCAGAAGTTGGGACATCCCTCAAGGGCTCCCAGACTCAGAAAGGGCACAGGCTGGGCTGAGGGACCACCCCCACTACAGTGTACAAATTTCATGCACCCAGCCTCTAGTAAGTAATAAAAGTTATGCCACCTGTATTGGTGATAAGAATAATGGTTATACAGAAACAAAACAAAGGCAACTTCTAAATCCAGCAAATTTTAGTAGGGAACAATTTGGACCCACAGATTAAAGAACTAATTCAGGATTCACAGAAGCCAAATCAATACTCAGATTCCTCCTTTCCATTTTCTTGCCTCACGTTTACTTACACACTTGCCTTGCTTTAAATGAATTTAAAAACAAAAGTCTGAGAGAAATGAAGAAAAAAAAAAAGAGCAATTACAGGACAGAACATAGAAAAGGACCCGGATCAACGCTAAATTGTGCCTAGGCCCAAATGATATGAGAAAATCTGCAAGTTGAGGTACGTATAACTGAGGAGATGAATATATGTTAATATATCTAACTAGATTAACAAGCTAGATTTTTCTGGATGAAAAGATGGTATATATAGGCACTATTAACAAAGTTATTATGAAAAATATTTCTTAATCAAATATTTATCACGTTGATTTTTTTAAATGCTTTTATTGATTTTAGAGAGAGGATGAGAGAGAGAGAAACATAGATGAGAGAGAAACTTCGGATGAGATGGGATGCCTCCTGCATGCACCCCCACTAGGGATCGAACCCACAACCCGGGCATGTGCCCTGACTGGCAATTGAACCAGACCTCCTGGTGCAAGGGTTGATGCTTAGCCACTGAGCCACGCTGGCCGGCCAACCATCTCGATGTTTTAAAAACATAGTTCAGGTTCCTACTGTGAGGCTAGGAAAGGAGATCTGATAAAAAGAACACAAGTGGAGTTTGCCTTCTATTTTTTGACTTAGGTTGGTTACATGAGTTTTCACTTCATAAGTTTTCATACTGTACATGCTTTATACACTTTACAGTTTTTTAAAAGGATAGAATTCAGAAAAATGAAGAAACCCAAGCTCACCCGGCTAACAAGCAGAACTAGGATTTGAACATGGCCCTCTCTCCACCTCTAGGGGTCACCCACAGAGATCCACTCTTCTCCCTTCTACACTAGGCCTCTGCCTGGGGTCTTATCAAACAGGTGACGCTAACCCTCCCTGGAACAAGTGAGAAGAAACATTGAAAAGCAATGCCCTGGCCCCAGTTGTAACTGGCAGTTTTTCAGCACTAAGGCATCAGACCTTCCAGCCTGAAAACAGAGCAATTCAGTTTGATCTGTTTTATATACTGGGATCCCACATAAAAAGAAAAATTTTTTAATGTCTATAGTTTTAAAAGCTCAAAAACGTCATGGTTCAAAATGCCGTTTAATAGTAAGACATTTGGTGATCTGGTTCCTAAGATTCTGCTGAGAGACAAGAGTCAAATAGGCCTCCTAGTCTGTCCCCAGACTCTTCTCCCCTCATTCAGGAAACTCGCCCAGATCAATGCCTGCTGAGACAGAAAGGAAATGACTCAGCAAGTGAGAGATGGAGCATGGTCCAGAACCCCGGTCCCCTGGCACCACCTCCGGCCATTCACGCCTCCAGTATAGTCTTGCCATTCTATCATGCTGTCCTGGCCAGACAACTGAAAAGAGAGCAGAAGGCAGGTACAGAGGGAGAGGCTGGGGACAAATCTGTGGAGAGCCCTGTCACACTGAGGAGAGTCTGGACTTTATCACCTGAGAAACCCTCAGGATTCTGACCAAGAATAGCACGGTCAGGTCTGGGCTGAGAAGGGGACTTCTGAAAGTTACCCTTGTGTTCTCACCCTCCCTCCTGCTATTTTATTTTTAACATATATTTTAATTGATTTCAGAGAGGAAGGGAGTGGGGGAGAGAGATAGAAACATCAATGATGAGAATCACTCATCAGCTGCTTCCTGCATGCCTCCTACCAGAGATTGAGCCCGCAACCCAGGAATCAAACCACGACCTCCTGGTACACAGGTCGACGATCTACCACTGAGCCGCACTGGCTGGGACTGTGCTATTTTATGCTCACCCCACTAGGTAGATGTTTCCCACGCAAAGGCTACTTCAAACCTAGTCATAATAAGCACCATGAAAAACAACTGCTTACGATGGAAACACTGACACCGTGGTGGTGTAAAATGCCCCTTTGAAAAGCCTTGTCAGGGCCCCATCTTTGTAATTTAGCGGTGGCTCACAGGAAACGCCAGAGAGCCAGATTCTTTCTGACTGTGCTCAAGGCCATAATTTCCTTCCCATACTTAAACGGATGACCCTGTGTCTGTCAAGGGAGTCTGCCAAGGGGAAAGGGCAGATAAATAAAGAAGCAAAATCTGAAGAAAATGGGTCAATTAGAAAAAAAATTCCTAGGATTCTTCTTGGAATTAACAACTAAAAGAACTTGCAGATGAACTGTTCTGCTGAGGAGAGCTAGCTGGCAGCCAGCTCCTTCAGGTAACAGATGTGAAGCTGAAGAGAAGGGAAGCCGCTAGCTAGGCCTCTCCTACTCCACCCCCACCCCGGCAGAGATGACAAGATTAATCAAGACCCTAGAATCCAAATGACTGGGAAGGTGACAAAAAGGATGACATTCAGCCAGTACCATTTATTACAGCTACAATCCACACCATATGTATATTTCCATGAGCGTCTGCTCTATGTTCTATATAATACCTATCTACCACCCACTGCTTCAAGATAAATTTCAAACTATACAAGTAACATGTCCTGCTGGGGAGTCCAAAAATAACTAAGAAAACACTTGCGATCATATAAGGAATTTAGAACAAATGGCATTTTCTATAAAATGCTAGCTTCATGATTTTCCCTAAGATAACAGACCAAAATAGAAACCAGTTCTTCCTTTCTTATCAACCACCATTCCTTGAAAGTTCTTGGCCAGTAATGTTCATGAAGCTCAGAGTTAACTTCTTATCACTACACTTTAGCCCTCCGACTTCGAAGGAAAACAGGTCTAGCCTCCTCTTTTCATGACAGCTGTCCGTCTACTAGAGGAAATCACCTGGACCGCGTGTACTTGGCTGCTATTCAGAAAACCATGTCTGGGTTCAGATGATCAGAAATATACTCTCATTAGGATAGAACATACCTTTCTCAGTTACATATGCACAGAATGCCCCCACACTGTTTCATCCCAACATAAACCCACTGAGTGTTTTCCTCAGTGACCTCACCTATCTGTCATCCCCCTGGTCACACATGGCCCTGAGAGCTTATCACAGCTACTTTCTTTCAAAAAGTCTTAAAATCAATGTACAAGAAATAGCTGCTAATTTCTAATGCAGAATGGAATAGTAAAGTAAACCACCATTATTAAACCTTACCAGTAGACTGACTTTGACCACCCACAGCATCAACTATTTAAAAATCATAAATGAAAACTTTTCTAGCATGGCTAATGTGACTACTACAGTGTGCAGGGGGGAAAAAATTGGTGATGAACAGAGGTTATTCAACCCAGCTCCTTAACTTCTACTCCTCAGACCACTCACCTGCTCCTGCATTCATCTGTTTTGACTTTCTGCTCAGAAAACCCGCTATGTAAGGGAGCCTCTTGGGTTTAATTTTGCTATCCCTAACAGGACAATCCCTCTAGCTACCCTCAAGAGCACAGGTGTCACCATGTAAACTTATGTAACTTGTTTACACCAGAATGGTATCAAACACACCACCTCTCCAGTCTTCTTCATTAAAGACATCCTGGGTTACACACTAGGATGAAGAGATGATACACACTCCCCTGAGCCCCTTCTGCCCAGTGAAGAATCATTTACAGCCCTAGCCTGCAGACCAAAGGTCTCGGGTTCAGTTCTGTCAAGGGCACATATCTTGGTTGCAGGCTCCTCCCCAGCCCAGGCCCTGGTTGGCTCATGCAGGAGGCAACCAATCGATGGGTTTCTCTCACATCGATGTTTCTGTCTTTCCCTCTCCCTAAAAAATCAATGGAAAATTATGCCCAGGTGAGGATTAACAAAAAAAAAGAAGAAAAAAGAAGAATCATATACAATAGAGTAAGGTGGGGTTTCTCTCACTGTTGGTTGTTTTCTCTTTATTGAGGGGGTGTGATAACTTGTTGGCCTTTGAATTTATACATTCCTCCACTGTCTTATTTAAAACATAAGAGTGGGCCATTTCAAAGATGGCAATTAAAGTCTATGTACCATGGCTTGTCAAGTCTTATAAATACACTAGAGGCCGGTGCACGAAATTTGTGCACTCGGCGGGGGGGTGGGGGGGCCTCAGGGGGGATGGTCCCTTCAGCCCAGCCTGTACCCTCTCACAGTCTAGGAGCCCAGCAATTGATCACCCTGCAGAGGAAGGCCCCACCCACCCGCCGCAGCCCACTGGTCGGTGGCCTGGGCCTCCCTCTGCTGGGCAATCATGGGGCAATGGCCGGGTACCCGACCAATCGCATCACACCCACCTTGGCTGGCCTGGCGCCAGAGGTTGTCACAGCATGGTTGTCCAGAAGGAAGGTCGTTCCGCTGTTCAGGCGTTCGGTCTATTTGCATATTATGCTTTTATTATTATAGAAGATGAGTTTTAAAATCTTAGGCTACTGAACTCCATTTTCCAGATTGACTATTTAACCAAAAAACTCAGCTCAACCAACTGAATCATGACAGCTTAAAGCCTAGTCAAGAGCAATCAAAAGGCAACTGAGCTTAAAAGCTGTATGTCCACATTCCACACTGTTAAGGCTGCAGTGAGCAGATGGCGGGAGCCTTCTCACACCCCTTCTCCAAAATCCGTATTCCTACAGGCGCAAACCTCACTCTATAATCTAGTACAGTAAGACCAGTGTTGTCTGGAGTCACAAAGTTTTATATGTGCTTGCTTCTAATTAAAGACCATTCAATTTTAAGAACTTAATAAAAAGGCCATAAACCTGTATCATTCCACAGGAATGCCAAGAATGCTAAGTACCCAACTAATATTCTTCCAAAGTGACCTTTATTAAGGTTGCCTCTATTACTTTGCCAACTAACATGTCAGGAGGCAGAACCATTCCTCCTATCACAGGCTCCTCAACTCTATTTTAAAAAGCAAAGCCCACTGGAAAGGCCTTCTTCCAATAACCAAAGCAACTCAAAATTCCGACAGCGAAAAGTACTAGTAAAAATGGCAAAATCAAAGTTTAAAAAGCCACTTACAGTGCCAGGAAATGATTCAGAAGAAGTCTGAGAAAGGTAATATTAACATTGTAGTGGTGGAACACCTGGAGAGCAGCCAAGAGGTCTGGACTTTCTCCCTAACTAGGTCATTAAACCTTACAGGAGGCAGGGAGGCACACAGACACAAACTAGTTAAGTGGCATCTCACAGCCAAGCTATCTTGACAGCGTTCATCCATCAACAGGATCACTAAACAACCATGTTCTTCAAGGAGACAGGTAGGTGTCCTGAGGCTACTGATAACCTAAGCCCATGCAATTATAACTGGACTGATAACAATCAATTCCTGCCCTTGGAACGGACACTCAAATTCAATGGCTGAGAAAGCAAGCAAATCTGCTGCTAGGGAAGCTGATCACCTGGACCCCAACAGCCTCCTGTGTTCCTTCCTATGTCTACTTTTGCCCTCTGCAATCCACACTCTGCAGAACAGCAAATTAGCATTTTAAAGTACAGATCTGATCTTGTCAATCCCTTGCTTACAACCCCTGAGAGCGTCCCTCCATCCTTCTACTAAAACCCCCAATTCTTACATGTCCCTACGTGAGCACATCTCCACTATTGCTTTTCTCTCTAGACTCTAGCCACTGTGGCCTTGCCTCCGTTCTCTGGATATCCCACTCGTTTATTCTCATTCAGTAAAAAACTGTTTTTGTAAATTACCTACAACTGTGCCAGGCACTGCATTAGGCACTGTGGATACAGCGATGAATAAGAGACAAAGGTCCTTGTCCTCAGAGAGCTCACAATCTAGCAAGGGGCAACAGAAAAAAAAAGAGGTGAGAGGATCAGTAATATGGGAATCTGGAAGGAGAGTCTTCCAGGCGGAGTAAAGAGCAACTGGCAAAGGCTCTAAGTCGAATAATATTCTTCCTTTAATGTGTTTCTTGTTTTATTTATTTTTTTTTATTTCAGAGAAGGCAGAGGGAGAGAAACATCAATGATGAGAGAGAATCATTGATTGGCTGCTTCCTGAACGCGCCCTACAGGGGACTGAGCCTGCAACCGGAGCATGTGCCCTGACCGGGAATCAAAACATGACCTCTTGGTTCATAGGTCGACACTCAATCACTGAGCCACGCTATGTAGGCAAGGTGTTTCTTGTTTAATTGATAATTCCATCCTACCTCAGCACCAAACATAGTACCTGACTCAATAATTACGTGCTAGCCAAAACCAATTTGGCTCAGTGGATAGAGCATCTGCCTGTGGACTGAGGGGGTCCCGGGTTCGATTCCGGTCGGGGGCATGTGCCTGGGTTGCGGGCATGTCCCCAGTGGGGGGCGTGCGGGAGGCAGCTGATCGATGTTTCTCTCTCATGGATGTTTCTAACTCTCTCTCTACCTTCCTCTCTGTAAAAAGTCAATAAAATATAAAATAATAATAATTACCTGCTAAATGAGTTAAGTGAATTTGTGTCTAAAAAAAAAAGCTAAAAAGGTGTCTCCGAGTAATAAGTGTTGTCTCAAGTTATCAAGGCTCCTGCAGAGATTACACAGGTTTCAGATTTATTAACACAGTTTATGATCAAAGTGAATGTAGTGCCACTTCAAGAGAGATCCTGACAATATCTTGATGAGTCTTAATCACCAGGACATCAGCCCTGAGAGAGGCCAAACCGTGAAAACTAGAGAACACCTGCGAAGATCATAAAATTACCAATACATTCAACTGACGTAGAAAAATGAATTTATTTCAATGGCTTGCCCAACCCCCTGACAGCTCTATCAATTACAAGCCTACCTTGGATGAAGTGTTCCTCTCCAGCTCCACTACCACAGCCTTACTTGTGCCCTTTTCATTCCAAAGTTTGGAATACCATGAATTTCTTCATAGGCCTTTCCCACACCAAATCTCTGTGTACTGTGCTCTGAGTTAATTTTAAAAGTTTTTGTTCTAACACTTCCACCCCAGTTTAACTCCAATCTACCTTTCCAACCTTATTTCCAACTATCCTTCAACAAGAAGTCCATGCTCCAGATAAACTTTCCTGGACATGCCTTGTGCATTCCTGCTTACCACGCGCACACCGGCTCTACCCCTTATCTGGAATGCCATTACACATCTTCTCCACCTGTCTGAATGTCATCAGTTTAAAATGATGCCTTCCCTGCCCATCCCCACTATGGCAAATTCATCATCCCCAAGCAACAACACCATTTCTTTGGCCACATATGCACGTCTTATATTCTTCTCTGTATCACCAGAACGGAAAGCCTGCAAACCACTGTATATATTTCCCAGATTCCTTTGCCAGCTGGCCTCCCATTAAGTTCTGTCCAAGGCTGGAGACTGGTGGCAGGAAGAGACACACAACACTTTTTTCCTGCTTCGGGTCTGTCTGCAGCAGTAGCAGTGAGCAACTGTGAAGGACTGCAGGCAACTGCACACCCCACGGACTCTATCAGCACCAGCGGAGTGCCGGCTTCTGGGTTCCAGCGGAACTGCAGCAATATGGCTCCAGCAGTAGCAGCCCAGTCCACAGATGCCTGTGAGTGCACCAGCCCAAAGGCAGCATCCTGATCTTTGGGTAACAAACTCCTTTCTCCTTATTCCTCCACACACACCCTCCTTCCCTCCTTTTGCTCTTCCAGCCAGCCCTTCCAACACCTCTGCAACAAATCTCTTGCATTTAAATCCCTTCTGCTTGGAGTATTCATAGAGCGGTTTCTATTTTCCTGATTGGACAATAACTAGTGCAACAGTAATGATGAGGAAATAAAAATAGCAATATCAACGAAGATGGAGCATAAAGAACACCAATTTTTAAGAAATATCCCATAAAACAAAAAGCTAGAAAACATCTCCATAGGTATATTCCCATGTAATTTTTTGAGTTCTACAACCTCTGAAGCTGGTTTAGCTGTATACTTATTTAGCTATACATTTATAATATGTTTAGCTGTACATTTTTAAAAGAAATTCAGTTTTACATATCTCTCTGAGTTTGTATGACGTAGAGAGAATCCATCTACATGTGTTTCCTTCACTGTGAACCCAGAACCTCCTGAACAGTCAGTAGGTACTTACTGGGTACCTGGTGTCTGGATTATGACTGTTACAAAGCTTTGGAATTCAGAGAGATTGGGAGTGAAAGCCAAGAAAATAGTCACTCTAGTTCTAAAAACAACTTGAAAAAAATCTCATCCAAACCATTCCAAAGGGTTCCAAAGCTCCACTGAGGAAAGAGTTCACTGGCACATGGGGCAGGGATCTTTGCCTCTTCCTTGCGAAGCCACCCCTGAACCTGTCAAGGCTATCAACATACTTCCTTTTCCCTTTCTTTCTGGTTTATTGATTTTTGGAGAGGGGGAGAGAGAAGGAGAAGGGGGGTGGCATTGGTTTGTTGTTCAACTTAATTTATGCATTCACTGGTTTCTTTTTACATGTGCCCTGATCAGGGATTGAACTGCAGAACAACACTCTACCCAACTGAACTACCCAGCCAGGGCACTGATACACCTCTGATGAGGGCCTCTACTTTTCGATTAAAGATCTAGTCTAAAAATCCCATTACAAAAAAACCTGTCCAGAACATAATTTCCCTTTCTTAGAAAAATGAAGAACTGAGTCCATCTAGAGCAGATGCAAACTTCCAATTCCTAAAAGTCAGAGAGCACTTAGGCATCTGTAAGTTTTCCCTGAAATTCATTCTCCAGTATTAAATTAATCCGAGATAAAGGTAAGCAGTGTTGAAGGGCACACATTTTTTAAAAGGCTAAATAAAAACGGCTAACTCCAGAGGTTAAAAACTATTAGGAAACCGTTCCTCTGTGGCCCTTCATCACACCACCTGCTGACCCAGTTTCCTTTTCCATGAACAGAATATGCTTCATGAAATGGAAACCTCAGAGAAGATGTAAACCCGAGCAAGAGCACAAGGAAGCTTGACTATCACTGATCTCGACAAAGGAAAGTGGGCCATCAGCTGCTGTCATTTTCATATTTTGCCAAAATGCCTAATAGATAAATGCCTGAACATTTTTAACTGGTCTAGTATTACCTCTAATAACTTTACCATAGGAAATCATGCCCAAGTATTAGGCATAATGAACTTCTTTCAGAAACTGGTAAATGAGTCCTGACCAGGTAGTTTAGTTGGTTAGAATCACCTTTCCAATACACCAATGCTGTGGATTCAATCCCTGGTCAGGGCACATACAAAAAGCAACCAATGAATGAATAAATAAGGGAAACAACAAATCAATGTTTCTCTCTCTCCCCCGCTCTCCCCAAAAAATTGGGGAAAGAAAAAAAAAGGATCTTTGGCTTGGTTGGAGTATCGTCCTGTGCACCAAAAGGTTGTGGGTTTGATTCCTGATGGGGGAGTGTACAGGAGGGCAGCTGATCAACATTTCTCTCTCTCTCTCCCTTCTCTCTCTGAAAATCAATGGAAACATATCCTCAGGTGAGAATAAAACAAAGTGGCAAATGAAAAGGTTTGGTAAAATGGGAGTTACTGAATGTTTCAGACATAATCAACCCAACAAATTGAAGTACACAAAAATTTAGCAATTACCATAGACAATCACATCTTTCTCCAATAATTCACAATGATGGGGCCTCAGGTTCATGACTTATTTTACACTTACTGAGGGCACCAGGAAAAAAATAAAAAGGTAATCAAAGAAGGAGTACCAAGCCAGTGTGAAGTCCTCGCGAAGTAAGTGGGCTAAGTGAAGGAAGAGAGGGTACCCTAGAACTGGCTCTAGACACACACTCTCTCTCTCTCTCTCTCTCTCACACACACACACACACACTCAGTTGCTTTCCTTTTTAGTCACCTCTCTTTTATATACTAACAAATATCCACGAGCCAGGCACGGTACCAAATAAACTATATGCACAGCGATTTCACTTTATTTTTCACAATAACCGAAAAAGGCAAGTACTATCATAACCCCATTTACAGATGAGAAAGGCCACCAGCTGTGTGCCTTATAGCTGGCGGCCTGCCTCTGAAGCCTGTGCACCTAGCTTACCCCACACCGACTGCTACAGAGACAAAATGGACACAAACAGCTGTGCAGCCTGAGCCTTCTGGAGCGAACAGAGGCTACTATTGCTATAATACACTTGCATTTAGCAAAGTTCTGCACTGGGGGAGAGGAGGGGATAGTCTCTCACTTACCTAGAAGCAAAACTTTAATAATATACTCCCCACAATAATAGGTGTGCCATATGTTGTTCAAAGTACTATTACATACCTTACCTTATAGATTCTTTATTTTTATGTATTTCTTTTTGAATAGTTTATTGATTTTTAGAGAAAGAGGAAGAGAGAGAGAGCGAAACATCCACTGGCTGCCTCCCACACGCCTCCACGGGAAATTGAGCCCACAACCCGGGCATGTGCCCTGACTAGAAATCCAATGGACAACTTTCAGTGCATGCGATGAAGCCCAACCAATTGAGCCACACCAGCCAGGGCTATTTTTCTTTTTTACATTCTTGATTTTAGAGAAGGAGAGAGGGAGGGAGGGAGGGAGGGAGGGAGGGAGGGAGGGAGGGAGGGAGGGAGGGAGGGAACATTGATTTGCTGCTCAACCCATCCACGAACCCATTGGTTGTCTCTTGTATGTGCCCTAACGGGATCAATCCCACAACCTTGGTGCATCGGGATGACAGCCAACTGAAGTACCCAGCCAGGGCTTGCCGTACAGATTCTTAAACCCACCTGAGACGGGTAGGTATCCTCCTCATTTCACAGATTAGAGCACTGAGACATGGAGATCAAATGACTCACCCAGGGTCAGAGGATTCACTAGTCTGACTCCTCAACAGGAACACTGATGTCACCCAAGACTCGGAAGAAAGAGTGTCTGCATAGTTTTAACACCAAAGACTATTTTTAAAGTGAAATTTGATGAAAAATTGTTGTCTTTAAACTTTAGTAATTTGCAATTAAGAATTAATATAACTTCAGTTGTCTGAGAAAAAATTCATTTGCATCTTTCTTCATTTCTCAAACTGTGGAAGGGAGATGCTGTAAGTTTTTGCCCTTAAATTTAACGTTTTTCTCATTCCATTGCAAAAATTCATTTCTACTCACACAGAAAATATACCTGGAAAAAAATCACCAAAAAAAAAAAAAAAGTAGTTATTTGGAAATACTGTTTTAAGGCTCTAAAAAAATTATTTCTTATTGATCAGACAGCACTGTGCATATGAATCCTGAAGAGGCTGGCCCCTCAAGAACATTCAGAAAATCAGTCTCCCCTTTAAAGGAATTAAAATACCTATACCAAAAATCAGTGGACAGGTGAAAATCCATTTCTCCTGTCTCAAATCTGAAACTCACGAAACAGTAGAGTCAGATGTGACAGGAGACAGTGGGAAAGGACCCAGGTCCTTCCTCTCATTGGAAGGGAAAAACACCAACATACAATGTAAACAATATCCATTCCATTTAAAATTTCAAAGAAGAAAAAACAGTTCAAGGAATGAATCAGAAATGACATTTTATTCATAAATTAAAGCCACCTTGGAAATTTCACATCATTGCTTCACACTCAAAAACTAACCTCAGGTAAGAATCTCACTTTATCAGGTTGTTTTTGATAAATTTGCCAGATCTCAAAGGAAGCTTAACTTTGTCCATGAGCTTCTGAGTTGTTCGGAAAGTAATTTTCCTTGAAATACACAGGCATTGGATTGCATCCTAATTGCATCATTTGCTCTTTGTTTTGAGGGTACTGGGGACAACTGTAAGAGCAAGGGAATTGTGCTTAAAAATACTCAGCCTAGACCTGGCCGGTTTGGCTCAGTAGTTACAGCATCAGCCCTCAGACCAAAGGCTGAAGGTTTGATTCCCAAGGCACATACCTGGTTTGCAGACTCCTCAGCCCCAGTAGGGGGGGATGTGTGGGAGGCAACCAATTGATGTCTCGATCTTCCTCCCCACCCCCACCCGCCTCCAGGCTCTCCTCCTTCCCTTCCACTCTCTCTAGAAAACTATCATATCCTTGGCCCTAGCAGGTTTGGCTCCGTGGATAGAGCGTTGGCCTGCAAACTGAAGATTCCCGGGTTGTGGGCTTGATCCCCAGCAGGGGCATGCAGGAGGCAGCCGATCAATGATTCTCTCTCATCATTGATGTTTCTATCTCTCTCTCCCTCTCCCTTCCTCTCTGAAATCAAAAATATATTTTTAAAATATATCCTTGGGTGAGAATTAAAAAAGAAAAAAAAAGAAAAACCCCAGCCTAATCACAAATGGAAGCACTTGGATAATAACTGTATCTTAAATTTATGGTAAAAAATGCCCCAAATCAATACAGAATTGGTTTTCCCCACATGCAGCTTTCACCAATGTGAAGTTGAATTTAAGAATCTAAGAGCTGCCCTGACCGGTTTGGCTCAGTGGATAGAGCTTCGGCCTGCGGACTGGGGGCGTCCCAGGTTCGATTCCAGTCAAGGGCATGTACCTGGGTTGCGGGCACATCCCCAGTAGGGGGCGTGCAGGAGGCAGCTGATCGATGTCTCTCATCGATGTTTCTAACTCTCTATCCCTCTCTCTTCCTCTCTGTAAAAAATGAATAAACTATATTAAAAAAAAAAATCTAAGAGCTACCCTAGCTGGTTTGGCTCAGTGGATGGAGTGTCAGCCTGTGGACTGAAGGGTCCTGGGTTCGATTCCAGTTGAGGGCATATGCCTGGTTGCAGCTCAGTCCCTAGTAAGAGGGCGTGCAGGAGGCAGCCGATCAATGATTCTCTCTCATTATTGATGTTTCTATCTCTCTCTCCCTCTCCCTTCCTCTCTGAAATCAATAAAAATGTATTTTTAAAAAATCTAAGAGCTGGTCTAAAATTTAAAAAAAAAAATGCACAGAGAGAACTCAACAGAAAGGCAGAAACAAACCCAACTGCAGAAACAGGTTGAAAATACTAGTAAGTAAACACACTCTCCTCAAATACATTTTTAGTTAATAAAGATGGTACTGCAAATCTATATGCTAATCCTGTTGATGGATTCACTTACAATGGAAAGAATTAAATCCCTGAATCTATCTAAACCCTGGGATCATTACTTCATACTGCTACTGGTGTAAAAAGCTCTCTCCAATCTTCCTACGCTAATTAGCTTACAATGTAGTATGAAAACCTCACTGGGGACCAGCTAATGTAAAAAGGCTGGCAGTGACCTTGGCGCACATTTTTAATCTGTTTAAGTTATAAGTCAAAAGTAAGGGGGGTGGCAGTATTCATAATAAACAAGAGAAGATCACTTTGTAATCTTTAAAGTGCGTTCTCATTTCATTGTCACAAAAATCATAAGCAGAGCCTGGTGCTCATTTTCCAGATCAGGGAATTTTAAGGCTGGTGAAGGGACTAACTCCCACCCAGCACATTCCACTAGAACAGAAGCAAAGGGGTCTTATGTGGTTGTTTCCTACTGTCTTCTCAGGACCAAGAATGGTACCTGCACCTGGCAGAGATGCTCATCAGTACCACTGCTACTGTATGTCCAAAAAGTCCAACCCACTTTCCAGAGAAGATAACCCCAGTCCAGAAGTGATAAGACCTGGCCAAGGCCATAATGCTGGCTACATGTTCCCCACATTCCTGCTTCCTAATTCAGGGTGGGTTCTTCCCCCAACCCAGGCTGCCACTGAGGCTATAAAAGGGCTTCTAAACTATCTCCCAAAACTCAGAACTCACATTGGCATCTGATCATGTTTTATATTTTCAGTAATTTTAACCCATTTTTTTTCCTCCCTTAAGTAGGTATTTAGTTCCTTCTCATACATCATTCTTTTTTAAGATTTTTAAAATTGATTTTTAGAGAGAGAGGAAGGGAAAGGGAAAGAGAGAGAAACATTGATGTGAGAGAGAAACATCGGTCAGCTGCTTCCTGCACACCCCTTACCAGGGAACCTTGCCCGCAACCATGGCATGTGCCCGCCCTGACTGGGAATCGAACCAGCAACCTTATCGGTGCATGGACGATGCCCAACCAATTGAGCCATACGGGCCAGGGCTCATGCATCATTCCTCATTTAGTGCCTACCGCCTTACAAAGGACAGTGCCTGTGGAGGATAAAAGATGAATGGGAGTCAGTACTCTCAAGGACTTAAGCCAATTACAAGAAAGGCACATCAAAAACAAAAAAAAAGAAAAGAAAGGCAGCACCAGGACCGACCTTCGGAGCAGAGAACTAGACTTGCAAATTATGGAAGAAGAGAGAGTCTAGATCTAGGCAGAGGAGCCAACATGAACGGACAAAACCTGCACAGGTGCTCAGAAGGAAGCAAGTGGGCCCGTCTGCTGGAAGTATGTATGGTGCAGGGAAGAGGAGGCTGAGTGACAACCTGGAATCACATTGTGGAAAGAAGTGTGTATTAGGACTAGAAGCTGGCATTTTTTTTTAGGCAGTTTCTTATTCCTTCCTGATACCTCTCTTTCTTTCCTACTTGTCCCACATCCTCCCTGCAAAAAACCCCCACACAAAACAAACAATAAAAAAAAAAAGACACAAAAGCTTTTGAATATTCACTCTATATCCTCATTATATTTTTTATTTGGAGAAGTTTCTTCAGTAGTATCATTACGATGGACAATTTCAGGATCCAAGGTACTAACTGTGGCTCTACATACAATTGGTCGATTAATTCCTCATTTTTTGGCACTTAAGGATCCCTTTGACAATTGAAATTTTGGAACCTCCCCCTCAGAAAAATGTACTTACAAAAAAATTCAGAAACCCCATATAAGAACTTTTGCCCTAGCAATAATTATGGGAGAATACCTCCCCCACAAAAGACTTAGCCAACTGTTTCAACACTAACCAGGAATGCCCATTTCCCCCATTCACATAAGTACAAAACTTTCTTCTGAGTGACAGTAATTATCTTTAGTAAATAAATAAAATTAGGAATTCCTCCAAGATTTATAATCCTCACCCATAAGTACCAATATGGCTTCCATTTATTGGGCCCTACTATGTAACAGGCCCCCTGCAAAGCAGTTGGTATGCAGAATATAACGCAAAATTCCTGTATGGCAGGTAACAATTATATCCCCATTTTACACATGAGAAAACTGAAGCTCAAAGGGATCAACTGACCTGACTAAAGGCTACTGGCTGGAAAATGGCAGAGCTGGGTTTGGAACTCTGGCACAGGGACTTCCAAAGCCCAGCTATACTACGTCCCAGCAGAGGGGAGCTTGTGACCATATTGATTACTGGGAGATCAAAAGATATTGCTGTCTCGTAGGAAGTAAACAGTCCGGTACAAGGGTCCAGTCCAGAATACACACCCTCTGGGTGTCTAATAAATACCTGCTGAGGGACAAAGGTCATGCACCTCCTAATGACATTTTGGTTCATGACAAACCACATATATGATGGATGTCCCATAAGATTATAAGGAAGCTGAAAAATTTCTATCACCAGTAATGTCGTGGCCCATGACTTCAAAGATTCCCCAAGGATGAGGAGGACACAAAACTCAACAAGGCTGCAGTGAAGATGGCAAACGACTTTAACTTGGTCGGTAGGCACTAAATGAGGTTCCTGAGGAAATGACGAACGAGGAGCTGTCGGCACTGGAACGGGAACACAGAGCTAAAGAGGAGGCGAGAGGAAACTGCAGAAGAGAAAGAACTCCCAAGAATATTCACAGTAAAGGGTTAAGCGGAAGCTCCTTAAAAGCTTTGAAAATATGGACCCCAACACTGGAAGGTTTTCATTAAGAGAATTGTTCATGGTGCAATATTTGCTTACGAGCAAATGTATGATGAAAAAAGAACACCAACCAAAAAACAAGCAAACCACTATGACATGACCTGCTGGCATGGCTCAGTGGTTGAGCATTGACCTAGGAACCAGGAGGTCACAGTTCGATTCCCGGTTAGGCCATATGCCCTGGTTGCAGGCTCGATCCCCAGTGTGGGGTGTGCTGGAAGCAGCCAATCAATGATTCTCTCTCATCATTGATGTTTTTATCTCTTCCTCTCCCTTCCACTCTGAAATCAATAAAAATATATTTTTTAAAAATACCACTATGGACATATTTCTCAAGAATGACACCTTCTCGGCTCAGTGGTTGAGCATTGACTAGGAACCATGATGTCACAGTTCGATTCCCAGTGGGGGCACATGCCCGGGTTGCGGGCTTGATCCCCAGAGGAGGCATGCATCTGTCTCCTTCTCCCTTCCTCTCTCTAAATCAATAAAAACAATTTAAAAAAAAAGAGTGACACCTTCTCAAGAAGAGCCTCACGCAGGTTCTTCAGGAGGTATTCCAAAAGAAAGCATTGTTATACTAGGAGATAACAGCTCCAAGCATTATTGTCCCTAAAGATCTTCCAGTGGGACAGATGTGGAGGTGGAAGACAGTGATGTTGAGGATCCTGACACTGCAAGCATCAGTTACAAGTGTGTGTTTAGCCCTAGCCGATTTGGCTCAGTGTCGGCCTGCGGACTGAAGGGTCCTGGGTTCAATTCTGGTCAAGGGCACAAGCCTGGGTTGCAGCTCAATCCCCAACAGGGGACGTGCAGGAGGTAACTGATCCATGATTCTCTCTCATCATTGATGTTTCTATCTCTCCCTTTCCCTCTCCCTCTCTGAAACCAATAAAAATATTTTATTTAAAAAAGTGTGTGGGAGGGAATCCAAGATGGTGGCGTAGGTAAACACCTAAACTGCTGCCTCGCACAACAATTTAAACTGCAACTAAAAGACAAAACGTCTATCACCCAGAACCACGGGAAAGCTGGCCGAGTGGAAGTTCTACAACTAGAAGGAAAGAGAAAAGAGCACTGATACGTGCACAAGCGCTGAAAAGCTGAGGTACGGAGGCGCGGGATCTGGGCTGGCGGCAGGCGTTGCTTTTTTCAACCCAAAGGGAGACAAGCCCCCAATTACTCTGAAATACAGTTTCTGGGGAGACGCGGGGGACCCAAACTCCTACGGGGAGAAGCTGGACTGTCTGCTACCGGGTCGGAAAGTGAGGGGGGCCTGCTTATAGAGCTGAGCACAGGAATAATTGTTTATCTGCGCTGGGGCACGGGACGGGACGCAGTCGGAGACACAAAGCCGGCTAACTAGCAGCCATTGCTATTTGCCAAGCCCTAGCCTAGTGACGCCCTGAGACCCCGCCCCACACAACCTACAAACCCACCCAAGCTCCAAGCAGCGGCTTTTGCATATGAATGGACTGCCCTATCTAACAAACTTGCAGACCGGATCAGACAGCTCCAAAACCTCCAAACCCCAAGCAAAGAGGAGAAAACTGTAGCTCTCACTGTAGCTCCTGCTGGGTGGACTCAGACAATAGCTGACCTGCACCCCATTGGAGATCCAGAAGCCAGTATACCTAGTGGTCAGTGTGAGAAACCAGATTTCAACTCCTCACATCCATAAGTGACACATTCAAGAGGCAGACTCAGCAAGTACCAAAGCCCCACTGAAACAAGTCCTGCACCATAAGCGTGTCTCCAGCACAGCAGTTTTTATAGACACAGCGAGTCCTCACAGCCGACTGGCCTGGAGGTCAATTCCTCCCAGCGTACCAACAGCAATTAAGGCTTAACTACACCAAGACTTTGCACTCAGCCCACAAAGGGGTGTACCAAGAGCGTCCACATCAGGAGATTGGGGAGGCTGAGCTACTACCCCCTATAGGTCACCTACCACACAAAGCCACTCCATCAACACAGGGAAGCAGCCAAAATGCGGAAACAAAGAAACATGTCACGAATGAAAGAAACAGAGGAAAGCAAACTACTGGACGACATAGAGTTCAGAACCACTTTTATAAGGTTACTCAAGAATCTTCTAAAAACCGCCGAGAAACTTGATGACACTTCTGAGGAGCTTAGTGAGACCTTCAAGGACCTTAATGAGAATGCCAAAAAAATGGAAAAGGACCAGTCAGAAATGAAGCATACACTGTCTAAAATAAAGAATATACAGAAACTCAACTGTACATCAACGTACCCCAATAATCAAACCAAAGATCTGAAATATGAGGAAACAAAAAACACCCAACCAGAAAAACAAAAAGAAAAAAGAATCCAAAAATATGAAGATAGGGTAAGGAGCCTCTGGGACAACTTCAGGCATACCAACACCTGAATTTTTGGGGTGCCAGAAGAAGAGAGAGAGCAAAATACTGAAAACCTATTAGAAGAAATAATGACAGAAAACTTTCCCTACCTGGTGAAAGAAATAGACTTACAAGTCCAGGAAGTGCACAGAACCCCAAACAAAAGGAATCCAAAGAGGACCACACCAAGACACATCATAATTAAAATGCCAAGGGCAAAAGACAAAGAGAGAATCTTGAAAACAGCAAGAGAAAAACGGTTAGTTACCTACAAGGGAGTACCCATACGACTGTCAGCTGATTTCTCGGCAGAAACTATGCAGGCCAGAAGGGAGTGGCAAGAAATATTCAAAGCGATGAACAGCAAGAACCTACAACCAAGATTACTCTACCCAGCAAAGCTATCATTCAGAGTTGAAGGTCAGATAAAGAGCTTCACAGACAAGAAAAAGCTAAAGGAGTTCATCGCCACCAAACCAGGATTACATGAAATGCTGAAGGGTATTCTTTAAGAAGAGGAAGAAGAAGAAAAAGGTAAAGATAAAAATTATGAACAACAAAATGACATCAAATACATACCTACCAACAAGTGAATCTAAAAATCAAGTGAATAAAAATCTGAAGAACAGAATGGACTGGTGAATATAATAGAATCAGGGACATAGAAAGGGAGTGGACTGACGACTCTCAGGGGAAGCAGGTGTGAGGGGTGCGGGAAGAGATTGGACAAAAATCTTACTCCTATGGATGAAGACAGTGGCGGGGGGTAAGGGCATGGGGTGGGGTGGGGAATCAGGTGGAGGGGAGCTATGGGGAAAAATAAAAGAGGAACACCTGTAATAATCTGAACAATAAAGATTTATTTTTTTTTTAAAGTGTGTTTATGTTTAGTTTTTAACAAAAAGTTTTAAAAGTAAGAAAAAATTAAAAATTTAAAAACAGGAAAAAGTTTATGGAATAGGATATAAAGAAAGAAAATATTTTCCCCCTTAATCCTCATCCGAGAACATGCTTAGAGAGAGGAAGGAAGGAAGGGAGGGAGGGAAAAAGAGAGGAAATAAGAGAGGGAAACATGGATATGAGAGAGATGTGAGAAACACCCATCAGATGCCCTCCGCATATGCTCTGACTAGGGATCAAACCCAAAACCCAAGCATGAGCCCTGACCGGGAATCAAACCAGCAACCAACTGAGCCACTCTGACCAGGCAAGAAAGAAAGAATTTTTTGTACAGCTGTACACTGTGTTTGTGTTTTAAGCTAAGTGTTGTTATAAGAGTCAAAACGTTTTTAAAAATTGAAAAAATGCTCAATGTCACTAATTATCAGAGAGATGCAAATTGAAATGAAAATGAAGTACCACCTCACACCTGCCAGAATGGCTATCATCAATAAATCATCAAACAAGTGTTGGAAAGGATATAGAGAAAAAGGAACCCTCGTGCACTGCTGGTGGGAATGAAGACTGGTACAACCACTATGGAAAACAGTGTGGAGTTTCCTCAAAAAATTAAAAATTGAACTGCCATTTGACCCAGTGCTCCCACACTTCTAGGAATATGTCCTAAGAAGCCTGAAACACCAATCAGAAAGAATATATGCACCCCTATGTTCGCAGCAGCATTATTTACAATAGCTAAGATCTGAAAACAACCCAAGTGCCCAGCTGATGAATGGATAAAAACAACTGTGGTGCATTTCCACGATGGAATACTATGCAATGATGAAAAAGAAGGATCTCTTATCCTTTGGGACAGCAGGGAGGGACCTGGAGGATATTATGCTAAGCAAAATAAGCCAGTCAGAGAAAGATAAGTATCACATGATCTCACTTACTGGTATATGTGGAATCTAATGAACAAAATAAACTGGTAAACAAAATAGGTCCAGAGACATTGAAGCATGCAACAGACTAACATATTTCAAAGGGAAGGGCTTGGGGTGTGGGGGGCAGGAAGAGATTAACCAAAGAACTTATATGCATACTAAAGGCCCGATGCACGAAACCCGTGCAAGAGTAGGCCTTCCTTCCCCTTGCTGCTGGCACCAGCTTCCCTCTGGCACCTGGGACCCGGGCTTCCCTCCCAGCCCCGGCTTCGTCCGGAAGGTCGTCCAGAAGGACGTCAGGTCTAATTAGCATATTACGCTTTTATTATTATAGGTATGCATAACCCATGGACAGACAACATAGTGGTGAAGGCCTGGTGAGGGGGCTGGAGCTGGCTGGAGGGGTCAATGGGGGGATAAAGGAGATATCTATAATACTTGCAACAATAAAGGTAATTTTTTTTAAGTTTAAAAAATTTAAATGTTTATAGAAGTTATAGTAAGCTAAGGTTAATTATTGGAGAAAAATATTTTTATTGATTTAGTGTAGCCTAAGTGTAGTGTTTATCAAGTCTACAGTGGTGTACAAGGCCTTCACATTCACTGACCACTCACTCACTGACTCACCCAGAGCAGCTTCCAGTTTTGCAAGCTCCATTCATGGTTAAGTGCATCATTTTTTATCTTTCATACAGAATGTTTACTGTACTTCTATGTTTATGTACACAAATACTTATCATTGAGTTACAACTGTCTACAGTATTCAGTACAATAGCCTACTATACAGGTTTGTAGCCTAGGAGCAATAGGCTATATCACAGAGCCTAGGTGTGCAGAAGGATAGAGCATCCAGGTTTGTATAAATGTACTCGATATATCTGCACAACGATGAAATCACCTGAGGCATTTCTCAGAATGTATCCCCATCATTAAGCAACCCATGACTGTACTCTTGTCCACAGAGGTGGGAGGGGGTGGAGGTGAGGAATGGTGTCAATAGTCTTTAAAAGAGTTAGTTCCATGACTGAATCTTGGGCCTCAGTTACTATCTGTCATTGGACTTCTCAAGCTTGGCAATGGCCCTAAGTACCTAATATGTTACACCCTCAGATGCAAAGGTTTGCAACACATCAGTGAGATGAGATAAATCAACAGTGATATTTCAATAAAACAAAGTCTAGATAATCTTCCCTCATGTTCCTATTCTCCCCTGTACATCTCCAAGACCGTAGTCATGTCACTACATGATAGTTGTCCCCATAAGACTACTAGCTACCCTTCTGAGCACTTACATGCTTATCACCGAAAGCCTAGTTAGGGCCTAGGACCTAGTCATTTCCCTCTTTATATGACCACTGCTCAGCTACCTGGACCTAGGAAAGCAGTAATCATTATTTCAGATATAAAGACTTTTTTAGTCATTTTTAAAAACACATTTTTATTGATTTGAGAGAGTGGGGGAGAGGGAGAGAAATATCAGTTGGCTTCTTCCTGCATCCCTCACCCCCTCTCCTCCCCGACTAAGGATTGAGCCTGCAACCCAGACACGTGCCCTGACCAGGAAACGAACCAAGGACCTCCAGGGCATGGAATGACGCTCAACCAACTTGAGCAACACCGGCCAGGGCCAAACATAAAGACATTTTTGCTTTCATCACAAGGAGAAACATTTTTTCTTTCTCTTATTTTTATGATATTTATATCAATAGATGGATGTTAGGTAAATCTATTATGGTAATCATTTCACAATATATGTAAATCAAACCAAAAAAATTAGTTTTACTACACAATGAGCCATTACATGAAGACTTAAGAGCCAAAATACTAAGCTTCCAAAAACTATACAACATTCCTTCCTTAGATGTTCAACAGTAGGATTCTTGGCACCAAGGACTTCTAACAAGTGTTAGGGGAAAACAAGACACAGCACCCAATCTAAACCGGCGAAGTAAAAGGGAGACAAAACAAGGCCACGGGTCTCAGTGTTACTCTAAACCAGTGGTTCTAATCTTTTTTGGGTCATGGATTCCTCTGAGAATTAAATGAAGCTACAGATCCTCTCTTCACAGAAAATAAACAGAACCACAATTTGGCTCATACACTTGACAGCGTCAGGGCACCTCCCCCATCCCTAGCCCTTAAAGGTCAAAGATGCTCAAGTTCATACCCTTTGCTTAGAATCTGCATTTCCAGCCACATCTAACTGAAGGAAACTCAAGTTTGCCAACCATTTTGTTTTTTAGAAGGCATACCGATTTTAAGAGAAATTTAAGGTAAAGGAGATGGTATTAGTATTTGCAATGTCTCACCACCCTCTTGCTACCTGATTCATGCTGTTAAGCCACAGTAACAAAATGCAGGGGCAACAATATCTTATCTTCCCCAAGTAGAATGTAAGAAATTCAAAAGCAGGGGTCATCCCCTGGCCAGTTGTTCCGTGGTTAGAGCATCGGCCACAGACTGGAGGGTTACAGGCTCGATCCCTGACTGTGTCTCTCATACATCCAGGTTTCTCTGTCTCTCCCCCTCCCTTCTACTCTCTCTTCTAAAAATCAATGGGAAAAATATCCTCGGGTAAGGATTAACAACAACAAAAAAGCAGAGGCCATATCTGATATTATGTATTCCCCACAGGGTTGTACACATTCTAGATGATTAATCATTGTTGACTGGTTTACTAAAGAACAGACTGAAAACAACCTACATTTTCTCTCTTATGGTAAAATGAGATACAAATTCACATGTACAGGAAAAGATAATGCTACATGACTAGCGGACTTTGAAGTATTTTCCTAAATTGGACCTCTGAGAGAATGAAATATAGGGAAAAGCCTGTAAAGAAGAAAGTGCTTTCTCCTCTCTGCAGTCCTGATTTCTCTCTCGATGGCAGGGATCTGGTTGTCTAGCGCACACATGCTAGTTAGTATACAGCAAACTATAGCCACTATCCCCCCAAGGGCCTGAGGGAAACGTGGAGCCCCTTAAGAAACTGAGAGCAGGAGTCTTGCTTCCTCTTGTGGAGATATTTATTCAAGAAACATTTCTTGAACATCAGCAATGCCTAGATTCCCGAGTTATATGCTTAGAGATAAAATGATGAAAAGCACAGCCCCTGCCTTCAAGAAGCTTAAAATGTAGCTGGAGAAGTGAAAAGAACACAGGCCATTCAAACACAGTAAGTACCACATTAGGGGTAAATTCAGGAGGCAAAGTCAGGCACGGGGCTGACCAGTGAGAGTCAGGGAAGTCTTTCTGAGAAAAAACAAAATCTAAGCCAGCCCTGACCAGTTTGACTCCATGGTCAGCCTGTCAGGATGCCTGTGGGAGGCAACCAATTTGTCTCTCTCACATGGATGTCCCCTCCTTCCCCTTCCACTCTCTCTAAAACTGAATGGGAAAGTATCTTCAGGTGAAGATTTTTTAAAAATCTAAGCCAGACCTAAAGGATTAAACGGTATTAGTTAAGGTTTTAAGCTGTTGTGTGTGCGCGTGGTTTTTTTTCCGTTTAATGGTTCTTTTGGTGGTGGCAGAAGAACATACCCTGAAAAAGGAAACTATATGAGAAGGCCCAGAAGCAAAGATCTCTGGGAGAGTTCCAATCATGCAACAAGGCTGGAACACTGAGCTTAGGGAGGGGAGTAGACAGAGACAGGCAGAGTTCCTGGAGGACCCTTATGCAATCCAAATTTATGTACACCACTCCCTCCTTGGCAAAGTCACAGCCCTTGAATGCTCTTGCTCTTCTTGGCTTTTTTTTTTTTTTTTAACTTATTTTGGAATAACTTTAGATGGACAGAAAAGTTCCAGATCTTACAGGAGTCACCATATGTCCCTTCACCCAGCTTCCCCTAATGCTAACATAACCATGGTGTAAGTGTCAAAGCAAAGAAATTATCTTTGGTACAAAAATTAAACTACAGACTTTATTTGGATTTTGCCATTTTTTCCATTCATTTTCTTTTCTATTCCAGGATCCAATCCAAGATCCCACATTCCACTTAACTCAAAGACTTTTTAAAAATTCTTTTCTTTACTGTTGAGCACCACAGTTTTATCATTTATCATCATTCTCTCCATCGATGCCTCCCTGTCTCCCAACCTCATAAGCTGACTCAAAGGTAAACAAACACATCATTTCAGAATAGAATAAAAGTCACCAAAACAGACGATTTGGAGTAGCAAGAACTATTAGGTATTCAAGAAAATTTAACAAAAAAATGAATTCAGTGACATCTTTAACAACAAATATGAGCTTCCACGCATGTGCTTTCGTGCGTGCGTGCACACACAGTTTACAGAAAGAACCTGCCTATGGCACTGCTTCCACTATGGAACAGAAAAGAAATTTAAGCAGATACATTTCTGATTCTTCAGTCTTGCCTGCAAGTAATAAACCCTCTTTATTCTTTCTTCAAATACCCTAACCACCCCAAGAAGGAGTCAAGCCAAAAACACCGAACTCATCCTCAAAAAAAAAAAAAAATGCTGGCAAAATTTATCTGGGATATGAAAGAGGGAAGGAAGATTTATCCTCTCCCAGACTCTCTCTAAGGCTCTAATCATTACGACAAAATTCCACTCCGTCACCATAACCTTTATAAAGGTGCCTGACTGGTGCTAACAGCGCTTCTACATTTATGACCTGCATTCTGAGCCTCCGTCTCCTAAAACTCCCAAACGTACAACCGCCTTGATTGATCTCGATTTCTAGAATCAAGGGTGAATCCCATGCAGAAGTCATTGAAATGTCAATAAAAATGGGGAAAAATTTCTACCATTCAAGCAAAATTGTTAACAATGGCTATCCTTGGGAAGAAGAATTTAAGGAGTATTTTCACTTTGCTTATATAGTTCAGCCATTGAGGGCTACTTTATCAAACATCCAACAAATACAAAAAGAGCAAGGTCCTGTGCCAGAGTTAGGAGAGACAGAAAAAGAAAAATTTCTCTTGCGGCACATAAAAGAGCTGCACTCTCTAATACTTCAGCCATTTAAAGTTTAATCAAAATTACATAAAATGTGAAATTCCATCTCTCAGTCCCACTAGCTACATTTCAACTAGAAACATGTGGCTAGTGGCTACTGTAAAGGACAGTGCAGATAGTTTTGGTAGACAGGGCCAACCTAGCCGGCTTGGTTCAGTGGACAGAGCACTGGCCTACAGACTGAAGGGTCCCAGGTTCAATTCCAGTCAAGGGCACGTGCCCGGGTTGCGGGCTCAATCCCCAGTGGGGTGCATTCAGGAGGCAGCCGTTCAATGATTTCTCTCTCATCATTGATGTTTCTCTCTCTCTCTCTCGCTCTCCCTTTCTTTCTGAAATCAATAAAAACATATTAAAAAAAAAAAAAAGCAGTAGCAGCAGCTCTGGTGCCAACTGAGACCTTGGAAATAAAGAGGGGTGATCTGGGAAGGCGTGCATTTGAAACGGGTATGAATGAGAGCATTCCAGGGTGGCTGATGACAGCCAACATATGCCAGTGGCCCTTCCCTTCAGTATCATGCAATACCAAAACTTCCAGTGCTATTTCCCCAAAACCAAAACACTTCTAGGAGGCATTACAGAAATGGATTGGGCAATAGGCTTTGATTATATTTTGCTGAGATAGCTTACATGAAAATACCCTGAAATGAACAAACGAGACTGTAAAGTCCAATTAGGGCCTCACTAAAAAGGAGAAAACAAAATTGGAATTAACTGCTAGATCATTCTGGAAATCTTTAACAGGTAAGCTAAACTAGGGATCAAGGGGACAAACCAAAGAATGCACTATGCTCATCCAAATACCTTTCAGTGGAAGAAGCATTTCCCAATAATCAAGGTCAATCCATGAAATCACAGGTGATTAACGTGAGAGAGAAAGGAGAAGTGAGCACACATATAAAACCAGCCTGGTTAGAGCTGTATAACGGTTTGGTACTTCCTAATGAGGGGGAGAGGAGGAGGGAGTCACTTTTCTCTTACTCTGCCTATTACCTAACATGTGCTGCCTCAGTTTCCTCATCTGTAAAACAGGTATAAGGTAATCCATGTACAGTGCATAAAACAGTGCCTGGCATATAGAAAAGACTAAGGAAGCATTGGTTGTTATTACTGCAGAAGTCTCGGAGGACCTAGTTTCACTGAGAAACTAGTGTTGACTGTCATGTTGGAAGAAGGGTTTTGAAAAGTCAAAACTGCCCCAAGCTGAGCGAGCTAGCAGACCCCTTCCAATCATGTCCTATGGGCTACTGCAATGCCCAATGCCATGGGGGTATCTGGGTAACGGCAGTAAACTCCAAGGTTTAGCTAAGGACCATATAGGATTTAGGCTATCAATATTCAATTTTTTCCAAAATCTGCCATGTCTACCCAACTAGATTATTCTATCCATTCAGGCATTAACTAGGCACCCATGCCAAATCCGGCAGCTTATCAGGCAAAGAAGTAAACAAAAAACAACAAATCCCATTTCAAAAAGTAGAAGAGAAAGAAAAAGAAAAATCTCTCTCACAGCACATAAAGTCTAGAGCTGCACTTCCAGCAATCTCTCCTACAGGTATAATCTCACATGTACAAAATGATACATACTCAAGATTGCCTTACAGCACTGACTGCAAAAGCGAAGAACTGGAAATGAATCAAGTGCCCATCAATAGGAGACTGGCTAATTACGGCATATCTGTACAATGGAATACCATGAGGCTGCAAAAAAGGATGATGAAGCTTCCTTTGTGCTATCACGGAATGAGCTCCCAAAACATTCTGTGAAAAAAAGGAAGACACCGAACAGTAATTATAGTTCCTGTAAAGGGGTGGGAGGCCACACGTATTTACATTTGCTGGTTTGTATGTGCACAAAGTATTGCTGGAAGGAAAAGTATCTCTGGTAAAACACTGAGGTGGGCAACTGGGTGGCTGGGGGACAGGGTTAGGGACTAGCATGGTGGTTTTGTGACCGCTGACACAGAACATATCGCTACACAAAAACAAGCATTAAGCATAACATCCCCAACAAAGTGCTAATGGAACAGAGCTGAGGGGAATCCAGGAAGAAAGGTCTGAGAACAGGAGACACTTGAGATGTTGAAGGATGAGTAGGAAACTGACCGATCTGACAGGGTTGGTAAGGGCCCTCTTGAGAGGAAGCAGCTTCATCAAAAACACAGAGGCAGAAAAAAGATCACAGCATGTTCGAGACAGTAAGTCTAGGCTGGGAAGGTAGGGCCGGCCAAGCTGTTAAGGATTCTATAGCTATACTAAGGGTCTGAACTTTATCTTGTGGGCAACAGAAAGGATTTTCAAGCAGAGGAGTGCAACAGTCAGGTTTTGTTTGTTTGTTGTTTTGTTATTCCTCACCTGAGGAATATTTTTTCCATAGCTTTTCAGAGAGAAAGTGAGAGGGAGGGAGGGAGGGAGGAAGGATGGGGAGAGAAACATCAATGTGAGAGAGACACATCGACTGGTTTCTTCCTGCATTCACCTAGACCAGGGTCAGGAGTGAACCCGCAACCGAGGTACCGCACAGGCCAACGCTCTAACCACTGAGCCCACCAACCAGGGCCAACATCAGGTTTTTGTTCAGTGACTTGTAGAGAGAAAAAAATGAGAGGAAAGGATGAAGAGGCCACCTCATAAGAGACTTGCGCAATCAAGCATAATACCCTACCTACCTTCTTGGAATTCCCAGCGGCAGGTGGCAGTGGATTTCACTGAACTGGCACCCAATGAATACTTAATTTCCCAGTTGAGAATAACAATCCCTATCAATTGAGCATTCAAATTGCGGCCATGTGTCATGATGAGAGAAAAAGTAACGGAGGCCTCAGTCCTAACACTGAGTACCAAACAGAAAAGTGACTGCTACCTGGGGGCAAGTTACAAGACACAGACCAATAGCATGCGCTGCTCTCCTGACTCAGACGCCCACCCTGCGCTGCCGTGTGGCACTCTATCACGCTGGCTTACCTCAACGGTTTAACCAAGCCAGCTGCTCTCCTTCCTCCTCCCAGAAAACGGAACTGCTTCCCAGCTTCACCGAGTTTCCACACTCATTCTTGGCATCTAGTTCTTAAAAAATCTGGAATTGCAACACAAAAAGCCCTGTGACAGGCAGAGTAGGTATTTAGGCTTATTTATAGACAAGAATTCAAATTACAGTAAATGACCCGTCCAAGGTCCCAAAGATGGTGAAAAGCAAAATGAATATTAACAGCAAAAAGGGTATTTTTACATCGCTTGAGGAATTCCAAGAATCTAAGGACTGAGACTCCAGAAACTTAATTTTCTTCTGGTTTCACCAAAAAATCCTTACCTTTATTTCAACTAACATTGTGCTCCTATTGACATGTTCTAGAATAAATGTGACAGGTTCACAGAATAAATGTGGGAACAAAAGAGTCCTGTGGAGCTTCCAAAGTTATTTCACAATTTCTTCCTCATGCCTGAACGTAAACCCCCTCACTTTGCACTTGAATATCAGGTCTGCTGGTACTCTCCCTCATGAAAGAAATTACCAGTAAATAAACAGGCATATGTGTATGCAAATATCTTGTTAAATAATAATAAAAACAAGGTAAAATTTTAAATCTCCAAGTTATTTCTTATTCAAGATAAAACATGACCTTGGACCACTTTCTTAAAAGGTTCTTTCTCATAATGAGATGAAATCTATCATCCTAGTCAATGCATTCTTGAGTTGAAATGTTTAGTCACACTTAATTCTTTAAGATAAGATCAGGAGGAAAAATCAGGCCACCGGTCTTCTAAATTTTTTACTTTCTGGTACAGAAACAGGGTGTTCCTTGTGTTACCTGTAAGGAAAGAACTGCTTTTGTCTTCTAAATGGTGTATAAGCCCTCTGAGAGGAGGCGGCGTGTTTTGAATGACTGGTGCTCTAAACAGCACGGACACCCAAATGCCGGTTCAATGGGGAGGAAAAGGAAAACATATTTATCCTCTGAAGCTACAAAGAACTAGTTTGTGCCCTCTTCTGCTTCACAGCCCTTAATTATTTAAATATTTAAATAAAAGTAAACATATTAAATAAACAGAATTACTTAAATCTCACTTAAAGACTTTTGGCTCATGAAAGAGAAGATATAACTAATTTCAAGGCCATTTTTTCTTTTCACCAAGAAAAGGAAAAAGTAATAAACTAGTAGCTCCTTTCTCTTAAAATAAATATGGTGGGGGGAGGGTTACCTTTCTGAAAAGAGAACTTAGGGTTTAGCTCTAGCTATTAAACATGAAGTAGACTTCCGTTCTCCTCGCTTCTGACAGTGAAAAGCACACCAGAGAAGGTGGCAGAGAGCAGGGGCTCAGGGCAAGGCTCTGAACTAGACGGCCTCAGGGACCTACTAGCCTCAGGGACCTACTAGCTGTATGGCCTCGGGCAAGTCCTCTCTGAAGCCTCAGTTCCCTGGCAAGAAAATGAAATACCACCAACCTCAGAAGATTATTGTTAGGAGGATATGAGGGAACACTCAGTAGTCTCCTGGTGCACAGTAAGTATATTTTTGTTATTAACTGATTCATATTGCTAATAACTAATTCAATACTGGTCCAAGAAAGGGTAATTGCCTCACCTTCAATGGCACTAGAGTCCAATAAATCTCACTATTATTAATTTCTTGCTTTTCAGCTCAATTCTTCCTTCATGTGTTTATAAGAAAAACCAAAAATAATAAAACCACACTAAAAAAATATATATATACACACATATATATCCTTTTTTGAGTCAAAATAATAAAATCATTGTAGAAAACTCAGAAAAAAATTTTATTCACTCAAAATTCAACAGCACAGAGATCAATACTAACAGCACTTTGGCATATTTCTTCCCCTTTTTCCCACTTATATTTTAAAATTACTGAAATCTTACTATTTATAGTTCTATATCCTGCTTTTGTCTCATACTTAAATTTTATTTTTTATGCACCTGTCCATGTTAAGAATTTTCTGAAACAATCTGTTTGAGTGACTTCATACTTTTCCATAAAGCAACCATTCCCCCAGGGCAGCAACTTTCAACCTTTTTCATCCCATAGCACACAGAAGCTCCTTACTAAAATTCTGTGGCACACTAAAAAATTTTTATTTTTTGCCGATCTGTCAAAAAAAATAGGTATAACTTTAATTCATGCATACCAGACAGCTATTGTTGTGTTGGCTGTTGTCATTTTTTAATTTGACAATATAAAGGAAAAGAGATCAGTCGGGTATTGCACATTTTAAAAATTCTTTGGCACACCAATTGAAAATCACTGCCCTCGAGCTAAAACATTTAGATTGTTTCTTTTAATTTTTTATACACATCGCTATAGTTAACACCTCTGTATACAACAATCCTTATTCTCATCTCTATTTCTTGTTCCATACAGATTCCTATAAGTAGGTCAAGGATTGTATGTCTCTTAAACATTACCAAACTGCTTTTCAAAAAGTCCAGTTTACCTATCACGATAACATCAGCAGTGACCAAAAAAATCTGGAAGTACAACACAGATAGGGAAGATCTGTTATCAAAAGAATGCTTTCCGATACTAGTGGTAATTTGTACCAGATAGGTATTATCCCATTCTTTATCAGATATGTGACCTGGAACAAACTTGGAAAAGTTATAAATATCATTTTACACACTCATATTTGTGCCTTTCAAATAGAGACTCCCAAATAATTTCCAACTTAAGAATTGTGTGGAAAAAGTAAATTATGCCCCATCATATAAAAGAGGGATTTGTACAATATGTAGAAAATTCAGAAATGTACAGTTAAGATTTATGTGTTTTTCAACACATAAGTAGTACTTTAATTTTAAAAAAAAAAATGGCCTTAGCCAGTTTTGCTCAGTGGATAGTGTTGGCCTGCAGACTGAAGTGTCCTGGGTTCGATTCTGGTCAAGGGCACATACCTCGCTCGTATGCAGACTCCTCCCTGGCCCTGGCCCTGGTCGGGGGCATGCAAGAGGCAACCAATTGATGTGTCTCTCTCACATCGATGTTTCTCTCTGTCTCTCCCCCTCCCACCAAAGGGTCTTGGGTTCGCTTTCTGGTCAAGGGCATGTACCTGGGTTGCAGGTTCAATCCCTGGTCCGATTGGGGGTAGGGGTGCACTTGCAAGAAGCAACAAATCAATGTGTCTCTCTCTACATTGATGTTTATCTCTCTCTCTCTTTCTCTCTCTTCCCTCCCTACCTTTTCCTCCCTTCCACTCTCTCTAAAAATCAATAGGAAAAATATCTTTGGGTGAGGATTAACAACAACAAAAAAGTAAATAAAAGAAAAAAAATGTTAAAAGGGGATCTGTACACAAGAAAATATATGTATTCCTTGGATACACACACAAAACATCAAATCACAACTGCTTTAGCTAATTTTGCCATTTTTAAGCTTTTGTGACTGTTTATTAATTCTGGGCATATGCCAATAGCTGAGACCCACTCCCAAATCAGTCAGGGGCCCTTTCCCCTTTTCCCACATCAAAGGTTTTATCTACATTCCTCAACTGACTGACCAATCAGAGGAAGGTATTGCCTATAGGCCTGCAACACGTTAAGAAGTAGCCCTGGCTGGTTTGGCTCAATGGATAGAGCATCTGCCTGCAGACTGAAAGGTCCAGGTTCAATTCCGGTCAAGGACACATGCCTGGGTTGCAGGCTTGATCCCAGCAGGGGGTGTGCAGGAGGCAGCCGGTCAATGATTATCTCTCATCATTGATGTTTCTCTCTCTCCCTCCCTCACCCTTCCTTTCTGAAATCAATAAAAAAAATAAATAAATAAAAAGTATTCAATGATTTGGTATGAAAAAATAGCATCTATAAAATAAAAATATAAAACAAGAAAAAAACAAAACAGCATCCACCAGCCTTGCATCTACATATTTAATAAATATTTTTGAAAAATAAAGACCTGGTGCTGTTTTTACAGCCATGCATTTAGGTACCCAATTCCCAGCAAAACATTCCCTTAAAGTGAAAGCCACTCTGGCTGAAGATGCAGATTTCAAGAATCTAATGATCTTGTATTAATGCAGTGCTGGCTTTCATTTGTACACAATCAATTTGTTACTGAACAAAGAATCCTTTTCAATTGCCTGTGGCAATTAAAGACCATCATTTTCCTTTGTCTTATTCCTAAGTAGTGCAGGCTGCAATAGATGAAGCCACAGTTTTGACCTTTTTTGAAATGGAGATGGGGAGAAGTATAATTTTTTACACTTCAGGAGGCTAGTAGCTGAAACTGACCAACATCCCACCAACAATATTTAGTAACTTTTGAGTTGTAGTTAAAAAAAAAAAAAAAAAGATTATAGTGAGCTCCACACAAATAAGTCAAGGGGCAAATTTTATTTTTATCTGTACAGTTCTAGCTACCTAGAGTTTTCTTAAAAGAAGAAAATCTCTCAGTTCAGAGCTACGCAGGTGCTTTTCTATTTGCCAAAGAAAATATAAATTTAAAAGTCATTCCAGGACCAAACACTTCTATCTTCTTTCTGTTAGGTAACTTTACTTATATAGTTTTGTTATACATGGGTTTGAATCCAGGTCAGAAATAACATGCTTAACTTTTAAAATATGCTGGCTAGAAAGACAAGCTGATACTTGTGGCTATAGATTCTTTTCAAAATATTATGATATAGAACCTACGTGTGCTTAGTTTCTGAATATGAAAATCTTTATTACTACAGGATTGCCTCCCAAGGAACCAGAAGTTAATCATATTGGTTTACACACCATTTACTTCCCTCACCCCACCCATCTATACTGATATATATAGAAGCTTAAGCGACCATTACTACCGGTCAACAGAACGACTGGTCGACCGAACGACTGGTCGTATGATGCGCACTGACCACCAGGGGGCAGATGCTCAACGCGGGAGCTGCCCCCTGGTGGTCAGTGTGCTCCCACAGCCAACCTCCCGTGGTCCCTCCCCTGGCCAGCCCGCCCCAATTGGGGCCGGGCGAGATGGCCCGATAGGGGCTGGCCAGGCCAAGGGACCCCCGTATCCATGCACAAATCCGTGCACCGGGACTCTAGTATTATATACAGTTAACTGTTTATAACTGACTATAAAATCCTCAAGGGGATAAATTATAGCTTCTTCTTATATCCCAGAGACAAGGCAGTCTAATAAAATAAGCACAAATTTTGGAATCAGATAGACATAGATTCATAACACAGCTCTGTCACCTAGCTGTGTAATCCTGGACAAGACACGTAGGATGTATGTGTGTACATATGTATGAAGATTAAATACTGACCAGGAAGGCTTGCCCTCTAAGAATTTAAAGTCTAAAAATGACCTTATAGTTAGTATACACATCTCCCCCCATCAAAAGAAAAAAGGCTTTGACACTGTGTGAATTCGATCACTATTATGCACTGGGGTCTACTATGTCCAAGGTATTTTGCTAGGTGTGATGGAAAATGAAAGCTATATGAGAGGGTCCGCTTCCTCAAAAAGAAAGAAGACATTTGAGTATTATTAGCTATAAAACAAGGTGGAAAGGGATCCAACTAGCATAATCCCTTCATTTTTAAAATCAGGGGTAGGGGACCTTTTTTCTGACAACGGCCATTTGGATATTTGTATCATTGACACAAAATTATCAACATAAAAATTAACCTGCTGGCCCGACTGGCGTGGCTCAGTGTTTGAGCATCAACCTATGAACCAGGAAGTCCCAGTTCGATTCCTGGTTGGGGACATGCCCAGTGGGGGGCGTGCTGGGGACAACCCATCAATGACTCTCTCTCATCATTCATGTTTCTCTCTCTCCCAATCCCTTCCTATCTCAAATCAATAAAAAACACATTTAAAAAAAATAAGCCTGCTACATTTGGTTACACATTTAATTAACTCACCCCGAATGCCTTGGCAGAGCCAGACCAATTGATTTTGAGGGCCTATACAGTCCACAGCCAGATGTTCCCCACCTGTTTTAAATAAAGTAACTGCAGCCCAAAGAAGTGAAAATCACACAGCCAGTAAGCGACAGTCAGGGCTGTTGATAATTGGTTTCTTCATTATCAATTCTATATTCTTTGCACCATAGGAAGCTGCCTTTTAATAGTTCAAATTCTGCCCTAGCCAGTTTGGCTCAGTGGATAGAGCGTCAGCCTATGGACTGAAGGGTCCCAGGTTCTATTCTAGTCAAGGGCACATACCCAGGTTGTGCGCTCAATCCCCAGTAGGAGGTATGCAGGAGGCAGCCGATCAAATGATTCTCTCTCATCATTGATGTTTCCTTCTCTCGGAAATCAATAAAAAAAAAATATTTAAAAAGTTTGAATTCTATTATCAAGTACAAATATTACTATAGTGACCAGCAAAAGGACATTTTCCAAAGAAGAATGCAGAGACTCTAAGAAAGCAAAAAGGTATGAAATACCTGCAGATGCATAATGCAACAGTCACAACTGTTGGAAATTTCATAAAATGAAAATGTTCATTTAAATAAAGGAAGATGAAGGATAGGCTCTGGCTGTTTTCAACTAAAATAAATGTTACTTTCTTGTAATGAGGCTTCATGGGTGAAAGTACCTGGTTCTCAGCTAATCTACCAACTTAATGGTGTTTCTTAATATCAGAGAAGCAAATAAATGAAAATTAGACTGTTATTAAGTTATTTTCAAGGCTTCTTCATAGATGAAGCCTAATAAAGCACTATATCAAAATTTAAATAGAAATAAACTTTCAGGTGGGATGAGGGCATGCGACGGGGGTTAAGGGAGGCTGGGGGAAAGTCAATAGGGGAGGAAAAAGGAGATATATGTACTACTATGTGTAATACTTTAAACAATAAAATAAACAAAAAGAAATAAACTTTCAGGAAGATGAACACGAATGATTTGTTTGCATTTCTTAATGACAGCAATTCAAGTGCTATTCAGACCATTGCTATTTGAGAGCCTACGTTAACAATGACTCAGCTTGAAAACTTCCATTTTCCATTTTGTTTTTTAAAGAGGTATATGGTTTTAGTTATGTAGTTATAGTTAATACAATCTGGATGCCCCTTTTACCCTTAAATTAGAAACTAATTTTCTTGCAAATGGATGAAAGAGAGGCAATGTTTCTTTGTATACAACATAGGTAATCCAATTCATTTTACTGCATCCCCAGGAAAGACCCCTTACCCCAATTCTGGGTTACAGAATATAATATGGGAGAGGTAGTTAGAGTAACACCAGAAGTCCAGTCCCAGCTCTAATTTGGTATGTGACTCAGAACAACAAGAATCTACAATCAGCTAGACAGAACAGTACACTTCAGACTAGGACAGTGGTCGGCAAACTGCAGCTCTCAAGCCGCGGTTTGCCGCTCTGCTGACTAATGAGTTTGCCGACCACTGGACCAGGAAATGTGAAGTGTGAAGAAGTGAAGCGATATGCCCAACATTCCAACTAACTGGGTTAATTTAAGCCCAGACCAGGTCTCCCACCGGTATGTCTAGTACTCTTTCAACTATGACAGGAAGCCTGTCCCCATACCCCTTTTGCAAGCCTTCCGTTTCCCCACCTGTAAATTAGGAGGCCAGACCAGGCACTAATTTTCAAACTGTGTTGCTCCAAGCTCAAGGGATTTCTGCTAGTCAACTTCCTCCCACTCCTCCCACTTCAAGCAGAGCATCTCCAAAATTATCTATTTTATATACTGTGGAAAAGGTAATTTAAATAACTGGACTAGATGATCCATAAAATGTCCCACTGACCGGGTAAATTAAGACAGTTCAGACCACCAGGTGGTGCATGACAATACAGCAGATCACAGGAGGCCTGCAAGAGGCCTAACACCTCTCAGAACCCCACAAACCGAAGATGGAAAAGCAGAGGAGACTAGAGAGGGAAAAACACTCTCACCTTTCTCCAACTATATTGACCTCATGTTTTCCCATCACGTACAGACTAAATAAATAAATACCTATGAAGCTGTGGTTTATTTACTTTTTAAATGTATTTTTATTGATTTCAGAGAGGAAGGGAGAGGGAGAGAGTGAAAGAAACATCAATGATGAGAGAGAATCATTGCTCGGCTGCCTCCTACACACCCCACACTGGGGACTGAGCCCACAACCCGGGCATGTGCCCCTGGCTGGAATGGAATCTGGGACCCTTCAGTCTGCAGGCTGACGCTGTATCCACTGAGCCAAACCGGCTAGGGCTGAAGCTGTGGTTTAGTCATCTGTGCAACTCTCACTCCTCCCGCCTGTTCGTTGCCAAAAGTCACCCCCAGGCCCATGGATCCACACGTGGACAACTCCTTCCATGTGTCCGGATCAAAAGGAATGACTATCTCCGCCCCCCCCACCCCTTATTGTCTTAAATGTTTCACGCCAAGAAAAATAGATCATGCCAAGAAATAAAAGGGGAGATATGAAAGGGAGGGGGGACATAACCAGAAGAAAGGGTTAAAAAACAACAGAACTTTGACCAGGCCAGTATTGCACAGATATTCTAGGCAGGGCAAAGCCCTTGAAGACATGTCACTAAGCTGAAAACAGTCATCTACCACCATCTCCTGCTCCACACCCTACCCCCACCTGGCACACTAACTCTTCCAGAAGGCCAAGGCTACCACCTCGGGTGTCTGTAGCACCCAATTCCATCATGAGAGCAAATGCTGATACTGGGGTTAGAGCCGCTGCTACCATCAGAGAAATCTGACAGTCTTTGGAACATCAGTTACCAGTTAGAAAGAAAAACCAGCTCTTTGTTCTTCTGTAGCTTCTCTTCCTATTATGTAAACTTAGGCTTGGGCATGCAGAAATTTTCTGTCCTGCCAGTGCTGCTAAGACCCTGGAACACAAAGCGGTACTGCACACACAGTTGTTTGTATTCTTAATTAGCTGCCATTTCCACATTAAGATTTTTTTTAATCTATTTATACTGCCCAGCCGGTGTGGCTCAGCAGTTGAGCAATCAAGAGGTCACGGGTTCGATTCCCGGTCAGGGCACATGCCCTGGTTTCGGGCTTGATCCCCAGTGGGGGTGTGCAGGAGGCAGCTGATCGATGTTTCTCTCTCATGGAACTTTCTATCTCTCTATCCCTTTTTCTAAAAAAAAAAAAAAAACAACCCCACAAAAACACAACTATTTATACCAACATGGGGACCATAAAATTCAGGGAATTAATCATAATTCACAAGGCCAAAATTCAGAAATTAACAGAAACCAGGGAAAATGAATCAAAATTCTTAAGTCAATAATGGTGAAGATACATGCCATACATAATTAAAATTACCAGCCTCTGCTTGTCAGAAAACTTTAAGTCCTAAGAAGTTATAAGCTAAAAGAGCCATATGGATCTACTACACAGCCAGCCCTGCTCATTGTCTTACATACAAATGCCCTAACACGTGATGAGTCAGTCAATGGTCCAATTTTGTAGATGACAGTCAATGTTTATTTCAAATGTGTTCACATAAAACTATTTTTAAATAAGTGATGAAGTAAATAAAGTTTGATCATAACTCAGTTAAGAAATAGAGTCCTTCCAGTAAAATGCTCCTTCACAGCTGGATGGATGCTTTAATATGCAATTGCCCCTAGGCCAATTCCTAAGAGGAAAAAATCAGGCTTTTGATTTACTTAAGAAGTAAAATAAATAAACCTAGGACATGCAAAAGATTCCCTCTCCTAAGTTAAGGAAGGAAAATAGTCGGATGGCTTTTCTGTAAAAACCACCTCTTCCTCTGAATGAATTTCCTAAACCCCACCTCCAAAGTAAGATCACTGAAGAAAACAGCTCAAGGAAAGGTGGCTAAGCTCCATTTCCCAGGTAATAAGACCAAAAATCCAATCAAATCAGCCAGTTTCTGGCACTGCTTTCTCACTATCAAATGAGGTTCCTCAAAAGGCTTGGGGCATGTCAGGGGCCACCCATATTAACCCCTGTACAGCAGTGAGCCCCTTCCCCCCACAATCCAGCATGAATCTGCCCAGAGGCATTCAACTCCTGTGGGTGGAAGTGCCTGCAATACCAGAGGGCAGAAATCTGAGTGACACTTGGCACTCTCTTTCAACAAACAACCGCAAAGAGCTTTCCAAACCCAGGCCCTCACTATTTTCAAGACCAGGAAGTTGAAGCCTTCCTGGGGCAGAGGTAAAAAAGAAGTAAGCCCACTCTCCCCCACCCCTCCCACAAGTTGCACTGCAAACCAGAGGCCATTAGAGAAGGCACGATCCTCTGCAGACCCAGAGCAGTAAATACTAAGTCTGTCCATAACCCTGCTTAGATTGGGGAGAACTTGAGAACTGGCATTTCCCCATACAGGGGTAAAACAAAAATATGACTTGTCAGCTGCAAAACAAAACAAAACGCACACTCCTAAGTTCTCCCAAAGGGTGCTGGCTTGGAGGTGGAAAGAGGGAGAGGGTACAACTGTCTCTTTACAATAGCTCAGAGAAGTGTGTGTGTGTGTGTGTGTGTGTTGGGGGGGGGGGGGCAAGACCTGTGAGCAGCTGCACTCTCCTTTTCTGAAGGACACAAAGCAGCAAAGCCCAGGGAACTGAAGGGACTGGGGATCAAAATGGGCGAGGAAAAGAAAATGCGGCCCTGGAAAGAGATCCACCCCCCTAACACTACTAACCTTGGTAACGGGGATGGGGAAAGGGGGGGCACTCCCAGACTCCAGAGAGCAGTGACCAATCAACCAGCACCCACCTATTTACCCAGATCTCACAGGATTCCTCAGGATAAAACCCTCAGCATCAGGGAGCAGAAGGAATCTGCAGTCTAAATCGGAGCCTAGAGAACCCTAGATCCAACCCAGCCCCTTCCTCTCCAAAGCCGAGGATGGAAACTAGAGGAAGGCGTGCCTGAGAGGGTGAGCACTCAGTGGGGAATGGGCGGGTCAAGGGAGAGAAGCTAGGAGAAGCAAGTATGATAGCAACTTAATGGGAAGAGCCTGGCAGGGTACTAGGGGGAAAAGGTAAGGGAGGAAAGAAATCAGTGAGGAACAAAATTGGGAGAGGGGTTTCAAAGGGAGGAAGAATCCATCCAAAAACTCCGGAGGCTCCACGAGGGGATTTGGGGGTTGGGGAGGCAGGCGATGATAGGAAGGAATGCCTGAAAACACATCTCTAATGTCGGGCAGAATCCAGGGAAGGAGGGCTCAAAAAGAAGGTATGAGGCAGGGCAAAGTGGGAAGGACAAACACCAGAAAGGGGAGAGTGGAGTTGAGAGCTGAATCAAAATGGTGGGGGGAGAGACGGTCAGGTGGTAATTGTAGAACTGAGAAGCAACAGAGGTGAAGGCAGTTACAAGAAGACCAGGCTGAAAGAGGACCACTCCAAAAGGGACAGCGGTAGGAAAAGTTGAAATGGGTCCAAAAAACTAGGTGAGCAAGTGGACAGCTCCAAGGGGGCAGCACTGGGAGGAAGACATTGGAGAGGACGGGCAGAAATGAACAAATGGAAGAACAGGTGCAGAAAGGGTTTGGGGGCAGGTCTGTGAGATGAGGAACAGGAAGGGAAAGGGGGGTGATGGGTCACAGAGAAGTTATCGATGGTTTAATGAGGCAAAGGGCCAAAATGGAGACAGAGACGAGAGGACGTGGAGCAAAAAAGAGGAGGCTGGAAGCCGGTCTAAAGGAAAGAATTGAAGGGGAGACAGGCCAAAGAAAGGGGGAGCAAATGAATGAAATAGCTCGAGAGTAGCAAAGAGGAGGTGGGAAGAGAAAAACCTCACGAACACTGGGGCAGGCTGAGTCCTCAGGGCAGCACTGGGGCTGCGGAAAGGCTGGGTGAGGGAGAGTCGGCAGAGAAACGCCTGGCAGAAATGAGAGATCTGCAGGGTCAGAGATGGGGAGGAGGCTGCTTCAAGAAAGGCAGAGTCGGTCGAAAAGCAAGCAGATTATGGAGCACAGCAAGAGCTCTGGAATTGGGCAAGGGGTAGAACCGGGAGGCAGAAAGGTCTGGAAGAGAGGAAAGGGTCTGAATGGCAAAAAAGAAGAAAGATCCGAGGAGAGGGAGATGACAGCACGAGGGAGCAGGGGACAGAACTGAGGTGTGGAAGGTCACAGAGCCAGGGGCATCCCTGGGGTGCAGCAGGTGCTGAGAGTGGGCAGCAGGGCCCAAGACGGAGGTGAAATTAAGTCCAAGGAGAAGGCCTGGGACAGCAGTGCTTAGACGAACAGGGTCTCAGAAGGATCTCCAAGGAGGTGGAACCGCAGGTCCTAGAGGGACAGCTCCTGGGGATGCAACAGATCCTGCGAGAAGGGGAAGAGTAGGCAGGTTAAAGAGGAGGGCAGTAGGAAGAGTGGTCGGAGCGGAATCGGAGGAGAAGCAGAGAGGTCACGAATCTCCAAGTGGGGGGTCCAGAATTAAGGGACGCAGAAGGGTTACTGAGGAAGGGGAGCCCATGAGCACTGCAGAGTCCAGGAGGGGCAAAGGCGGAAGGGGGGGTGCAGAATGGGGAGCAGAGTGCCTGAAGTGTGGGGAGGGGGTAGCGAGGTAGATACCGAGATCCCAGCCGGAGGGTGGAGGCAGACTCGGGGAGCAGCCAGGCAGGGCAGTCAGGGGCATGTCTGAAGGGCCGGCGGGCGCCGCGAGCCGGGCCCCAGCACGAAGCGGCAGGGCCGGCGGGGCCCGGGGCGCTGGGGGGCCGCTCCCTCCCCTCCCCCTCCAGATCCTCCATTGTTCGCGGGCTTCGGGCCCCGCGGTCCCCGCCTCCCCCAGGACCCCGCAGCGGGGCGGCGCCCGGCCTCGCCGCCGGGGCCCACGAGCTCACGCACTCACCAGCGGGGCGCCCTCAGCGCGTCCCCGGCCTCCGGGATCCCGGCTGTGTCGACGGCGGCCCCGGCGCCATGTTCTGCTGCTCCTCGTCTAGAGGCGGCTCAGGCGGCTCCGGCGGCTCCGGCGGCGGGGGGCCGGGTGGACCCTCCCTCGCGGACTCCCTCCTCCGCCTCCTCCACCTCCTGCAGCTCCCGCCGCGCCGCGGCTCTCCCTCGGGGCCGGGGGGGCGGGGAAGGGAAGGGGGAGGGGCGGGAACCAGGGGGAGGGCGGACCGGCCTCGTTCGCTCGCTCCTTCCCTCCCTCCTTCGCAATGGCGGCGGCGGCACCTCTTTCCTGCGGCCACCGCTCCCTCGCGCGCGCCCCCTCGCTACTGCGCGTGCGTGGTGCTGGGACCGTTGCAGGATAACGGCCCCTGGGAGCGCGCCGCGGGGGCACAGCCGGCGCGGAGTAGGGTGAGATGCGAGAGCGCGTACACCCCTGAGGGGTCACTGCCGCCGTCGCGGCCTGGCGCTGGGAACGGCCGCGGAGGGCGCAGTGCGCGTGCGCCCCAGGAAAATGCCGCTACTGCAGTGACTGCGGCGCGAGACGGAGCGCGAGGCGACCCGCGACCGGGCAGAGTGGGGTGGGCCAGTGCGCGTGCGCGGCCGGGGCTGCCAGCCGCCGCAGCTGCAGGCGCGAGGCGGAGGGAGTGGCCGGCGGGAGGTGCGCGCCTCAGATGCAGTCGGTCCCCCTCCTCGCGCTGGCTCTGGGAGAAAGCTGGAGGGAGGCACGGCCCGTCCTGCGTGGGCGGGGGCGATTCCGCTCGCGCGGGACCTGACCAGCCAATGGGAGGCCAGGGGAGGTGGGTTTGCCGCGCGAGCTGCAGCTCCCGGGGTAACCGAGGAGGAGAGAGGGAAAGACGTAACGTGGGGCGGTGAGGAGGGGCTAAGGAGGGGGGAGCGCACCCAGCAAAGAAGTTGACTGGGGAGCACGAGGAGGGGTTGGCCCGCCTCAGCCCAACCGAGCCTGGCCATTCGTGGTTGCTGAAGAAGGGGCGGGGCTGGGGAGCGCGTGCTCTTGCCCCGGCGGTGAAGGAAATCTGCAGTCAACGCTCGCATCCATACTGCTTGTTCTGGTTTCTATGACCTCCAGAAACCCGGGAGAGGAACCCTGGCTTTCCAGTCAGCATTGCACAAATGACTGCAAAGCAACTGTCCGCGTGGGCGACTGGAGGGGAAATAGTAGTGACGGCAAGTTGCCCGCTGTAACACTTGAGTTCCTCTGAACTGAGGAGGGGTTCCTCTGGGGCCCCTCCGGAAATATGGATCTTGGACCATGAGCGTTCCGGGCGCCGAGTCGGTATTTATGGAATGCATGAAGAAAGGCTATGCTTCCTATTGCGCTTTGCGTTTCTCTCCTCAGTCTCTTCATCTATAAAATGGAAGAATAATCGTACCGTCCTCCTAGAGTTGTGAGAACTGAGTTATATTTGTAAAGCGCTGAAAATCATGTCTTGCTCTAAAAGCGATGATAAAATTACATGCGCTCAGGTTTTAAAACACCCCATTAAATAAAATTTCTGGCCCGGCCCGGTGTGGCTCAGTTGGTTGAGCATCCTCTCATGCACCAGGAGGTTGCCAGTTGGATTTCCCGTCAAACATGATCTATGTTTCCATTTCTCCCTCTCCTTAACCCTCTCTTACCAAAAAAAAAAAGTCAATAAAAACATATTTTTTTAAAGTTTTCTGATTACTAATCAGTTGTTTCCATGACCCCCCCCCTTTTTTTTAATAGCACTTAAAAAATATTTGTATTGATTTCAGAGAGGAAGGGAGAGGGAGAGAGTCAGAAACATCATTGATGAGAGAATCATGGGTCGGCTGCCTCCTGCACGCCCCACACTGAGGACCAAGCACAACCTGAGCATGTGCCCTGACTGGGAGTCATGACCTGGTTCATAGGTCAATGCTCAACCACTGAGCCACGCCATCCGGGCAAAAATTTAGCACTTTTAATGCATGAAATCTGATTCTTGGGTGTTAGTGACTTTTTTTTTTTTTTTTTGAAGTTTGTCTTAAGCACTGGGAGCCAACCAAGTGCATGGGCTAGATTTTCTTTAGGCTACCACTGCCAACGCTGCTTTGTAAGTGATTTTGAAATTGCTTGGGGGGACACCAGAAAGAATGGAGGGAGGGGGTACCAGATTCCCCTATCTGCAATTAATGTCTTTATAACTCCAGTGCAGTGTTCCAGTTTTTTCTAACCTTGGGAAATTTGTGAACTGGCAGCACCTAGAGAAGAGAGAAGACTGGGCTCATTCACTGAAACTAGACATCCCCCCATTTTTTTAGAACATATTTTTATTGACTTCAGAGAGGAAAGGAAATGGAGAGAAACATCAATGATGAGAGTCATTCATTGGCTGCCTCCTGCACGCCCCCTACTGGGGTTCAAGCCTGCAACCCAGACATGTGCCCTGATCATAAATCCAGCTGTGACCTCCTGGTTCACAGGTTGATGCTGAACCACTGAGCCACCCCAGCCAGACCCCTCCCCTTTGTTTTTTTTAAGCCCATCAACTCCTTATCCTTCAAGTCTCAACTTGAAGTCGCTTCCTCAGGGTGGCCTTCCAGATTTGTACTGACCCATCATTTTTTTATAAAAATGGGCACTTTATGCTAGGCAACATTCTAAAGCCCTTGACTCAAAAGGTGTTGTGGAGGATCGAGTGAGTTAATTAATGTTTAGACTATGTGTTATTCTACTAAACTATGGCACAGACAGGTTACACAGCTAGTTAATGGCAGATTGGCAATTCGAACCCAGACAAGTGGATGGATCACTATCTTCATTCTTCATAGCACTCCCTCAGAGTTTGAAGTTCTGTATTGGTATCACCATTTTATGTGTGAGCCCTTTGAAGTCAGGGACTCTGGATAGTTCCTCCATTTAGCAAGTAATCCACAAAAAAATATTTGTTAATAAGAGAATCCAATGTTAAACGAAGGAGATGATGACAGGCCCTGGGGAAATGCAGGGTAGCTAAAAAGACACAGTCCTTGTCCCATGCCTAACTCCTACCCCTCTTTCAGATGCTAGCTCAGATGTCCCCTCTTCCAGGAGGCCCTTCCTGACCTGCCAGGCTGGGTCAGACTCCCGGTCTTGATCCCTACAAACAGCCCCTTTGCGTCCTTCACCCACACCCTGACCACCCTGGATTGTCCATGTTTAGGGATGGGTCTTTCTCTCCCACCAGACTGTGAGCACCGTGAGGACAGGGCTGGGACTCTCGATCATCACTTACCTCCCCAGTATAGGTCCAGGCATAAGGCAGAGACTCGGGCAGGGTTTCTCCGGATGGCCTAACGGGCCTAACGGAACCATCGAGGAAAGTCCTCCCAGCTCTGCAATTCTTTCCCGTGCTAAAGAGGGCGGGTGTCAGCTGAGCAAGCCAACCACAGGAAGCAGGCTTCCCTAAGGCAGCCGCCCCCGTACACCCCGGTAGCCTCCACTCCAGGATAAATAAACAACCCAACAAACAATTATTCGACAGAAGGAAGTTCCGACTGCCAGCCTGGGCCGCTGTCAAGACTGCCTAAGCACTGCCCTAGAAGCCCCAGTGACTGGGACAGGGGCGTCACACCAACCCAAAAGCCAGAGTAGGTACAAGGCGGGGCCTGGGAATCGGGACCAGCATGGGAGAGATGTACAGGCAGGAAAAGCCACAAAAGGATTTTGCAAAGAGGGTGGAGGTGTGGAGCATATTCTCTCTCCATTTCTCAGAATCAGAAGGAAGCAGAGAGGGTGGAGACCAAGTTTGCACTTGACCAAGGCGTCGGTGTGCTCACAGCGCCACCTACAAGCTGAACTGAGGAAGCGGCAGCTCGCTGATGCTGCAGGAGCGGGCAGAGAGCAGTGTACTCTTCCGCCATTGGCTTGAAAGTCAGCCAATCACGGGGAAGAAATGGGAGATGGAGATGCTCGGGCTCGCTGCTTTATCTCAGCTCCTAAGCATCAGTGTAGTGGGCACGCACTAGATATGTGATGCAAGAATTGGTAATGAACCTCTCAATTTCTACAAACTTTAAATATTGGCCCTGCCCGCTGTGGCTCAGTTGCTGGAGCCTCGTCCCTTGCACCAAAGGTTGCAGGTTTAATTCTCTGTCAGGGCGCATGCCCTTGGTTGCAGGCTCCATGCCCAGAAGGGCGCCTGCAGGAGGCAGCCATGGATGTTTTTCTTTCCCTCAAATCAGTAAAAACATTTTTTGAAATTCACTCATCCTGGTCGGGTAGCTCCGTTATTAGAGCGTCATCTTGATATGGCAGTGTTGTGGATTCCATCCCTGGTGAGGGCACATACAAGAATCAACCAATGAATGTATCAATAAATGGGACAACAAATCTCTCAAATCAATCAATAAAAATATTTTTAAATTGAAATATAACATGCATACTGACGAGTGCACAAATCAACTATTCACAAAGAGAACGCATGCCTACAACCAGCACCCAGATTAAGAAACAATATGACAGAACACCCCCCACCTTGTTCCTTTCCAGTCACTCCCCTCTTCCCAAGGAGGAAAAGCACTTTCCTGATTTCTATGACCGTAGATTAGTTTCCCCTGTTTTTATACTTCACATAAATGCAATTATACAGTAAATGGCCTCTTTTGACCAACATTTTTTGTTAGATTCATCCATATTACTGTGTGTAGGTGGAGATCGTTCATTCTCAATGATGTGTGGTATTCTACGGTGTGAATGAACCACGATGCAGTTATCCATTCTATGGTTGGTGAGCATCAGGGTAGTGTCCACATTTTAGCTATTATGGGTAGTGCTGCTATGAGCAGTCTAGAACATGTCTTTTGATGAACATATGGAATCATTTCTGCTAGGTATGTATCTCGGAGTGGAATTACTGGTCACCGAGTGCACCTGTGTTGTTCACTTTCTTTCACCCGTTTCCCAAAGTGAATATACCAACTTACATCCCTGGAGTCATGCATCAGAATTTCCCTAAACACTTGATATTGTCTGTATTTTTATTTTGATTTTTAAATATATTTTATTGACTTTTTACAGAGAGGAAAGGAGAGAGGTAGAGAGTTAGAAACATCTATGAGAGAGGAGCATTGATCAGCTGCCTCCTGCACACCCCCCACTGGGGATGTGCCCGCAACCAAGGTACATGCCCTTGACCGGAATCGAACCCGGGACCGGAATCGAACCCGGGACCTTTCAGTCTGCAGGCCGACGCTCTATCCACGGAGCCAAACCGGTTAAGGCTGTATTTTTGTTTTTTTAAAGACTTTAAAATTGATTTTTAGAGAGAAAGGAAGGGACGGGGGAGGAAGAGAAAGAGAGAGAGAAACATCAGTGTGAGAGAGAAACATCCATCTGCTGTGAGGAATCCCTCACTGGGAACCAAGCCCACAAAGTTTTGATGTCTGGGACACCCAACCAATTGAGCCACAAGGGCCAGGACAGCACCTTTTCATATCTAGATAGATAGATAGATAGATAGATAGATAGATAGATAGTAGGTAGATAGATAGCCAATAGATAGATAGATAGATACAGATAGATAGATAGATACAGATAGATAGATAGATCTATATATATGCCATTTGAATAGCAGTTTGTGGTGCTGTTCAAATCTTTTGCCCATTTTTTATTGTTATATATTCATTCGTGTGTGGGGTTTTTTTGGTCTTTTATTTTTGCTTTAATTTTTTTGTCGTCGTTGTTAATCCTCACCTAAGGACACTTTTCCCATTGTTTTTACAGAGAGAGTGGAAGGGAGGGAGGGAGAGGAGACAGAGAGAGAGAGAAACATCAATGTGAGAGGGATACATCCACTGGCTGCCTCCCTCATGCGCCCTGATGGGGGCTGGGAGTGAACCTGCAATCCAGGTACGTGCCCTTGACCAGGAACCAAACCAGAGAACCTTTGATGCGATATTCTACCCACTTAGCAACACTAGCCAGGGCAATTACATCATTTTTTAAAATATTTTTAATTGATTTCAGAGAGGAAGGGAGAAGAGAGAGAGAGAGACACATCCATGGTAAGAGAGAATCATTGATCGGCTGCTTCCTGCACGCTCCCTACTGGGGACCGAGCCCACAACTTGGCCATGTATCCTGATCGGAATTGATCTGTGATCTCATGGTTCATAGGTCCACGCTCCACCACTGGGCCACACCGGCAGGGCTGTTATTTTCAATTACACAATAGTGCATAAATTGCCCTAGCCGGTGTTGCTCAGTGGATAGAGTGTCGGCCTGCGGACTGAAGGGTCCTGGGTTTGATTCTGGTCAAGGGTTGCAGGCTTGATCCCCAGTAGGGGGCGTGCAGGAAGGGGCCGATCAATAATTCTCTTTCATCATTAGTATTTCTCTCTCTCCATCTCCCTTCCTCTCTAAAATCAATAAAAATATATTTTAACATTTTTTTAATTAAGAAAACACAATAGTGCATAAATTCCTTGTCCTTGCACAAATTTAAAATACTCCGCTTTAAAGGGGGTGAGAAATACTCTCATTTTTGTTAAACTACAAAGGACTCTCCTCTTCAGGAATCTGTAAACACTCAGTCTCTGGTATGCAGGTTCAAGAAGTAGGGTCAGCGCTGCCGGCATGGCTCGGTAGTTGAGTGTCGACCTATGAGCCAAGAGGTCACTGGTTCAGTTCCTATCAGGACACATGTCCGGGTTGTGGGCTTGATCCCCAGCAGGGGATGTGCAAGAGGCAGCAGATGATCCACGTTTCTATCTCTGTAGCCCTCTGCTTTCCTCTCTTTCTAAAACCAATAAAGACTTAAAAAAAAAAATAGGGTCATTTCAATTTCATTTATTAAGGCCAATGTTACATTATTTTTAAAATATTTTTATTGATTTCAGATAGGGAGAGAGAGGTAGAAACATCAATGATGAGAGAGAATCATTGATTGGCTGCCTCCTGAATGCCCCGCACTGGGGATCAAGACTGCAACCCAGGCACGTGCCCTTGACGGGAATTGAACCTGGGATCCTTCAGTCTGCAGGCTGACGCTCTATCCACTGAGCCAAACCGGTCAGGGCGAGATTATTTTTTACAGAACACCTTCAGAGTTTTATCCAATTCTCCAGGATTTTGTCCAATTCAAGTATCTTTTGTCCTTTTCCAATTGAGCTTACCGTCTCTAACATAACAAGAAATTACAAATTTGAAATTGTCCTATGTATATTCTTTGGCTTAGTTTCTTTCTTTCTTTTCTTTCTTCCTTTCTCTCTCTCTCTCTCTCTTCCCCTCACCCGAGGATATTTTCCCATTGATATTTTAGGGAGAGTGGAAGAGAGAGGGAAAGCCAGAGAAAACATCGATGTGAGAGAAACACATTGGTTGTCCCCTTGCACGAACCGCCCCCACCACCACCAGGGCCAGGGTCGGGGAGGAGCCCTTGACCAGAATCAAACCCCGGACCCTTTGGTCCGCAGGCTGATGCTCTATTCACTGAGACAAACTGGCTAGGGCAATCTTCTTTATATACAGTCCATTTTGAAAAAAATCTTCAACATCTTAAGTCTTCCAAACACATAGCAATGATGCTCATGTTTTTCTTGTAGTTTAATATATTAAAAGAGCTTTTAAAAATTGGTTTTGAGCTGAAACCGGTTTGGCTCAGTGGATAGAGCGTCAGCCTGCGGATTGAAAGGTCCCAGGTTTGATTCCGGTCAAGGGCATGTACCTTGGTTGCAGGCACATCCCCAGTAGGAGGTGTGCAGGAGGCAGCTCATCGATGTTTCTCTCTCATCGATGTTTCTAACTCTCTATCCCTTTCCCTTCCTCTCTGTAAAAAATCAATAAAATATATTTAAAAAATTGGTTTTGAGCCTGGCTAGTGTGACTCAGTGGTTGAGCATTGACTCAGGAACCAAGAGATGATGGTTTGATTACAATTCACGGCACACGTCTGGGTTGGGGGCTCTATCCCCAGTGAGGGGCATGCAGGAGGCATCCGATCAGTGATCTTCTCTCATCACTGATGTTTCTCTCTCTCTCCCTTCCTCTCTAAAAAAAATTAATAAAAACATATTTTTAAAAATTGGTTTTGAAAAACAATAAAGAACACAAAGTAAAATGTTAACAATAAATAAATAAAATAATCCAGATAAGATGCAGTCTCCTCTCAACCGGCATGGCTCAGCGGTTGAGCATCAACCTATGAACCTGGTGGTCAGGGTTCAATTCCTGGTCACGGCTCATGCAGGGGTTGTGGGCTGGATCCCCAGTGGGGGGCGTGCAAGAGGCAGCCGATCAATGATTCTCCCTCATCATTGATGTTTCTCTCTCTCTCGCCCTCTCTCTTCCTCTCTGAAATCAATCAATCAATAAATTTGTACATATCTATAATGTGCTAATTAAACTGGATGTCTGTCCAGACAACCTTCCAGACCAAGCCGGAGCTGTGAGGGAAGCCCGGGTCCCAGGTGCGGGAGGGAAGCCCAGGTCCTGGGTGCCAGAGGGAAGTCAGTGCTGGCAGCCGGGGGAAGGAGGGCTTACTCTTGCACAAATTTCATGCACCGGGCCTGTAGTATATATATATAAAGTTGCAGTCTCTTTGAACAACCCAAGCCCGTACCACTTGCCTCTCTAGAAGTGTGCTTTCTTCCAGATCTCTCTATGCACTTACAAGAATGCAGCATAGTATAGTAGCTAGAGGCACCATATCTGGAGGCAGAATGCCTGCACTAGAATCTCAGCCCCACCATTTATTTACAAGCTGTGTGACCTTGAGCAAGTTACTCAACTTCTCTGTACCTCTAAGATTCCCTCATCTGTAAAATGGGGTTGATAATATTAGTACTGCCTTATAGAGTTGTGTTTGTTGTGTGTTTTTTTAAACATTTTTATTGATTTCAGAGAGGAAGGGAGAGGGAGAGAGAGATAGAAACATCAATGATGAGAGAGAATCATTAATCGGCTGCCTCCTGCACACCCCCTACTGGGGACTGAGCCCACACCCAGGCATGTGCTCTGACTGGGAATCGAACTGTGACCTCCTGGTTCATAGGTTGACGCCCAACCACTGAGCCACGCTGGCCAGGCTAAAGTTGTTTTGAGGCTTCAGTGAATGAGTTGCTTAGAATCATGTCTGTAACACAGTAAGCACTATATTGGTGATAGCTACTACTGAGTTGTGAAGGTTTTTGTTTAACATAAATTGTGTAACATTGTTTATTGTGTTGAAATATAAGTAACGTAAAATTGGCTATTTTAACCACTTTTAGGGGTACAATTCAGTGGCATTAAGTACATTCACAATGTTGTTGGACCATTGCCACTGTCCATTTTCAGAACTTTTTAACTAGACCAAACTGAAACTGTATCCATGAAACAGTAACGCCCTGTCTGCCTCCCTCCCATGCCCCAGCCGCTGATAACCTGTGTTTTACTTTCTGTTTCTATAGATTTGCCTGTTCTAGGTCCCTCATATATGTGAAGTCATATAACATTTGTCCTTTTGTGTCTATCTTATCACACTTAGCATGTAGTTTTCACAGTTCAGTCGGGCCGGTGTGGCTCCGGTGGCTGGAATGTTGTCCCATTCACTAAAAGGTTGCAGGTTCGATTCCCAGCCAGGGAACATACCTAGGTTGTCTGTTCAGTCCCCAGTTGGGATGCATATGGGAGACAGCCAATGGATGTTTCTCTTTCACATTGATGTTTCTCTCTCCCTCCCTCTCTCTCTCTCTCTCAAACACACACACACACAAACGGTTCATCCATGTAGTAGCATGTATCAGAACTTCATTGCTGCACGGCTGGCGTGGCTCAGCGATTGAGCATCGATCTATGAACCAGGAGGTCACCATTTGATTCCTGGTCAGGGCACATGCCTGGGTTGTGGGCTCAGTCCCCAGTGTGGGGTGTGCAAATGGCAGCCAATCAATGATTCTTTCTCATCATTCATGTTTCTGTCTCTCTCCCTGTCTGAAATCAATAAACATATATTTTAAAAAAATAACTTCATTGCTTTTTAAGGTTGAATAATATTCTGTTGTATGTATATACTACATCTTGTTTATCCATTCATTTTTTGGTGGACATTTAGGTTTTTGTCTATTGTGAATAAAACTGCTAGGAACATTGATATACAAATATCTGTTTGAATCCCTGTTTTCAATTCTTTGGGTTATATACCTAGAAATAAAATTGCTAGATCAGATGGTAATTCTGTGTTTAACCTTTTTTCAGAAATCACCAAACTGTTTTCCACAGTGGCTGCACCATAACACATTCCCACTAGAAATGGATGAGAGTTCCAATTTCTCCACATCCTCGTAAACGCTTGCTTTTTCTGTTGTGCGTGTGTGTGTGTGTGTGTGTGTGTGTGTGTGTGTGTGTGATTATAGCCATCCTAATGGTTGTGGAGTGGTATGTCACTATGGTTTTGATTTTGCAATTCGCCAATGACTAGTGCTGTTGAGCATCTGTTCATGTGCTTATTGGCCATTTGTAGATGTTCTCTGGAGAATTGTCTACTCAGGTCCTTTGCTCATTTTTGAATTGTGATTCTTTATATATTCTGGGTATTAACCCCTTATCAGATATGTGCTTTGCAAATATTTTATCCCCTTCTGTGGGATGTCTTTCAATCTCCTGATCGTGTCCTTTAATGCAGAAAAGTTTTGCGTTTTCATATGTTTATTTTTTATTTTGTTGCTTATGCTTTTGGCATCATATCAATCAGCTGTTGCCAACCAGCAGCCCAAGAGGTCCGCTGGTTTAAGGAAAACTTTGGAGCAGTGGTCGCCAGCCAGCGGTCCGCAGGCCACTGGTGGTTCGCGAGGTCTAAAAGGTCAGCAACCGCTGATATAAATCATCCTAGAAGCCCAGTGCATGAAATTCGTGGACACGTAGGGTCCCTAGGCCTGGCCAGCGATCAGAACCGATAGGGGCCTCCCAGCTGCCGGCCAGGGCCTTCCTTCCCCAGCTGCTGGCTGGGGCCTTCCTTCATTCTGCACCGCCCCCTGGTGGTCAGCGCACATCATAGCGAGCAATTGAACTCCCGGTTTCCCAGTGGAACTCCCAAGGGACAAATATCCTCAGGTGAGGATTAAAAAAATAAAAATGAATAAAATAAAGTGCAGATAAATAAAAAGAAAAATCAAATGCTATGATGTGTAGGCACCACTCAGCCCCTGTTTCTCCAGCAACACGTCCAGGGGACCATCCAGGTTGACACACCGAGATCTCTCTCACTCGTCCAAGCTACTGCGATGTTTTCTGTGACTGCACATGGACTAATTGCCTTTCCCCCTATTGATGCATATTTGTCTTTTCTAATACTTCCCCAGGACAAGCATGCTAAGTGACATTGCAAAGGAGAGAATCTTTCCAGAGTCCATACTACACTATTAGGACTGATCCTTTCTGTCCATGTCTGTGGAAGGTCACCTTAGACTCCAAACTACCCAGGCTGTGAGATTCCTGGGGATAGAGACAAAGTCTGTTTGCCTGCTTGGGCACTCTGTCCCCCAACACACACTAATCATTGCTTGGTTAACTCCTCTCTCTCTCTTTCTTTTTTTAAAATATATGTATTTATTGATTTCAAAGGGGAAGGGAGAGGGAGAGAGAGATAGATATGGAGGAAGAGAGAGATAGATATATCAATGATGAGAGAGAATCATTGATAGGCTGCCTCCTGCACGCCCCCCACTGGGGATCAAGCCCACAACCCGGGCATGTGCCCTTGACTGGAATCGAACCTGGGATCCTTCAGTCCACAGGCCAATGCTCTATCCACTGAGCCAAACCAGCTAGGGCTCTTTCTTTTCCTTTCTTTCTCTCTCTCTTTCAAAGAGAGAGAGAAACATCAATAGGTTGTCTCGGTTGTGCATCCCAACTGGGGATCAAACCCACAACCTGGATACGTGTCCTGATTGGGAATCAAACCGGCGGCCTTTTGGTGTACAGGATGATGCTCAACCAACGGCACCACACTGGCCAGGGCTCCACTCATCTTCTCATTTCAGGTGAATGCCATGCCTCTGGGATGCTGTCCCCAAGTCTTCCGCTGGGCCAGGGCCCCCCCTATGAGCAATTGGGGCAGCCAGCCTCCAAGGTGAACCGCAATGGCTTACCCCTGGTGTTCGTGTCCCCTCCTACATTAGATAGAGCAGATCTATGTACCAGTAAGACATTGTGGAAATGACAAAGAGTGACTTCTGAGCCACGGTCATAAAAGACATTGCAGCTTCTGCCTTGCCCTTTCTAGAATCCTTCACTCTGGGGGGGAACAGGGGCCACATGAGGACACACATGTCCTTAAGGAGAGGTCCTCCTTGTGGGGAACGGAGGCCTTCAAATAGCCAGCATTAAGCAGCCCAACCCTACCAGCGAGCAACCCCATGAGAGCCTCCAAGCTAGCACCTCCCGCTAAAGCTGCTCCCAAATCCCTGACACACAGAAACTGTGTGAGATACAAAATGTCAACTGTTGTTTCCTAAGTAACTTTTTTTATTTGCATAATGCCATTTAAGTCTATTGCCCCTGAATGCTGCCTGGGTGGGGACAGTGTCTGTTTTCCTGCTTCCTGTTCGTTCATTCATTCATTCATTCATTCAGTAAATGTTTCCTGAATACTAGACTAGCGCTGGCACTAAGCTAAACTCTGGAGATCAGGGCTGGGACTAAGGTGAAGCAAGCAAGGTGCCCAGAGAATGAACTTCAAGGAGGCGCTCACTTTCAGCTCATGCTAGGGCTGGGTCAGCACTAAGTGGGAGTGTCTTTAAAATTTTTCCACCCTGAACACCTCGCTTCCTTTATCCTGGTCCCCAATCTGTTGGAGACTGAACAGTGCACAGGACAGAAATGATCACTGACCTTTTTTTTTTTTAAATTTTTTATTGATTTCAGAGAGGAAGGGAGAGGGAGGGAGAGAGAAACATCAATGATGAGAGAGAATCATGGATCAGCTGCCTCCTGCACGCCCCCTACTGGGGATTGAGCCCACAACCTGGGCATGCGCCCTGACCTCCTGATTCATAGATTAACACTCAACCACTGAGCGACACTGGCCGGGCACCACTGACCTCTTTTTTGCCTTTGTGATTAATTCAGTAGTTTTGTGTTGGTTCTTCTGCGATACGACACTTTAAATTCACACTGTTCTAAGACAGCAATTGGCAAACTGTGGCTCGCGAGTCACATACGGCTCTTTGGCCCCTTGAGTGTGGCTCTTCCACTAAATACCATGGCCTGGGCAAGTCTATTTTGAAGAAGTGGCGTCAGAAGAAGTTTAAGTTTAAAAATTTGGCTCTCAAAAGAAATTTCAATCATTGTACTGTTGATGTTTGGCTCTGTTGACTAATGAGTTTGCCAACCACTGGGCTAGGATATGCTTTGTTTTTATTAGGGCAAGTCTCCCTTCAGTATCGATAGGAATACCTTTGGGCATGTGCAGTATTGATAGGAATATTCTAGGTTGTGGAGAGCGGCTAGAGTGTTTGGACAGGTTTAAGCCTCGGACTGACGAGAGGGCACAGTCCTCTCATGGCCACGTGCAAGTCCCAGCTTGGAGGGCAGAGCCCTCCCAGCACAATGATAGCCAACAGCTGTAGTTGTAAGCTGAAACCTATGGTCTGAACACGTGGCCCCACGTGCCTGAGTGATACAGGCTGCAAGTAAACAAAGCTTGATAGAGTTCAGGTGCATGTAATTGAGTAGGATCGAAACCCACGAGAATGGTGTAAACATCTTGACCACGCCCTTACTTTGCCTCCTGGCATTTGGCTATAAAATGAAGACACGGCTTGTAGTCTGTGGCGCTGTCTCTTCATCCAGGGACAGCGTCCCACCCGGACTCACCTTTCATTCTCTTCTCTGTCTTTTCTCAATCCTTCACCGCCCCCTCTCAGGATCACTGAACCTGACTGAGCTGGCGTGGCACATATGGCACCCTGGGGCTGAGTATGCCATGGCCATGCTGACTCGCCACACTAGGTAATGTAGATGCAGTTAACAGACAGCCTCCCTACCTTCAATAGCTTACCACCTAATGGGAGATCAACACACACGCACCAAATAAAATCATTGAGAGTTGTAATAAAGGAAAAAAAAGTTGTAATAAAGCCTATAAAAAAATCTAACTACTTACCTACATAATTTTGGGGGTATTGGAGGGGAACCTTCATATGTAGGGCCTCTAAACAGGTCTGTAGAGGTGGTGCTTAAAATAAATAAAGGAAGAAAAGAAGCCAGCCTCTCCTTGGCTGGTGTGGCTCATTCTGTGGAGCACTGCCCCATGGGCAGAGAGGTCATCAGTTCTATTCCTGGCGGGCTCGATCCCCAGTAGGGGGCGATGGATGGTTTTGTGTGTTTTTCCCCTCTAAAATAAATGAAAACATATTTTAAAAAAAGAAAAGAAGCCAGCCTTAGACGGAAGGGAGGAAGGTCTTCCAAAAGGCACGAGGAGGGAAAGCCCTTAGCCAATTTGCGTAGCTTAAAGAAGACAGTGTCCCTCTGGATAGGAAGTAAGAAGATCTCTATTACCTGATGTTAACGACGAATATTCATGATGTTAGTTAACATTTATTGAGCACTTGCTATGTGTCAAGCACTGTGCTAGGTACTTTGGAAGTTATCAAAGCTTTAAAACAATCCTACCGAGGCGACCCCCTTGATCGCTCCTGTTTTACAGGCGAAGTTGTTGGCCCAAAGTCTCACAGCTAGGAAGTGCAACGGCAGAATTTGCACACAGTTCACGCTCTTATACTACTCTCCGTCTCCCATAGGGAAACACTCAACGTGTTCTAAACAAAGCCCTGGGTGAGCACCGAAAGACAGTTACATTTCGAGCGTCCCACACGCAGTATCTTATTTAAAACTACTATTCCCAGCATGCCCTTCTCGTCTTGGAGGAGGGGCCATCAGAACTACTTTTCCCAGAATGCAACGCTCATCTTGCTTGCCGCTGAGGGTTTCGGTAATTGTAGTCCTCAGAAGAGACACGCACCCACAACTTCGAGCATGGATGTGGAGCCTGAACCGGACAGAGGAAAACGGACAATTTCTCAGGATGTTGGGAAGAAGGACCGTCTCTTTTCCCCACCTTGCCACCCTGCCCCTCAAACCCATTCTTGGGACTACATTTCCCAGCGGGCTGTGCGCTAGAGGGCAAGCGGATTCTTCTGCCGGAAGTCCGCTCTGGCCCTGGGTCCCCCTACACCTTGCAGAGCGGGAGCCGCCCAGTCGCCGCGGGACCAGGGCAGCTGGGGTCCGGACGGGGGTCGCCATGGTAACTGGGGCGCGCTCGCGTTGGGGACGGGAGGAGGGTGGGTCCACGTGCAGATTGGAGGTTGGGTCGGGCACTGACAAGCCCCCCCTCTGCGGTGCCTTGGTCTGGGCCGGGCGCGAGCTCTCGGGATTGGGGCCGATCAAAGGCCGGGAAGCGGGGAACTGAGCATGGGGGTACATCGGGGGTCTGGAGGCTACGGGTCGTTGGAGATAAGGTGTCAAGGGGAGAGGGCTGTACGAGTGGGAGACATTGGAGATGATTGGGGGGTTTTGAAACAGGGAGGCAATTGCTGAGGCAGGGTCTCGAGGGTAGAAAGAAGGAATTGGAGGCAGGAAGGGGGCGACCCAAGAGGGCCCTCTGGGAGTATGGCAGGAGCGTGGGAGAAGGAGAGACATTGGGATAAAAGAGGAAGGGTCTCTGGAGGCAGGAAGCTGGCATTGCAGGCGGAAGGGGCTGTTGAAACAGGCGGGATACTGTTGATGGGAGACTGGGAAGTGGAGGCGGGAAGTAGACCACTGGAGGGAATGGGCCTTTAGAGTCCGGGAAAGTGTGCTGCAGAGGGGAAGAAGGCTTGGAGGTAGGGAATGGATACTAGAAATGAAATGGGGTGCAATGTGACATGTCTTCCCAACGGGGAGGTGAGTTGGGGGGTCGGAGTAGGCACGGAAGTGAGAGATTGGGCTTTTGGAGCCAGGACTGGGTATCGGATTTGGCGCCGGATCCCCGGGATGGGGCTTTTGGATCATAAGAAAGGGTTCTTTGGGCCGGGAGCTGGGAACACAGATGAATGGTGGTGGCTGTCAGAACAGCTCTCCCTCAACCCGGTAGGTTTGCTTCTAGCTCTCCTTCCTGGAGGCCCCAAATGTCTCCGCCTCTGTAGGTCCGCCCCTACACAGGCGCTTTTCCTTCCTGCCCCTGCCCCTGCCCCTGCCCCTGCCCCTGCCCTGCCCTGCTAGGAAGTGGTTTTCCCCGGCTCAGCAGAAGGGGTTCTTGGAAGGAGATGGTAAGAGCCTGTCCCAGCCAGCTTCATTGCTTGGGGGAAGTGGATAGAATGTGTGGAGAGTGAGATGTAGGAAAGAGAATGGACTCTCCTGACAGGGTGGGGGCTCCGGCTCGGCAGGGTAAGGGAGTTCAGACCAAAGCCGTTGGACTCCGAGCGCTGCCTGCTGGCTGTGAGACTTTTTTCCCTGAGCTTCAGTTTCTTTATCTGTAACATGGGCATAAGCATGCCTGTCTCAAAGAGAACTGGGCCCAAACGCAGGCTTCCAATCCGGGTGAACTTGGGTCGTAGTTTTCTCAGGGGATGGCAAATGATAAATACTACTAAGAACTAATACAGCCGAAACCGGTGTGGCTCAGTGGATAGAGCGTCGGCCTGCGGACTGAAGGGTCCCGGGTTCGATTCCGGTCAAGGGCATGTACCTGGGTTGCGGGCACATCCCCCAGTGGGAGGTGTGCAGGAGGCAGCTGGTTGATGTTTCTCTCTCATCGATGTTTCTGACTCTCTATCCCTCTCCCTTCCTCTCTGTAAAAAATCAGTAAAATATATTTTAAAAAAAGAACTAATACAGTTAAACCTCGGTTCTCAAACGTCTCCCGTCTCCACCAAACTGTTCATGGAAAAATGTCTCAGTTGTCGAACAACACTTCGGTTCTGGACCCAACACCCCTTTCATACGGACGCCTGTGTGATCAGTCAGGCGCCTCTGAGGCGACAGAAGAGAGAAGGCTCTCCGGGATGAGTCAGTTTACCACTGAACCTCACGCTGTTAACATGTCTCCCTGGGTTCTAAGAAGGTTGGTGGTAGCAGCAAAGTGCAAAGGAAAGTGTGACCACAACAGTAGAGCTTAAAAAAGAAGAAATTGCAGAGCATGGTAGAGGTGTTGAGGTGTCTGGTCTGGCTCCCGAGTCTGGCACGGCGAAATCCACGATTAGGACAGTTTTAAAGGGTAAGGAGGCCCCATCAAGGGTGCTGGTGTTGCTAAGGGTGGGAAAGTGCTCATGGAACAGTGATCACAGGCAACTGAGAAGTTAAAACAGGGAATCATTTGGGGGTCTGGAATGGGTTAATTCCATTTACATGATTTCTACATGGGGAGAACGACCTGGTTTTTGAACATACCGCTTTTTGAACGGCCTTCCAGAATGTATTAAGTTTGAAAACTGAGGTTCCACTATGCTTATGTGTCACGTAGTATGTGCTAGTCACTGTACTATGACCCTTATGTTCAGTAACCTGTGCAACAGTCTTATGAGGGAGGGGCTCTCGTTATGTCCATTATACAGAAGGGGAAACTGAGGCCCAGAGAGGTTAAGTGACTTGCCCATGGACACAGAGTGAGCAGTGCTGAGATTCATTCAGACTGTCCAGTTTGGGTTCTTAGCCGCTCAGTCAAATGCCCCTCAGTCATAATCCTAGCTAATCTTATTAAGTGCTCAGTATGTAACGGGCACTCTGCTAGGCACTCCTGGCATTAACTTGTTCAGTTTTCATAGTAGCCCTGTGACAGTAGACCTGGCATTTCAGAGTCATACAAACAAAATTTCTGGCCATCACTGATGATACTCACAGCTGACCCAGTGTGCATAAGCTGAGCCAAGCACTGTTCTGGGTACTTCTCCTATATTGTTTACTCCTCAGCACACCCTTATGTGGCCCTGTTTTCCAGGTGAATAAACTGAGGCACCAAGCGGTTATGTCACTTACGAAGTGGCAGGTGCTTTGGGAAATAGCGTAGCAGTTCCTGAAAGTTAGATACAGAGTTACCTTATGACCCAGCAATTCTACCCCTAGGTTTCTACCCAGGAGAAATGAAAACATACATGCACATAAAAACTTGTACATGAATGTTCAGAGCAGCATGGTTCATAATCACCCAAAAATGTAAACAGCCCAAATGTCCAACCACGGCTGAGTGGGTACAGAAGGTGAAGTCTGTCCACAGAGGGGGGACAACAAGGAGGAGCTTCGAAAACATCGTGCTGAGTGAAGAAGCCAGATAGAAGTCGCACACTGTGTGATTCCACTTCTGGGAAATGTGCCGGACAGGCACACCCACGGAGGCAGGAAGATTCGTGGCTGCTGGGGGCCGGAGGACGGAGGCTGGCTGCTAACGGGTGGGGGTTTCTTTCTGGGCCGATGGGAATGTCTCTGGGATTCGCGGTGATGTCTGCTCGTTGTCGGAATATACCAAAAGCCATCAGCTATATGCATGTTTGGTGGGTTTTATGGTATGTGGATTATATCTCAATGTTTTTAAGACGAGTAAGTAAAAAAAAAGTAACAGAAGAAGACGCTGGCCCTGCCAGGACCCGTACCAAAGACGTCTGCAGTGCACACATTTGTTGAGAGTGCCTGCTATGTGCCGGCCACTGAGCTGTTCCTACAGACTTATTTAACCTGCCAAAGAGCCTGAGCAGGAAACCTGTCTTGCCCGTGGGGAAGTGGGCGCTCAGGAAGGCGGGTCTGTGTCCAAGGCCAGGCAAACGAGGTGGTGGAGCCTTGCCTTGGACTCGGGGCCCTGGAGCTGAGAGCAGAGTTGGCTGCTCTGCGGCACAGAAGTCTCTGCACAGGGGCTGGCGGGAGCTGGGATGGGAGCGCACGGCCAGCCGCCTGCCTGGGCCCTGGGGAAGGCAGGCAGCAGGGAGGTGTGACCCTGTCTCCCTGGTGGTGATGGGTGGGGTGGTTGGGTGTATGTAGCGCTGGCCCTCTCTCCCTGCCTCTCTCATTTCCTTCTCCTGCTGCCCCCAGATCCGCTTCATCCTCATCCAGAACAGAGCGGGCAAGACGCGCCTGGCCAAGTGGTACATGCAGTTTGATGATGATGAGAAGCAGAAGTTGATCGAGGAGGTGCACGCCGTGGTCACGGTCCGAGATGCCAAACACACCAACTTTGTGGAGGTGACACACCCTGGTCCCCTGTGCCTCCTGTGCCGCCCTGCCCCCTTTCAGCCTCCTGCCCAACTCCTGTTTGCAATAGCCCGCAGACCCTCCTCCCTTCCCACATTCATTCACTCAGCATGCCGTTAGCTTGCTGTCTTCCTTTTTTTAGGTACTTTGCATTGTGAAACTTTCCAAACACACAGATTAGTACAATGAGGGAGAAGTTGAGTGAAGATTCATGCACCCACACCCAGATTTAACCAGTATCAGTATTAATATTTTGCCTTTTTGCTCTACCTTTTTCTTTTTGGGGCTGAAGAATTTTTTGGGGGTTGCCTTTTTATATATATATATATATATATACTATATATAGTTTTTTATTGATTTCAGAGAGGAAGGGAGAGGGAGCGAGAGATAGAAACATAAAGGATGAGAGAGAATCATTGATCAGCTGCCCCTTGCACATCCCCTACTGGGAATCGAGCCTGCAACCTGGGCTTGTGCCCTTGACTGGAATCGAACCTGGGACCCTTCAGTCTGCAGGCTGACACTCTATCCACTGAACCGAACTAGCTAGGGCTGGGTTACCTTTTAAAAACTTACTATAAAAATGTTCAGACACACAAAACGAGTGAGAATAGTATAACGAACCATCCCTTACAGTAGCATGAGAAATTAAGTTACAGTCATCGTGATATTTCAGGATATGACTTAGAAAATACAGGCCTTTCCTTATATTTCCACAGTAGTATTCCCAGACCTGATAAAATGCGTCATACTTTTTATTTATTTGCTTGTTTGTTAATCCTCACCCGAGGACATTTTTCCATTGATTTTTATTGGGAGTGGAAAGGAAAGGGAGAGACAGAGAGAGAGAAACATAGATGTGAGAGAGACACATTGATTGGTTGCCTCTTCCAGGCATCCTAACCAGGCCTGGGACTGAGCCTGCAACCGAGGTACATGTCCTTGGCTGGAATCGAACCCAGAGCCCTTCAGTTGGCAGGCTGGTGCTCTATCCACTGAGCCAAACTGGCGAGGGCTATACTTTTTAAATATTACTCTAATACTCAGTGAATATTTAAATTTCCCCCAAATTATCAATTCCGTTTTTAAAATCCAGTCAGGGATCTGGCATTGCTTTGGCTGCCGTGTCCGTTTGGTCTCTTTTCATTGAGAAGTCTCCACCTTTAATTCCCATGGTGTTAGCCTGTTCAAGAGACCAGGCTGGTTGTCCTAAAGAATTCAACAAACAGGTATCGAGAGCCTGCTGTGTGCCAGGCACTGTTCTGGGCGCTGGGGATACTGCAGCGAACATAAGAGACATGACTGAGTCCCTGCCCTCTGAGCTGATGGTAAAGATACAGTGTCAGGTGGTGACGGGCCGGAGCATCAAGCAGCTGCTGGGGGGATGGGCGTGGGGGATGCGAGTTCGGAGTGTGCCAAGTGTGCCGGGTGCCGGGTGCGTGCACTAGGGCTGGAATGCGGCTTTAAATGGCTTGATCAGAAAACCCTCATTGAAGAGGTGACACCTGAGCCAAGACCTGCCTGAAGGAGTTAAGAATTGGAAGGACATGGTATCTGGGAGAGGAACATTCCAAGCCCAGGGAACTGGCAAGTGCAAAGGCCCTGGGGCGGGAACATACTGGGGCATTCTTGGAATAGCAAGAAGGCCAGCTGCCTGAGGTGGAGTTGGGCGGGGGGAGGGACAGGAGGAGATGAGGACAAAGATAACACTAGGCAGATGGCAGGTGGCGCAGGGCCTTGTGGGCTGTGAGGACGTGGGCCCTTCCTCTGAGGGAGGTGGCAGGCATGGAAGGTTTTGAGCAAAAGAGGACGTGGGCTGACTTGGGGACCCTCTATGGGGGGCAAGAGCAGAAGCAGGGAGGCCGTAGGAGGCGACAGTCAGGGTCCAGATGACAGATGCAGGTGAGTGGAACCGGTGTGGAAGCAGTGGGGGTGGTGAGAAGACTGGGATGTGGAGCCAGCGGAAGGACCAATGGTTAGATGTGGAGCAGTAACATGGCACTGTCACTTTAAGACAGGACCGGCTTCGGAAAGAGCAAGCTGAGGTACAGATCAGCAGTGAGGTGTCTGTCCAGGAGGGAGCAGAGTCGGAGTTCCAGGGGAGGGGTCTGCAGGACACAGGGTGGCCATCCCTGAGGGGTGAGGGCGGGGACTATTGTCTACTGGAGCACCCACGCAGTGTCCAGAGCAGTGCTGGGGACACCGTGGTGACAGCCCCCGCCTTCCCTCTGGGGCTCACTGTCCAATGGGGAGATTGCCCTGTCTCTAGACTGACACCTAGAGTGGCCAGGCTGGGACAGGGCCCCAGGGGCCGAAGGAGTTCAGAGAGGGGACCCCTCAGCCTGCAGGAGGAGACTTAGTTGAGTGGATAGCAGAAGCCGTGGGTTGGGGCCACCCTCTGTGAAGCCTGGCAGTGGGTTCGCGGGCACAGGAAGGAGCGAGGAGGGTGAGCTGGAAGGGGAGACTCAGGCGAGTGCTGCTCAGCGTCAGGCTCTGCTGAGGCCGCCAGCTTGACAGGCGGTGCAGGCAAAGGGAGGGAGCCCTCTCTCCAGAGCAGGGGTCGCCACCATTTTCCAAAGTCACACTCTGTATCGGTTAAAACAAAAGTAGCCCTGGCCGCTGGGGCTCAGCTGGTTGGGCGTCTTCCCAGGCCCCGAAAGGTCCCATTTGACTCCCGGTCAGGGCTCGGGTGGCAGGCTCAGTCCCGGGTAGGGAGTGTGTTTCCTTCCCACATCGATACTTCTGTCTCTCCCTCCCTTCCTCTCTCTCTAAAAATCAATTAGAATTTCTGAAAGAAAGAAAAGTAGAGTGTGCGCCCTGGTCCATGCTTATTATCCATGGGTCATGTGCAGGCATCACTGTAATGATGTCAGAAACTGACCCCGGGATGAGCTGGGAAGGAATCAGCATCAAGGGCTAATGTGGGCCTCCGCAGCTGCTGCCAGGTGGCGCCAGACCCCTGCCAGTCCCGGGGCTGGGTTTTCAGCTGTTGGCTGATGGCTTCGTGCTTTGCAACCCCGTACGCATCTCTGTCTGCACCTGCCTATTTCTCTGCTTACACGTGAAATTAGCGCCTGCGTCCCCGTCCATGCGCACTTACGCCTGGGTCGTTTGCGCTGCTGGAGTAATATTTCTGTTACAGTTCAGTTAGGAGCAAGGCCGGGATTGTCTTGGTTACAAGTGGTGACTCTGCTGCCCGGCATGGAGCCTGCCCCCTGTCAGTGCTCAGCCAGTGCCTGTGGACGAATGAAGGAGTGGCCCAGGCTAAGCGCTCTGCCTCCCCAGAGGTGATAGGGAGCCACGGAAAGGGGGAGAGGGTGCTGTGGGACCTGCCTGGCGCCTGCTGGGCTCTGGGCTTTTGTCCACGCTGTTCCCTCTGCGTGGAACACTCCTGCCCATTCACTCCTGCTTATCCCCCAGATCTCAGGTCTGGCGCCCCCTCCTCCAGGAAGCCCTCTGGACCCCCAGGCTGAGTTAGCTGCCCCCTCTAGGCTCCTGCAGCCCAGCCCTGCCCTCTCTGGGGATGTCTGAGGATGGACCTCTCAGCACTGCACTGTGAGCCCCGGGAGAGGAGGGCCAGGCCCACGTCTGCCATCGCTGTGCCCCCGCACAGGGCCAGGCACAGAGCAGGGCCTCAGGGGGCGTGAGAGAAACGAGGAAATGTTCTGGCCCCACTCTGCCCAGCACGCTGGGTTCGGGGGCACCCGTCACTGACCGTCTCTCTGCCCGCAGTTCCGGAACTTCAAGATCATTTACCGACGCTACGCCGGCCTCTACTTCTGCATCTGCGTGGACGTCAACGACAACAACCTGGCCTACCTGGAGGCCATCCACAACTTTGTGGAGGTGTGTGCCTGAGGGGCGGGCTGGGCCCCTCGTGGCCTCCAGAACCGGCACCGCCCCTGGTCCCAGCATGCACAGACCCTCCTCGACCGCAGGCGCCTCTCAACCCACCTCGCTGTTTTCTGTTTCTCTCCTTTTTTCCTTTTGTTTTGTAATATATTTTTATTGATTTCAGAGAGGAAGAGAGAGAGAGAGAGAGAGAGAGAGAGAGAGAAACATAAATGATGAGACAGAACCATCGATCAGCTGCCTCCTACACACCCTCCACTGGGGACCAAGCCTGTATCCCGGGCATTTGTCCTTGACGAGAATCAAACCCGGGACCCTTCAGCCTGCAGGCCAATGCTCTACCCACTGAGCCAAACCAGCGAGGGCCTTTTTTTTGGTTCTTGTTTCTGCTGCAGCCCACGGTCGTCTTTATGTAACCATCTGTGTCTGTCTCCTGCCCACGTGTCACTTTTCCCATTTCTTTCTCCCTCTCCCTCAGTCTGTCTGTCTTTTGCCATGTTGTCTGTGGTCATCTGATCTTCGTTTTTGTTTCTGTTCCTCTCCCTTCTGTCTCCGTCTCCCTCCCCCTCAGTCTCGCTTTTTTGCCATCTGTCTGATGACCTCTGTTCCTGTTTCTGTGTGTCTCTCTCCCTGCCCGTCTCTCACCGTCTCTCTTCCTCTCCCAGGTCTTAAACGAATATTTCCACAACGTCTGTGAACTGGACCTGGTGTTCAATTTTTACAAGGTGGGCTCCTGGTGAAGTCACGGCTAGGGGGCCACAGGCAGGGGCGGGGGTGGGCCGTAACCCCTGTGCCACCTCCACGCCTCTGCTGGTGCCCCTTTCCTGGCTCTCAGGCCTCGGAGCCCCAGCTCCCAGGTCGGGCCCCTGCCCTCACACTGGCTCTCCCATCACCTCCCGCCACTCAGGTTTACACCGTCGTGGATGAGATGTTCCTGGCCGGCGAGATCCGCGAGACCAGCCAGACGAAGGTGCTGAAACAGCTGCTGATGCTTCAGTCCCTGGAGTGAGCGGTGGCCCTCCGCCCCGGCCTCCCATGGACTTGCCTGCTCGCTTCCCCTTCCAGGCCTGGGGCCCGCCCCGGAGCCCCTCCCTCAGCTGCCCAGGAGGAAGGCACCCAGCTGGGTCTGGGCCGCAAGGGAGGAGACTGCACCCCACTGCCTCTGGGCCCCAGCTGCTGCGGGCGGAGGCCACCTCGTGTGTATTGAGTAACCGTGCCGTTGTCGTGTGACACCGTGAGTGCGTGTGTGGAGCCCCCAATAAACCTGTGGTCCCCTCCTGGCCTCGTGTCTGTGTCCCTGGGACCCACGGCACGCGGACTGCCTGGCTAGTCAGTCAGCAAACACTCACTGTGCCGAGAGGCACATTCATGCCCACAGAGGGCCCAGGACTGGAAGGGGTGACAGAGTTAGACCCGAGCACTGGCCACTCAGATACTAATAGTCACAGCTAACACAGCAGCACTGAGTGCCTCCCAGGCGTTGCTCTAGGCGTTGACACGTGTTGCCTTCCTCACTCCTCAGCTGTGAGGGAGAGGTGGTTGCACCCTCACTTTTCAGACGCATTCAGGAAGGTCCACACTCGCCCGAGGTCACAGAGCCGGTCAGTGGCCGAGCCCGGTTTGTTCCGAGCTAGTTTTTTTCATTGATTTGCAGAGAGAATGGGAGAGAGAGGGAAAGACAGAAACATCGATGAGAGAGAAACACATCGATTGGGTGCCACCTGCAGGCACCCTGATCAGGGCCCGGGCCGGGGAGGAGCCTGCAACCAAGGTACGTGCCCTTGACCGGAATCGATCCCGGGACCCTTCGTCCACAGGACGATGCTCTATCCACTGAGCCAAATAGGGTAGAGCTGTTTCTTCTTTAAAAAGCATTATTTATTTAAAATATGTGTTTATTGATTTCAGAGAGATGAAGGGAGAGAAAGACAGAAACATCAATGATGAGAGTCTGATTAGCTGAGCCTCCTGCAGGCCTCACACTGGGTGGTGATCAAGCCCACAACCTGGGCATGTGCCCTGACTGGGAAACGAACCGTGACCTCCTGGTTCATAGGTCAACTCAACCACTGAGCCATGCTGGCCGGGCTGTTCAGGCTACTTTTGAGCCCAGGCAGGCAGCTGCGGAACCCTGGTTTTGTTTTAACCACTATCTCGGATGGTTGTTGCAAGGGCAGGCGCGTGGTCCAGTGTTTAGTGGGTCCCGCAGTGGCACTGCTGGCCCCGGGGAGGACAATTCATTGTGGAAGTCTGTCCCGGGCATGGCCAGGCTGCCAGCCCTTCCACCAAATGCCAGCAAGTGGCCTTCTGGCCCTTGTGATGAGAAAACACCCCTGTGTGTCTAGTGCCCTCTGGTGGCAGTGCTTCGCTCCCTGTGCCCACTGAGAGCAGTGATGGCCGCTGCTGCACCGTGAAGGGCGCCCTTGGCAAGCTGAGAGCTACCAGTCATCCTGGCAGCTCTTATGTATGTGACTCAGCCTTGCCTCAGTCTCCCAGCTCTGCCACATAATGCTGGGAGACCTTCAGGAAAGTCACTTCACCTCTCCTGCCTCAGTTTCTTCATCTGGAAAATGGATCAATAATAGTTTTTATCTCACAGGGTGCGCTTGGGGAATTGAATGAGTCGCTCATGGGAGAGCTTAGGATAGAGAGCACGCATTCACTTAGCAGATAGGCCTGCTGTGTGCATGGCCTGTCAGAGAGGTGTCTGCAGAGGGGACAAGGAGCGCTAGCTCTGATGATGATTACACAGGCGAACTGAGGGAGGCTCAGAGGGGGAGTCCTTTACAGAGACAATCACGGTGACACTTATTAGTTTCTCATGGCTGCTGTGCAAATTCCCACAAACTTCGTGGCTTAAAGCACCAGGGCTTTGAGACTGACCACTTGAGGGTCCGGGTGGGGGAAGCGTCCAGGCTAGGGCTCGGGTCTGCAGCCGGATGATGGGGTGGGAGGTGAGCTCACCCCTGAGGCGGGCCCTGGGGAAGGAGCGGTGGAGGAATAGGCTCAGGTCATTGGGACATGGGAACTGTATCAGTTTTCTGTGGCTGCTGTAACAAATGGCCACACCTGGGTGGCCTAAAACAGAAGAAATGGATTCCCTCGCAGGTCTGGAGGCTGGAAGTCTGAAATGAAGGTGTGAGCAGGGCCATGCTCCCTCCAAGGCTCTGGGAGGACCCTTCTTCGCTTCTTCCAGCTGCTGGTGACTGGACATTTCTGGGCTCGTGGCTGCATCGCTGGCCATTTCTTCTATGTCTGCATCTGCTCTTCTGTCTCCAACAGGGACATAGTCCTTGGGCTTAGGGCCCAGCAGGACAATCTAGCATGATCTCATCTCAAGATACTTAACGGCATCTGCAAAACTTTTTTCCAAGTAAGATCACATTCACCTGAGCCCGTGGTCAGCAAACTGCGGCTTGCAAGCCACATGCGGCTCTTTGGCCCCTTGAGTGTAGCTCTTCCACAAAATACCACGGCCTGGGCGAGTCTATTTTGAAGAAATGGCGTTAGAAGAAGTTTTAAGTTTAAAAAATTTGGCTCTCCAAAGAAATTTCAATCGTTGTACTGTTGATAATTTGGCTCTGTTGACGAATGAGTTTGCCAACCACTGCTCTAGGACACAGAACACGCCTTTATCCAAGACATTACCCCAAAATATCAGCTCAGAGTGAATTCCTCATTCAGCAGCCGCTTAGAAGGAAGATCCACAGCCACTCAGTTGTGCTCCCACAGCAGGCCAATTCCTGCAGGCCACACCCCCACCAGTGCACGAATCCATGCACCAGGCCTCTAGTATATATACACTGAGTGGCCAGATTATGATGATCTCTGAACGCATAATAATCTGGCCACTCAGTGTATATCCTATATAATAAAAAGCTAATATGCAAATTGTCCCCTCAACCAGGAGTTCGACCAGCAGGCAGGCCAGCTGACTGCCCATGTCCCCAACCCCTGGCCAGGCTGGCCGGACCCCACCCATGCACGAATTCATGTACCGGGCCTCTAATATACATACACACACACACACATACACACACACTGAGTGGCCAGATTATTATGCATTCAAAGATCATCATAATCTGGCCACTCAGTGTATATATATAAATGATTTCAGAGAGGAAGGGAGCGGGAGAGATAGAAACAGCAATGATGCCTACCTGGTATGGCTCAGTGGATAGAGCATCGGCCTGCGGACTGAAGGGTCCCGGGTTCAATTCAAGTCAAGGGCACATGCCCAGGTTGTGGGCTCAATCCCCAGTAGGGAGCATGCAGGAGGCAGCCAATCAGTGATTCTTATTATTGATGATTCTATCCCTCTCCCTTCCTCTCTGAAATCAATAAAAATATATTTTTTTAAAAAGACTAAAATACTGTGAAAAGAAATTTTAAAAGAAAAAAAAGGAGCATCAATGATAAGAAAGAATCATTGATCCGCTGCTTCCTGGACACTACCTACCTACCGGGGAATTGAGCCTGAAACCTGGACATGTGCCCTGACTGGGAATCGAACCATGACCTCCTGGTTCATAGGTTGACACTTGACCACTGAGCCACATTAGCTGGGCAGAATTTTATTTATTTATTTTTTAGATATTTTTATTGATTTCATAGAGAAAGGGAGAGAGAGAGAGAGATAGAAACATCAATGAAAGAGAATCATTGATTGGCTGCCTCCTGCACGCCTCTTGTTGCGGATCGAGCGCACTACCCAGGCATGTGCCCTTGACTGGAATCGACTCTGGGACCCTTCAGTCTGCAGGCCAACACTCTATTCACTGAGCCAAACTGGCTAGGGCCAAGCAAGGTTTTTTGTTTGGAGGGTTTGGGGCAGGGTGGTCACAGCTTTATTGAAATATAACTCACTATACGATTCACCTATTTAAAGTGTACCTACAATGCAGTGGTTTTTACTATATTCCCCATCATTACAATCAATTTTAGAACATTTTTATCACCTCCAAAGGAAGCCTATGCCCTGGCTGGCGTGGCTCAGTTGGCTGAGTATCATCCCATGCACCAATTCGACCCTGGTCGGAGCACATACCCAAGTTGTGTGTGTATGAGAGGGCAACCAATCTCTCTCTCTCTCTCTCTCTCCCCTCTCTCTGATCAATAAAAACATGTTAAAAAATAAAAAAGAGCCTAACTGGTTTGGCTCAGTGGATAGAGTGTCAGCCTGCGGACTGAAGGGTCCCATGTTTGATTCTGGTCAAGGGCATGTACCTTGGTTCCAGGCTCATACCCAGTGGGGAGTGTGCAGGAGGCAGCTGATTGATGTTTCTCTCTCTTTGATGTTTCTAACTCTCTATCTTGCTCCCTTCCTCTCTGTAAAAAAATCAATAAAATATATATTTAAAAATAAATAAATAAATACATAAAAAAGAAACCTGTATGCTTAGCTGTCACCCCCCAATTCCTCCATCCCCTTCTCCAGGCCCAGGTAATCTACTAATCCACGAATCTACTTTGTTGGTCTGGATTTGCCTATTCTGGGCACTTCATAGATATGGAATCATACAGTGTGTGGGGCACAGGAGTGTTTTGAGCTGAGGAGGGACAAGGATCTGCCAAGTCTGATACTAGCGAGTCCAAGGTGAGAGCCTCCAGGGTGGGAGCCCGGAGGCCAGTGAGGAGGTGATTACAGCGACAGGGCTAGGAGTTGATGCTGGCATGGGCCCCAGGCAGGTAGTGGGAGGAGTGGGGAGTGATCAGATTGTGGGGATATTTTGAAGGTGGATCAGTAGGATTTGCTGACAGCTTGATCTTGGGAAGTTAAGGATCACTCTTGCCACAGCCGGTGTAGCCAGTGGGTTGGGTGTCCAGTCATGTAACAAAAGGTTGCCGGTTCGATTCCCAGTCAAGGCACATGCCTGGGTTGCTTGATCCCCAGTAGGGGGTGTGCAGGAGGCAGCCGATTGATGTTCAGCTTTCACATCGATGTTTCTCTCTCTGTCTCCCTCTCCCTTCTTCTCTCTCTAAAGATCAATGAAAAAATACTTTTAAAAGGGTCATTCCTGATTTTTTTATTGATTGATCGGTTTCAAAGAAACATCAGTTTGTTGTTCCACTTATTTATGCATTTATTGGTTGATTCTTTTAAAAAATATATGCATGTGTGTGTGTGTGTGTGTGTGTGTGTACACTAGAGGTCCAGTGCACGAAATTCATGCATGGGGGTAGGTGTTCCTCAGCCTGGCCTGCACCCACTCCAATCTGGGACCCCTCGAAGGATGTCCTACTGCTGGTTTATAGGGATCGGGCCTAAACCAGCAGTCAGACATCCCTCTCACAGTCCGGGACTGCTGGCTCCAGCTGCTCACCTGACTGCCTGCCTGATTGCCCCTAACCACCCTGCCTGCCAGCCTGCTTGCCCCCAAATGCCCCCCCCCCCCCCGCCGCCAGCCTGATCACCCCAACTGCCTCCGTGCTGGCCTGCTCACGCCCACCTCCCCTCCCCACTGGCCTGCTCACTCCCAACTGCCCCCCCAACCCCATCCTGATCACCTCCAACTGATCCCTAATGATGTCCTGCTTGCCCCCAACTGGCCCCCCTGCTGGTCTGCTTAGCCCCAAAGGCCCCTGCCATCCCATCCTGGCCTGATCACACCCCCCCCCCCCCCCGCTCCAACCCAAGCTTCCAGCCCCTCCTTTTTTCTTTTTCTTTTTTCAGTGCCTCCTTGAGCCGAGGCCAAGGCTGGCTAGAAGCAAGTATCTAGGATTTATTTATCTTCTATAATTGAAACTCTGTAGCCTTGAGCAGAGGCCAGGGCCAGCCAGGGCGGGTGGGAAGCTTGGCTTCCTCCATTGCCGGGGCAACCCAAGCCTCCTGCTTGCTCCAGCTCCGTGGCCGGTGGCCATCTTGGTTGGGTTAATTTGCAGACTCACTCCTGATTGGCTGGTGGGCATGGCTTGTGGGCGTAGCAAAGGGATGGTTAATTTGCATGTTTCTCTTTTATTAGTGTAGATATATCTATTGATATTTATTGATTTCAGAGAGGAAGGGAGAGAGAGATAGAAACATCAGTGATGAGAGAGAATCATTGATCAGCTGCCTTCTGCAGTCCCCCCCCCCTTAATGGGGATTGAGCCCGCAACCCGGGCATGTGCTCTTCACTGGAATCGAACCTGGTACCCTTCAGTCTGCAGGCCAACGCTCTATCCACTGAGCCAAACCAGTCAGGGGTATTGGTTGATTCCTGTATGTGTCCTGACCATGGTGGATTGAAGCCACAACCTTGGCATACTGGGATGACGCCCTAACCACTTGAGTTGCCCCACCAGGGCATCACTCCCGGTTTTACAATCTGCATGTCAGGAAGACTAGGCCCTCCTTTTCCAGAAGTGAGAAAACGGTGGGAGGAACAGGTCAAGCCCCAGCTCCTGGGCCTCCAGGGGAGGTGCTGAGGAGGCAGTGGGTACACAGGTGTGGAGCTCAGGCGAGAGGCCCAGCCAGACATTTAGAAGCCATCAGCACACTGATGGTATTCACACCATGAGGTCAGCTGAGGTCGCCAAGGGAGTGCTGGCTGAGTGGGGACGAAAAAGGAGACCTCAGAAAATGACACAGAAGTAGCAGCCTGGTTCAGAGCTCAGGAAGAGTAATGCCGGACGTTGGGCACCATTTAACGCCAGTGGTGTTGATCCAGCATCTAGAAGGGTTCAGGGAACCTGGAGAAGGGGCTGTGTGTAAATTAAATAAGAGTCCAGAGACAAAACATAATTTTGAAAGGTATATTTGGGGGGGAGGGGGGAGGCAGAGGAGCTTGGCTGGAGAAACCAAGTTCTCCTTGTCTCAGGACCCCTTGCTTTTTATTAACACAAATTGTCCTAAGGCTAGGTGGAGATATACACTTCAAAGGGTAGGGTTTACAGAAGCATTGTCAGAATGGGGAATAGCCTATGGCTGTTCAGGTGTTTGGCCAGGAGGAGGCAATAACATGTAGATTAGATGCCCTGAGCTGTCTGGCAGCAAGCAATCATCCTTTCAGGTTTGGGGAAATGCCTTTAGCCATTCCCAACAGACAGGCAATAACACATGTGACTCAGCCCTTGTTGAGTCTCCAAGTTCCATCAACCTTTCCATGCTACTGGTAGTTATGACATGCTGGAACTGGCTTCCAGCAGGAGAGGGAGTGTTCCCACCTTTCCTGCTGTTGAGAATACGGAGCTCTGTTAGAACGGCTCCTTTAATTACCCCTGTGACTGGCATGGGCCCTCCCCCTACACGCCCTCCCCCCCCCCCCCCCCCCGACTTCTCCTGTTGCAGGTGAGCATGCAAAATGGTGCAGCCTTTCCCGCAAACAGTCTGGCAGGTTCCTATAAAGTTAAACATTACACTCCCTCTATGACTCAGCAACCCCACTTCTAACGTGTTTAGCCACGAGAAATAAAATGTATGCACATAATCGCTATGTCAGCCCAAGAAAACAAAAAGCTTGTCTTCACACAAGAAACGTGCATGTGATTGTTCATAGCAGTACCCGTCACAACGGCCAAACAGGACGCCCGTTAACTGATGGTGGATGAATAAAATCGGCGAGGCCACACAACGGAATTTCTTGTCAGCCACAAAGAGGAATGAAGTTCTGGCTCTGGCTGGTGTGGCCGAGTTGGCTGGGCATTGTCCCACGCACCGAAAGGTTTTGGGTCCCACTCCTGGTCAGGACACCTGCCCGGGTTTTGGGATCGATCCCTGGTTGGGGGCCGAGCTAACCCCAAAGAGCTGAGGCAGCCGAGGCAGGAGGCAGCCACATTCAATGCTCTGCTCTCACGTCAATGTTTCTCTCTCTCGACCTCTCTCCGTTCCTCTCTCTCTAAAAATCAGTGGAAGAAGTATCCTCACTCCTTGGGTGAAGATTAAAATACACAAGTAAACTAATTCATGAAAAGGAATGACGTTCTGATTCATCCTGCCACATGGATGCCGGGTGAAAACCTGCTGCTGAGAGAAGCCAGAAACAAAGAACTGTGTTGTAGGATCCCCTTTACGGGAAATGTCCGGAAGAGGCAGATCCGTAGGGAAGGTGAGAACAGTGACCGCCTCGCTCACTCTGAGAGGTGACTTCTATGGCCTGTGACTGTATCTCAAAGCCAAAAAGAAACCGGTGAGGATGGAGCCTACAACCCGGGCACGGGGCCCCTGAGTCCACGTTCAGGCCGACGTTCTCTCCACGGAGGCAAACCAGCTGGGGCGACACAGGCTTTTTCAACGCAGAGTTATACGGAGCCCAGAGAACAAAGCAAAAGGGCGATGAATCGGGCGTGCAGGGTGCACGCAAGCTGTGTAACATCAAAACACCAGCTGTTTACGATCTGGGCTCACATCTGGCCGTGAGGCAGTAACCTGTAGATTACGTTTCTTTTCGGCTGCTCCTTGACCAAAGAGCTGGCCAGACTCCCACGGCCCCCCCAGTGCACCTACAGATGGCCCTTATATTCGCACAGGTCGGGAGAGGGAGTCGGAGCTTGGGAAGGGGCCCGTCTTCTCACATAGTGCACGTGCACACGGGCTGGGAGATCGGATCCGTATCTCACATCAGGCACGGAACAGCCCAGACAGCGTCTGTTAGTAGTTACCAGCGACCTGAGAGCAGACAGGACTGGGGGAGTGTGTGGGGGCCTCATCAACCAGGTTGAGAAGGAATTCAAGGTGGAGATGGGCGAGATTCCTTTTGTTCTGGCCTGGGGAAGGGAGGCCAGCCCAGCCCAGCGGGAAAATGTGAGGCGGAAGACCAGGCTGGCTCCAAGCCTGCTTCTTGTCAAGATTAGCCAGCTGGGCCCTGCCTTTCCTTCCCCAGGACGCAATCCTGGCCCTGGCTGACAGCCCAGGTCGGGCCCGTGGGTGGCGACCCGCTGAGGGCCCAAGCATGTCACACTTTGAAAGGATGCCTGAGTCTCCTTCGTTTCTCCCATTCACATGCCAGGAAATCCTGTTCACCTCACCATCAGAACGTTTCGGAAGCCCCACCCCCACAGCTACCGCCCTGGTCCGGATGATCGATCGCAGTTGCCTCCTTGCCCCCCCCCCCCCCCACAGACGTTCCCACCACAGCGGCAGAATATTTTTACAGTACTGAGTGATCTCCTCGGTTCCTCTTGTGGCCCCCGTTCCTGAGCACGCCCCCTTTTCTCTGACGTCCCCCGTGAGCTGACAGCAGCCCACCTTGGCTCACTCCTGTCGCTGTGACTTTGACTTCCCAGTGAGTCAAAGCAGCCGCCTGGGCTGTCCTGTAGCTTCTTCTTTGCGAAGCCCTTCCTGTGTCGCTGTCCCTGCTTTAATGAACGTACTCTCACAATCGCCTGGACTCACGTTGTGAAATCTTTTCTGCCCGAAGTCAAGAACCCACACACTACAGGCCGGCCCGAGGCAGACCAGCTCTGGGTCTGTCCCTTTCCGGCGACATTACCAGGCACAGTCCTGTCTTAGGGCCTTTGCAAGAATCCTCCCAACAAAAGGTAGTATTAGGAGTATCCCATTTTACAGATGAGGAGACTGAGGCACAGAGAGGTGAAGTCACCGCGCCCTGCCGCCCCCCCAAGGCCATCCAGCTCTCCCTTGTTGAATTCTTGCTGCAGGTCAGGTTCTGTACTCCACTGGGGATGCGCAGGCTCTCAAAGGAGGTCAGGGCATCCCCCTCACTGGGCAGGTGGAGGGCCTGAGACTCAGAGAGCGGAAGTCACTTTTCCGGGGCCACACAGCCAGGAAGTGGCAGATCCAGGGTGGAAGCAGGTCTGCCTGCAGCCAGCGCATCCTCTCGCCTTCAGTGGCTGCGGAGTCTCAGTGAGAAAGCCTGAGCTGGAAGAGTGAGTGTCCATTTCATTTCATTTCATTTCATTTCATTTCCTGTTTGTTTTTCTGTTATTGGCTAACCCTGTGCCCTCATACCCCATCCAATGCCCACGTCTGCATTTATTTTGAAGCAAATCCCAGATGTCCTATCATCCAGCCACAGGTCCCTTGGTATCCAGGAAGCCTTAGAATTGCCGAATCTTTGAACATTAAATGACAGACTCGTCAACCTCTGGCGGTGATGCGTGACCTCCTTGAGGCTGACTGCCTTTGTGGAATTTATTAGAGTTGTCATCACAAGGAGGCCGCTGAAGCCAGAGGGCCTGGGTTCAAATTCAGCTTCCCTACTCACTAGCTGCCTGACCTCTGGGGAGAGCCTCAGTTTTCCCATCTGTCAAATGGGGGCAATAATAGCAGTCCCCCTTCATAGGGCTATTGGGAGGGTCAAATGAGTCAAGTACTTAAAACAGCACCTGCACTTAATGGGAATCAGTAAATGCTTGCGAATAAAAGATGCATCAGTTGTAAAAAAAAAAAAAAAAAGAAGAAGAAGAGTCAAGCCGGCCCTGACCGGTTTGGCTCAGTGGATAGATTGTCAGCCTGCGGACTGAAGGGTCCCAGGTTCGATTCCGGACAAGGGCATGTACCTTGGTTGCAGCACATCCCCAGTAGAGATGTGCAGGAGGCAGCCGATCAAGGTTTTTCTCTCATTCATGTTTCCATCTCTCTATCGCTCTCCCCTCCTCTCCCTCTAAAATCAATAAAAACCTATTTTTGAAAAATCCAATATAACTCTCATCCATGTTCCTCTATAAGTAGTGTTTAAAAAATTTTTAAATAAAATTGATTATGATGATGGTACCCAACTATGAATATATTAAAAACCATTAAATTGTACACTTTAAATAGATCCCAACAAGTTATATGCCATGTGATTCTATTTATTTATTTTTAAATTTTAATTTCATCGATTTGAGAGAGACAGAGAGATTTGTTGTTCCATTTATTTTTTTAAGTATATTTTTATTGATTTCTGAGAGGAAGAGAGAGAGAGAAACATCAATGATAAGAGAGAATCATTGATTGGCTGCCTCCTGCATGCCCCCTCCTGGGGATTGAGCCCACAACCTGGGCATGTGCCCTGACCAGGAATTGAACCTAGGACCCTTCAGTCCACAGGCTGACGCTCTAGCCACTGAGCCAAACCGATTAGGGCTGTTGTTCTACTTATTTATGCATTCACCTGTTGCTTCTTGTTTGTGCCCTGACCCGGGATCAAACCCAAAACCCTGATGTATCAGGACAACGCTCTAACCTACTGAGCTACCCGGCCAGGGCCTATGTGATTCCCATTTACATAACATTCTTTTTAAAAAAATATATATTTGTATTGATTTCAGAGAGGAAGGAAGAGGGAGAGAGATAGAAACATCAATGGTGAGAGAGAATCACTGATTGGCTGCCTCTTGCAGGCCCCCCACTGGGGATCGAGCCCACAACCTGAGCATGTGCCCTTGACCTGAATCGAACCTGGGACCTTTCAGTTCGCAGGCTGGTGCTCTATCCACTGAGCCAAGCCGGCAAGGGCTACATAACATTCTTGACATGACAAAACCCTGGAAATGGAGAACAGATCTGTGGTTGCAGGGGCTGCTGAGGGGTGGGAGTAGAGAACGTGGGGGTGGCTATGAACGGCGATGGATGGGAACGGCCTTGACCATGTCAATGTCAATATCCTGGTTGTGACATTAAACAGCCGGCCCTCATTACTTGCAGATTCCCTGTTTGTGAGGCAAACGCATAAAAAATCCCAAAATAAACACTCACTGTACCTTTGTCAGCGCTGGCAACGTCAGCCGTCATTCCCAGACGTGTACAGAGTGGCAGGAAAAAAATCCGGGTTGCCCAACGCACACATTCCCAGCTGGGGTTGGACAAGGTGAAGCTCTGCCTTCTCCGTTCAGCTCTCAGGCTTTAAACAAGTGCCTTTTCACGGGCTGCTTAGTGCCACATGTTTCACATTTCTGTGGGCTTGGCTGGTGACCGCTGTTTAAAACGGCCCACAAGCGTGCTGCAGTGGTGCCCAGCGTTCCTGAGCGCAAGAAGGCGGCGATGTGCCTTCTCCAGAAAACACACACTTAGCAGAATTGTATTTGTTGGGGGGGGGGAGGGGGGAAGAGAGAGAGAGAGAGAGAGAGAGAGAGAGAGAGAGAAACAGCATGTTTCCTGGGCCCTGGCAGGGGGCAGAACCCACAACCTTGGTGTATTGGGACAACGCTCTAACCAACTGAGCTGCCTGGCCAGGGCACATGTGATTTTTTTAAGTGTTAGATGAGCTTCGTTTAGGCAGGAGTGATGGCCTGGCTGGCCCGAATTCAAGGGAGCGAGCAACACTGTTGCTAGCCCTAGCTGGTGTGGCTCAGTGGTTAGAGCGTCGGCCTGAGGACCAAAGGGTCCCAGGTTCGATTCTGGTCAAGGGCAGGTACCTTGATTGCAGGCTCCTCCCCAGGCCGAGCCTTAGGTCGGGGTTCGTGCAGGAGGCAACCAATAGCTGGGTTTCTCTCACATCGAAACCCCTCTCTCTGTCTTTCTCTCTCTCTTCCGCTTTCCGTAAAAATCAATGCAAAAATATCCTTCCGTGAGGATTAACAAAAAAAAACCCAATGTTTTTACAACAAGGTGTCTTTAAGCACATATGAAACAGCGTTACGTGCTGTGGGTTCCTCAAAGTGTGACCAGAAGCTAGCGGGAACCTAACCCTGTACTTCCCCACGGGGATTCGTGAATGCAGGGTTCTCTGCGACTGTAGAGAATGGAACTGCTGTGACTGTGGTTTTATAGGAGGTGCCCGGGGGCGAATCTGAGCCAAGGGCACACAGATGTCTTTGTATTATTTCTTAAAATGGCATGTGACGCCACGATTATCTCAAAACAAAAAGTTTCATTGAGGAAAGAGGAAGCCGTGCTCAGCCCGCCCCCCGCCGCCCCCGGGTGAGCCGGGAAAGGAGACGCTGTTCACGGGAAAGACCCGGGTCAGTCTGTCCACCGCCAGGGCCGCGGGCAGAAAGCTTTCTAAAGCAGCCTGTTCTGTAGCAGATCAGGAGGCAGCGGTCTGCGTGCAGCTCCAGACATAACCGACTCAAGTTTCACACTGTCAACAAACATTGCTGCACAAAAAATACCAGCGTTTTGGTGGTTAAAAGTAGCAGCATGCTAGCCCTGGCCTGTCTGGCTCAGTGGGTAGAGCGCCGGCCTGCGGACTGAAAGCTCCCAGGTTCCATTCCGGTCAAGGGCACACGCCCGGGCTGTGGGCTCCATCCCCAGTGGGGGGCTTGCAAGAGGCAGCGGATCCATGATTCTCTCTCATCATTGATGTTTCTATCTCTCTCTCCCTCTTCCTTCCTCTTTGAAATCAATAAAAACATATTTTAAAAAATAAATAAAAGTAGCATGCTAGTCCTGGCCGGTTTTCTCAGTGATTAGAGCGTCGGCCTGTGGACCACAAGGGTTCCATTCCACGTCAAGGGCAGGCACCTCGGTTGCAGGTTCCCCACCCGGTAGGAGTGTATGCTGGGTAGGGTGGTGGAGGGGATGATCAATTGATGTGTCTCATGTCGATGCTTCTCTCTCTCTCTTTTCCTCCCCTGCTCTCTCCCCTCCTCGCTCCTTCCCACTCTCTAGAAATCAATGGAAAAAATATCCTTGGGTGAGGATCGAAAAAAAAAAAGCAGCACGCTCTCCTGGAATACTGGAAACAGAAGCAGGGGGTGGGAACCTCTGATTTATAGCTGGTTGCCCAACCGAGCATTGTCTCTCTAACAGAAAGATGTGGACAGGAAACCGGAAGGCTGGTGAACAACCTTAATTGCTCTGGAAGTTCAGTGCTAATCGCTCACTGTTTAGTTGAAACATGGTTAGCTGAAGCAGCCTCCACCTCCGTTTGTCTTATGTAAATTTCTGTTATTGGAATTTCCTGCCTAAAGGCTATGGGTGTATCCCATAGTCTCAATAAAAGGGATAGCAAGGCCAGAGCGGGGTGTAGTCCTCCCACTAGAGGTGGGCTCACGCCTGGCCCCCAATATTCCCAAATTAATCCTTTTCTAGTCTCTTTCATTTGTGTGCGGCCTTCCCCAGAACCTGAACCCTGAACCACGCGGGACGTGAAAGGGGTTCCCACAGCTCCTTGGTCAGAAGCGCAGGTGACAACCTGGACTTGTGGTTGGCACCTGCGGTGGGAACAGTCATGGGAGTGAGCCCTCAACCTGCGTGGCCTGAGGCCATCTCCGTGCCGATTGTCAGGACTGAGCTGAATTTGAAGGATACCCTACAACCAGGTGAGAAAGCAAGGGAGGGGGTGAGAAGGTCTCCGCAGCCAACGGAGGGCAGGCCTGGGGCCTGGGGTCGGGGGTCTTGGCAGGGCTTTGAGCAGGGGAGGGACACAGGAGAGAGAGAGAGGAAAGGGTACGGGCTGCCTTGCTGCTCGTTGGCCGCAGCTGTGCTCCTACTCAGGGTCTTGGCGCGCGCTGTCCCACTCCGGGGCCTCTCTTCCAGGTAACATCACACACCGCCCTCTCCCTCCTCCTTTAGCTCTCTTTCAAGGGTGCCCTGCTCCCGCAGCCCTGCCTTTAAAAAATAAAATAAAATAAATAAACCTATATATCTATATGTCTATATAGATATATAGTTAACAACAACAAAAAAAAACCCATTGAAACCTGTAAAGAATTTTTGTGAGTTTCTTTGAGCCAAACTGTCGACACATGCCGGGAAGCAGAACCTCAGTGAATTGAGATAATGCTCCCGAGAATGGAGGGTTACATCTGCATTTATACATTGCAATCAAAGGAAAGGGACGTAGGGGAGTTACATGAAATTCTTTGGTGATAGATTAGGGAGGTGGGATAAAGCAAAGCGGGGAAACCTCTGGGATAGGGTAAAAAGTGAAATGATGGACATGCGCTTCTTTTACAGAGATGGATACAGGATACTTTAACGTAATTAACAGCTGACAATTAACTTGATAACAATAACAATAAGGGAATGTCCCTGTGCCATTTGTTGTGCCCTGAGGGTTCCGGGGTAAAAAGGAAGTTACAGATTACCCAGATATCTCACAGATATGTTATCTTAGAGGCAAAAAGGCAAATGGCTCAGTAAAGATCTAAGTTGATCTTTGTCAGGGAAAATATCGGCCTAGGACATGACTACCCACTATAACCTGTTTGTAGTTAAATATTTAATTTTCAAACCATCTTTTGTGGTTATTTAAGGTCTCTGAGTTTGCAAGACTGCCACGCAGGCCTCCCCTGAGCTTGTCAGGTTAGCATGTGGCTCCTTTCGTCATATATATATTCAGACAGGATGGGAGAGAGAGAGAGAAACATCAATGATGAGAGAGAATCATTGATCAGCTGCCTCTGGGGATGGAGCCCGCAACCCAGGCAATGTGCCCTGACTGGGAATTGAACCATGACCTCCTTGTTCATAGGTCCACGCTCAACCACTGAGCCACGCCAGCTGGGCCCAGCCTTGCCTTTTAACACTGCACCTCCCCCACCCTCAATATTGCCCCTTCCCTGTCTCCTCCCCCAGTGCCCAGAACTTCCTGGTTGATTTCATCACTGCCTGTCACCATCCACTACTTCCCTAGGGGGCAGGAATTTACTCTGTTCACGCTGCCACCCCAGCGCCTGGAAGGGGTGTAGCCCACAGTAGGTGCTGGGGAAATAGTGATGGAGTAAATGAATGAGAGAATGAATGATCAGGGGGCCTAGAAAGAAGGGAAATTGTAAAAAAATCTTTTCACTGAAAGGAAGTGTGGATGAAAGGATCCACATGCTAACCTGACAAGCTCGCTGTCAGACTTGCTCTACTTGTCAAATCCTATTTCTCCGCTCAAAGCCCCGGCTGCCAACCCCGGACCTTCCCACCCTCAGCCTTCTGATCCGTCCTTCCCCCACCCACCAGGTCCCTCAGACCCTTCCTTCAGCCCTTCGGATCACTCGATTCTCCCTTCCCCTGGAGGTCCCCGGAGCCCCCTCCATATGTCCCTCCTCCGCCTGCCCCCCTGTCTTCAGACTCCACCTCCTCGCCTACCCAGCCTCCAGCCCCCGTCCTTCCCTTCCGAGAGGTGCCCGGGGCTGAGGGTATTGTCCGGGTGCTCATCCCATTTTCCACCTCTGACCTTGCACAGATTGAGAGGCGTCTTGGGTCTTTTTCTACTGACCCCACCCCTTTTACTAAGGAATTGGGGTACCGGACCCAGTCCTATGGCCTGACCTGGCACGACATCTATGCCCTCCTGTCCTCCTCTCTCACCCCAGAGGAGGAGCGTGTGTGGCTAGCAGCCCAGGACCACGCCGATGCCCTCCATAGGCAGGACCTGGCAGCCAACCCGGTTGGGACTGACATGGTCCCCCAAACTGACCCGAGATGGGACTATTGGGTTAATTCTCCAGGGCGCCAGCTCTGTAGCCATATGGTCACCTGTCTCCCTGCCGGACTCAAAAGGCTGCCCATCAGGTGGTCGACTCTGACAAACTCAATGAATCACTCAGGGCCCTGGTGAAACCCAGCTCTCCTCCTCTCCTGCCTCACGGAGGCCTTACAGACACCTTGGACCCGACCTCCCCAGAGGGAGTCCTTCTTTTGAACACCCATTTTCTATCCCAATCAGCCCCCGACATGTGCCATAAACTTCGAAAACTAGACACAGGTCCACAAAACCCCTCAAAACGACCTTGTTAACTGGGCCTTTAAGGCCTTTAATAATAGAGACCAGGAGACCCACATCCAAAAGCAAAGGCAAGATCAGGCCGAGGCCGAGGCCCAGGAGGAGGCCTTCCGGTTCCTAGCACCACTCTCACGAACCTCAAACGAAGTGCCGGTTCTCCAACCATGGCTGAGCCTCCTCCGGGGCCATGCTTCAAACGCAACAAGGAAGGACACAGCAAGGTCCTGCCCAAACCCGAGACCCCCACCTGGGCCTGCCCAAGGTGCGGCAGGGAAGGCCACTGGAAATCAAGCTGCACTCTGGTCTCTCCAGGTCGGACCTCCGTCAGCCCAGCATGGCCACTCTGCATCTGGTTTGGAGCTCCCAGAGCTCCTGGGACTGGCCACCGAAGAAGCTGCCCAGGCCCTGACAGGGCCCCACAGGCTTACATTGCCAGGACAGAGCCTTGGGTAATGACTGTGGTGGCAGGTAAGCCGATCTCCTTTTTAACTGACACTGGGGCCACTCATTCTGCCCTCCCCGAATTCGCTGGGACCCTTGTTCCCTCCTCCGTCTCCATTATGGGGGTTGATGGACTAGTCTCACAGCCATTAGCCACCTCACCTCTACACTGCATCTTACTAGACACCCCCTTATCCACTCTTTCCTCATTCTACCTCAGCATGCTACTGTGCATCCCCTCAGAAAGCCCAGTAGTCCCAAACCATCGAGACATCCCTCGGTTTCACTCTCACCCCACAAAGCCGAGCCATTGCCTTAGATGATACATGCTTTATCTCTTCCATCTACATTAATAAAAGCCTAAGATGCAAATTGATCATACCGTCCAGACGGCCACCAGCCAATCATGAGTGAGTATGCAAATTAACCCAACAAATATGGTGGGTTAATTGTATACACAGGCGCAGAGCAGCCGGGGGCGGGGCAGGATGCTTGCTTTCCGCACAGCCCCAGCCCCAGCCGCTCGGGGCCTCTGGGCAGCGTGGAAAGGCGGAAAGGCGGCTCTGGCCAGAGTGAAGGCAGTGCCTGCAGCCAGGGGAAGGAAGGCCCATTCTTGCATGAACCTTTGTGCATCCGGCCTCTAGTGTTAGTATATTAGACTACACTCCAAGCTAATGTCTCTTTCCTCCCACCAGACCATTTGTCATAATCCTTGTTGTAGCAGGTGTGGCTCAGTTGCTTGGAGCGTCATCCAGTGCGCCGAAGGGACACCGATGCGATTCTGGGTCAGGGCACATGCCCAGATTGCAGGCTCCATCCCTGGTCAGGGTGTATGTGGGAGGCAACCAATCAGTGTTTGTCTCTTTCTCTGAAATCAATAAAGACATATTTTAAAAAATAAAAATAATGCCCAGAAAGAGAAAACAAACAAGTAGCCCCAATGGTCAGATATTGAAATCAACCAAGGTCTTAAAAACAAAGGACCCTGGGACCCTGGGGGAGTGGCCTGGCTCTTTTGTCTAGTCACATGACTGGTGGTGCGTTTATCTGAGGAGGTCGCTGTCTTTGAAATGGACGTTTGAGTCAGGTACTTGCATTCCAAAACGAAATGTAACAAACAGGGCTCACCCTGCAGGCACTTCACCCTGTGATGCTAAGGCCCCAGAGCCAATGTGAGGGTACTAATTGCCTGGGTAGCTGATGTGCTGAAAGTCAAGGGCAGAGCACAATGTCACCCAGAAAGCACACATCCAAATAGGACAATAGTGCCTGGCCAGTGTGGTTCAGTGGCTGAGCGTGGACTCAGGAACCAGGAGGTCGAAGTTCAATTCCAGGTCAGGGCACATCCCTGGGTTGCAGGCTCCATCCCCTGTAGGGGGTGTGCAGGAGGCAGCTTTCCCATCATAGGTGTTTCTATCTCTCCCTTCCTCTCTGCAGTCAATAAAAAAATTTAAAAAATTAAAAAAGTAAATAGGATGATAGTAGCAAATTCTATAATAATTATACAGACAATAGATTGAAATCCAGGCAACAGATTAAAATCCAATCCTTAGCCTTGGTCCCAAACTTGAAGGGTTCATTAACGAGGTCGGCATCTCAGGGGCCTGAGACCCGGCCAGCGGTTAGGGTGATACTGCAGAGTGTTTTAACATCGTGTGTTATCTGGTGTAAGTTTGAACCTGTACTGAGTTGGCAGATTGTTCCAGATCTCATTGAATCAGCCACATAGGCCTAACATTAGGTCCGTTCAGTTAAAGATTAAAAAAAAAATTTTTTTTTTTAATTTATTGATTTAGCCCTAGCCGGTCTGGCTCAGTGGAGAGAGCATCGGTCTGCGGACCGAAGGGTCCCGGGTTTGATTCCAGTCAAGGGCACGTACCTTGATTGCAGACTCCCCGGGGCCCTGGCCCTGGCCCTGTTCCGGGCTCCTGCAGGAGGCAGCCAATCAATGTGTTCCTCTCACATCGATGTTTTTCTCTGTCTCTCCCTCTCTCTTCCCCACTCTCCCTGAAAATCAATGGAAAAATGTCCTCGGGTGTGGATTAACAACAACAACAAATTACTGACTTAGAGAGAGACAAAGAGTGGAAAAGAGAGAGAGAAACATCGATTGGTTGTTCCATTCATTTATGCATTCATCGGTTGCTTCTTACCTGTTCCCTGACTGAGGATCAAACCCACAGCCTTGGCATATCGGGGCGACGCTCTCACCAGCTGAGCTCCCCAGCCGTGGCCGGTTAAATATTTACATCTCATTTTAGGAAGCAGTGAGGCAGCTGGTATCCCAACGTTAGGACTGTATTGTGTAAGGAAGTAATCAGGTATTTAATAAAAGGCATGTCTATGAAAAGAAAAGAAAAAAGACAGAGGTTAATGATTGGAGCAAATTATAAACCAGTTTCCAAGCCTGGAGAGCTGCCAGTTGAGAAGGTTTCTGGACTCGAGGCTTGAAGTGCCTTTTGCTGTTGCTATGTGTCTGACGATGGGGGTAAGCCTTTTTAGTGGCTCACCCAGCATCAGGCACGGAGATGGTCCAAGCACGAGCTGTTGTGGGGTTTTACGTCCAGTTGTCTAGCTGCAGTTCACAGCTTCAGGGACGGCGGTTTCAGTTCCGCATAATTCCAAGTCAGAGGATGGCAGAACATTGGAAATGTTAGTTTGGAGAAACTAGAAGCATTTAAGATTCAGCTCAGCCCTAGCTGGTTGGGCTCAGTGGATAGAGCGTCGGCCTGCGGACTGGAGGGTCCCAGGTTCATGTACTTGGTTGCAGGCTCTTCCCCAGCCCGGACCCGGGTCAGGGCTCACGCAGGAGGCAACCAATGGAAGTGTTTCTCTCACATCGATGTTTCTGTCTGTCTTTCCCTCTCTCTTCCACTCTCCCTAAAAATCAGTGGGAAAATATCCTCGGGGGGAGGATTAACAACAACAAAAGATGCAGCTCAATTTACAAGTGGAAAACAAAACCTCAAAGATCCTGAACTGAACAATGGGTAACATTCACAAGCGTGTTTACAGGCTCACTGCCACCACAGTTCCAGAACCACAGCTTCCTCTCTCTGACTGGCAGGTCTTCCTCTTTTCTTATAAGGAAGCATCAGCTGCCTCCTGCACACCCCCTACTAGGGATCGAGCCCACCACCGGGCGGGTGCCCTGAAGGGGAATGGTACGTGGGATGATGCTCAACCAGCTGAGCCACACCAGCCAGGGCTCTTTTTATTTTGTTTAATACAAGGATGAGGGAAGGAAAACAGCTCTATTTGTTAGTTTACTTGATTTCTGTCTGCCTCCTACTCATAGAATGTGTGCTCTAAGAAGACCGGAATGTTGTTTATTTACCACTGTATCCCTGGCTTTATGCAGTTTCTGGCACACAGTGGGCCCTCAATATTTGTTGGTTGAGTGAATAAATATTATGAACTAGAGGCCTAATGCACGAAATTCGTGCAAGAGTAGGTCTTCCTTCCCCCAGCTGCTGGCACCGGCTTCCCTCTGACACCCAGGACCCAGGCTTCCCTCGGCCCCAGCTTCGCTGGGAAGGACATCCGGAATGACATCTGGTCTAATTAGCATATTACACTTGTATTGTTATAGACTAAAGGCCCAGTGCACAACATTGGTGCATGGGGTGAAGGGGGGTTTCCCTCAGCCTGGCCTACATCCTCTTGCAGTCTGGGACCCCTTGGGGGATGTCTGCCTGCCGGCAGTCGGACATCCCCCCAGGGGTCCTTAGTGCTGCCACAGAGGCGGGAGAGGCTCCCACCACCACTGCTGCGCTCACCCGGCTTCTGGCTGAGTGGTGCTCCCCCTGTGGGAGCGCACTGACCACCAGGGGGTAGCTTCTATGTTGAGCGTCTGCCCCCTGGAGGTCAGTGTGCATCATAGCGACTGGTTGTTCCACTATTTGATCGATTTGCATATTAGGATTTTATTATATAGGATGGTTTTCCTGATGACCTCTCTCTCCCATGAACTTCCAGACACCCTCTACTCCCACACCACCCTCATGGCTTCCATGTCCTCCCCTAAGATCAGGGATCCAGAGTAGAAACTAGAATTGGGGCGGGGGGGGGTGGGTAGGGGAGAGAGATTTGGAGCAATCCTGGAAGGCTTCCTAGAAGAAGGAGTCAGGCTGGTAAGAGAAGGAATCCCAGGTCAGTAAAGGTCTTTCAGATGATGACACTCTCCCTCCAGAATATGGGCCTGTTTCCATGGAAATGAATGCCAGGCCCCACCCCCTACCCAAAGTGATGGAGATGTAGTTGCCATGACGACCCTACATCCTCAGGATATCGACATGGGTTGCAGCCAGATGCCCTTTGGGTGGAAGACAGTGATACAGTGAGATGGGATAAAATAGTAGCTCCGGGAACAGCTGCACCTTCCATGTTGAATCTCACCAACTGCTACACTGGAGGCCCCAGCTCTCTGCCCTCAGTCCCTCAGCTTCCGTCACTTTCTCCTGCTCCAATTCGTAGGCATTCCCAACTGCACTGAGATGACCATTCCAGTGGGCTGGCTCCTCAGCGCCTGCACCTCTTCTCCTGCAAGGACCTTGTCCCCCTTTCCCTTCCCCCTCCCTCCCATCAGAGCAGACACCTGCCACACCAGTAACCACACTGGCTCCCTCCACAATCTCAACTTTGAGCAGCCCACACCAGCACCAGCATTTGCACCTTTCCAGCTCACCCCCTCTGGCGTCTTGACCCCAAAACTTCTTCAATTGCACGTCAGGGAACGCCCTCCATTCCTTGATCCAACCGATTCCCCTCGGCTCCGCCTCTCTCATGCCCACTCCGCCTCACCCAGCTTGGAGCCCAGGGGCAATCATTGCAACCCTCCCCCTCCCATCAACTCCTTGATCCCTTTCACTCAACTGCCTCAGAGGGCAGACCCCCGATTACCCGCCTATGGTGGCGAGTGGCGGGAGGAAAACCCACAACCGCGCTGACAGGTCTCATTTAACTTCAGGACCCTGCACCTCAAGGGGGAGCTGATGTCTGGCAATTCACTTTTAGACCCTCTAGCCCATTTGCTCTTCTGGTACCCGCTTTTATTTTACTTTACTTTTAACCCTCATTTGAGCATATGTTTTTGGTGATGACGTATTGCAAATCAGCGAGCTGGGCAACACGCCTTAATGAGCCGATTAGTTAGGTGTCATCCTTATTGCGGGCAGGTTCAGAGCAGATTACCTCTGTCAAATTCTGAACACCCAAAGGAGGAAGCATTCTCCTTTTTAGGTCCTTCTGTAAGTTATTTTTACAATTTGTAACCTTGAGTACATATCGTATCTATACAGACACCTGTAACCTTGGGTACATATCTATACAGGCACCTGGTATCAACATCAGCGTATCAGCCCCCTATGTTAGATGGCTAGCTTGCAAGGTCAGACAATTAAGTTTATCTTTTCTATTCAAGCAAAAAACAAAGTTGTTTTACAGTCTAAAAATAACAGAGGGACTTAGCAAAAATAGCAGAGAATTTCAAAACAGCAGAGAATTCTAAAACAGCAGTTTTTCCAAAGGAGGGGTTACTATTATGCTTCAATGAGAAAGAGAGAAAGGGGCAGAGGGGAGAGAGCGAGTGAGAGAGAAACATCAATGTGAGAGACAAACGCTCGGTAGCCTCCCCTGTGTGTCCGTGCCCCAACCAGGGATGGAACCTGCAACCTGGGAATGGGCCCTGACCAGAAATTGAACTCACAAACTTGGTGAACTGGACGATGCACCAACCACCTGAGCCACCCAGCCTGGGCTTCCTAGCTAGTAGTTTGGATAGCAGTTTAGTAAAGCTGGGGACAATGAAACAAGGAAGGACACGGATAGAAGAAGCAGGCGGGCCATAGCTGGTTCGGCTCAGTGGATAGAGCGTTGGCCTGTGGACTGCAGGGTTCCAGGTTCGATTCCGGTCATGGGCACATGCCTGGGTAGTGGGCTTAATCCCCAGTAGGGGGCGTGCAGGAGGCAGCCGATCAATGATTCTTTCTCATCATTGATGTTTCTATCTCCTTCTTCCTTCCTCTCTGAAATCAATAAAAATATATTTTAAAAAAGAAGCAGTAGCAGCAGGGGGGAGACTAGGTGGGGCTGCTGTGACTCACTGGGAGGCCAGAGGCACAAGGTGGCCTTGGAGACAGGTTCCGGGTGCCATCCTAGGACTCGCTGCCTCTGCCCCCCAGGCCCCTGGTTACAAGTCTCATGGGGTCCCTTAGAGTTTAGGAGGTGCACCCTGGGGAGACATGAAGAGGAAGAAGGGAACGGCGTGCAGGAGTGCTCCCAGGAGAAGAAAAAGGTCAACCCCCTGTTTTTAAAAAACTTTATAGGGACAGGACGAGTTAAACCCTAATCCTTGTGTTTCATGCATAATAAGACAGGCTATGTCTAGTGGCTTTGCAAGAAACACCCCGCGGTCCCTGGCTTGAAGGATGAGGAGTAAGGCACATACAGACGTTATGGTGAGACTGCAGGGGAGACTCCGTGTGGACCTGACAGCTCCTGGTCTGCTAGCCTGCTTGGCCCCGACTGGTGCCAGACACCAGCCCGTGCTAACAGCCGGTGCCTGAGGAGCAACATAAATGTGTTTTTATTGATTTCAGAGAGGGAGAGAGAGAAACATCAGTGATGAGAGAGAATCATGGATCAGCTGCCTCCTGCACGCCCCACACCAGGGATCAAGCCTGCAACCTGGACATGGACCCTTGACCTGCATGGAACCCCGGGACCCTTCAGTCCGCAGGCCGACGCTCTGTCCACTGAGCCAGACCAGCCAGGGCGAGCTCTAGCCTGGTGACTCCATTGTGATTTCAATACTGAACCTATACCAGTGGAAGGTTCACTTTCAAAGAGACAAGTTTTTCAAAATGTTCCATCATGAGCCTGGATTGGCTAAAGCTTCACAAGCTAAGACAGACACAGATTCTCCTGTCACTTGCTCAGAAAACGGGATCTTGGGGGCTATTTTCCGGACAAGTTTGATGGGTGACAGTGCGGTGCCCAGGTCTCCCACGGGTGTGGGCTGAGGAGGAAGCAGCGGCCCAGGGCAGGAGAGGGAGGCCGGGCGGACGGACACACTGCCTTCTTCCCAGATGAGCGCTGTGGGGTGAGCCCTCCTCGCGCGCCCCAGGAGACAGCTCCTGTCCAGGTCCTTCTCGTTTTGCCTCGGCTGAACCCTTTCGTGCAGCACACACACCGCCTTCATGTGTCCTGAGCAGAGATGAAGACGTGTGTCCAGGCTGGAGACTTCTCCCTGGGGTTCTTGCCGCGCGGCTGCACAGGAGGCCCCGCGTCACGGTCTCCATGGCAACACTGTACAAAGCGCTGCTGTGCTGGGAGAACAGGGCCCCGCAGCCCCTTCCTATAGGTCCGCAGGGAAACACTTCCCAGGGGGCTTACAGCCGCCAGCTCCCTTCCTGTCTGGCTCAATCTAAAGCCCACTCTTCCCAAACTGTGATTCGTAATTCCATCATCTTCCGCTTCCGTTTTAAAGTTTATTTTTTCAGAAGCTAAGTCACAATCCCCTGTGGGATGGGTTTCCTGATTATTCTCCATGACTCACCATGGCTATTGTGGCTGTGTCATCCTGTTGATAGCTCAGGTCGGTGAGAAAATGATCCAAGCGCTCCATTTGCCCCCAAACGTACCTTACCTTCAGCGTTTTCCACATAATTCTGTCTTTTGGGATGTTTATGACTACCGCGAATCAGATGTGATCTTGGAAAACAGCTGTCACTCAGGAGCACGTCACCGCAGGGCGCAGACCACTGCTTTTGGGAGTTGTATAAAGTACTTCTTGGTGCAGATGTCAAGTCACGCTGTGCAGACCTGCTTGTTGCCTTGGAAACGAAATCACTGTTATGATGGTCCTGCATTACTGGGGCTCCAGGCTCTGGTGGCAGGTCCTGCGGGCTGCAGACCGGGGATTCGCAGGCAGATGCGCTCCCATTCATTAGCCGAGGCTTTGTCTGACCCTCAGGCTGCCTTCCTTGCTGCCACCGGAAGCTGCTCCCCTCTCAGGGCCCCGGAGGGGCGGGGCGGCTCCTAGACTTTTTAATAATTCCTCCTCTCTCCTCCCTTTCTCCTACACCTCCTCCCTTTCTCTTCACTCTCAGTGGGGACCATGCTTCCTACTTCCCGGAAAAAAGAAAACCCATTGGAGGAAAACTTCCCCAGACTGCTACCACTCATCCACCTGCCTTTCCGATTACTTGGCGTACCAGGTACCTGCTGCTTTGTAACAACAACCCCGAAGTTAGTGGGCTTAAACAACCTTTGTGTTCTATTCACGGATTCTGTAGATGTGGAATTTGAACAAGGTCAGTTTGTTCCGCTCCCTGAGGTCTGGAGCTTCAACTGGCAGGATTTGCAGATGGGGGTGGGGGTAGGGATAGGAGGTGGGGGGTGGAGGGGTGACTAGATAGCTGGGAGCTGGAATCAGCTGGAGGAATCTTCACTCATGTCTGGCAGTTGGTGCTGGCAGGGGCCTCAGCTGAGCTGACAGCTAGGGCCCCTTCATGGGACCTCTCTGCATGGTGTGTCTGTGTGGGCTAGTTGGGCTTCCTCACAGTATGGTGGCTGGGTTCCAAAGGGGAAGCCCTGATTTTTTATTGTTAATCCTCACCCTAGGATATTTTCCCACTGATTTTTAGAGAGAGTGGAAGAGACAGGGAAAGACAGAGAGAAATATCAATGGGAGAGAAATACATCATCTGGTTGCCTCCTGCAGGCGCCCTGACCAGGGCCTGGGCCAGGGAGGAGCCCAAAACCCAGGTATGTGTCCTTGACCGGAATGGAATTGAACCTGGGACCCTTTGTCCACAGGCCGACACTATCCACTGAGCTGAACTGGCTAGGGTGGAAGGGCCAGATTTTACCTATCAAGGCAGTAAAAGTTCTGCCCAGGTTGGATGGAAGGGAACAAACCTCACACAAAACACCGTCAATGGGAGGAATGTTAAGGTCACACTGTAAGAGCTTGTGGGCCCGCCTGTGTGCTCAGTGGCATAGGCCCATGCACCAAGAGGTTGCCAGTTCCATTACTAGTCAGGGCACGTGCCCAGGTTTCAGGCTTGATCCCCAGTAGGGGGCGTGCACGAGGCTGCCAAAGGGTTTCTATCTTCCCCTCTCCTTTCCTCTCACTCTAAAAACAATGAAAAACTAGATATTTGGAAAAAAGAGTTTATGGTATGGGAGAGAGGATCTTGGCCCTCTCTGGGAAACGCACCTTCCCTACGATGAGCAGCTGTGTTCTCGAGCCGGGGCACTTTCTCTGTTGTGTTTTCAAGGACAATATTCCAGCCATTCTCCCCTCCCTCCTGCTTCTGGAATCTAGGCATTTAGACCATTCCCATCAACACACCAACCTGCTGTTTGGTCTTCTCTGAAGTATTAAAAAATCAGTATTAAAAAAAACTGATTCTGTCCTAACTGGTTTGGCTCAGTGGATAGAGCGTCGGCCTGCGGCCTGAAGGGTCCCAGGTTCGATTCTGGTCAAGGGCATGTACCTTGGTTGCGGGCACATCCCCAGGAGGGGGTGTGCAGGAGGCAGCTGATTAATGTTTCTCATGGATGTTTCTAACTATCCTTCTCCCTTTCTCTCTGTAAAAAAAAAAAAAAAAATCAATATGTTTTTAAAAAACAAAACTGATTCCCAGATCTTATCTCTCACCTGTACTTTATTTATTGCCACAGGACTTCCACCATTTGGCACACTCCATATTCTCCTTATCGCTCTGTATCACCCATCGCTGCCATTGGAATATCAGCTCAGTGCACACTGGGGCTTCAGCCTCTGTGCCTCACCATTACATCCCAGTCCACTGAACAGTTTTTTGAACAAACATTTTGAGTGAAAATGGTCATTGTAGTTGCCTCCTGGAAGGGGGATCAGGGGAACAGTAGATGTCCTGTGTTTAAATATTTGAGCTTCCTTGCCCGGCCAGGGTGACTCAGTGGTTGAGCACTGACCTATGAACCAAGAGGTCTCTGGTTCGATTCCCAGTCAGGGCACATGCCGAGGTTGCGGACTTGAGGCCAGTAGGGGGAGTGCAGGAGACAGCTGATCGATTATGTTACTCTCTCATCCATGTTTCTTTTTCTCTATCCCTCTCCCTTCCTCTCTCTCTCTCTCAAAAAAATCAATAAAAACATATTTTTTAAAAAAATTTGAGTCCTGGCCAGTGTGGCTCAGTTGATTGGGCGTCCTTCAGTGCACCAAAAGGTTTTGGGCTATCCCGGCCGGCCTGGAGCAGTGGTTGAGCATTGACCTATGAGCCAGGAGGTCACGGTTTGATTCCTGGTCAGGGCACATGCCCAGGTTATGGGCTGGAACCCCAGTTTGGAACATGCAGGAGGCAGCTGATCAATGATTCTCATCATTTATGTTTCTATCTCTCTCTCCCTCTCCCTTCCTCTCTGAAATCAATAAAAATATATTTTAAAAATATATATTTTGGGCTCAATTCCCAGTAGAGGGTGTACAGGATGCAGCCAATCTATGTTTCACTATCTCCCTCTCTTCCTCTCCCTCTAAAAGTCAATTTTTAAAAATCTGAAAGTTACTTCTTCCTCTCCCATTATAGTTTTTTTTAAAAAATTGAAGCCTGGAGAATCCAAGATGGTGGCGTAGGTAAACACCTAAACTGCTGCCTTGCGCAACAATTTCAGAAATTCAACTAAAAGACAAAACGTCTATCACCCAGAACCATGGGAAAGCTGGCTGAGTGGAAGTTCTACAACTAGAAGGAAAGAGAAAAGAGCATCGAGACGTGCACGAGCGCTGAAAAGCTGAGGTACGGAGGCGCGTGATCCGGGCTGGCGGCGGGCGTTGCTTTTTTCAACCCAAAGGGAGACAAGACCCCGACTACTCTGAAATCCAGTTTCTGGGGAGACGCAGGGGACCCAAACTCCTACGGGGAGAAGCTGGACTGTCTGCCAGTGAGGGTGGCTTACTTGCAGAGCTGCGCGCAGGAATAATTGTTTACGGCACTGGGGCACAGGACTCCGGGACGCCCTTGGGGACACAGAGCTGGCTAACTAGCAGCCATTGCTGTTTGCCACGCCCTAGCCTAGTGACACCCTGAGACCCCGCCCTGCACAACCTACAAACCCACCCAAGCTCCAAGCAGCAGCGTTAGCAGAAGAAAGCCCCGCCCTATCGCAGCTTAACCTAGAAAACTTGCAGCCTGGGTCAGACAGCTCCAAAACCTCCAAACCCCAAGCAAAGAGGAGAAAACTGTAGCTCTCACTGTAGCTCCTGCTGGATGGCCTCAGACAGTAGCTGACCTGCACCCCATTGGAGATCCAGAAGCCAGTATACCTAGTGGTCAGAGTGAGACACCAGATTTCAACTCCTCACATCCATAAGTGACACATTCAAAGGCAGACTCAGTGAGCACCAAAGCCCCACTGAAACAAGTCTTGCCCCATAAGTGTGTCTTCAGCACAGCAGTTCTTCCATTATAGACACAGTGAGTGCTCACAGCTAATTGGCCTGGAGGTCAATTCCTCCCAGTATACCAACAGCAATTAAGGCTTTAACTGTACCAAGTCTTTGCACTCAGCCCACAAAGGGGTGTACCAAGAGTGTCCACATCAGGTGATTGGGGAGGCTGAGCTACTGCCCCCTATAGGTCACCTACCACACAAAGCTACTCCATTAACACAGGGAAGCAGCCAAAATGAGGAGACAAAGAAACATGTCACGAATGAAAGAAACAGAGGAAAGCAAACTACTGGATGACATAGAGTTCAGAACCACATTTATAAGGTTACTCAAGAATCTTCTAAAAACCGCCGAGAAACTTGATGAGACCTTCAAGGAGCTTAATGAGAATGCCAAAAAAATGGAAAAGGATCAGTCAGAAATGAAGTATACACTGTCTGAAATAAAGAATATACAGAAACTCAACTGTAGATCAACGTACCCCAAGAATCAAACCAAAGATCTGAAATATGTGGAAACAAAAAACATCCAACCAGAAAAACAAAAAGAAAAAAGAATCCAAAAATATGAAGATAGTGTAAGGAGCCTCTGGGACAACTTTAAGCGAACCAACATCCGAATTTTTGGGGGTGCCAGAAGAAGGGAGAGAGCAAAATATTGAAAACCTATTAGAAGAAATAATGACAGAAAACTTTCCCTGCCTGGTGAAAGAAATAGATGTACAAGTCCAGGAAGCGCACAGAACCCCAAACAAAAGGAATCCAAAGAGGACCACACCAAGACACATCATAATTAAAATGCCAAGGGCAAAAGACAAAGAGAGAATATTAAAAGCAGCAAGAGAAAAACAGTTAATTACCTACAAGGGAGTACCCATACGACTGTCAGCTGATTTCTCAACAGAAACTATGCAGGCCAGAAGGGAGTGGCAAGAAATATTCAAAGTGATGAACAGCAAGAACCTACAGCCAAGATTACTCTACCCAGCAAAGCTATCATTCAGAGTTGAAGGTCAGATAAAGAGCTTCACAGACAAGAAAAAGCTAAAGGAGTTCATCGCCACCAAACCAGGATTACATGAAATGCTGAAGGGTATTCTTTAAGGAGAGGAAGAAGAAGAAAAAGGTAAAGATAAAAATTATGAACAACAAAATGACATCAAATACATACCTACCAACAAGTGAATCTAAAAATCAAGTGAATAAAAAATCTGAGGAACAGAATGGACTGGTGAATATAATAGAATCAGGGACATAGAAAGGGAGTGAACTGACGATTCTCAGGGGAAGCAGGTGTGAGGGGTGCGGGAAGAGATTGGACAAAAATCTTACTCCTATGGATGAAGACAGTGGCGGGGGTAAGGGCATGGGGTCGGGTGGGGAATCAGGTGGAGGGGAGCTATGGGGGAAAAAATAGAGGAACACCTGTAATAATCTAAACAATAAAGATTTATTAAAAAAATAATAATAATAACAAAATGGAAGCCTGAAAAGTGTGGCTCAGTGGTTGATCGTCAGCCTATGAACCAGGAGGTCACAGTTCGATTCCCAGTTGGGGCACAGGCCCAGGTTGTGGGCTCAACCCCCAGTAGGGGATGTACAGGAGGCAGACTTATCAATGAGTCTCTCTCATCATTGATGTCTCCATCTCTTTCCCACCCCTTCCTCTCTAAAATCAATTAAAAAAATATATATTTTTAAAAGTTGAGCTTTTGCCAGGTGAGGAGGGTGGAGGCTGGGAGGAGGTGGGCAAAGAGAGGGGGATATGGAGGACATTTCTAATAGTGTAAACAGTAAGAACATGAGGAGTGTTTTTTACCAGCCTTTTAGAATTATAAAATAGGGATACTTACTCATTCCCATAAGCCTTTGGGGTCTTCTACATTTTGCACCAGACCATATGTTACCAACTCAAATGAATAAATAACGTTATTGTTAAATATTAGCCCAACACTTGGCCCAAAATAAGTCAGTCCTTGGAAGTCGTGCTGATATGATGACAGGAAATGTATGGACACCTTGGCTGGGTCCACGCCCTGCCCACCTCTCCTCCATTCGACAACCCTGAGCACTCATGCCGGGAACCCGCGTCTCCTCGGAGCCTCTTCCACGCTGGACCAGCCCAACACCAGCCCTGGAAGTGTTTGATCTGGCCACTTCAGAGCCCGCACCTTGGGCCTGCAGCCCATCAGAGGCAGCTGGAGCTGGGGATCCTCCCCAGATGGGTCTTTGAAGGTGAGATGAAAGCACCTGGGCCAAAGCCAGTATGAGTGGCCAGGTAGGGAACTCAGGGATTCCAGGGCTGGGCCAGGAAGAGCCATAGGCTGGGAGACAAGGAGGCAGAAAATATAAGCCTTCCTGAGCACCTGCTATATACCCAGATATGTGCTGGACAATACGTGGGACACAGTGGTGACAGACCCTCACAGGGCAGTGGCGGAGACAGGTCAGTGACAACCTAGAGTGAACAGTTTTGGGATGGGGCCCCTGATGAAATCAAGGAGGGCTTCCTGGAGGAGGGGATTCATGCTCCTCATAGAGTCTAGGACACCCATGGAAACGACCTTTTTGGACACATTGATGACATGTTACTTCACTCCCTCGAATCGCTGCACCGGCTTTCTTTCTGATTCCTGAACTCTCCAAGCTTGTTCCCAACCTCTGAGCCATTGTACTTGCTGTTCCTTCAGCTTGGTTCTCTTTTCTCAGTTCTTTATCAGGTGTGTTCCTTCTCAGTCGGATTGCAGATCAATTATTCTGGCACCATTTAACTCTTTAAAAATCCCCTCGTTTCACCTGGCTGGTGTGGCTCAGTGGTTGAGTATGAACCAGGAGGTTAAGATTTGATTCCCGGTCAGGGCAATTGCCTGGGTTGCAGGCTTGATCCCCAGTAAGGGGTGTGCAGAAAGTGGCTGATCAATGATTCTCTCTCATCATTAATGTTTCTATCTATCTCACCTTCTCCCTTTCTCTCCAAAATCAATAAAAAAAACATACTAAAAGAAAACTCCCTTTCTGGCTGGTATGGCTCAGTGGTTGAGCCTCAACCTACAAACCAGATCAGGGTTTGATTCTGGGTCAGGGCACATGCCTGGGTTGCGGGCTTGATCCCCAATGTGGAGTGTGCAGGAGGCAGCCAACCGAGGATTCTCTCTCATCACTAATGTTTCTATTTCTCTTTCTCTTCCTCTCTGAAACCAATAAAAAAATTTTTTTTTCTTAAAAATTCCCTTGTTTCTAATTTTGTTCACTCCTTTATTCCCTGTCTTCCCAGCTAGGCTGCGGCTTCCCCTCAGCCCTGCTTCCTCATTCCTGGCAGGGCGCCTGATGAAGGATTGATGCCTGGTAAATTTTTATTACATGAAGGAAGGAAGCCAAGATCCCCAGGATAAACCACAGTCTGGTGAAGAGCAGGTAAGGGAGTTCCAGACAGAGGGAACAGCATGGGCGAAGGTTTGGAGGGGAGAGAGAGAGAGAGAGAGAGAGAGAGAGAGAAAGAGAGATGTTTCAGAGGCCCTGGGGAAGCAGGTGCATGGCTGGAAGGAGGAATCAGGTGGGGGAGAGGAGAAGGAGGGGAGAGAGGAGGAGAAGAGAGAAGCAGGAGCGGGGAGTGGGAAAGCATACAAGTCAGCTGTGCCCTTTCAAGATAGGGTGAAAGGGCTGGGGGCTTTGATCCACTGGACAGCTGGAGGCCGCAGGACCTCACTGAGACCTTTTCATGGAGGGGTGGCGGTGCCAGGGGCCTTTCTGGGAGATCTGGCTGGCTGGCTTGCAGAGGCCGGCCCGAGGCACTGGCCTAGCCTCCCAGAGCCGTCTAAGGGTTTCACGCAGAACATTCCAGGACGTGACCTTCTGTAACAGGCCATGACGGCTTGGCAGCCCTGCCCGGTCTGCCCGGGTCACTGCCCAGGCCTCCTCCCTCCTCCGTGTCCCTGCTCCCCACGGCAGCTGGAGGCAGTGCTTTTTACAGAACACTTCCAAAATGTTAATAGGTAATTAAGGGCACAGGGCACAGATTTCAAGAGTATGGGAGCGGTTACAGTGAACCCTAACCCTCCTCCCCTCCCCTTGGGGCCCCTCCTGGGAGGCCCTGGAGCCACCAGCTTCTTGAGTCTTCATCCAGAGATGGTCTATCCCGTGTAAGCACAGATGGTGAAATACCATGCACGTTGTTAATGTGACTCCGCACTGTATTTTTGTTGTTGTTAATCCTCACCAAGGATATATATTTTTTAAATACATTTTTATTGATTTCAGAGAGGAAGGGAGAAGGGGAGAGAGGCAGAAACATCAGTGATGAGAGAGAATCACTGATCGGCTGCCTCCTGCTCGCCCCCGACTGGGGATCGAGCCCGCAACCCGGGCATGTGCCCTTGGCTGGAATAGAACCCGGGACCCTTCAGTCCCCAGGCCGACGCTCTATCCACTGGGCTGTTAAGGTAAAAAACATTCAAACCTGTAAAGAATTTTGTGAGTTTATTTGAACCAAACTGTCAATTGCCAGGAAGCAGTATCTCTCAATGGATTGGGATAATGTTCCAGGGAAAGGTGGGTTTTCCTCTTTTTATAGGTAGCTAGCAAAGGAGGGGAGGTAGGTGAGTTACATGAAATCCTTTGGTGACAGATTAGAGAAGTGGGAGAAAGCAAAGCGGGGAAACCTCTGCGGTTGGATAAAAGGTAAAGTGATAGACACATACTTAGGTGGGTGCAGGCTAGCCAACAGTCAACAGTGAACATGATAGCAATGAAGGAATTTGTGGTATCTGTCCGGGCACCCAGGCACATTAGGTTGTGCCCGGAGGGGTAAAAAATAGCGGGGAGGGGGGGGGAGGAGTTACAAGTTACCCAGACATTTCAGAGATAAGTTATCATTGATGCAAAAAGACAGATAGGCTCAGTTAGGTAAAGGTTGACCTTGTCAGTGAAGATACTGGCCTAGGGCGTAACTACCCACCCCCACTGCTTTTAGTTAAAGTTTAATTTCAGACCATCCTTTGTGGTTCCTTTAGGTCTCTGAGTTTGCAAGACCCCCATGCAGCCTTCCCTGAGCTTGTCAGGTCAGCATGTGGCCCCTTTCCTCCACAGAGCCAAACTGGCTAGGGCTCTATTGATTTTTAAAGAGAGTGGAAGGGAGGGAGGATAAGAGGGAGAGAGAGAGAGAAACATAGATGTGAGAGTGACACATTGATTGGTTGCCTCCCACACAAGCCCCAACTGGGGCCAGGAATCGAACCTGTAACCCAGGTATGTGCCTCTGACCAGGAATTGAACCTGGAACCCTTTGGTGCAAGGGCCAATGCTCTAACCACTGAGCACACCAACCAGGGCTGTGCCTTATTTTATTTTATTTTTTTAAATCCTCACTAGAGGATATTTTTCCCATTGATTTTCAGACAGAGTGGAAGGGAGGGATAAGGGGGGAGGAGAGAGAGAGAGAGAAACATGGACACGAAAGAGACACATCGATTGGTTGCCTCCCGCACTCACCTTGACCAGGGCTGGGACTGAACCTGGAACTGAGATACATGCCCTTGACCGGGAACTAAACCCTCAACCCTTTGGTCCATGGGCCGACACTAACCACTAAGTTAACCGGCCAGGGCTGCACCTTATTTTTAAACTTAAGTGTGTACAGGCATACCTTAGAGATGTAGTGGGTTCAATCCCAAGCCACCACAATAAAATGAGTCGTAATCTTTTTTCTTTTAAAGATATCTTTTTATGGATTTCAGAGAGGAAGGGAGAGGGGGAGAGAGAGAGAGAAACATCAATGATGAGAGAGAATCATTGACCGGCTGCCTCCCACAGGCTCCACACTGGGGATTGAGCCTGCAACCCAGACGTGTGCCCTGACCGGGAACCAAACTGTGACCTCCTGATTCACAAGTTGACTCAACCACTAACACTGGCCGGGCTTATGACAAAACATCATAATCTTTTTGCAGGTGGAGTGTCATGCCTTCAATTTGAAAAACAAAACAAAACAAAACATCCGTGAAGCTCAATAAAGTGAAGTTCAATAAGAGGAGATATGCCTATATTTATTTATGCAATACACTTTACTGAGCACCTACTATATGCCAGGCCCTGTTCTAGGCACTGGGGATACAGCAGAGAGGAAAACAGAAAAAACTCCCTACCTCTTGGAGCTGACATTCTAGTGGGGGAAGACAGAAGATAAATAAAACGACAGAAACATTTCAGCGCCACATAGTAGGTCAGATGGCACAGGAAGGGCTATCGATCAAACCCAACGCAGGTAAAAAAGCTGGAGCGCTGGGGAGGCAGGGTTCTATGTGTTTACAGGCTGGTCAGAGAAGACCCTGATAAAAGGTGACATTTGAGCAAAGGCCTGAACGAGGTAAGGAAGAGTCACGTGGTTATCTGGGACGGAAGGGCGGAACAGCAGAGGAAACAGCAGGTGCAAAGGTCCTGGGGTAGGAGTGAGGCTAAAGTGTTCCAGGTTCAGGAGGGAGAGCACTGTGGCTGGAGAGGAGTGAGTGAGGGTAGACAACCCTGCAGAGGCTCGTCCCAAAGCTGGCTCTGGCTTTCTCGTCTCGGGTGTGTCTCAGTGGTGTTCTGGGGCTAGCTGGTAACAGTCTGTGAGAGCCAGCTGTTAAACATAGCCAGGACTAAAAATTAAATTACACGGATCTACCGCAAAATAAGGTATATTAAACAGGAAGATAGTACGTCGCAATAAATCACTCCCTGCAGAGGTTATTTACATCTTTTGTATCTACAGGGGAGAAAGTGCACATAATGGCGGGCTCTTGCTCTCTCTTCCCAGCTCTGCATTCACTGATGTCACATTGGTAGCTTAAAATCAGCCATAATGGGAGTATTTACACCACAGACATTGGCAAACGATACAAATCAGCACCATTTCCTCCCCCAGAGAGCCAGTGGTTAAGTATTTACCAGCACACCACTATAATACACAGGGACTTAGCTCATTCTTTTGTAAAGTGGCATGGATGGGCCATAAGACATTTCGCTGGTGTTAAAAGATAAGATCACATGCCCAAAACAGTGCCTGGCATCACTTGCACTAAAATCCATGATACCAAACCTAGATTTAATACCTGACCTGATTGCTATTTCAACCTCTCCCAGAAATATAATCTGAATCAACCAATCTGGAATTTTCTGGTCAATGAGGGCCCCTATTGAAAGAAGAGGCAATCTGGCCCTAGCCAATTTGGCTCAGTGGATAGAGCATTGGCCTGCGGACGAAAGGGTCTCGGGTTTGAATTCAGTCAAGGGCACGTACCTCGGTTGCAGGCTCCTCCCCGGCCCGGGGGCCTTGGTCAGGGTCCACGTAGGAAGCAACCAATCTATGTGTTTCTCTCACATCGATATTTCTCTCTGCCTTTCCCTCTCTCTTCCACGGTCTCTAAAAAAATCAATGGAAAAATACCCTTGAGTGAGGATTAAAAAAGGAAAGAAGAGGCAATCTGCATGATAAATACCCTTAACATTCCTGCAGGCCTCCCCTCCCCCGCCCCCCTCAAGATGTCCTGGTCTAAAAATAGTCCTTTTTTCCTATTAACGCTTCTAGTTGCTAGATAGGATACAGGCCGATTTGTGAGCCGCTTAATAAAACCTTGTCCCATTTTATTCTTCAAATGTACTCTGTCCAGTCTTATTCTTTAAGTCGGTTCTCCTCCGGACGGGCACTTAGCTTGGTTCCAGTCTTTTGCGAACACCCACAGGACTTGGGTGGTTTTCCCCTTGTGAATAAGCCCCACCGACAAGAAGGGCCGTGTCAAAGGGCGTGGGCGTTCTAACGTTCACACCTCTTGCCTCACGCCTCGGGCTTTTTCCTGGAGGCCCTACCGATGTCCACATCCCCGGCAAACGGGTCAGGGTGCAGAGGCGTCCTCCTAGGACGCAGACCGGGTTGTGTCACTCCGCTGCTCCGGGAAGGATCAAGCCTGTGGAGCCTCCCATGGCTTAGGCCTCCATAATGGGGCCCCGTCCCTTGGTCTTGCTGCCAGAAGGTGCACCATGACCTCATCAAGACCCCTCGTAAATTCCACATGACAGCCACCTTGATGGTGTGCAGTCTGTCCCCTGGAGCGGGCCGCGCTCCCACCCACTCGTCTCTCACGCCTTCCCCGTCCCCGGGAGGGAGCTCACTCCCCAGGCCTTTTCACCAGGCTGCCTCCCACTCCATCCAGCCAGCCCCTTTCTGTTTCAAGAGGCTGAAACCCCCACTGTCACTGGCTCCAGAAAAGTCAGGAACTGGTTGGCTCATCTGAGGGAGAAGTCACCGGGTTGCTGGCCTCAGGCACAGCTGGCCCTGGGAGCCGGGAGCCAGGCGCCAGGCGGGGCCTGCGGTCTGTTCTCTCGCACAGCGGCCCCCCTGGCAGCGCCTGCCTTTAGAAATCCCCTTCGTGGTCACAGGAAGCGGAGGGCTGGAGGTGGAGGGAAGGTTCCAGGCAGGGAGAACAGCCCACTGTGTTTCAGAACTGGGGCCAGAAACCGGAGCCTGGCGGGGCCTAGGAGAGGAGCAGCTGGCGCCCACCTGCTGAAGCCTTCCGTGGAGAGGCGGGGCAGAAGGAGCTGCCCGGGCCCTGCAGGCAGAAACAGCGACCACACCGACCAACGCTGAGCGCCGCGGTCCGTCCGGGGTCCGGCTCCCGGCTCCTTCTTTGGGCTGAGGAACACGGTGGGGAACCAGACAGGTGTTTAGTGCCCGGTCCCACGGGATCATACACTCTGAAATGGTTACAGTGGCCAATGTCAATGCTACGCATATTTTGCCACCGTAAAATTTAAGGAGGCTGAAGATGCTAAAAATAATAATGAAGTACACCCTGGCCGGTGTGGCTCGGTGGATAGAGCGTCGGCCTGTGGACTGAAGGGTCCCAGGTTCGATCCCGGTCAAGGGCACATGCCCGGGTTGCGGGGTCCACCCCCAGTCGGGACCGTGCAGGAGGCAGCTGATCAATGATTCTCTCTCATCATTGATGTTTCTCTCTCTCCCTCTCCCTTCCTCTCTGAAATCAAAAAAAATATATTAAAAAATAAGTATATTAAAAAAATAAAAATAAAAAGGAGAAGGGAAACATCCTGGCTCTACCACTTAGCAGCTGTGCAACCGCGGGCAGAGCAGGGCACATCTCCGATCCCTGGGATGTAAAATGAGGGTAACAGTTGGAGCCCCATCCTCACCATTGTTGAGAGGTTCAAAGAGGTGCCTATAGTCAGTGGTTCTCAACCTTCCTAAGGCCGCAACCCTTTAACCCTTTAATACAGCTCCTCAAGTTGTGGTGACCCCCAACCACAAAATTATTTTTGTTGCTACTTCATAACTGTCATTTTGCTACCACATTACGATTCATAACAGTAGCAAAATGACAGTTATGAAGTAGCAACAAAAATAATTTTATGGTTGGGGGTCACCACAACTTGAGGAACTGTATTAAAGGGTCGAGGCACTAGAAAGGTTGAGAACCTACGTAGAGTGCTGGGAGCAGCACCAGGGATACAGTACGTGCTCAGTAAACATTGGTTACTGTCATTTCGTCAAAATACCGGATGGGCCCTGGCTGGGTGGCTCGGTTGGTTGGAGCAAAGGCCTGTACACCAAAGGGTTACAGGTTTAATTCCCCATCAAGGCACATCCCTAGGCTGTGGGTATGATCCCCCGTTGGGGCGCATACGGGGGGCAGCTGCATCAATGTTTCTCTCACATCAATGTTTCACTCTCTCTCCCTTCCTCTTTCTCTAAAAACTGCAACCTAGGTCTCTGCCCTGACCGGGAATTGAACCTGTGGCCTTCCCGTGCCTGGGACAGTGCTCCAACCAACCCAGCCACACTAATCCGTTCAAAAGGCTTTTCGTTGGTGCTTGGGAAAAAAAAATGAGATGGAATATATCTTTTTTGGGGGGCGGCGGATGGAATATATTTTGATGACCTTGTCAGGCGGTGAAGCCTTGTGGGTTTTTTAAAAATATTTTTTTATGGATTGATTTTAGGGAGAGAGATGTGTCGTTCCCACCTGTTTCTGCATTCACTGATTGTTTCTTCTACGTGCCCTCGCCCGGCATCGCACTCACAACCTTGGCGTCTCAGGACAACGCTGTCACCATCTGAGCTACCCAGCCAGCGCAAGCCTCGTGGCTTTGTTAGTCTGGATGCTTTGCGCCTTCCCCCTTCCAGGCCTGACACCTCACGCCCACCGGGGCCTTGACTGGCTGGCATCACTCACAGCTTCTTCCCTGGCTCTTTCAATAGTTTGCTGTGGGGATTTGGGGACTCAGTTTCCTTGTCTGTACCAGGAGGGGATTGCACCCATTGGTTCCCCCCCCACCCCCACCCCGGGCCCTCGTGTTTCATGGGCCTGCTTTACTTGTGCTCAAGGGGCAACCCCCTTCACCCTACCCTTCCTCCTCAAAATGCTGACTCTCTCCTGGCTCTGACAGGACTCTGCCCAGGGCCTGTTAATCAGCACTCAGCTTGCCCCTCACCTCGGGCCGAAGTGCAAACACTAACACCTCCCAGAGCCAGGCTGAGGCCTCCCTCCTTGCAGAACGCAGCAGAGGCTTGGACCTCCCCCTAAGATGCAGCTGGCTGCACCCAGCCCAGAGAATTACTCCACTCGGGACTCCGGTGGCCCCAGGCAGTCTTGGGTGGCAAAGTCCCAGCCTCACAAAGTCCTGGTCCGCCAGGCCAGCGGCCCCCCACCCCCCCGAGATATGCCCACACAGTCACATGCATGGGCTGTGCAGTTATTGACCTTCAGGACTAGCTCCTGACAGGGTTGGCCTCTTCAGACCCCCAAGGCCCACCTTTAACCAGGCTGTTTATTATTTACCTTATGGACTGATGGATTTGAGAGAGAGAGGAAGAGGGAGAGAAAGAAGCATGGATTTGTTGATCCACTTATTTGTGCACTCATTGGTTGAGCCTTTTTAAAAAATATATATTTTTATTGATTTCAGAGAGGAAGGGAGAGGGAGAGAGAGATAGAAACATCAGTGATGAGAGAGAATCACTGATCAGCTGCTTCCTGCACGCCCCACATGGGGAATCGAGCCCACAACCCGGGCATGTGCCCTGACCGGGAATTGAACCGTGACCTGGTTCATAGGTTGACACTCAACCATTGATTCATGCAGGCTGGGGGGCATTGGTTGATTCTTGTATGTGCCCTGACAGAGGATCAAACCCATAGCTTTGGGGTATTAGGATGACGCTCTAACCAACTGAACCCAGCCAGGGTCTAACCAGGCCTCTTTAGAGGGAAAAGCTACTCATCCTATATAATCTTATATAATAAAGAGGTAATATGCAAATTGACCATCACTCCAACATACAAGATGGCCACCCCCATGTGGTCAAAGATGGCCACCACAAGATGACCAGCAGGGGAGGGCAGTTGGGGGGATCAGGCCAGCAGGGGAGGGCAAGTGGGAGGGACCAGGCCTGAAAGGGAGGGCAGTTGTGGGTGATCAGGCCAGCAGGGGAGGACAGTTGGGAGGGACCAGGCCTGAAAGGGAGGGCAGTTAGGGGCAATCAGGCTGGCAGGGGAGCAGTTAGGTGTCAATCAGGCTGGCAGGGAAGTGGTTAGGGGGTGATCAGGCTGGCAGGCAGAAGCGGTTAGGGGCCATCAGGCAGGCAGGCAGGCAGGCGAGCAGTTGGGAGCCAGAAGTCCTGGATTGTGAAAGGGATGTTGGACATCCCTCTAGGGGTCCCAGATTGGAGAGGGTGCAGGCTGGGCAGAGGGACACCCCCTCCCCCGTGCATGCATTTCGTGCACCGGGCCTCTAGTTACAGTAATAAGGGCGCTCGCCCAATATCTGGTCTATGACTTCGCCCAGGTCTATGCTAAGGACTTTTGTGAAGTGACTTTGTTTCACCCTCCTGCCACCTCAGGGGTGGACAATACTTTCATCTTGTTTCACAGGTGAGGACCCAAGGCTCAGAGGCGGCATCCCTTGCCCAAGGTCAACTAAGAAGTGGAAGGGCCCCTCTCCGTCCCTAACCCTCCACGCCCTTGACTGTTACCCTATCCTGCCTCCCTGGAAGCATCCAGTGTCTTTCTCTCCAGGTCACTTGAGCCCCGGAACACCTGTGGGGTCCCAGGGCCGGGCCTGGAAACAGCTGCCCTGACCCCATGGCCTTGGCTGGATCAGCAGGGGTGTGGGAGGGCCATGCCCCACACCCTGCTCTGGGCCTCTAGGCCCAGAAACCCGAGTTGCTAAGTTGCTATTAGACCACAAGTCACAGGGCCCTGAACAGCCTGCGGCTGGGGAGGCGGGGCAGAGCAGCCCAGGCAAGCCAGCTGCTGCATAAATAATTAGAAAGGTCGGAGGGAACGCTCTGGGCCTCTGGGCCGGTCTCCAGTCCCCAGGACAGGAAGCTCCTGCGGCCGCCCCTCACCCCGTGGACCCAGGGCTCAGCCTCCTCTTTCCCTTCCTCTTTCTTTCCTTTTTTCTTTCTTCTTTTAATGGTGATTTTAGAGACAGAGAGAGAGAGAGAGAGAGGGAGAGAAACATTGATGTGAGAGAGACACATCAACTG